>CM077625.1:7904878-8529111 GCA_039566895.2 Turritopsis rubra | reverse complement strand
AAAGGTAAAAATCCTTTATATTAATGTCCTGAGAGTTTTGCCGGATTTTCTTGACTTCACTTTTCTCATGGATAAAGACACCACTTTCCCTTCCGCTTCAGAATAATTTCAAGGGCAATGGATGTGTAATGTTTACTCTGCATTAAATCGGTACATAATTCTCACTGGGTTTCTTTGCGTTGTTTACACACTGTCAGATAAATATTTCATAATCGATAATTTCTAAATCATTCCTAATTAAAACTTGATTTTTGAATGAAAATGTGTTTCATTTAAAAAAGTTAATGAAATCATTGGATTCAAAATTTCTGATAATATTTAATATTGTATATTACTTTATTCATTATGACACTTAAATAATTATCTGTCTGTTTTTAAAAGTAGTGATTTGTTTTATTAGAAGTGGTTGTTGTTTCATTTATTGTTTGAGTTCTAAATTGCATATATTTCCTTTATTTCCTTTAAAATGTTAAAGAGAATAATGGAAATTTCTCAGTAATTGTGTAATAGAAATACGAATAAGAAAAGGGTTTAAAGAAATGTAAATATCAAAAGTGAAAATAAAGAAATTAAGGAGAATTTGCTAATTCAATGGAAGATTGTGTATTTTTGCTCTTATAAACTTCATTACATTCTTCTATATACGTAAAACATAGATAAAAGATGGGCATGATATGTAATGGTGATAAAGTACTAAATTGTGTTATGGAAATACGTATAAATAAAGGGTTTGAAAATATGTAATAATCAAAAGTGAATATCTGAGTTTGACATAAAACAAATCATGTTAAAGAACTACTTGAAATACCTTGAAATCAATCGGATAATTGGTAATAAAGTAGTAGTTGCAAATAAATGTCTTATTAACCATCTTAATAATCATCTATAGTTAAAATTCAACTAAGGAACCGACCACGATGGGATTCGAACCCACAATCTTCCGATTCGAGTCGGACGCCTTATCCGTTAGTCCACGCGGTCGTTGCGAAAGGTAAAAATTCTTTATATTAATGTCCTGAGAGTGTTTCCGGATTTTCTTGACTTCACTCTTCTCATGGATAAAGACACCACTTTCCCTTCCGCTTGAGAATAACTTCAAGGGCAATGGATGTGTAATATTCAGTCTGATTAAATTGGTACATAATTCGCATTGTGTTTGTTTGCGTTGTTTACACACTGTCAGATAAATATTTCATAATCGATCATTTCTAAATCATTCCTAATTAAAACATGATTTTTGAATGAAAATGTGTTTTATTGAAAAAAGTCAGTGAAATCATTGGATTCAAAATTTCTGATAATATTTAAAATTGTATATTACTTTATTCATCATGACACTTAAAATAATTATCAGTCTGTTTTTAAAATTAGTGAATTGTTTTATTAGAAGTGGTTGTTGTTTCGTTTATTCTTTGAGTTCTAAATTGCATATATTTCCTTTATTTCCTTTAAAATGTTACAAAGAGAATAATGGAAATTTCTCAGTAATTGTGTAATAGAAATACAAATAAGGAAAGGGTTTAAAGTAATGTAAATATCAAAAGGGAAAATAAAGAAATTAAGGAGAATTTCCTAATTCAATGGAAGATTGTGTATTTTTCCTCTTATAAACTTCATTACATTCTTCTATATACGTAAAACAAAGATAAAAGATGGGCATGATATGTCTAATGGTGATAAAGTACTAAATTGTGTTACGGAAAAACGTATAAATAAAGGGTTTGAAAATAATGTAATAACCAAAATGGAATATCTGAGTTTGACATAAAACAAATCATGTTGAAGAACTACTTGAAATATCTTGAAATCAATATCGGATAATTGGTAATAAAGTAGTAGTTTGCAAAGAAATGTCTTATTAGCCATCTTAATAATCATCTATAGTTAAATTTAACTGAGAGGAACCGACCACGATGGGATTCGAACCCACAATCTTCCGATTCGAAGTCGGACGCCTTATCCGTTAGGCCACGCGGTCGTTGCGAAAAGGTAAAAATCCTTTATATTAATGTCCTGAGAGTGTTGCCGGATTTTCTTGACTTCACTCTTCTCATGGATAAAGACACCACTTTCCCTTCCGCTTCATAATAATTTCAAGGGCAATGGATGTGTAATATTCACTCTGCATTAAATTGGTACATAATTCGCATTGTGTTTGTTTGCGTTGTTTACACACTGTGAGATAAATATTTCATAATCGATCATTTCTAAATCAATCCTAATTAAAACATGATTTTTGAATGAAAATGTGTTTTATTGAAAAAAGTCAATGAAATCATTGGATTCAAAATTTCTGATAATATTTAAAATTGTATATTACTTTATTCATCATGACACTTAAAATAATTATCAGTCTGTTTTTAAAATTAGTGAATTGTTTTATTAGAAGTGGTTGTTGTTTGGTTTATTCTTTGAGTTCTAAATTGCATATATTTCTTTAATTTTCTTTAAAATGATACAAAGAAACTAATGGAAATTTCTCAGTAATTGTGTAATGGAAATACGAATGAGAAAAGGGTTTATAGTAATGTAAATATCAAAAGTGAAAATAAAGAAATTAAGGAGAATTTCCTAATTCAATGGAAGATTGTGTATTTTTCCTCTTATAAATTTCATTACATTCTTCTATATACGTAAAACAAAGATAAAAGATGGGAATGATATGTCTAATGGTGATAAAGTACTAAATTGTGTTATGGAAATACGTATAAATAAAGGATTTGAAAATAATGTAAAAATCAAAAGTGAATATCTGAGTTTGACATAAAACAAATCATGGTGAAGAACTACTTGAAATACCTTGAAATCAATTCGGATAATTGGTAATAAAGTAGTAGTTTGCAAAGAAATGTCTTATTAACCATCTTAATAATCATCTATAGTTAAATTTAACTGAGAGGAACCGACCACGATGGGATTCGAACCCACAATCTTCCGATTCGAAGTCGGACGCCTTATCCGTTAGGCCACGCGGTCGTTGCGAAAAGGTAAAAATCCTTTATATTAATGTCCTGAGAGTTTTGCCGGATTTTCTTGACTTCACTTTTCTCATGGATAAAGACACCACTTTCCCTTCCGCTTCAGAATAATTTCAAGGGCAATGGATGTGTAATGTTTACTCTGCATTAAATCGGTACATAATTCGCACTGGGTTTGTTTGCGTTGTTTACACACTGTCAGATAAATATTTCATAATCGATCATTTCTAAATCATTCCTAATTAAAACTTGATTTTTGAATGAAAATGTGTTTTATTTAAAAAAGTTAATGAAAACATTGGATTCAAAATTTCTGATATTATTTAATATTGTATATTACTTTATTCATCATGACACCTAAAATAATTATCAGTCTGTTTTTAAAAGTAGTGAATTGTTTTATTAGAAGTGGTTGTTGTTTCGTTTATTGTTTGAGTTCTAAATTGCATATATTTCCTTTAATTTCTTTAAAATGATACAAAGAGAATAATGGAAATTTCTCAGTAATTGTGTAATAGAAATACGAATGAGAAAAGGGTTTAAAGTAATGTAAATATCAAAAGTGAAAATAAAGAAATTAAGGAGAATTTCCTAATTCAATGGAAGATTGTGTATTTTTCCTCTTATAAACTTCATTACATTCTTCTATATACGTAAAACAAAGATAAAAGATGGGCATGATATGTCTAATGGTGATAAAGTACTAAATTGTGTTACGGAAATACGTTTAAATAAAGGGTTTGAAAATAATGTAATAATCGAAAGTGAATATCTGAGTTTGACATAAAACAAATCATGTTGAAGAACTACTTGAAATACCTTGAAATCAATTCGGATAATTGGTAATAAAGTAGTAGTTTGCAAAGAAATGTCTTATTAACCATCTTAATATCTATAGTTAAATTTAACTGAGAGGAACCGACCACGATGGGATTCGAACCCACAATCTTCCGATTCGAAGTCGGACGCCTTATCCGTTAGGCCACGCGGTCGTTGCGAAAAGGTAAAAATCCTTTATATTAATGTCCTGAGAGTGTTGCCGGATTTTCTTGACTTCACTCTTCTCATGGATAAAGACACCACTTTCCCTTCCGCTTCAAAATAATTTCAAGGGCAATGGATGTGTAATATTTACTCTGCATTAAATTGGTACATAATTCGCATTGTGTTTGTTTGCGTTGTTTACACACTGTCAGATAAATATTTCATAATCGATCATTTCTAAATCATTCCTAATTAAAACATGATTTTTGAATGAAAATGTGTTTTATTGAAAAAAGTCAGTGAAATCATTGGATTCAAAATTTCTGATAATATTTAAAATTGTATATTACTTTATTCATCATGACACTTAAAATAATTATCAGTCTGTTTTTAAAATTAGTGAATTGTTTTATTAGAAGTGGTTGTTGTTTCGTTTATTCTTTGAGTTCTAAATTGCATATATTTCCTTAATTTTCTTTAAAATGTTAGAAAGAAAATAATGGAAATTTCTCTGTAACTGTGTAATGGAAATACGAATGAGAAAAGGGTTTAAAGTAATGTAAAATTCAAAAGTGAAAATAAAGAAATTAATGAGAATTTCCTAATTCAATGGAAGATTGTGTATTTTTCCTCTTATAAACTTCATTACATTCTTCTATATACGTAAAACAAAGATAAAAGATGGGCATGATATGTCTAATGGTGATAAAGTACTAAATTGTGTTATGGAAATACGTATAAATAAAGGGTTTGAAAATAATGTAATAATCGAAAGTGAATATCTGAGTTTGACATAAAACAAATCATGGTGAAGAACTACTTAAATACCTTGAAATCAATATCGGATAATTGGTAATAAAGTAGTAGTTTGCAAAGAAATGTCTTATTAACCATCTTAATAATCATCTATAGTTAAATTTAACTGAGAGGAACCGACCACGATGGGATTCGAACCCACAATCTTCCGATTCGAAGTCGGACGCCTTATCCGTTAGGCCACGCGGTCGTTGCGAAAAGGTAAAAATCCTTTATATTAATGTCCTGAGAGTGTCGCCGGATTTTCTTGACTTCACTCTTCTCATGGATAAAGACACCACTTTCCCTTCCGCTTGAGAATAACTTCAAGGGCAATGGATGTGTAATATTCAGTCTGCATTAAATTGGTACATAATTCGCATTGTGTTTGTTTGCGTTGTTTACACACTGTCAGATAAATATTTCATAATCGATCATTTCTAAATCATTCTAATTAAAACATGATTTTTGAATGAAAATGTGTTTTATTGAAAAAAGTCAATGAAATCATTGGATTCAAAATTTCTGATAATATTTAAAATTGTATATTACTTTATTCATCATGACACTTAAAATAATTATCAGTCTGTTTTTAAAATTAGTGAATTGTTTTATTAGAAGTGGTTGTTGTTTCGTTTATTCTTTGAGTTCTAAATTGCATATATTTCCTTTATTTTCTTTAAAATGTTAGAAAGAGAATAATGGAAATTTCTCTGTAACTGTGTAATGGAAATACGAATGAGAAAAGGGTTTAAAGTAATGTAAATATCAAAAGTGAAAATAAAGAAATTAAGGAGAATTTCCTAATTCAATGGAAGATTGTGTATTTTTCCTCTTATAAACTTCATTACATTCTTCTATATACGTAAAACAAAGATAAAAGATGGGCATGATATGTCTAATGGTGATAAAGTACTAAATTGTGTTACGGAAATACGTATAAATAAAGGGTTTGAAAATAATGTAATAATCGAAAGTGAATATCTGAGTTTGACATAAAACAAATCATGGTGAAGAACTACTTGAAATACCTTGAAATCAATTCGGATAATTGGTAATAAAGTAGTAGTTTGCAAATAAATGTCTTATTAACCATCTTAATAATCATCTATAGTTAAAATTCAACTGAGAGGAACCGACCACGATGGGATTCGAACCCACAATCTTCCGATTCGAAGTCGGACGCCTTATCCGTTAGGCCACGCGGTCGTTGCGAAAAGGTAAAAATCCTTTATATTAATGTCCTGAGAGTGTTGCCGGATTTTCTTGACTTCACTCTTCTCATGGATAAAGACACCACTTTCCCTTCCGCTTGAGAATAATTTCAAGGGCAATGGATGTGTAATATTCACTCTGCATTAAATCGGTACATAATTCGTATTGGGTTTGTTGGCGTTGTTTACACACTGTCAGATAAATATTTCATAATCGATCATTTCTAAATCATTCCTAATTAAAACTTGATTTTTGAATGAAAATGTGTTTTATTTAAAAAAGTTAATGAAATCATTGGATTCAAAATTTCTGATAATAATAAATATTGTATATTACTTTATTCATCATGACACCTAAAATAATTATCAGTCTGTTTTTAAAAGTAGTGATTTGTTTTATTAGAAGTGGTTGTTGTTTCATTTATTGTTTGAGTTCTAAATTGTATATATTTCCTTTATTTCCTTTAAAATGTTACAAAGAGAATAATGGAAATTTCTCAGTAACTGTGTAATAGAAATACGAATAAGAAAAGGGTTTAAAGTAATGTAAATATCAAAAGTGAAAATAAAGAAATTAAGGAGAATTTCCTAATTCAATGGAAGATTGTGTATTTTTCCTCTTATAAACTTCATTACATTCTTCTATATACGTAAAACAAAGATAAAAGATGGGAATGATATGTCTAATGGTGATAAAGTACTAAATTGTGTTATGGAAATACGTATAAATAAAGGGTTTGAAAATAATGTAATAATCAAAAGTGAATATCTGAGTTTGACATAAAACAAATCATGGTGAAGAACTACTTGAAATACCTTGAAATCAATTCGGATAATTGGTAATAAAGTAGTAGTTTGCAAAGAAATGTCTTATTAACCATCTTAATAATCATCTATAGTTAAATTTAACTGAGAGGAACCGACCACGATGGGATTCGAACCCACAATCTTCCGATTCGAAGTCGGACGCCTTATCCGTTAGGCCACGCGGTCGTTGCGAAAAGGTAAAAATCCTTTATATTAATGTCCTGAGAGTGTTGCCGGATTTTCTTGACTTCACTCTTCTCATGGATAAAGACACCACTTTCCCTTCCGCTTCAGAATAATTTCAAGGGCAATGGATGTGTAATATTCACTCTGCATTAAATTGGTACATAATTCGCATTGTGTTTGTTTGCGTTGTTTACACACTGTCAGATAAATATTTCATAATCGATCATTTCTAAATCATTCCTAATTAAAACATGATTTTTGAATGAAAATGTGTTTTATTGAAAAAAGTCAATGAAATCATTGGATTCAAAATTTCTGATAATATTTAAAATTGTATATTACTTTATTCATCATGACACTTAAAATAATTATCAGTCTGTTTTTAAAATTAGTGAATTGTTTTATTAGAAGTGGTTGTTGTTTCGTTTATTCTTTGAGTTCTAAATTGCATATATTTCCTTTATTTCCTTTAAAATGTTACAAAGAGAATAATGGAAATTTCTCAGTAATTGTGTAATAGAAATACGAATAAGGAAAGGGTTTAAAGTAATGTAAATATCAAAAGGGAAAATAAAGAAATTAAGGAGAATTTCCTAATTCAATGGAAGATTGTGTATTTTTCCTCTTATAAACTTCATTACATTCTTCTATATACGTAAAACAAAGATAAAAGATGGGAATGATATGTCTAATGGTGATAAAGTACTAAATTGTGTTATGGAAATACGTATAAATAAAGGGTTTGAAAATAATGTAATAATCAAAAGTGAATATCTGACTTTGACATAAAACAAATCATGGTGAAGAACTACTTGAAATACCTTGAAATCAATTCGGATAATTGGTAATAAAGTAGTAGTTTGCAAAGAAATCTCTTATTAACCATCTTAATAATCATCTATAGTTAAATTTAACTGAGAGGAACCGACCACGATGGGATTCGAACCCACAATCTTCCGATTCGAAGTCGGACGCCTTATCCGTTAGGCCACGCGGTCGTTGCGAAAAGGTAAAAATCCTTTATATTAATGTCCTGAGAGTTTTGCCGGATTTTCTTGACTTCACTTTTCTCATGGATAAAGACACCACTTTCCCTTCCGCTTCAGAATAATTTCAAGGGCAATGGATGTGTAATGTTTACTCTGCATTAAATCGGTACATAATTCTCACAGGGTTTCTTTGCGTTGTTTACACACTGTCAGATAAATATTTCATAATCGATAATTTCTAAATCATTCCTAATTAAAACTTGATTTTTGAATGAAAATGTGTTTCATTTAAAAAAGTTAATGAAATCATTGGATTCAAAATTTCTGATAATATTTAATATTGTATATTACTTTATTCATCATGACACTTAAAATAATTATCTGTCTGTTTTTAAAAGTAGTGATTTGTTTTATTAGAAGTGGTTGTTGTTTCATTTATTGTTTGAGTTCTAAATTGCATATATTTCCTTTATTTCCTTTAAAATGTTACAAAGAGAATAATGGAAATTTCTCAGTAATTGTGTAATAGAAATACGAATAAGAAAAGGGTTTAAAGTAATGTAAATATGAAAAGTGAAAATAAAGAAATTAAGGAGAATTTCCTAAATCAAAGGAATATTGTGTATTTTTCCTCTAATAAACTTCATTACATTCTTCTAAATACGTAAAACAAAGATAAAAGATGGGCATGATATGTCTAATGGTGATAAAGTACTAAATTGTGTTACGGAAAAACCTATAAATATAGGGTTTGAAAATAATGTAATAATCGAAAGTGAATATCTGAGTTTGACATAAAACAAATCATGTTGAAAAACTACTTGAAATATCTTGAAATCAATATCGGATAATTGGTAATAAAGTAGTAGTTTGCAAAGAAATGTCTTATTAGCCATCTTAATAATCATCTATAGTTAAATTTAACTGAGAGGATCCGACCACGATGGGATTCGAACCCACAATCTTTCGATTCGAAGTCGGACGCCTTATCCGTTAGGCCACGCGATCGTGGTGAAAAGGTAAAAATCCTTTACATTAATGTCCTGAGAGTGTTTCCGGATTGTCTTGACTTCACTCTTCTCATGGATAAAGACACCACTTTCCCTTCCGCTTCATAATAATTTCAAGGGCAATGGATGTGTAATGCTTACTCTGCATTAAATCGGTACATAATTCGCACTGGGTTTGTTTGCGTTGTTTACACACTGTCAGATAAATATTTCATAATTGATCATTTCTAAATCATTCCTAATTAAAACTTGATTTTTGAATGAAAATGTGTTTTATTTAAAAAAGTAAATGAAATCTATGGATTCAAAAATTCTGATATTATTTAATATTGTATATTAGTTTATTCATCATGACACTTAAAATAATTGCCAGTCTCTTTTTAAAAGTAGTGATACGTTTTATTAGAAGTGGTTGTTGTTTCATTTATTGTTTGAGTTTTTAATTGCATAAATTGAATTTATTTCCTTAATAATGTTAAAAAGAAAATAATGGAAAGTTCTCAGTAATTGTGTAATAGAAATACCAATAAGAAAAGGGTGTAAAGTAATGTAAAATTCAAAAGTGAAAATAAAGAAATTAAGGAGACATTCCTAATTCAATCAAAGATGGTGTATTTTTCCTCTTATAAATTTCATTACATTCTTCTAAATACGTAAAACAAAGATAAAAGATGGGCATGATATGTCTAATGGTGATAAAGTACTAAATTGTGTTACGGAAATACCTTTAAGCAAAGGGTTTGAAAATAACGTAATAATCGAAAGTGAATATCTGAGTTTGACATAAAACAAATCATGTTGAAGAACTACTTGAAATACCTTGAAATCAATATCGGATAGTTGGTAATAAAGTAGTAGTTTGCAAAGAAATTTCTCATTTACGATCTTAATAATCATCCATAGTCAAATTTAACTGAGAGGATCCGACCACGATGGGATTCGAACCCACAATCTTCCGATTCGAAGTCGGACGCCTTATCCGTTAGGCCACGCGGTCGTTGTGAAAAGGTAAAAATCCTTTACATTAATGTCCTGATAGTGTTTCCGGATTTTCTTGACTTCACTTTTCTCATGGATAAAGACACCACTTTCCCTTCCGCTTCAGAATAATTCAAGGGCAATGGATGTGTAATGTTTACTCTGCATTAAGTCGGTACATAATTCGCACTGGGTTTGTTTGCGTTGTTTACACACTGTCAGATAAATATTTCATAATCGATCATTTCTAAATCAATCCTAATTAAAACATGATTTTTGAATGAAAATCTGTTTTATTGAAAAAAGTCAATGAAATCATTAGATTCAAAGTTTCTGATAATAATTAATATTGTATATTACTTTATTCATCAAGACACTTAAAATAATTATCAGTCTCTTTTTAAAAGTAGTGAATTGTTTTATTAGAAGTGGTTGTTGTTTCATTTATTGTTTGAGTTTTAAATTGCATATATTTCATTTATTTCCTTTAAAATGTTAAAAAGAAAATAAAGGAAATTTCTCAGTAATTGTGCGATAGAAGTACCAATAAGAAAAGGGTTTAAAGTAATGTAAAATTCAAAAGTGAAAATAAAGAAATTTAGGAAAATTTCCCAATTTAATGGAAGATTGTGTATTTTTCCTCTTATAAACTTCATTACATTCTTCTATATACGTAAAACATAGATAAAAGATGGGCATGATATGTCTAATGGTGATAAAGTACTAAATTGTGTTATGGAAATACGTATAAATAAAGGGTTTGAAAATAATGTAATAATCAAAAGTGAATATCTGAGTTTGACATAAAACAAATCATGGTGAAGAACTACTTGAAATACCTTGAAATCAATTCGGATAATTGGTAATAAGGTAGTAGTTTGCAAAGAAATGTCTTATTAAGCATCTTAAAAACAATCTATAGTTAAATTTAACTGAGAGGAACCGACCACGATGGGATTCGAACCCACAATCTTCCGATTCGAAGTCGGACGCCTTATCCGTTAGGCCACGCGGTCGTTGCAAAAAGGTAAAAATCCTTTATATTAATGTCCTGAGAGTTTTGCCGGATTTTCTTGACTTCACTTTTCTCATGGATAAAGACACCACTTTCCCTTCCGCTTCAGAATAATTTCAAGGGCAATGGATGTGTAATGTTTACTCTGCATTAAATCGGTACATAATTCTCACAGGGTTTCTTTGCGTTGTTTACACACTGTCAGATAAATATTTCATAATCGATAATTTCTAAATCATTCCTAATTAAAACTTGATTTTTGAATGAAAATGTGTTTCATTTAAAAAAGTTAATGAAATAATTGGATTCAAAATTTCTGATAATATTTAATATTGTATATTACTTTATTCATCAGGACACTTAAAATAATTATCTGTCTGTTTTTAAAAGTAGTGATTTGTTTTATTAGAAGTGGTTGTTGTTTCATTTATTGTTTGAGTTCTAAATTGCATATATTTCCTTTATTTCCTTTAAAATGTTACAAAGAGAATAATGGAAATTTCTCAGTAATTGTGTAATAGAAATACGAATAAGAAAAGGTTTTAAAGAAATGTAAATATCAAAAGTGAAAATAAAGAAATTAAGGAGAATTTCCTAATTCAATGGAAGATTGTGTATTTTTGCTCTTATAAACTTCATTACATTCTTCTATATACGTAAAACATAGATAAAAGATGGGCATGATATGTGTAATGGTGATAAAGTACTAAATTGTGTTATGGAAATACGTATAAATAAAGGGTTTGAAAATAATGTAATAATCAAAAGTGAATATCTGAGTTTGACATAAAACAAATCATGTTAAAGAACTACTTGAAATACCTTGAAATCAATGTCGGATAATTGGTAATAAAGTAGTAGTTGGCAAATAAATGTCTTATTAACCATCTTAATAATCATCTATAGTTAAAATTCAACTAAGGGGAACAGACCACGATGGGATTCGAACCCACAATCTTCCGATTCGAAGTCGGACGCCTTATCCGTTAGTCCACGCGGTCGTTGCGAAAAGGTAAAAATTCTTTATATTAATGTCCTGAGAGTGTTTCCGGATTTTCTTGACTTCACTCTTCTCATGGATAAAGACACCACTTTCCCTTCCGCTTGAGAATAATTGCAAGGGCAATGGATGTGTAATGTTTACTCTGCATTAAATCGGTACATAATTCGCACTGGGTTTGTTTGCGTTGTTTACACACTGTCAGATAAATATTTCATAATCGATAATTTCTAAATCATTCCTAATTAAAACATGATTTTTGAATGAAAATGTGTTTTATTGAAAAAAGTTAATGAAATCATTGGATTCAATATTTCTTATATTATTTAATATTGTATATTACTTTATTCATCATGACACTCAAAAAAATTATCAGTCTGTTTTTAAAAGTAGTGATTTGTTTTATTAGAAGTGGTTGTTGTTTCATTTATTGTTTGAGTTCTTAATTGCATATATTTCCTTTATTTTCTTTAAAATGTTACAAAGAAAATAATGGAAATTTCTCAGTAACTGTGTAATGGAAATACGAATAAGAAAAGGGTTTAAAGTAATGTAAAATTCAAAAGTGAAAATAAAGAAATTAATGAGAATTTCCTAATTCAATGGAAGATTGTGTATTTTTCCTCTTATAAACTTCATTACATTCTTCTATATACGTAAAACAAAGATAAAAGATGGGCATGATATGTCTAATGGTGATAAAGTACTAAATTGTGTTACGGAAATACGTATAAATAAAGGGTTTGAAAATAATGTAATAATCGAAAGTGAATATCTTAGTTTGACATAAAACAAATCATGTTGAAGAACTACTTGAAATACATTGAAATCAATATCGGATAATTGGTAATAAAGTAGTAGTTTGCAAAGAAATGTCTTATTAACCATCTATAGTTAAATTTAACTGAGAAGAACCGACCACGATGGGATTCGAACCCACAATCTTCCGATTCGAAGTCGGACGCCTTATCCGTTAGGCCACGCGGGCGTTGCGAAAAGGTAAAAATTCTTTATATTAATGTCCTGAGAGTGTTGCCTGGATTTTCTTGACTTCACTCTTCTCATGGATAAAGACACCACTTTCCCTTCCGCTTGAGAATAATTTCAAGGGGAATGGATGTGTAATATTCAGTCTGATTAAATAGGTACATAATTCGCATTGTGTTTGTTTGCGTTGTTTACACACTGTCAGATAAATATTTCATAATCGATCATTTCTAAATCATTCCTAATTAAAACATGATTTTTGAATGAAAATGTGTTTTATTGAAAAAAGTCAGTGAAATCATTGGATACAAAATTTCTGATAATATTTAAAATTGTATATTACTTTATTCATCATGACACTTAAAATAATTATCAGTCTGTTTTTAAAATTAGTGAATTGTTTTATTAGAAGTGGTTGTTGTTTCGTTTATTCTTTGAGTTCTAAACTGCATATATTTCCTTAATTTTCTTTAAAATGTTAGAAAGAAAATAATGGAAATTTCTCTGTAACTGTGTAATGGAAATACGAATAAGAAAAGGGTTTAAAGAAATGTAAATATCAAAAGTGAAAATAAAGAAATTAAGGAGAATTTCCTAATTCAATGGAAGATTGTGTATTTTTGCTCTTATAAACTTCATTACATTCTTCTATATACGTAAAACAAAGATAAAAGATGGGCATGATATGTCTAATGGTGATAAAGTACTAAATTGTGTTATGGAAATACGTATAAATAAAGGGTTTGAAAATAATGTAATAATCAAAAGTGAATATCTGAGTTTGACATAAAACAAATCATGTTGAAGAACTACTTGAAATACCTTGAAATCAATATCGGATAATTGGTAATAAAGTAGTAGTTTGCAAAGAAATGTCTTATTAACCATCTATAGTTAAATTTAACTGAGAAGAACCGACCACGATGGGATTCGAACCCACAATCTTCCGATTCGAAGTCGGACGCCTTATCCGTTAGGCCACGCGGGCGTTGCGAAAAGGTAAAAATTCTTTATATTAATGTCCTGAAAGTGTTGCCGGATTTTCTCGACTTTACTCTTCTCATGGATAAAGACACCACTTTCCCTTGCGCTTGAGAATAATTTCAAGGGCAATGGATGTGTAATATTCAGTCTGCATTAAATTGGTACATAATTCGCATTGTGTTTGTTTGCGTTGTTTACACACTGTCAGATAAATATTTCATAATCGATCATTTCTAAATCATTCCTAATTAAAACATGATTTTTGAATGAAAATGTGTTTTATTGAAAAAAGTCAGTGAAATCATTGGATTCAAAATTTCTGATAATATTTAAAATTGTATATTACTTTATTCATCATGACACTTAAAATAATTATCAGTCTGTTTTTAAAAGTAGTGAATTGTTTTATTAGAAGTGGTTGTTGTTTCGTTTATTCTTTGAGTTCTAAATTGCATATATTTCCTTAATTTTCTTTAAAATGTTACAAAGAAAATAATGGAAGTTTCTCAGTAATTGTGTAATGGAAATACGAATAAGAAAATTGTTTAAAGTAATGTAAATATTAAAAGTAAAAATAAAGAAATTAATGAGAATTTCCTAATTCAATGGAAGATTGTGTATTTTTCCTCTTATAAACTTCATTACATTCTTCTATATACGTAAAACAAAGATAAAAGATGGGGATGATATGTCTAATGGTGATAAAGTACTAAATTGTGTTACGGAAATACGTATAAATAAAGGGTTTGAAAATAATGTAATAATCGAAAGTGAATATCTGAGTTTGACATAAAACAAATCATGTTGAAGAACTACTTAAAATACCTTGAAATCAATTCGGATAATTGGTAATAAAGTAGTAGTTTGCAAAGAAATGTCTTATTAACCATCTTAATAATCATCTATAGTTAAATTTAACTGAGAGGAACCGACCACGATGGGATTCGAACCCACAATCTTCCGATTCGAAGTCGGACGCCTTATCCGTTAGGCCACGCGGTCGTTGCGAAAAGGTAAAAATCCTTTATATTAATGTCCTGAGAGTGTTGCCGGATTTTCTTGACTTCACTCTTCTCATGGATAAAGACACCACTTTCCCTTCCGCTTGAGAATAATTTCAAGGGAATGGATGTGTAATATTCAGTCTGATTAAATTGGTACATAATTCGCATTGTGTTTGTTTGCGTTGTTTACACACTGTCAGATAAATATTTCATAATCGATCATTTCTAAATCATTCCTAATTAAAACATGATTTTTGAATGAAAATGTGTTTTATTGAAAAAAGTCAGTGAAATCATTGGATTCAAAATTTCTGATAATATTTAATATTGTATATTACTTTATTCATCATGACACTTAAAATAATTATCAGTCTGTTTTTAAAAGTAGTGAATTGTTTTATTAGAAGTGGTTGTTGTTTCGTTTATTCTTTGAGTTCTAAATTGCATATATTTCCTTTATTTCCTTTAAAATGTTACAAAGAAAATAATGGAAATTTCTCAGTAATTGTGTAATAGAAGTACGAATAAGAAAAGGGTTTAAAGTAATGTAAAATTCAAAAGTGAAAATAAAGAAATTAAGGAGAATTTCCTAATTCAATGGAAGATTGTGTATTTTTCCTCTTATAAACTTCATTACATTCTTCTATATACGTAAAACAAAGATAAAAGATGGGCATGATATGTCTAATGGTGATAAAGTACTAAATTGTGTTATGGAAATACGTATAAATAAAGGGTTTGAAAATAATGTAATAATCAAAAGTGAATATCTGAGTTTGACATAAAACAAATCATGTGAAGAACTACTTGAAATACCTTGAAATCAATTCGGATAATTGGTAATAAAGTAGTAGTTTGCAAAGAAATGTCTTATTAACCATCTTAATAATCATCTATAGTTAAATTTAACTGAGAGGAACCGACCACGATGGGATTCGAACCCACAATCTTCCGATTCGAAGTCGGACGCCTTATCCGTTAGGCCACGCGGTCGTTGCGAAAAGGTAAAAATCCTTTATATTAATGTCCTGAGAGTGTTGCCGGATTTTCTTGACTTCACTCTTCTCATGGATAAAGACACCACTTTCCCTTCCGCTTCAGAATAATTTCAAGGGCAATGGATGTGTAATGTTTACTCTGCATTAAATCGGTACATAATTCTCACTGGGTTTGTTTGCGTTGTTTACACACTGTCAGATAAATATTTCATAATCGATAATTTCTAAATCATTCCTAATTAAAACTTGATTTTTGAATGAAAATGTGTTTTATTTAAAAAAGTTAATGAAATCATTGGATTCAAAATTTCTGATAATAATAAATATTGTATATTACTTTATTCATCATGACACCTAAAATAATTATCAGTCTGTTTTTAAAAGTAGTGATTTGTTTTATTAGAAGTGGTTGTTGTTTCATTTATTGTTTGAGTTCTAAATTGTATATATTTCCTTTATTTCCTTTAAAATGTTACAAAGAGAATAATGGAAATTTCTCAGTAATTGTGTAATAGAAATACGAATAAGAAAAGGGTTTAAAGTAATGTAAATATCAAAAGTGAAAATAAAGAAATTAAGGAGAATTTCCTTATTCAATGGAAGATTGTGTATTTTTCCTCTTATAAACTTCATTACATTCTTCTATATACGTAAAACAAAGATAAAAGATGGGCATGATATGTCTAATGGTGATAAAGTACTAAATTGTGTTATGGAAATACGTATAAATAAAGGGTTTGAAAATAATGTAATAATCAAAAGTGAATATCTGAGTTTGACATAAAACAAATCATGGTGAAGAACTACTTGAAATACCTTGAAATCAATTCGGATAATTGGTAATAAAGTAGTAGTTTGCAAAGAAATGTCTTATTAACCATCTTAATAATCATCTATAGTTAAATTTAACTGAGAGGAACCGACCACGATGGGATTCGAACCCACAATCTTCCGATTCGAAGTCGGACGCCTTATCCGTTAGGCCACGCGGTCGTTGCGAAAAGGTAAAAATTCTTTATATTAATGTCCTGAGAGTGTTTCCGGATTTTCTTGACTTCACTCTTCTCATGGATAAAGACACCACTTTCCCTTCCGCTTGAGAATAAGTGCAAGGGCAATGGATGTGTAATGTTTACTCTGCATTAAATCGGTACATAATTCGCACTGGGTTTGTTTGCGTTGTTTACACACTGTCAGATAAATATTTCATAATCGATAATTTCTAAATCATTCCTAATTAAAACATGATTTTTGAATGAAAATGTGTTTTATTGAAAAAAGTTAATGAAATCATTGGATTCAATATTTCTTATATTATTTAATATTGTATATTACTTTATTCATCATGACACTCAAAAAGAATTATCAGTCTGCTTTTAAAAGTAGTGAATTGTTTTATTAGAAGTGGTTGTTAATGGAAGAAAATAAAATAACGGAAATTTCTCTGTAACTGTGTAATGGAAATACGAATGAGAAAAGGGTTTAAAGTAATGTAAAATTCAAAAGTGAAAATAAAAAATTAATGAGAATTTCCTAATTCAACGAAAGATTGTGTATTTTTCCTCTTATAAACTTCATTACATTCTTCTATATACGTAAAACAAAGATAAAAGATGGGAATGATATGTCTAATGGTGATAAAGTACTAAATTGTGTTATGGAAATACGTATAAATAAAGGGTTTGAAAATAATGTAATAATCAAAAGTGAATATCTGAGTTTGACATAAAACAAATCATGGTGAAGAACTACTTGAAATACCTTGAAATCAATTCGGATAATTGGTAATAAAGTAGTAGTTTGCAAAGAAATGTCTTATTAACCATTTATAGTTAAATATAACTAAGAAGAACCGACCACGATGGGATTCGAACCCACAATCTTCCGATTCGAAGTCGGACGCCTTATCCGTTAGGCCACGCGGTCGTTGCGAAAAGGTAAAAATCCTTTATATTAATGTCCTGAGAGTTTTGCCGGATTTTCTTGACTTCACTTTTCTCATGGATAAAGACACCACTTTCCCTTCCGCTTCAGAATAATTTCAAGGGCAATGGATGTGTAATGTTTACTCTGCATTAAATCGGTACATAATTCGCACTGGGTTTGTTTGCGTTGTTTACACACTGTCAGATAAATATTTCATAATCGATCATTTCTAAATCATTCCTAATTAAAACTTGATTTTTGAATGAAAATGTGTTTTATTTAAAAAAGTTAATGAAATCATTGGATTCAAAATTTCTGATAATATTTAATATTGTATATTACTTTATTCATCATGACACTTAAAATAATTATCAGTCTGTTTTTAAAAGTAGTGAATTGTTTTATTAGAAGTGGTTGTTGTTTCGTTTATTCTTTGAGTTCTAAATTGCATATATTTCCTTTATTTCCTTTAAAATGTTACAAAGAGAATAATGGAAATTTCTCAGTAATTGTGTAATAGAAATACGAATAAGAAAAGGGTTTAAAGTAATGTAAATATCAAAAGTGAAAATAAAGAAATTAAGGAGAATTTCCTAATTCAATGGAAGATTGTGTATTTTTGCTCTTATAAACTTCATTACATTCTTCTATATACGTAAAACATAGATAAAAGATGGGCATGATATGTCTAATGGTGATAAAGTACTAAATTGTGTTATGGAAATACGTATAAATAAAGGGTTTGAAAATAATGTAATAATCAAAAGTGAATATCTGAGTTTGACATAAAACAAATCATGTTGAAGAACTACTTAAAATACCTTGAAATGAATATCGGATAATTGGTAATAAAGTAGTAATTTGCAAATAAATGTCTTATTAACCATCTTAATAATCATCTATAGTTAAAATTCAACTGAGAGGAACCGACCACGATGGGATTCGAACCCACAATCTTCCGATTCGAAGTCGGACGCCTTATCCGTTAGGCCACGCGGTCGTTGCGAAAAGGTAAAAATCCTTTATATTAATGTCCTGAGAGTGTTGCCGGATTTTCTTGACTTCACTCTTCTCATGGATAAAGACACCACTTTCCCTTCCGCTTGAGAATAATTTCAAGGGCAATGGATGTGTAATATTCACTCTGCATTAAATTGGTACATAATTCGCATTGTGTTTGTTTGCGTTGTTTACACACTGTCAGATAAATATTTCATAATCGATCATTTCTAAATCAATCCTAATTAAAACATGATTTTTGAATGAAAATCTGTTTTATTGAAAAAAGTCAATGAAATCATTGGATTCAAAATTTCTGATAATAATTAATATTGTATATTACTTTATTCATCATGACACCTAAAATAATTATCAGTCTGTTTTTAAAAGTAGTGAATTGTTTTATTAGAAGTGGTTGTTGTTTCATTTATTGTTTGAGTTCTAAATTGTATATATTTCCTTTATTTCCTTTAAAATGTTACAAAGAGAATAATGGAAATTTCTCAGTAATTGTGTAATAGAAATACGAATAAGAAAAGGGTTTAAAGTAATGTAAATATCAAAAGTGAAAATAAAGAAATTAAGGAGAATTTCCTAATTCAATGGAAGATTGTGTATTTTTCCTCTTATAAACTTCATTACATTCTTCTATATACGTAAAACAAAGATAAAAGATGGGAATGATATGTCTAATGGTGATAAAGTACTAAATTGTGTTATGGAAATACGTATAAATAAAGGGTTTGAAAATAATGTAATAATCAAAAGTGAATATCTGAGTTTGACATAAAACAAATCATGGTGAAGAACTACTTGAAATACCTTGAAATCAATTCGGATAATTGGTAATAAGGTAGTAGTTTGCAAAGAAATGTCTTATTAACCATCTTAAAAACAATCTATAGTTAAATTTAACTGAGAGGAACCGACCACGATGGGATTCGAACCCACAATCTTCCGATTCGAAGTCGGACGCCTTATCCGTTAGGCCACGCGGTCGTTGCGAAAAGGTAAAAATCCTTTATATTAATGTCCTGAGAGTTTTGCCGGATTTTCTTGACTTCACTTTTCTCATGGATAAAGACACCACTTTCCCTTCCGCTTCAGAATAATTTCAAGGGCAATGGATGTGTAATGTTTACTCTGCATTAAATCGGTACATAATTCTCACTGGGTTTCTTTGCGTTGTTTACACACTGTCAGATAAATATTTCATAATCGATAATTTCTAAATCATTCCTAATTAAAACTTGATTTTTGAATGAAAATGTGTTTCATTTAAAAAAGTTAATGAAATCATTGGATTCAAAATTTCTGATAATATTTAATATTGTATATTACTTTATTCATCATGACACTTAAAATAATTATCAGTCTGTTTTTAAAAGTAGTGATTTGTTTTATTAGAAGTGGTTGTTGTTTCATTTATTGTTTGAGTTCTAAATTGCATATATTTCCTTTATTTCCTTTAAAATGTTACAAAGAGAATAATGGAAATTTCTCAGTAATTGTGTAATAGAAATACGAATAAGAAAAGGGTTTAAAGAAATGTAAATATCAAAAGTGAAAATAAAGAAATTAAGGAGAATTTCCTAATTCAATGGAAGATTGTGTATTTTTGCTCTTATAAACTTCATTACATTCTTCTATATACGTAAAACATAGATAAAAGATGGGCATGATATGTCTAATGGTGATAAAGTACTAAATTGTGTTATGGAAATACGTATAAATAAAGGGTTTGAAAATAATGTAATAATCAAAAGTGAATATCTGAGTTTGACATAAAACAAATCATGTTAAAGAACTACTTGAAATACCTTGAAATCAATGTCGGATAATTGGTAATAAAGTAGTAGTTGGCAAATAAATGTCTTATTAACCATCTTAATAATCATCTATAGTTAAAATTCAACTAAGGGCAACAGACCACGATGGGATTCGAACCCACAATCTTCCGATTCGAAGTCGGACGCCTTATCCGTTAGTCCACGCGGTCGTTGCGAAAAGGTAAAAATTCTTTATATTAATGTCCTGAGAGTGTTTCCGGATTTTCTTGACTTCACTCTTCTCATGGATAAAGACACCACTTTCCCTTCCGCTTGAGAATAAGTGCAAGGGCAATGGATGTGTAATGTTTACTCTGCATTAAATCGGTACATAATTCGCACTGGGTTTGTTTGCGTTGTTTACACACTGTCAGATAAATATTTCATAATCGATAATTTCTAAATCATTCCTAATTAAAACATGATTTTTGAATGAAAATGTGTTTTATTGAAAAAAGTTAATGAAATCATTGGATTCAATATTTCTTATATTATTTAATATTGTATATTACTTTATTCATCATGACACTCAAAAAGAATTATCAGTCTGCTTTTAAAAGTAGTGAATTGTTTTATTAGAAGTGGTTGTTAATGGAAGAAAATAAAATAACGGAAATTTCTCTGTAACTGTGTAATGGAAATACGAATGAGAAAAGGGTTTAAAGTAATGTAAAATTCAAAAGTGAAAATAAAAAATTAATGAGAATTTCCTAATTCAACGAAAGATTGTGTATTTTTCCTCTTATAAACTTCATTACATTCTTCTATATACGTAAAACAAAGATAAAAGATGGGAATGATATGTCTAATGGTGATAAAGTACTAAATTGTGTTATGGAAATACGTATAAATAAAGGGTTTGAAAATAATGTAATAATCAAAAGTGAATATCTGAGTTTGACATAAAACAAATCATGGTGAAGAACTACTTGGAATACCTTGAAATCAATTCGGATAATTGGTAATAAAGTAGTAGTTTGCAAAGAAATGTCTTATTAACCATTTATAGTTAAATATAACTAAGAAGAACCGACCACGATGGGATTCGAACCCACAATCTTCCGATTCGAAGTCGGACGCCTTATCCGTTAGGCCACGCGGTCGTTGCGAAAAGGTAAAAACCCTTTATATTAATGTCCTGAAAGTGTTGCTGGATTTTCTTGACTTCACTCTTCTCATGGATAAAGACACCACTTTCCCTTCCGCTTGAGAATAATTTCAAGGGGAATGGATGTGTAATATTCAGTCTGCATTAAATCGGTACATAATTCGCACTGGGTTTGTTTGCGTTGTTTACACACTGTCAGATAAATATTTCATAATCGATCATTTCTAAATCATTCCTAATTAAAACTTGATTTTTGAATGAAAATGTGTTTTATTGAAAAAAGTAAGTGAAATCATTGGATTCAAAATTTCTGATAATATTTAATATTGTATATTACTTTATTCATCATGACACTTAAAATAATTATCAGTCTGTTTTTAAAAGTAGTGAATTGTTTTATTAGAAGTGGTTGTTGTTTCGTTTATTCTTTGAGTTCTAAATTGCATATATTTCCTTTATTTCCTTTAAAATGTTACAAAGAGAATAATGGAAATTTCTCAGTAATTGTGTAATAGAAATACGAATAAGAAAAGGGTTTAAAGTAATGTAAATATCAAAAGTGAAAATAAAGAAATTAAGGAGAATTTCCTAATTCAATGGAAGATTGTGTATTTTTCCTCTTATAAACTTCATTACATTCTTCTATATACGTAAAACAAAGATAAAAGATGGGCATGATATGTCTAATGGTGATAAAGTACTAAATTGTGTTACGGAAATACGTATAAATAGAGGGTTTGAAAATAATGTAATAATCGAAAGTGAATATCTGAGTTTGACATAAAACAAATCATGTTGAAGAACTACTTAAAATACCTTGAAATGAATATCGGATAATTGGTAATAAAGTAGTAGTTTGCAAATAAATGTCTTATTAACCATCTTAATAATCATCTATAGTTAAAATTCAACTGAGAGGAACCGACCACGATGGGATTCGAACCCACAATCTTCCGATTCGAAGTCGGACGCCTTATCCGTTAGGCCACGCGGTCGTTGCGAAAAGGTAAAAATCCTTTATATTAATGTCCTGAGAGTGTTGCCGGATTTTCTTGACTTCACTCTTCTCATGGATAAAGACACCACTTTCCCTTCCGCTTCAGAATAATTTCAAGGGCAATGGATGTGTAATGTTTACTCTGCATTAAATCGGTACATAATTCGTATTGGGTTTGTTGGCGTTGTTTACACACTGTCAGATAAATATTTCATAATCGATCATTTCTAAATCATTCCTAATTAAAACTTGATTTTTGAATGAAAATGTGTTTTATTTAAAAAAGTTAATGAAATCATTGGATTCAAAATTTCTGATAATATTTAATATTGTATATTACTTTATTCATCATGACACTTAAAATAATTATCAGTCTGTTTTTAAAAGTAGTGAATTGTTTTATTAGAAGTGGTTGTTGTTTCGTTTATTGTTTGAGTTCTAAATTGCATATATTTCCTTTATTTCCTTTAAAATGTTACAAAGAGAATAATGGAAATTTCTCAGTAATTGTGTAATAGAAATACGAATAAGAAAAGGGTTTAAAGTAATGTAAATATCAAAAGTGAAAATAAAGAAATTAAGGAGAATTTCCTAATTCAATGGAAGATTGTGTATTTTTCCTCTTATAAACTTCATTACATTCTTCTATATACGTAAAACAAAGATAAAAGATGGGCATGATATGTCTAATGGTGATAAAGTACTAAATTGTGTTATGGAAATACGTATAAATAAAGGGTTTGAAAATAATGTAATAATCAAAAGTGAATATCTGAGTTTGACATAAAACAAATCATGGTGAAGAACTACTTGAAATACCTTGAAATCAATTCGGATAATTGGTAATAAGGTAGTAGTTTGCAAAGAAATGTCTTATTAACCATCTTAAAAACAATCTATAGTTAAATTTAACTGAGAGGAACCGACCACGATGGGATTCGAACCCACAATCTTCCGATTCGAAGTCGGACGCCTTATCCGTTAGGCCACGCGGTCGTTGCGAAAAGGTAAAAATCCTTTATATTAATGTCCTGAGAGTTTTGCCGGATTTTCTTGACTTCACTTTTCTCATGGATAAAGACACCACTTTCCCTTCCGCTTCAGAATAATTTCAAGGGCAATGGATGTGTAATGTTTACTCTGCATTAAATCGGTACATAATTCTCACTGGGTTTCTTTGCGTTGTTTACACTCTGTCAGATAAATATTTCATAATCGATAATTTCTAAATCATTCCTAATTAAAACTTGATTTTTGAATGAAAATGTGTTTCATTTAAAAAAGTTAATGAAATCATTGGATTCAAAATTTCTGATAATATTTAATATTGTATATTACTTTATTCATCATGACACTTAAAATAATTATCAGTCTGTTTTTAAAAGTAGTGATTTGTTTTATTAGAAGTGGTTGTTGTTTCATTTATTGTTTGAGTTCTAAATTGCATATATTTCCTTTATTTCCTTTAAAATGTTACAAAGAGAATAATGGAAATTTCTCAGTAATTGTGTAATAGAAATACGAATAAGAAAAGGGTTTAAAGAAATGTAAATATCAAAAGTGAAAATAAAGAAATTAAGGAGAATTTCCTAATTCAATGGAAGATTGTGTATTTTTGCTCTTATAAACTTCATTACATTCTTCTATATACGTAAAACATAGATAAAAGATGGGCATGATATGTCTAATGGTGATAAAGTACTAAATTGTGTTATGGAAATACGTATAAATAAAGGGTTTGAAAATAATGTAATAATCAAAAGTGAATATCTGAGTTTGACATAAAACAAATCATGGTGAAGAACTACTTGAAATACCTTGAAATCAATTCGGATAATTGGTAATAAGGTAGTAGTTTGCAAAGAAATGTCTTATTAACCATCTTAAAAACAATCTATAGTTAAATTTAACTGAGAGGAACCGACCACGATGGGATTCGAACCCACAATCTTCCGATTCGAAGTCGGACGCCTTATCCGTTAGGCCACGCGGTCGTTGCGAAAAGGTAAAAATCCTTTATATTAATGTCCTGAGAGTTTTGCCGGATTTTCTTGACTTCACTTTTCTCATGGATAAAGACACCACTTTCCCTTCCGCTTCAGAATAATTTCAAGGGCAATGGATGTGTAATGTTTACTCTGCATTAAATCGGTACATAATTCTCACTGGGTTTCTTTGCGTTGTTTACACACTGTCAGATAAATATTTCATAATCGATAATTTCTAAATCATTCCTAATTAAAACTTGATTTTTGAATGAAAATATGTTTCATTTAAAAAAGTTAATGAAATCATTGGATTCAAAATTTCTGATAATATTTAATATTGTATATTACTTTATTCATCATGACACTTAAAATAATTATCTGTCTGTTTTTAAAAGTAGTGATTTGTTTTATTAGAAGTGGTTGTTGTTTCATTTATTGTTTGAGTTCTAAATTGCATATATTTCCTTTATTTCCTTTAAAATGTTACAAAGAGAATAATGGAAATTTCTCAGTAATTGTGTAATAGAAATACGAATAAGAAAAGGGTTTAAAGAAATGTAAATATCAAAAGTGAAAATAAAGAAATTAAGGAGAATTTCCTAATTCAATGGAAGATTGTGTATTTTTGCTCTTATAAACTTCATTACATTCTTCTATATACGTAAAACATAGATAAAAGATGGGCATGATATGTCTAATGGTGATAAAGTACTAAATTGTGTTATGGAAATACGTATAAATAAAGGGTTTGAAAATAATGTAATAATCAAAAGTGAATATCTGAGTTTGACATAAAACAAATCATGGTGAAGAACTACTTGAAATACCTTGAAATCAATTCGGATAATTGGTAATAAGGTAGTAGTTTGCAAAGAAATGTCTTATTAACGATCTTAAAAACAATCTATAGTTAAATTTAACTGAGAGGAACCGACCACGATGGGATTCGAACCCACAATCTTCCGATTCGAAGTCGGACGCCTTATCCGTTAGGCCACGCGGTCGTTGCGAAAAGGTAAAAATTCTTTATATTAATGTCCTGAGAGTGTTTCCGGATTTTCTTGACTTCACTCTTCTCATGGATAAAGACACCACTTTCCCTTCCGCTTGAGAATAATTTCAAGGGCAATGGATGTGTAATGTTTACTCTGCATTAAATCGGTACATAATTCGCACTGGGTTTGTTTGCGTTGTTTACACACTGTCAGATAAATATTTCATAATCGATAATTTCTAAATCATTCCTAATTAAAACATGATTTTTGAATGAAAATGTGTTTTATTGAAAAAAGTTAATGAAATCATTGGATTCAATATTTCTTATATTATTTAATATTGTATATTACTTTATTGATCATGACACTCAAAAAGAATTATCAGACTGCTTTTAAAAGTAGTGAATTGTTTTATTAGAAGTGGTTGTTAATGGAAGAAAATAAAATAATGGAAATTTCTCTGTAACTGTGTAATGGAAATACGAATGAGAAAAGGGTTTAAAGTAATGTAAAATTCAAAAGTGAAAATAAAAAATTAATGAGAATTTCCTAATTCAACGAAAGATTGTGTATTTTTCCTCTTATAAACTTCATTACATTCTTCTATATACGTAAAACAAAGATAAAAGATGGGCATGATATGTCTAATGGTGATAAAGTACTAAATTGTGTTATGGAAATACGTATAAATAAAGGGTTTGAAAATAATGTAATAACCAAAATGGAATATCTGAGTTTGACATAAAACAAATCATGTTGAAGAACTACTTGAAATATCTTGAAATCAATATCGGATAATTGGTAATAAAGTAGTAGTTTGCAAAGAAATGTCTTATTAGCCATCTTAATAATCATCTATAGTTAAATTTAACTGAGAGGATCCGACCACGATGGGATTTGAACCCACAATCTTCCGATTCGAAGTCGGACGACTTATCCGTTAGGCCACGCGGTCGTGGTGAAAAGGCAAAAATCCTTTACATTAATGTCCTGAGAGTGTTTCCGGATTGTCTTGACTTCACTCTTCTCATGGATAAAGACACCACTTTCCCTTCCGCTTTATAATAATTTCAAGGGCAATGGATGTGTAATGCTTACTCTGCATTAAATCGGTACATAATTCGCACTGGGTTTGTTTGCGTTGTTTACACACTGTCAGATAAATATTTCATAATTGATCATTCCTAAATCATTCCTAATTAAAACTTGATTTTTGAATAAAAATGTGTTTTATTTAAAAAAGTTAATGAAATCTATGGATTCAAAATTTCTGATATTATTTAATATTGTACATTAGTTTATTCATCATGACACTTAAAATAATTGCCAGTCTGTTTTTAAAAGTAGTGAATTGTTTTATTAGAAGTGGTTGTTGTTTCGTTTATTGTTTGAGTTCTAAATTGCATATATTTCCTTTACTTCCTTTAAAATGTTACAAAGAGAATAATGGAAATTTCTCAGTAATTGTGTAATAGAAATACGAATAAGAAAAGGGTTTAAAGTAATGTAAATATCAAAAGTGAAAATAAAGAAATTAAGGAGAATTTCCTAAATCAAAGGAATATTGTGTATTTTTCCTCTAATAAACTTCATTACATTCTTCTAAATACGTAAAACAAAGATAAAAGATGGGCATGATATGTCTAATGGTGATAAAGTACTAAATTGTGTTACGGAAAAACCTATAAATATAGGGTTTGAAAATAATGTAATAATCGAAAGTGAATATCTGAGTTTGACATAAAACAAATCATGTTGAAAAACTACTTGAAATATCCTGAAATCAATATCGGATAATTGGTAATAAAGTAGTAGTTTGCAAAGAAATGTCTTATTAGCCATCTTAATAATCATCTATAGTTAAATTTAACTGAGAGGATCCGACCACGATGGGATTCGAACCCACAATCTTCCGATTCGAAGTCGGACGCCTTATCCGTTAGTCCACGCGGTCGTTGCGAAAAGGTAAAAATCCTTTATATTAATGTCCTGAGAGTGTTTCCGGATTTTCTTGACTTCACTCTTCTCATGGATAAAGACACCACTTTCCCTTCCGCTTGAGAATAATTTCAAGGGCAATGGATGTGTAATGTTTACTCTGCATTAAATCGGTACATAATTCGCACTGGGTTTGTTTGCGTTGTTTACACACTGTCAGATAAATATTTCATAATCGATAATTTCTAAATCATTCCTAATTAAAACATGATTTTTGAATGAAAATGTGTTTTATTGAAAAAAGTTAATGAAATCATTGGATTCAATATTTCTTATATTATTTAATATTGTATATTACTTTATTCATCATGACACTCAAAAAGAATTATCAGACTGCTTTTAAAAGTAGTAAATTGTTTTATTAGAAGTGGTTGTTAATGGAAGAAAATAAAATAATGGAAATTTCTCTGTAACTGTGTAATGGAAATACGAATGAAAAAAGGGTTTAAAGTAATGTAAAATTCAAAAGTGAAAATAAAAAATTAATGAGAATTTCCTAATTCAACGAAAGATTGTGTATTTTTCCTCTTATAAACTTCATTACATTCTTCTATATACGTAAAACAAAGATAAAAGATGGGCATGATATGTCTAATGGTGATAAAGTACTAAATTGTGTTACGGAAATACGTATAAATAAAGGGTTTGAAAATAATGTAATAACCAAAATGGAATATCTGAGTTTGACATAAAACAAATCATGTTGAAGAACTACTTGAAATATCTTGAAATCAATATCGGATAATTGGTAATAAAGTAGTAGTTTGCAAAGAAATGTCTTATTAGCCATCTTAATAATCATCTATAGTTAAATTTAACTGAGAGGATCCGACCACGATGGGATTTGAACCCACAATCTTCCGATTCGAAGTCGGACGCCTTATCCGTTAGGCCACGCGGTCGTGGTGAAAAGGTAAAAATCCTTTACATTAATGTCCTGAGAGTGTTTCCGGATTGTCTTGACTTCACTCTTCTCATGGATAAAGACACCACTTTCCCTTCCGCTTCATAATAATTTCAAGGGCAATGGATGTGTAATGCTTACTCTGCATTAAATCGGTACATAATTCGCACTGGGTTTGTTTGCGTTGTTTACACACTGTCAGATAAATATTTCATAATCGATCATTTCTAAATCATTCCTAATTAAAACTTGATTTTTGAATGAAAATGTGTTTCATTTAAAAAAGTTAATGAAATCATTGGATTCAAAATTTCTGATAATATTTAATATTGTATATTACTTTATTCATCATGACACTTAAAATAATTATCAGTCTGTTTTTAAAAGTAGTGATTTGTTTTATTAGAAGTGGTTGTTGTTTCATTTATTGTTTGAGTTCTAAATTGCATATATTTCCTTTATTTCCTTTAAAATGTTACAAAGAGAATAATGGAAATTTCTCAGTAATTGTGTAATAGAAATACGAATAAGAAAAGGGTTTAAAGAAATGTAAATATCAAAAGTGAAAATAAAGAAATTAAGGAGAATTTCCTAATTCAATGGAAGATTGTGTATTTTTACTCTTATAAACTTCATTACATTCTTCTATATACGTAAAACATAGATAAAAGATGGGCATGATATGTCTAATGGTGATAAAGTACTAAATTGTGTTATGGAAATACGTATAAATAAAGGGTTTGAAAATAATGTAATAATCAAAAGTGAATATCTGAGTTTGACATAAAACAAATCATGGTGAAGAACTACTTGAAATACCTTGAAATCAATTCGGATAATTGGTAATAAGGTAGTAGTTTGCAAAGAAATGTCTTATTAACGATCTTAAAAACAATCTATAGTTAAATTTAACTGAGAGGAACCGACCACGATGGGATTCGAACCCACAATCTTCCGATTCGAAGTCGGACGCCTTATCCGTTAGGCCACGCGGTCGTTGCGAAAAGGTAAAAATTCTTTATATTAATGTCCTGAGAGTGTTTCCGGATTTTCTTGACTTCACTCTTCTCATGGATAAAGACACCACTTTCCCTTCCGCTTCAGAATAATTTCAAGGGCAATGGATGTGTAATGTTTACTCTGCATTAAATCGGTACATAATTCGCACTGGGTTTGTTTGCGTTGTTTACACACTGTCAGATAAATATTTCATAATCGATAATTTCTAAATCATTCCTAATTAAAACATGATTTTTGAATGAAAATGTGTTTTATTGAAAAAAGTTAATGAAATCATTGGATTCAATATTTCTTATATTATTTAATATTGTATATTACTTTATTCATCATGACACTCAAAAAGAATTATCAGACTGCTTTTAAAAGTAGTGAATTGTTTTATTAGAAGTGGTTGTTAATGGAAGAAAATAAAATAATGGAAATTTCTCTGTAACTGTGTAATGGAAATACGAATGAGAAAAGGGTTTAAAGTAATGTAAATATCAAAAGTGAAAATAAAGAAATTAATGAGAATTTCCTAAATCAAAGGAATATTGTGTATTTTTCCTCTTATAAACTTCATTACATTCTTCTATATACGTAAAACAAAGATAAAAGATGGGCATGATATGTCTAATGGTGATAAAGTACTAAATTGTGTTACGGAAATACGTATAAATAAAGGGTTTGAAAATAATGTAATAACCAAAAGTGAATATCTGAGTTTGACATAAAACAAATCATGTTGAAGAACTACTTGAAATATCTTGAAATCAATATCGGATAATTGGTAATAAAGTAGTAGTTTGCAAAGAAATGTCTTATTAACCATCTTAATAATCATCTATAGTTAAATTTAACTGAGAGGATCCGACCACGATGGGATTTGAACCCACAATCTTCCGATTCGAAGTCGGACAACTTATCCGTTAGGCCACGCGGTCGTGGTGAAAAGGCAAAAATCCTTTACATTAATGTCCTGAGAGTGTTTCCGGATTGTCTTGACTTCACTCTTCTCATGGACAAAGACACCACTTTCCCTTCCGCTTTATAATAATTTCAAGGGCAATGGATGTGTAATGCTTACTCTGCATTAAATCGGTACATAATTCGCACTGGGTTTGTTTGCGTTGTTTACACACTGTCAGATAAATATTTCATAATTGATCATTCCTAAATCATTCCTAATTAAAACTTGATTTTTGAATAAAAATGTGTTTTATTTAAAAAAGTTAATGAAATCTATGGATTCAAAATTTCTGATATTATTTAATATTGTACATTAGTTTATTCATCATGACACTTAAAATAATTGCCAGTCTGTTTTTAAAAGTAGTGAATTGTTTTATTAGAAGTGGTTGTTGTTTCGTTTATTGTTTGAGTTCTAAATTGCATATATTTCCTTTACTTCCTTTAAAATGTTACAAAGAGAATAATGGAAATTTCTCAGTAATTGTGTAATAGAAATACGAATAAGAAAAGGGTTTAAAGTAATGTAAATATCAAAAGTGAAAATAAAGAAATTAAGGAGAATTTCCTAAATCAAAGGAATATTGTGTATTTTTCCTCTAATAAACTTCATTACATTCTTCTAAATACGTAAAACAAAGATAAAAGATGGGCATGATATGTCTAATGGTGATAAAGTACTAAATTGTGTTACGGAAAAACCTATAAATATAGGGTTTGAAAATAATGTAATAATCGAAAGTGAATATCTGAGTTTGACATAAAACAAATCATGTTGAAAAACTACTTGAAATATCCTGAAATCAATATCGGATAATTGGTAATAAAGTAGTAGTTTGCAAAGAAATGTCTTATTAGCCATCTTAATAATCATCTATAGTTAAATTTAACTGAGAGGATCCGACCACGATGGGATTCGAACCCACAATCTTCCGATTCGAAGTCGGACGCCTTATCCGTTAGTCCACGCGGTCGTTGCGAAAAGGTAAAAATTCTTTATATTAATGTCCTGAGAGTGTTTCCGGATTTTCTTGACTTCACTCTTCTCATGGATAAAGACACCACTTTCCCTTCCGCTTGAGAATAATTTCAAGGGCAATGGATGTGTAATGTTTACTCTGCATTAAATCGGTACATAATTCGCACTGGGTTTGTTTGCGTTGTTTACACACTGTCAGATAAATATTTCATAATCGATAATTTCTAAATCATTCCTAATTAAAACATGATTTTTGAATGAAAATGTGTTTTATTGAAAAAAGTTAATGAAATCATTGGATTCAATATTTCTTATATTATTTAATATTGTATATTACTTTATTCATCATGACACTCAAAAAGAATTATCAGACTGCTTTTAAAAGTAGTAAATTGTTTTATTAGAAGTGGTTGTTAATGGAAGAAAATAAAATAATGGAAATTTCTCTGTAACTGTGTAATGGAAATACGAATGAGAAAAGGGTTTAAAGTAATGTAAAATTCAAAAGTGAAAATAAAAAATTAATGAGAATTTCCTAATTCAACGAAAGATTGTGTATTTTTCCTCTTATAAACTTCATTACATTCTTCTATATACGTAAAACAAAGATAAAAGATGGGCATGATATGTCTAATGGTGATAAAGTACTAAATTGTGTTACGGAAATACGTATAAATAAAGGGTTTGAAAATAATGTAATAACCAAAATGGAATATCTGAGTTTGACATAAAACAAATCATGTTGAAGAACTACTTGAAATATCTTGAAATCAATATCGGATAATTGGTAATAAAGTAGTAGTTTGCAAAGAAATGTCTTATTAGCCATCTTAATAATCATCTATAGTTAAATTTAACTGAGAGGATCCGACCACGATGGGATTTGAACCCACAATCTTCCGATTCGAAGTCGGACGCCTTATCCGTTAGGCCACGCGGTCGTGGTGAAAAGGTAAAAATCCTTTACATTAATGTCCTGAGAGTGTTTCCGGATTGTCTTGACTTCACTCTTCTCATGGATAAAGACACCACTTTCCCTTCCGCTTCATAATAATTTCAAGGGCAATGGATGTGTAATGCTTACTCTGCATTAAATCGGTACATAATTCGCACTGGGTTTGTTTGCGTTGTTTACACACTGTCAGATAAATATTTCATAATCGATCATTTCTAAATCATTCCTAATTAAAACTTGATTTTTGAATGAAAATGTGTTTTATTTAAAAAAGTTAATGAAATCTATGGATTCAAAATTTCTGATATTATTTAATATTGTATATTAGTTTATTCATCATGACACTTAAAATAATTGCCAGTCTCTTTTTAAAAGTAGTGATACGTTTTATTAGAAGTGGTTGTTGTTTCATTTATTGTTTGAGTTTTTAATTGCATAAATTGAATTTATTTCCTTTAAAATGTTAAAAAGAAAATAATGGAAAGTTCTCAGTAATTGTGTAATAGAAATACCAATAAGAAAAGGGTGTAAAGTAATGTAAAATTCAAAAGTGAAAATAAAGAAATTAAGGAGACATTCCTAATTCAATCAAAGATGGTGTATTTTTCCTCTTATAAATTTCATTACATTCTTCTAAATACGTAAAACAAAGATAAAAGATGGGCATGATATGTCTAATGGTGATAAAGTACTAAATTGGGTTACGGAAATACCTTTAAATAAAGGGTTTGAAAATAATGTAATAATCGAAAGTGAATATCTGAGTTTGACATAAAACAAATCATGTTGAAGAACTACTTGAAATACCTTGAAATCAATATCGGATAGTTGGTAATAAAGTAGTAGTTTGCAAAGAAATTTCTCATTTACGATCTTAATAATCATCCATAGTTAAACTTAACTGAGAGGATCCGACCACGATGGGATTCGAACCCACAATCTTCCGATTCGAAGTCGGACGCCTTATCCGTTAGGCCACGCGGTCGTTGTAAAAAGGTAAAAATCCTTTACATTAATGTCCTGATAGTGTTTCCGGATTTTCTTGACTTCACTTTTCTCATGGATAAAGACACCACTTTCCCTTCCGCTTCAGAATAATTCAAGGGCAATGGATGTGTAATGTTTACTCTGCATTAAGTCGGTACATAATTCGCACTGGGTTTGTTTGCGTTGTTTACACACTGTCAGATAAATATTTCATAATCGATCATTTCTAAATCAATCCTAATTAAAACATGATTTTTGAATGAAAATCTGTTTTATTGAAAAAAGTCAATGAAATCATTAGATTCAAAGTTTCTGATAATAATTAATATTGTATATTACTTTATTCATCAAGACACTTAAAATAATTATCAGTCTCTTTTTAAAAGTAGTGAATTGTTTTATTAGAAGTGGTTGTTGTTTCATTTATTGTTTGAGTTTTAAATTGCATATATTTCATTTATTTCCTTTAAAATGTTAAAAAGAAAATAAAGGAAATTTCTCAGTAATTGTGCGATAGAAGTACCAATAAGAAAAGGGTTTAAAGAAATGTAAATATCAAAAGTGAAAATAAAGAAATTAAGGAGAATTTCCTAATTCAATGGAAGATTGTGTATTTTTGCTCTTATAAACTTCATTACATTCTTCTATATACGTAAAACATAGATAAAAGATGGGCATGATATGTCTAATGGTGATAAAGTACTAAATTGTGTTATGGAAATACGTATAAATAAAGGGTTTGAAAATAATGTAATAATCAAAAGTGAATATCTGAGTTTGACATAAAACAAATCATGGTGAAGAACTACTTGAAATACCTTGAAATCAATTCGGATAATTGGTAATAAGGTAGTAGTTTGCAAAGAAATGTCTTATTAACGATCTTAAAAACAATCTATAGTTAAATTTAACTGAGAGGAACCGACCACGATGGGATTCGAAACCACAATCTTCCGATTCGAAGTCGGACGCCTTATCCGTTAGGCCACGCGGTCGTTGCGAAAAGGTAAAAATTCTTTATATTAATGTCCTGAGAGTGTTTCCGGATTTTCTTGACTTCACTCTTCTCATGGATAAAGACACCACTTTCCCTTCCGCTTGAGAATAATTTCAAGGGCAATGGATGTGTAATGTTTACTCTGCATTAAATCGGTACATAATTCGCACTGGGTTTGTTTGCGTTGTTTACACACTGTCAGATAAATATTTCATAATCGATAATTTCTAAATCATTCCTAATTAAAACATGATTTTTGAATGAAAATGTGTTTTATTGAAAAAAGTTAATGAAATCATTGGATTCAATATTTCTTATATTATTTAATATTGTATATTACTTTATTCATCATGACACTCAAAAAGAATTATCAGACTGCTTTTAAAAGTAGTGAATTGTTTTATTAGAAGTGGTTGTTAATGGAAGAAAATAAAATAATGGAAATTTCTCTGTAACTGTGTAATGGAAATACGAATGAGAAAAGGGTTTAAAGTAATGTAAAATTCAAAAGTGAAAATAAAAAATTAATGAGAATTTCCTAATTCAACGAAAGATTGTGTATTTTTCCTCTTATAAACTTCATTACATTCTTCTATATACGTAAAACAAAGATAAAAGATGGGCATGATATGTCTAATGGTGATAAAGTACTAAATTGTGTTACGGAAATACGTATAAATAAAGGGTTTGAAAATAATGTAATAACCAAAATGGAATATCTGAGTTTGACATAAAACAAATCATGTTGAAGAACTACTTGAAATATCTTGAAATCAATATCGGATAATTGGTAATAAAGTAGTAGTTTGCAAAGAAATGTCTTATTAGCCATCTATAGTTAAATTTAACTGAGAGGATCCGACCACGATGGGATTTGAACCCACAATCTTCCGATTCGAAGTCGGACGACTTATCCGTTAGGCCACGCGGTCGTTGTGAAAAGGCAAAAATCCTTTACATTAATGTCCTGAGAGTGTTTCCGGATTGTCTTGACTTCACTCTTCTCATGGATAAAGACACCACTTTCCCTTCCGCTTCATAATAATTTCAAGGGCAATGGATGTGTAATGCTTACTCTGCATTAAATCGGTACATAATTCGCACTGGGTTTGTTTGCGTTGTTTACACACTGTCAGATAAATATTTCATAATTGATCATTTCTAAATCATTCCTAATTAAAACTTGATTTTTGAATAAAAATGTGTTTTATTTAAAAAAGTTAATGAAATCTATGGATTCAAAATTTCTGATATTATTTAATATTGTACATTAGTTTATTCATCATGACACTTAAAATAATTGCCAGTCTGTTTTTAAAAGTAGTGAATTGTTTTATTAGAAGTGGTTGTTGTTTCGTTTATTGTTTGAGTTCTAAATTGCATATATTTCCTTTACTTCCTTTAAAATGTTACAAAGAGAATAATGGAAATTTCTCAGTAATTGTGTAATAGAAATACGAATAAGAAAAGGGTTTAAAGTAATGTAAATATCAAAAGTGAAAATAAAGAAATTAAGGAGAATTTCCTAAATCAAAGGAATATTGTGTATTTTTCCTCTAATAAACTTCATTACATTCTTCTAAATACGTAAAACAAAGATAAAAGATGGGCATGATATGTCTAATGGTGATAAAGTACTAAATTGTGTTTCGGAAAAACCTATAAATATAGGGTTTGAAAATAATGTAATAATCGAAAGTGAATATCTGAGTTTGACATAAAACAAATCATGTTGAAAAACTACTTGAAATATCCTGAAATCAATATCGGATAATTGGTAATAAAGTAGTAGTTTGCAAAGAAATGTCTTATTAGCCATCTTAATAATCATCTATAGTTAAATTTAACTGAGAGGATCCGACCACGATGGGATTCGAACCCACAATCTTCCGATTCGAAGTCGGACGCCTTATCCGTTAGGCCACGCGGTCGTGGTGAAAAGGTAAAAATCCTTTACATTAATGTCCTGAGAGTGTTTCCGGATTGTCTTGACTTCACTCTTCTCATGGATAAAGACACCACTTTCCCTTCCGCTTCATAATAATTTCAAGGGCAATGGATGTGTAATGCTTACTCTGCATTAAATCGGTACATAATTCGCACTGGGTTTGTTTGCGTTGTTTACACACTGTCAGATAAATATTTCATAATCGATCATTTCTAAATCATTCCTAATTAAAACTTGATTTTTGAATGAAAATGTGTTTTATTTAAAAAAGTTAATGAAATCTATGGATTCAAAATTTCTGATATTATTTAATATTGTATATTAGTTTATTCATCATGACACTTAAAATAATTGCCAGTCTCTTTTTAAAAGTAGTGATACGTTTTATTAGAAGTGGTTGTTGTTTCATTTATTGTTTGAGTTTTTAATTGCATAAATTGAATTTATTTCCTTTAAAATGTTAAAAAGAAAATAATGGAAAGTTCTCAGTAATTGTGTAATAGAAATACCAATAAGAAAAGGGTGTAAAGTAATGTAAAATTCAAAAGTGAAAATAAAGAAATTAAGGAGACATTCCTAATTCAATCAAAGATGGTGTATTTTTCCTCTTATAAATTTCATTACATTCTTCTAAATACGTAAAACAAAGATAAAAGATGGGCATGATATGTCTAATGGTGATAAAGTACTAAATTGGGTTACGGAAATACCTTTAAATAAAGGGTTTGAAAATAATGTAATAATCGAAAGTGAATATCTGAGTTTGACATAAAACAAATCATGTTGAAGAACTACTTGAAATACCTTGAAATCAATATCGGATAGTTGGTAATAAAGTAGTAGTTTGCAAAGAAATTTCTCATTTACGATCTTAATAATCATCCATAGTTAAACTTAACTGAGAGGATCCGACCACGATGGGATTCGAACCCACAATCTTCCGATTCGAAGTCGGACGCCTTATCCGTTAGGCCACGCGGTCGTTGTAAAAAGGTAAAAATCCTTTACATTAATGTCCTGATAGTGTTTCCGGATTTTCTTGACTTCACTTTTCTCATGGATAAAGACACCACTTTCCCTTCCGCTTCAGAATAATTCAAGGGCAATGGATGTGTAATGTTTACTCTGCATTAAGTCGGTACATAATTCGCACTGGGTTTGTTTGCGTTGTTTACACACTGTCAGATAAATATTTCATAATCGATCATTTCTAAATCAATCCTAATTAAAACATGATTTTTGAATGAAAATCTGTTTTATTGAAAAAAGTCAATGAAATCATTAGATTCAAAGTTTCTGATAATAATTAATATTGTATATTACTTTATTCATCAAGACACTTAAAATAATTATCAGTCTCTTTTTAAAAGTAGTGAATTGTTTTATTAGAAGTGGTTGTTGTTTCATTTATTGTTTGAGTTTTAAATTGCATATATTTCATTTATTTCCTTTAAAATGTTAAAAAGAAAATAAAGGAAATTTCTCAGTAATTGTGCGATAGAAGTACCAATAAGAAAAGGGTTTAAAGAAATGTAAATATCAAAAGTGAAAATAAAGAAATTAAGGAGAATTTCCTAATTCAATGGAAGATTGTGTATTTTTGCTCTTATAAACTTCATTACATTCTTCTATATACGTAAAACATAGATAAAAGATGGGCATGATATGTCTAATGGTGATAAAGTACTAAATTGTGTTAAGGAAATACGTATAAATAAAGGGTTTGAAAATAATGTAATAATCAAAAGTGAATATCTGAGTTTGACATAAAACAAATCATGGTGAAGAACTACTTGAAATACCTTGAAATCAATTCGGATAATTGGTAATAAGGTAGTAGTTTGCAAAGAAATGTCTTATTAACGATCTTAAAAACAATCTATAGTTAAATTTAACTGAGAGGAACCGACCACGATGGGATTCGAACCCACAATCTTCCGATTCGAAGTCGGACGCCTTATCCGTTAGGCCACGCGGTCGTTGCGAAAAGGTAAAAATTCTTTATATTAATGTCCTGAGAGTGTTTCCGGATTTTCTTGACTTCACTCTTCTCATGGATAAAGACACCACTTTCCCTTCCGCTTGAGAATAATTTCAAGGGCAATGGATGTGTAATGTTTACTCTGCATTAAATCGGTACATAATTCGCACTGGGTTTGTTTGCGTTGTTTACACACTGTCAGATAAATATTTCATAATCGATAATTTCTAAATCATTCCTAATTAAAACATGATTTTTGAATGAAAATGTGTTTTATTGAAAAAAGTTAATGAAATCATTGGATTCAATATTTCTTATATTATTTAATATTGTATATTACTTTATTCATCATGACACTCAAAAAGAATTATCAGACTGCTTTTAAAAGTAGTGAATTGTTTTATTAGAAGTGGTTGTTAATGGAAGAAAATAAAATAATGGAAATTTCTCTGTAACTGTGTAATGGAAATACGAATGAGAAAAGGGTTTAAAGTAATGTAAAATTCAAAAGTGAAAATAAAAAATTAATGAGAATTTCCTAATTCAACGAAAGATTGTGTATTTTTCCTCTTATAAACTTCATTACATTCTTCTATATACGTAAAACAAAGATAAAAGATGGGCATGATATGTCTAATGGTGATAAAGTACTAAATTGTGTTACGGAAATACGTATAAATAAAGGGTTTGAAAATAATGTAATAACCAAAATGGAATATCTGAGTTTGACATAAAACAAATCATGTTGAAGAAATACTTGAAATATCTTGAAATCAATATCGGATAATTGGTAATAAAGTAGTAGTTTGCAAAGAAATGTCTTATTAGCCATCTTAATAATCATCTATAGTTAAATTTAACTGAGAGGATCCGACCACGATGGGATTTGAACCCACAATCTTCCGATTCGAAGTCGGACGACTTATCCGTTAGGCCACGCGGTCGTGGTGAAAAGGCAAAAATCCTTTACATTAATGTCCTGAGAGTGTTTCCGGATTGTCTTGACTTCACTCTTCTCATGGATAAAGACACCACTTTCCCTTCCGCTTCATAATAATTTCAAGGGCAATGGATGTGTAATGCTTACTCTGCATTAAATCGGTACATAATTCGCACTGGGTTTGTTTGCGTTGTTTACACACTGTCAGATAAATATTTCATAATTGATCATTTCTAAATCATTCCTAATTAAAACTTGATTTTTGAATAAAAATGTGTTTTATTTAAAAAAGTTAATGAAATCTATGGATTCAAAATTTCTGATATTATTTAATATTGTATATTAGTTTATTCATCATGACACTTAAAATAATTGCCAGTCTCTTTTTAAAAGTAGTGATACGTTTTATTAGAAGTGGTTGTTGTTTCATTTATTGTTTGAGTTTTTAATTGCATAAATTGAATTTATTTCCTTTAAAATGTTAAAAAGAAAATAATGGAAAGTTCTCAGTAATTGTGTAATAGAAATACCAATAAGAAAAGGGTGTAAAGTAATGTAAAATTCAAAAGTGAAAATAAAGAAATTAAGGAGACATTCCTAATTCAATCAAAGATGGTGTATTTTTCCTCTTATAAATTTCATTACATTCTTCTAAATACGTAAAACAAAGATAAAAGATGGGCATGATATGTCTAATGGTGATAAAGTACTAAATTGGGTTACGGAAATACCTTTAAATAAAGGGTTTGAAAATAATGTAATAATCGAAAGTGAATATCTGAGTTTGACATAAAACAAATCATGTTGAAGAACTACTTGAAATACCTTGAAATCAATATCGGATAGTTGGTAATAAAGTAGTAGTTTGCAAAGAAATTTCTCATTTACGATCTTAATAATCATCCATAGTTAAACTTAACTGAGAGGATCCGACCACGTTGGGATTCGAACCCACAATCTTCCGATTCGAAGTCGGACGCCTTATCCGTTAGGCCACGCGGTCGTTGTAAAAAGGTAAAAATCCTTTACATTAATGTCCTGATAGTGTTTCCGGATTTTCTTGACTTCACTTTTCTCATGGATAAAGACACCACTTTCCCTTCCGCTTCAGAATAATTCAAGGGCAATGGATGTGTAATGTTTACTCTGCATTAAGTCGGTACATAATTCGCACTGGGTTTGTTTGCGTTGTTTACACACTGTCAGATAAATATTTCATAATCGATCATTTCTAAATCAATCCTAATTAAAACATGATTTTTGAATGAAAATCTGTTTTATTGAAAAAAGTCAATGAAATCATTAGATTCAAAGTTTCTGATAATAATTAATATTGTATATTACTTTATTCATCAAGACACTTAAAATAATTATCAGTCTCTTTTTAAAAGTAGTGAATTGTTTTATTAGAAGTGGTTGTTGTTTCATTTATTGTTTGAGTTTTAAATTGCATATATTTCATTTATTTCCTTTAAAATGTTAAAAAGAAAATAAAGGAAATTTCTCAGTAATTGTGCGATAGAAGTACCAATAAGAAAAGGGTTTAAAGAAATGTAAATATCAAAAGTGAAAATAAAGAAATTAAGGAGAATTTCCTAATTCAATGGAAGATTGTGTATTTTTGCTCTTATAAACTTCATTACATTCTTCTATATACGTAAAACATAGATAAAAGATGGGCATGATATGTCTAATGGTGATAAAGTACTAAATTGTGTTAAGGAAATACGTATAAATAAAGGGTTTGAAAATAATGTAATAATCAAAAGTGAATATCTGAGTTTGACATAAAACAAATCATGGTGAAGAACTACTTGAAATACCTTGAAATCAATTCGGATAATTGGTAATAAGGTAGTAGTTTGCAAAGAAATGTCTTATTAACGATCTTAAAAACAATCTATAGTTAAATTTAACTGAGAGGAACCGACCACGATGGGATTCGAACCCACAATCTTCCGATTCGAAGTCGGACGCCTTATCCGTTAGGCCACGCGGTCGTTGCGAAAAGGTAAAAATTCTTTATATTAATGTCCTGAGAGTGTTTCCGGATTTTCTTGACTTCACTCTTCTCATGGATAAAGACACCACTTTCCCTTCCGCTTGAGAATAATTTCAAGGGCAATGGATGTGTAATGTTTACTCTGCATTAAATCGGTACATAATTCGCACTGGGTTTGTTTGCGTTGTTTACACACTGTCAGATAAATATTTCATAATCGATAATTTCTAAATCATTCCTAATTAAAACATGATTTTTGAATGAAAATGTGTTTTATTGAAAAAAGTTAATGAAATCATTGGATTCAATATTTCTTATATTATTTAATATTGTATATTACTTTATTCATCATGACACTCAAAAAGAATTATCAGACTGCTTTTAAAAGTAGTGAATTGTTTTATTAGAAGTGGTTGTTAATGGAAGAAAATAAAATAATGGAAATTTCTCTGTAACTGTGTAATGGAAATACGAATGAGAAAAGGGTTTAAAGTAATGTAAAATTCAAAAGTGAAAATAAAAAATTAATGAGAATTTCCTAATTCAACGAAAGATTGTGTATTTTTCCTCTTATAAACTTCATTACATTCTTCTATATACGTAAAACAAAGATAAAAGATGGGCATGATATGTCTAATGGTGATAAAGTACTAAATTGTGTTACGGAAATACGTATAAATAAAGGGTTTGAAAATAATGTAATAACCAAAATGGAATATCTGAGTTTGACATAAAACAAATCATGTTGAAGAAATACTTGAAATATCTTGAAATCAATATCGGATAATTGGTAATAAAGTAGTAGTTTGCAAAGAAATGTCTTATTAGCCATCTTAATAATCATCTATAGTTAAATTTAACTGAGAGGATCCGACCACGATGGGATTTGAACCCACAATCTTCCGATTCGAAGTCGGACGACTTATCCGTTAGGCCACGCGGTCGTGGTGAAAAGGCAAAAATCCTTTACATTAATGTCCTGAGAGTGTTTCCGGATTGTCTTGACTTCACTCTTCTCATGGATAAAGACACCACTTTCCCTTCCGCTTCATAATAATTTCAAGGGCAATGGATGTGTAATGCTTACTCTGCATTAAATCGGTACATAATTCGCACTGGGTTTGTTTGCGTTGTTTACACACTGTCAGATAAATATTTCATAATTGATCATTTCTAAATCATTCCTAATTAAAACTTGATTTTTGAATAAAAATGTGTTTTATTTAAAAAAGTTAATGAAATCTATGGATTCAAAATTTCTGATATTATTTAATATTGTATATTAGTTTATTCATCATGACACTTAAAATAATTGCCAGTCTCTTTTTAAAAGTAGTGATACGTTTTATTAGAAGTGGTTGTTGTTTCATTTATTGTTTGAGTTTTTAATTGCATAAATTGAATTTATTTCCTTTAAAATGTTAAAAAGAAAATAATGGAAAGTTCTCAGTAATTGTGTAATAGAAATACCAATAAGAAAAGGGTGTAAAGTAATGTAAAATTCAAAAGTGAAAATAAAGAAATTAAGGAGACATTCCTAATTCAATCAAAGATGGTGTATTTTTCCTCTTATAAATTTCATTACATTCTTCTAAATACGTAAAACAAAGATAAAAGATGGGCATGATATGTCTAATGGTGATAAAGTACTAAATTGGGTTACGGAAATACCTTTAAATAAAGGGTTTGAAAATAATGTAATAATCGAAAGTGAATATCTGAGTTTGACATAAAACAAATCATGTTGAAGAACTACTTGAAATACCTTGAAATCAATATCGGATAGTTGGTAATAAAGTAGTAGTTTGCAAAGAAATTTCTCATTTACGATCTTAATAATCATCCATAGTTAAACTTAACTGAGAGGATCCGACCACGTTGGGATTCGAACCCACAATCTTCCGATTCGAAGTCGGACGCCTTATCCGTTAGGCCACGCGGTCGTTGTAAAAAGGTAAAAATCCTTTACATTAATGTCCTGATAGTGTTTCCGGATTTTCTTGACTTCACTTTTCTCATGGATAAAGACACCACTTTCCCTTCCGCTTCAGAATAATTCAAGGGCAATGGATGTGTAATGTTTACTCTGCATTAAGTCGGTACATAATTCGCACTGGGTTTGTTTGCGTTGTTTACACACTGTCAGATAAATATTTCATAATCGATCATTTCTAAATCAATCCTAATTAAAACATGATTTTTGAATGAAAATCTGTTTTATTGAAAAAAGTCAATGAAATCATTAGATTCAAAGTTTCTGATAATAATTAATATTGTATATTACTTTATTCATCAAGACACTTAAAATAATTATCAGTCTCTTTTTAAAAGTAGTGAATTGTTTTATTAGAAGTGGTTGTTGTTTCATTTATTGTTTGAGTTTTAAATTGCATATATTTCATTTATTTCCTTTAAAATGTTAAAAAGAAAATAAAGGAAATTTCTCAGTAATTGTGCGATAGAAGTACCAATAAGAAAAGGGTTTAAAGAAATGTAAATATCAAAAGTGAAAATAAAGAAATTAAGGAGAATTTCCTAATTCAATGGAAGATTGTGTATTTTTGCTCTTATAAACTTCATTACATTCTTCTATATACGTAAAACATAGATAAAAGATGGGCATGATATGTCTAATGGTGATAAAGTACTAAATTGTGTTAAGGAAATACGTATAAATAAAGGGTTTGAAAATAATGTAATAATCAAAAGTGAATATCTGAGTTTGACATAAAACAAATCATGGTGAAGAACTACTTGAAATACCTTGAAATCAATTCGGATAATTGGTAATAAGGTAGTAGTTTGCAAAGAAATGTCTTATTAACGATCTTAAAAACAATCTATAGTTAAATTTAACTGAGAGGAACCGACCACGATGGGATTCGAACCCACAATCTTCCGATTCGAAGTCGGACGCCTTATCCGTTAGGCCACGCGGTCGTTGCGAAAAGGTAAAAATTCTTTATATTAATGTCCTGAGAGTGTTTCCGGATTTTCTTGACTTCACTCTTCTCATGGATAAAGACACCACTTTCCCTTCCGCTTGAGAATAATTTCAAGGGCAATGGATGTGTAATGTTTACTCTGCATTAAATCGGTACATAATTCGCACTGGGTTTGTTTGCGTTGTTTACACACTGTCAGATAAATATTTCATAATCGATAATTTCTAAATCATTCCTAATTAAAACATGATTTTTGAATGAAAATGTGTTTTATTGAAAAAAGTTAATGAAATCATTGGATTCAATATTTCTTATATTATTTAATATTGTATATTACTTTATTCATCATGACACTCAAAAAGAATTATCAGACTGCTTTTAAAAGTAGTGAATTGTTTTATTAGAAGTGGTTGTTAATGGAAGAAAATAAAATAATGGAAATTTCTCTGTAACTGTGTAATGGAAATACGAATGAGAAAAGGGTTTAAAGTAATGTAAAATTCAAAAGTGAAAATAAAAAATTAATGAGAATTTCCTAATTCAACGAAAGATTGTGTATTTTTCCTCTTATAAACTTCATTACATTCTTCTATATACGTAAAACAAAGATAAAAGATGGGCATGATATGTCTAATGGTGATAAAGTACTAAATTGTGTTACGGAAATACGTATAAATAAAGGGTTTGAAAATAATGTAATAACCAAAATGGAATATCTGAGTTTGACATAAAACAAATCATGTTGAAGAACTACTTGAAATATCTTGAAATCAATATCGGATAATTGGTAATAAAGTAGTAGTTTGCAAAGAAATGTCTTATTAGCCATCTTAATAATCATCTATAGTTAAATTTAACTGAGAGGATCCGACCACGATGGGATTTGAACCCACAATCTTCCGATTCGAAGTCGGACGCCTTATCCGTTAGGCCACGCGGTCGTGGTGAAAAGGTAAAAATCCTTTACATTAATGTCCTGAGAGTGTTTCCGGATTGTCTTGACTTCACTCTTCTCATGGATAAAGACACCACTTTCCCTTCCGCTTCATAATAATTTCAAGGGCAATGGATGTGTAATGCTTACTCTGCATTAAATCGGTACATAATTCGCACTGGGTTTGTTTGCGTTGTTTACACACTGTCAGATAAATATTTCATAATTGATCATTTCTAAATCATTCCTAATTAAAACTTGATTTTTGAATAAAAATGTGTTTTATTTAAAAAAGTTAATGAAATCTATGGATTCAAAATTTCTGATATTATTTAATATTGTACATTAGTTTATTCATCATGACACTTAAAATAATTGCCAGTCTGTTTTTAAAAGTAGTGAATTGTTTTATTAGAAGTGGTTGTTGTTTCGTTTATTGTTTGAGTTCTAAATTGCATATATTTCCTTTACTTCCTTTAAAATGTTACAAAGAGAATAATGGAAATTTCTCAGTAATTGTGTAATAGAAATACGAATAAGAAAAGGGTTTAAAGTAATGTAAATATCAAAAGTGAAAATAAAGAAATTAAGGAGAATTTCCTAAATCAAAGGAATATTGTGTATTTTTCCTCTAATAAACTTCATTACATTCTTCTAAATACGTAAAACAAAGATAAAAGATGGGCATGATATGTCTAATGGTGATAAAGTACTAAATTGTGTTTCGGAAAAACCTATAAATATAGGGTTTGAAAATAATGTAATAATCGAAAGTGAATATCTGAGTTTGACATAAAACAAATCATGTTGAAAAACTACTTGAAATATCCTGAAATCAATATCGGATAATTGGTAATAAAGTAGTAGTTTGCAAAGAAATGTCTTATTAGCCATCTTAATAATCATCTATAGTTAAATTTAACTGAGAGGATCCGACCACGATGGGATTCGAACCCACAATCTTCCGATTCGAAGTCGGACGCCTTATCCGTTAGTCCACGCGGTCGTTGCGAAAAGGTAAAAATTCTTTATATTAATGTCCTGAGAGTGTTTCCGGATTTTCTTGACTTCACTCTTCTCATGGATAAAGACACCACTTTCCCTTCCGCTTGAGAATAATTTCAAGGGCAATGGATGTGTAATGTTTACTCTGCATTAAATCGGTACATAATTCGCACTGGGTTTGTTTGCGTTGTTTACACACTGTCAGATAAATATTTCATAATCGATAATTTCTAAATCATTCCTAATTAAAACATGATTTTTGAATGAAAATGTGTTTTATTGAAAAAAGTTAATGAAATCATTGGATTCAATATTTCTTATATTATTTAATATTGTATATTACTTTATTCATCATGACACTCAAAAAGAATTATCAGACTGCTTTTAAAAGTAGTAAATTGTTTTATTAGAAGTGGTTGTTAATGGAAGAAAATAAAATAATGGAAATTTCTCTGTAACTGTGTAATGGAAATACGAATGAGAAAAGGGTTTAAAGTAATGTAAAATTCAAAAGTGAAAATAAAAAATTAATGAGAATTTCCTAATTCAACGAAAGATTGTGTATTTTTCCTCTTATAAACTTCATTACATTCTTCTATATACGTAAAACAAAGATAAAAGATGGGCATGATATGTCTAATGGTGATAAAGTACTAAATTGTGTTATGGAAATACGTATAAATAAAGGGTTTGAAAATAATGTAATAACCAAAATGGAATATCTGAGTTTGACATAAAACAAATCATGTTGAAGAACTACTTGAAATATCTTGAAATCAATATCGGATAATTGGTAATAAAGTAGTAGTTTGCAAAGAAATGTCTTATTAGCCATCTTAATAATCATCTATAGTTAAATTTAACTGAGAGGATCCGACCACGATGGGATTTGAACCCACAATCTTCCGATTCGAAGTCGGACGCCTTATCCGTTAGGCCACGCGGTCGTGGTGAAAAGGTAAAAATCCTTTACATTAATGTCCTGAGAGTGTTTCCGGATTGTCTTGACTTCACTCTTCTCATGGATAAAGACACCACTTTCCCTTCCGCTTCATAATAATTTCAAGGGCAATGGATGTGTAATGCTTACTCTGCATTAAATCGGTACATAATTCGCACTGGGTTTGTTTGCGTTGTTTACACACTGTCAGATAAATATTTCATAATCGATCATTTCTAAATCATTCCTAATTAAAACTTGATTTTTGAATGAAAATGTGTTTTATTTAAAAAAGTTAATGAAATCTATGGATTCAAAATTTCTGATATTATTTAATATTGTATATTAGTTTATTCATCATGACACTTAAAATAATTGCCAGTCTCTTTTTAAAAGTAGTGATACGTTTTATTAGAAGTGGTTGTTGTTTCATTTATTGTTTGAGTTTTTAATTGCATAAATTGAATTTATTTCCTTTAAAATGTTAAAAAGAAAATAATGGAAAGTTCTCAGTAATTGTGTAATAGAAATACCAATAAGAAAAGGGTGTAAAGTAATGTAAAATTCAAAAGTGAAAATAAAGAAATTAAGGAGACATTCCTAATTCAATCAAAGATGGTGTATTTTTCCTCTTATAAATTTCATTACATTCTTCTAAATACGTAAAACAAAGATAAAAGATGGGCATGATATGTCTAATGGTGATAAAGTACTAAATTGGGTTACGGAAATACCTTTAAATAAAGGGTTTGAAAATAATGTAATAATCGAAAGTGAATATCTGAGTTTGACATAAAACAAATCATGTTGAAGAACTACTTGAAATACCTTGAAATCAATATCGGATAGTTGGTAATAAAGTAGTAGTTTGCAAAGAAATTTCTCATTTACGATCTTAATAATCATCCATAGTTAAACTTAACTGAGAGGATCCGACCACGATGGGATTCGAACCCACAATCTTCCGATTCGAAGTCGGACGCCTTATCCGTTAGGCCACGCGGTCGTTGTGAAAAGGTAAAAATCCTTTACATTAATGTCCTGAGAGTGTTTCCGGATTTTCTTGACTTCACTCTTCTCATGGATAAAGACACCACTTTCCCTTCCGCTTGAGAATAATTTCAAGGGCAATGGATGTGTAATGTTTACTCTGCATTAAATCGGTACATAATTCGCACTGGGTTTGTTTGCGTTGTTTACACACTGTCAGATAAATATTTCATAATCGATAATTTCTAAATCATTCCTAATTAAAACATGATTTTTGAATGAAAATGTGTTTTATTGAAAAAAGTTAATGAAATCATTGGATTCAATATTTCTTATATTATTTAATATTGTATATTACTTTATTCATCATGACACTCAAAAAGAATTATCAGACTGCTTTTAAAAGTAGTAAATTGTTTTATTAGAAGTGGTTGTTAATGGAAGAAAATAAAATAATGGAAATTTCTCTGTAACTGTGTAATGGAAATACGAATGAGAAAAGGGTTTAAAGTAATGTAAAATTCAAAAGTGAAAATAAAAAATTAATGAGAATTTCCTAATTCAACGAAAGATTGTGTATTTTTCCTCTTATAAACTTCATTACATTCTTCTATATACGTAAAACAAAGATAAAAGATGGGCATGATATGTCTAATGGTGATAAAGTACTAAATTGTGTTACGGAAATACGTATAAATAAAGGGTTTGAAAATAATGTAATAACCAAAATGGAATATCTGAGTTTGACATAAAACAAATCATGTTGAAGAACTACTTGAAATATCTTGAAATCAATATCGGATAATTGGTAATAAAGTAGTAGTTTGCAAAGAAATGTCTTATTAGCCATCTTAATAATCATCTATAGTTAAATTTAACTGAGAGGATCCGACCACGATGGGATTTGAACCCACAATCTTCCGATTCGAAGTCGGACGCCTTATCCGTTAGGCCACGCGGTCGTGGTGAAAAGGTAAAAATCCTTTACATTAATGTCCTGAGAGTGTTTCCGGATTGTCTTGACTTCACTCTTCTCATGGATAAAGACACCACTTTCCCTTCCGCTTCATAATAATTTCAAGGGCAATGGATGTGTAATGCTTACTCTGCATTAAATCGGTACATAATTCGCACTGGGTTTGTTTGCGTTGTTTACACACTGTCAGATAAATATTTCATAATCGATCATTTCTAAATCATTCCTAATTAAAACTTGATTTTTGAATGAAAATGTGTTTTATTTAAAAAAGTTAATGAAATCTATGGATTCAAAATTTCTGATATTATTTAATATTGTATATTAGTTTATTCATCATGACACTTAAAATAATTGCCAGTCTCTTTTTAAAAGTAGTGATACGTTTTATTAGAAGTGGTTGTTGTTTCATTTATTGTTTGAGTTTTTAATTGCATAAATTGAATTTATTTCCTTTAAAATGTTAAAAAGAAAATAATGGAAAGTTCTCAGTAATTGTGTAATAGAAATACCAATAAGAAAAGGGTGTAAAGTAATGTAAAATTCAAAAGTGAAAATAAAGAAATTAAGGAGACATTCCTAATTCAATCAAAGATGGTGTATTTTTCCTCTTATAAATTTCATTACATTCTTCTAAATACGTAAAACAAAGATAAAAGATGGGCATGATATGTCTAATGGTGATAAAGTACTAAATTGGGTTACGGAAATACCTTTAAATAAAGGGTTTGAAAATAATGTAATAATCGAAAGTGAATATCTGAGTTTGACATAAAACAAATCATGTTGAAGAACTACTTGAAATACCTTGAAATCAATATCGGATAGTTGGTAATAAAGTAGTAGTTTGCAAAGAAATTTCTCATTTACGATCTTAATAATCATCCATAGTTAAACTTAACTGAGAGGATCCGACCACGATGGGATTCGAACCCACAATCTTCCGATTCGAAGTCGGACGCCTTATCCGTTAGGCCACGCGGTCGTTGTGAAAAGGTAAAAATCCTTTACATTAATGTCCTGATAGTGTTTCCGGATTTTCTTGACTTCACTTTTCTCATGGATAAAGACACCACTTTCCCTTCTGCTTCAGAATAATTCAAGGGCAATGGATGTGTAATGTTTACTCTGCATTAAGTCGGTACATAATTCGCACTGGGTTTGTTTGCGTTGTTTACACACTGTCAGATAAATATTTCATAATCGATCATTTCTAAATCAATCCTAATTAAAACATGATTTTTGAATGAAAATCTGTTTTATTGAAAAAAGTCAATGAAATCATTAGATTCAAAGTTTCTGATAATAATTAATATTGTATATTACTTTATTCATCAAGACACTTAAAATAATTATCAGTCTCTTTTTAAAAGTAGTGAATTGTTTTATTAGAAGTGGTTGTTGTTTCATTTATTGTTTGAGTTTTAAATTGCATATATTTCATTTATTTCCTTTAAAATGTTAAAAAGAAAATAAAGGAAATTTCTCAGTAATTGTGCGATAGAAGTACCAATAAGAAAAGGGTTTAAAGTAATGTAAAATTCAAAAGTGAAAATAAAGAAATTAAGGAGAATTTCCTTATTCAATGGAAGATTGTGTATTTTTCCTCTTATAAACTTCATTACATTCTTCTATATACGTAAAACAAAGATAAAAGAAGGGCATGATATGTCTAATGGTGATAAAGTACTAAATTGTGTTATGGAAATACGTATAAATAAAGGGTTTGAAAATAATGTAATAATCAAAAGTGAATATCTGAGTTTGACATAAAACAAATCATGGTGAAGAACTTCTTGAAATACCATGAAATCAATTCGGATAATTGGTAATAAGGTAGTAGTTTGCAAAGAAATGTCTTATTAGCCATCTTAATAATCATCTATAGTTAAATTTAACTGAGAGGATCCGACCACGATGGGATTTGAACCCACAATCTTCCGATTCGAAGTCGGACGCCTTATCCGTTAGGCCACGCGGTCGTGGTGAAAAGGTAAAAATCCTTTACATTAATGTCCTGAGAGTGTTTCCGGATTGTCTTGACTTCACTCTTCTCATGGATAAAGACACCACTTTCCCTTCCGCTTCATAATAATTTCAAGGGCAATGGATGTGTAATGCTTACTCTGCATTAAATCGGTACATAATTCGCACTGGGTTTGTTTGCGTTGTTTACACACTGTCAGATAAATATTTCATAATTGATCATTTCTAAATCATTCCTAATTAAAACTTGATTTTTGAATAAAAATGTGTTTTATTTAAAAAAGTTAATGAAATCTATGGATTCAAAATTTCTGATATTATTTAATATTGTACATTAGTTTATTCATCATGACACTTAAAATAATTGCCAGTCTGTTTTTAAAAGTAGTGAATTGTTTTATTAGAAGTGGTTGTTGTTTCGTTTATTGTTTGAGTTCTAAATTGCATATATTTCCTTTACTTCCTTTAAAATGTTACAAAGAGAATAATGGAAATTTCTCAGTAATTGTGTAATAGAAATACGAATAAGAAAAGGGTTTAAAGTAATGTAAATATCAAAAGTGAAAATAAAGAAATTAAGGAGAATTTCCTAAATCAAAGGAATATTGTGTATTTTTCCTCTAATAAACTTCATTACATTCTTCTAAATACGTAAAACAAAGATAAAAGATGGGCATGATATGTCTAATGGTGATAAAGTACTAAATTTTGTTTCGGAAAAACCTATAAATATAGGGTTTGAAAATAATGTAATAATCGAAAGTGAATATCTGAGTTTGACATAAAACAAATCATGTTGAAAAACTACTTGAAATATCCTGAAATCAATATCGGATAATTGGTAATAAAGTAGTAGTTTGCAAAGAAATGTCTTATTAGCCATCTTAATAATCATCTATAGTTAAATTTAACTGAGAGGATCCGACCACGATGGGATTCGAACCCACAATCTTCCGATTCGAAGTCGGACGCCTTATCCGTTAGTCCACGCGGTCGTTGCGAAAAGGTAAAAATTCTTTATATTAATGTCCTGAGAGTGTTTCCGGATTTTCTTGACTTCACTCTTCTCATGGATAAAGACACCACTTTCCCTTCCGCTTCATAATAATTTCAAGGGCAATGGATGTGTAATGCTTACTCTGCATTAAATCGGTACATAATTCGCACTGGGTTTGTTTGCGTTGTTTACACACTGTCAGATAAATATTTCATAATCGATCATTTCTAAATCATTCCTAATTAAAACTTGATTTTTGAATGAAAATGTGTTTTATTTAAAAAAGTTAATGAAATCTATGGATTCAAAATTTCTGATATTATTTAATATTGTATATTAGTTTATTCATCATGACACTTAAAATAATTGCCAGTCTCTTTTTAAAAGTAGTGATACGTTTTATTAGAAGTGGTTGTTGTTTCATTTATTGTTTGAGTTTTTAATTGCATGAATTGAATTTATTTCCTTTAAAATGTTAAAAAGAAAATAATGGAAAGTTCTCAGTAATTGTGTAATAGAAATACCAATAAGAAAAGGGTGTAAAGTAATGTAAAATTCAAAAGTGAAAATAAAGAAATTAAGGAGACATTCCTAATTCAATCAAAGATGGTGTATTTTTCCTCTTATAAATTTCATTACATTATTCTAAATACGTAAAACAAAGATAAAAGATGGGCATGATATGTCTAATGGTGATAAAGTACTAAATTGTGTTACGGAAATACCTTTAAATAAAGGGTTTGAAAATAATGTAATAATCGAAAGTGAATATCTGAGTTTGACATAAAACAAATCATGTTGAAGAACTACTTGAAATACCTTGAAATCAATATCGGATAGTTGGTAATAAAGTAGTAGTTTGCAAAGAAATTTCTCATTTACGATCTTAATAATCATCCATAGTTAAACTTAACTGAGAGGATCCGACCACGATGGGATTCGAACCCACAATCTTCCGATTCGAAGTCGGACGCCTTATCCGTTAGGCCACGCGGTCGTTGTGAAAAGGTAAAAATCCTTTACATTAATGTCCTGATAGTGTTTCCGGATTTTCTTGACTTCACTTTTCTCATGGATAAAGACACCACTTTCCCTTCCGCTTCAGAATAATTCAAGGGCAATGGATGTGTAATGTTTACTCTGCATTAAGTCGGTACATAATTCGCACTGGGTTTGTTTGCGTTGTTTACACACTGTCAGATAAATATTTCATAATCGATCATTTCTAAATCAATCCTAATTAAAACATGATTTTTGAATGAAAATCTGTTTTATTGAAAAAAGTCAATGAAATCATTAGATTCAAAGTTTCTGATAATAGTTAATATTGTATATTACTTTATTCATCAAGACACTTAAAATAATTATCAGTCTCTTTTTAAAAGTAGTGAATTGTTTTATTAGAAGTGGTTGTTGTTTCATTTATTGTTTGAGTTTTAAATTGCATATATTTCATTTATTTCCTTTAAAATGTTAAAAAGAAAATAAAGGAAATTTCTCAGTTATTGTGCGATAGAAGTACCAATAAGAAAAGGGTTTAAAGTAATGTAAAATTCAAAAGTGAAAATAAAGAAATTTAGGAAAATTTTACCAATTTAATGGAAGATTGTGTATTTTTCCTCTTATAAACTTCATTACATTCATCTACATACGTAAAACAAAGATAAAAGATGGGCATGATATGTCTAATGGTGATAAAGTACTAAATTGTGTTACGGAAATACCTTTAAATAAAGGGTTTGAAAATAATGTAATAATCGAAAGTGAATATTTGAGTTTGACATAAAACCAATCATGTTGAAGAACTACTTGAAATACCTTGAAATCAATATCGGATAATTGATAGTAAAGTAGTAGTTTGCAAAGAAATGTTTTATTTACCATCTTAATAATCATCTATATTTAAAATTCAACTGAGAGGAACCGACCACGATGGGATTCGAACCCACAATCTTCCGATTCGAAGTCGGACGCCTTATCCGTTAGGCCACGCGGTCGTTGCGAAAAGGTAAAAATCCTTTACATTAATGTCCAGAGAGTGTTTCCGGATTTTCTGACTTCACTCTTCTCATGGATAAAGACACCACTTTCCCTTCCGCTTGAGAATAAATTCAAGGGCAATGGATGTGTAATGTTTACTCTGCATTAAATCGGTACATAATTCTCACTAGTTTTGTTTGCGTTGTTTACACACTGTCAGATAAATATTTCATAATCGATATTTTCTAAATCATTCCTAATTAAAACTTGATTTTTGAATGAAAATGTGTTTTATTTAAAAAAGCTAATGAAAACATTGGATTCAAAATTTCTAATATTATTTAATATTGTATATTACTTTATTCATCATGACACTTAAAATAATTATCAGTCTGATTTTAAAAGTAGTGATTTGTTTTATTAGGAGTGGTTGTTATTTCATTTATTGTTTGAGTTTTTAATTTCATATATTTCATTTATTTCCTTTAAAATGTTAAAAAGAAAATAATGGAAATTTCTCAGTAATTGTGTAATAGAAATACCAATAAGAAAAGGGTTTAAAGTAATGTAAAATTCAAAAGTGAAAATAAAGAAATTAAGGAGACTTTCCTAATTCAATCAAAGATTGTGTATTTTTCCTCTTATAAACTTCATTACATTCTTCTAAATACGTAAAACAAAGATAAAAGTTGGGCATGATATGTCTAATGGTGATAAAGTACTAAATTGTGTTACGGAAATACGTATAAATAAATGGTTTGAAAATAATGTAATAATCAAAAGTGAATATCTGAGTTTGACATAAAACCAATCATGGTGTAGAACTACTTGAAATACCTTGAAATCCATATCGCATAATTGGTAATAAAGTAGTAGTTTGCAAAGAAATGTCTTATTAACCATCTATAGTTAAATTCAACTGAGAAGAATCGACCGCGATGGGATTCGAACCCACAATCTTCCGAATCGAAGTCGGACGCCTTATCCATTAGGCCACGCGGTCGTTGCGAAAAGGTAAAAATCCTTTGCATTATTATCCTGAGAGTGCTGCCGGATTTTCTTGACTTCACTCTTCTCATGGTTAAAGACACCACTTTCCCTTCCGCTTCAGAATAATTTCAAGGGCAATGGATGTGTAATGTTTACTCTGCATTAAATTGGTACATAATTCGCATTGGGTTTGTTTGCGTTGTTTACACACTGTCAGATAAATATTTCATAATCGATCATTTCTAAATCATTCCTAATTAAAACATGATTTTTGAATGAAAATGTGTTTTATTGAAAAAAGTTAATGAAATTATTGGATTCAAAAGATCTGATAATAATTAATATTGTATATTACTTTATTCATAATGACACTTAAAATAATTATCAGTCTGTTTTTAGAAGTAGTAATTTGTTTTATTCGAAGTGGTTGTTGTTTTATTTATTGTTTGAGTTCTAAATTGCATATATTTCCTTTATTTCCTTTAAAATGTTACAAAGAAAATAATGGAAATTTCTAAGTAATTGTGTAATAGCAATACGAATAAGAAAGGGTTTAAAGTAATGTAAAAATCAAAAGTGAAAATAAAGAAATTAAGGAAATTAACGTTGAAAGTAAAATCATAGCATTTCATACCCTTTAAAGTATTAAAATTAGTATATAACCCCTGAATAATCACTTTTTCAATTTTCATTATTTAGTCAGCTAAACCCCTGGATTCTGCTAAAATGTTTTTAATCCAAACCCCTGTGGATAAAAACTGGATTAGCCCAATACAATACCGATGAAACCTGGAATAGCCCATTCCCTACACGCTGATGAAGCGAGGAGGACACAGAAACTTTGCAAGGAGGAAAATATATTTGGTGCACACCTTGCTTGCCTAGATTCACCCTCTGACTATAACCTTATATAGCGAATATGACAAGATTGTAATTGGAGATAAATATGTTGAAACTTCATCAGTATCTGAATAATGATATTTTGAATCATTATCCTATATATTAATACCCGATTCTCTGTCTGTTTATTTGTCTGTCTGTTTTTCTGTCACGATAAATCGTAGACGCGAGTGGTGAAAGAGTTTGGGGAGTCATCAACGTAAGATCACACATAAATTATTTTTTCTTGAGCTACGACAATATGAAACCGATGCATTGCGACCCAATCGAACAAAAGATTTTTCGAAGACTTTTTCTCTATAAGTATTTCTGTGTTACTGGTCTGTCTTTAAATACCTCCAGGAACCCCTATGATGGAGGTATCGTCCTTAATATTGAGAATTTTTCATCCTTAAAATTTTTTGTTCAAGATATCTCTGTAACGGTTCGTCATAGAGACATGATCCTATACATTTTCTTGATCAGCATTTCAAGTTCTATAAGCTGGTGGCACTTTCAAAATTTTTACTTATCTGGGAAAACACACACTGAAAGTTTTCATGGGCGGTGAGCTTATACGTATTTATATATTCCGACCCTTGATGTCTGGGAAAGACAAAGAAGGGATCTTTTTTAGGCCGGTCATGTTTTGAACCTTTCAGCTTGGGGAAGAAACGCATGCTCAATGTCTTTCGTTTGGAATATAACTGCCCCGAAATAATCTTGGCTGTCCTGGAGTCATTTTAGATATTTTATTTCATATATATATATTCAGTACCAGGAAGAGAGCCAAACAAAACAAATTGAAAATAAAACTTACATCGATATAACCAGCCTGTCGTAACATCTTCTCGAGAGTGAGCTGCCCGGCGGCATGGCTGGGTCAAAGTTGACTTTTGTTAAGAAGTTGGATTCTCAGTTTATAAAGACGCAGTTCAATCAACAGATTACGTGACAAAAAGATCCATAAAATGTTTTTTTATTTATATTATATATATTATACATCTCAAATAACAGGTTTTTTTTAATTTTTTAAAAATAAATACCTAGGACGATTCTCACCGACACTCGAAACATCCGGCAGCCGAACGGACGAGGTTGATTTTTTTTCTCCGTGGTGGATTTAACTAGTCTCAGCTCGTCTCAGCTCGTCTCTTGGTGGTTTCAGTTCGTCTCAGCTCGTCTCAGTTCATCTCAGCTTGTCTCAGGTTGTTCCGTTGTTTAGTCAGTACGCATTTTTAATTCAAAATGTGTTTTATTGAAAACAGTTAATAAAATCTTTGGATCCAAATTTTCTGATAAAGTTTGATATTGTATTTTACTTTATTCATTATGATACTTAAAACAATTAGCATTTTGTTTTTAGAAATAGTGATTTGTTATATTGGAAGAGATTGGTGTCCGATTTATTATTTGATTTCTAGTTTGCAATTTCAACAATTTTTTTCTCGTTTATCCTTAGTAATATTTCTCTTCAAACTTTGCAAAGAAGATAAAGGGAATTTCCCAATTTAATTGAAAATTGTTTATTTTATTTCTTCTAAATTTGATAACTTTCTTCTTAATACGCAAAAGGAAGATAAAAGATGGGCATAATATGTCTGATGATGATAATGTACTAAATTGTGTTACGGAAATATGTATAAATAAAGGGTTTCAAAATAATGTAATAATCAAAATTGAGCATTTGAGTTTGATTTAATTCCAATGACCTTGAAGAATTGTGTAAAATACTTTGATATCCATCTCGCATAATAGGAAATGAAGTAGTTCGTAAAGAAACGTCTTATGATTCTTAGTAATCATCTACAATTTTGACTCAACTGTGAGGAATCGACCACGCTGGAATTCGAACCCAGAATCTTCCGATTTGAAATTGGACGCCTTTTCCGTTAGGCCATGCGGTCCTTGCTCAATGTTAAAAATTCTTCAAGTTGATGTCCTGAGAGTCCTCTCGGATTTTATTCACATCGCTCTTACCTCGGACAACAATACCACTTTCCCTTCTGTTTGAGAATCATTTCAAGTGCAATGGATGTATAATGTTTTTTCTGCACGAGATAGGTACATAATTTGCAATGGGTTCCTATTCTTGTTATGCTAAACAATATAAACGCTGCTCTGAATAAGTGGTGATGGTGATATTGTTCAAAATTGTGTCACATCAATATGTAAAACATTGTGTTTAAACATAATGTGAAAACCGAACGTTTGCATCTGTGTTTGATGTGAAAGGGCTGCATGAACTACCTCAAAAATCCATTTCTGTTACAAATTTAGTTCGACTAACAGGAAGCGACTACGAAGCAATTCGAACCCATTGCCCTCCTATTCGAAGTTGGACGCCTTATTCATTAGGCCATGCGGACCTTGCGAAATGGTGAAAACATTTAAAACTGATATCCTGTTAGTTCTGAAATTTTTTCTTCACGTCAACTGTACTTCAATACCTCATTATATCAATTACGTTAGTAATGTTTAAGACATTCAGTTAGATTGTATTTAAACATATTGTAATAACTGAAAGTGTGCATTTGAGTTTTATTTGAAAGCAATGAGGTGTAAAGAATGCCGGAAATACCTTGAAATCCATCTTTGTAATAGGTAATGAAGTAGTACTTCGTAATAATTGTTGCTAAAGAAAAGTGTTTCTGGTTTTGGTCAAGTAATTTTTTTCTTCTGATTGAAATGAAATTATCATTTCTTGAAGGGATCCTACCATCTAAAATGAAAATTTGCTAATTACTTATAAACCAGGAAAAAACAAGCTGGCCATCTGACTTTATTGACAGAAATGAATCAATGCTGTGCAACACTACAAAAACGTTCGCAGAATACAGCCGCCCTGACAGCTTTTCGCTTCGCTCCTTTACTCCAAAGTTCAGTTGTAGGGTCCAGTCCCCACGCACCGTGTGACGTATGAGTGGAGTAAACAAATATAGAAGAACTGTACTCACCAGGAAATGAACTTGTTTTGACCTTTTTTAGGCTCATTAAACACTTTTTATCTATGCCATGATTTTGTTAAATAACAAAAAAAGTATAATGAAATACAAATCCTTTCACAAACAAGCAACATTTTATTTGAATTGCTCAAGCAACAACATTTCTGTCATTACACAGAAGCAAAATCAAAACAAATATTCGTCTTTTCAACCCAAATTGAAAGATTCGACCCAAATTAGTAATTTAAACTCTAAAGTTCTAACTATAAGTTCGTCGATTCATTCGAAGAGAAGATTGCGATTCAGACGAAGATTACGATACAGACATCCTGGAAAAGTACTCACCGTGCTTGTTATTCACATCAAAGCTGAGCTCTTCGGTTTGATAGACATGGTGGAAAACTTGGTGGGGCTTACTTCAAACCGCGCAGGACTAGGCGCTACTCTGAAGTTTGTTTTGATAAGGAAGAAGCGAATTCTAGGAAAGACAGTATTTTAAACTGTAATGTTGGCTGATTATCCACCCTAGCGTTTATTATATAGCTTGTAAGATATGGGGATGCTTTAATAATCTTCTGAGGAAGTATTTTACCGAACATTGTTTTAAATGGTAGGATCTCTTTAAGCCGGATTTCCATTCAATAAATTTGTGCGAGGGGTCAGGAAAACAACGACGAGGATGTCATGCATGCGTACTACACCAAAACAGTAAAAAACCTAGCCGCAAAAATCAACCCTCGAGAATGTTCTAACTTTCATTTGCGCTCAAAATTATTAGTTTAGACAATTTAGAGACATTTCTGACATATTGCAGCCATATTTTCCAACTTGAACTAAACGCTCCTTGAATGGATATGCAGATATAGCCCTCGGTATATATTCGATTAACGCATATATCTCGCCTGCTCCCACAAATTTGTTGAATGGAAATCCGGGTTTAAGGTCGTTTTAAGGTCGCATGTCTCGATGATGTTTATATAGCTTTTATGACTGTATCCTTCGCCTTCATTCCGATTTCGATAAACATCCCGTAAAATAGCAGCTATTATTTGCGGAAACTGTTTGAAATTACGACCATAACCTCATTAACCTAAACAATATATATAAGATACTATACCAGAATCATAGGGTGAGGGAGGCATACAATAAGATATCAAGAGAAAATAGCTATTAAAATATTTGGAGATGTGTATCCTATAATATCAAATGAACGCAAAAGCTGTGTAGCTATTGAAAACAACTGGAATGCCTTTCTGTTTCTCTTTCATGTTGTACTCATTAACCTTTTCAACCATTTCAAACGATTTCAACTTTTCTAAAGTAAACTTTTGACGTTAAACACAAGGTTTCTATTCTGTCGTATGGTTGAACGTTTGTCGTAACGTCAGCCGTTTCGTCAGTTTCAAATAATGCACGCATTTGAATCATTTGTGAGAAATTGACGTATTCATTATGATTGATCGGATAAGTAAGTGACTTTGCATCCGCTTTCCGTCATCGTTATTCAAACTCCGATCGAGGCGTTTTGACGATATCGGAACATTTTCGTTTGATGTAGAAACCAAACCCCACTAATAACAAACCAATTGTTGTTATGGTAACGCTGACAGCTATTATCTGGTCATTGTTTAATGATTTTTTTACAATTGCATCCAGTATGCAAACCGTTTTCCCGGGTTTATTATAAGTTTTCTCGACGATACCTTTTGTACCTTCCTTAAACGTAGCCTGGATCGAGTTAAACTTTCCAAATTCGACCAAACATTTACTTTGGCACTTTCTATCGATCTTACTTCTCTGTTTCGCCTGATGAATACCAACAGAAATGATTGATGTTGATACAAGAACTTCCGTCAAACTTTTCTTCGTTCTTAAATTCTGTCCGAAGACTTACTGAAAATGTCGATTCCTTTCAAGTTATGATCTCCAGAAATCATGCAGTCGTATTGTCATGCGGATTGTACATATCATCAACCCATACCACGTGACCAGTATTTTGTAATGACGCCTATGCTGTATTTTCCCTTATTATTCTATACTACACATTCCATAGTTGCAGAATATGATCGTCTTGGCTGATGTCAATTTATTTTAAACGTAATGTAATAATCGAAAGTGAGCATCTGAGTTTGATTTGAAACCAATGACGTTGAAGGAATGCTAAAATATCTTGAAATCTTCATCTTCAATCTTGATTTAATTATGAGAAAGTGACCAATCTTCCGCCCAATAGTAACTGATTGTCATTTGCCAATTGCTTTTCTGGGAATACTCTCTTTGTCTACGTCCTGGTCTTTTCTTTCTCTTTCTCTACGTCCTGGACATTTCTCTACTATGTGATCTAACTTAGCAAGTGGTGGTGTTAAACTGATATTATCAATATTCTGGTCATTGGATATAAAAAGTCTATAAGGTTCATTTGTTCCTCTTACACTTCTAACTCTTGTTGGTGTACGCATATGCTGCATTATAAAACTATTACGCCCGACCAATGATGCGCCAGTCTTCTTTAGATATAGAGGTAACTAAATTCCAGTTGATATTTTTCCAATTAAAATCTCCCACAACAATCTGATGAACAAAATTCATATTTCCAACATTTTTGAAAAAACTGTTTATTCTACTGTTTACATCAAGATCACTACTGGGATTTCTATACATTTTTGGAAAAATAGCTTTTATTTTTTGGTCAACTTCACCTCTATTGATATCATTTCTCTCGGTACATCTTCATTTGTATCATGCAACGCAAATTTATTGAAGCCTTTCGTAAATGATTCATAGATGTATAATGCTACTCCTCTAGTTTCCCCCATTATCGTTCAGATTTTCTTGTTCAAATACAATACCTGTATGTTGTATTCAGCCGTTGTCGAACTTCCTGTAAAATTCTTTGGTTTTATTTCTGTGAAAGCAATTATATCTGCAGGTGTACTTGCCTAATTTTTCTTGTGACAATGTAGTATACCATATTGTTAGTATACCATATATTAAGTAATTGACTTCATTTTTCTTATTTTGAATACTCTTTATTTCGCCAGGGTGATCTGGAAGAACCCTTTTTCCCCTCCTCAGAAACCTCTTCAATTGCAGACCTTTTTTTGGAGTTTCCCTGACTTTCCAGACATCTTTGATTAGATTCTCCATCATTCTTTTCTTTTGCTTTTTCGATCCTGCTTTTTATGAGTTTTTTCTGTTACTGTATAATCCTCTGTAACGCTGACTCCTCTGTATACCTTGGTGATCTATCAGATTGGAAGGTTAAAATGACTTTATCCTTATCTTTCATTGGGTCCTTTGTTTTAGAGCGTTCTCCCATTCCAATCCTGACCACGGCCTAATAAAGTTGCGTTAACCGTTATGGTTTTCGTAAGCATCTTTCTTCATCCTTCTGTTTTGCTGAATCTTTGTCGTCGTCCATCATGTTCTTTCAGTCCATGAATAATTATGTTAATAACCGCATTCTTTTGTCTGTCTCCTTAGCCATCTCTTTATTTTTTGCTTCCTTCACTTCATCGCATTATTCCAGTAGTCTCATCACTTATTACAACATTTGCATACAAATTGCTGTGTGACAATTTGCTGGAGTTGCTCCTCTATTCTTCTTGTTGTTAGTATTATCCTGTATTTCATTTAGCAATGATTCATTTAAATGAGTACCAATTTGTCCCATTTCCTATTGATGGTATTCTCGATCTTCATCATATCATAATCAATATTTCCTGCTTCGTATTCTCTTGCTCTGTTTTTAATAACTGAATTTTAACTTATTTTCATTTTCCTATTTTTAAGCCTAATGAAATCCTCACATGCTAGAACCTCTCGCTGCATGAATTTGGCCCGCACCTAGATAATGTCTTATATCTGCTAAACCGTTGATGCCTATAGCATTAAACTTAATTACAAATGATGTCATGATAACATCATTACTTTTTGTTATGACGTCCATCAATTGGTGTGCTTTGGTAATAATTTTGTAATTTAAGTAAGTTTTTGAAAAGCATACATTATAGGTAAAACTAATTTTTTTGCAAAATTTTACATTATTCTGTATCTAAATACAACAATCTGCCCAAATTTTTTTAGTTAGAATTGTTTTAATGTTAGGAGAATTTGGTGATTGATCAAAGATTAGAAAATTTTGAAACTTTTTGAGAAATATAGCTTCGGACATCTGTTACTTCAACTGATTTAAATAAGATAAATAAGGGTTCTCTCTCTCTCTCTCTCAAAAATAAGTAGCAGATAATGCAATTGAATAGAACAACCTTCAAAAACAGCTTTCCAAAGTAGTTAAATTATCTGCTCCGTAAAATAAAAAGTCTTGTCTGTAAATTGTGAAATCTGGTCTTTAAATTATTATAACTGGTCCGTAAACTACACCAAAGTTCAACTGGTAATCACAAAAGTTCAATTCATTACAAAATGAAGTTGATTGAGCACATTCCAATCAGGAAAACAAAAGGGTAATTTTAAAAATAATACCCATGGTTGACAAAACTCTCACCCTCGGAAAAAAGGGCGTTTTTTTTTCATTTTCAGAAACCTTTTTAATAGTTAGGAAAAGTCACAACTTCCAAAATGCGGCGAGCCCAACGCAGAATAGGGTTAATATATTTTAAAATAAGATAAGTATCCATGTTATATTCATAAAATGTATATTTCCGTTGTTTTAAGCAATGCTGTCTCTTAATTAAACCTTGTTTACACTTACGAATCTTTTTTTTTTTTTTTTTTTTTTTTTTTCATCGGCCATGATGGCGTCGTGGCGAGCGGTCATGCTCTCGATTCTGCTTGTGTTATGTTTGCCTGGTAGTGCTGTGGTGGCGAATAATGATAATTTAAATGGTTTGAAAAGCTTTTTTAAAACTAGAGGATTAAAGATTTTACATCAAAATATGCGTGGTATAATGGGAAATCTTCCAACACTTCAACTCTTTCTACAAACTCACAAACAGACTGATGTTTTTGCTTTAACTGAAACACATATTTGTACAAACACTGCTAATAGTAGCCTCTACGAAATCACAGGTTACGATTTTATTTCAAGACACCGCCAGAAAGGATCTGGAGGAGGAACTGGTTTTTATATTAAGAATGGATTAACATGGAAACGTAGAACTGAATTTGAAAGAAATTCTACAGAATGTTTATGGCTGGAAATGTTTTTCAAATATTCAAAATCGATACTTGTAGCTTGTTATTACAGACCACCGAAAACATCAAAATATTTAGCGAAAAACTTTAATGATGTTTTTAATGACACCTTATTATCAGCACAGAAAGAGAATAAAGAGATCATCATCCTCGGAGATTTCAACACCAATTATCTTAAAAAGGACGATAATAAAGATCTGAAATCAATTATTGATACAAATGGTTTTGAACAAATGATAAACGCTCCAACACGAATCACTCAAACAACAGAAACACTTATTGATATTATTTTAACAAATAACCCATCAACGATATCTAAAGTCATCATTGAGCCGCTTTCATTTGGGGACCACGAATTAATTGGTTGCGTAAGAAAGCTGCATAACATTAAATACGAACCAAAAACAACACGTCAACGAGATTACAGAAATTACAACCCTGAACTGTTATTAAGAGATATTAGAAATCTAAACTGGGATTTATTGTACCAGACAAATGACGCTGAAGCTGCTGCAGAGTACTTCACGGCATCTTTGAAAAAATGTTTTGACGACCAAGCTCCAATTAGGTCCAGGTCAATCAAAGGAAACCCCGCACGTTGGATGAAAGGAACTTTGAAAAAAATTATAGACAGTAAAAACCAGCTACTACGAAAAGCAAGGAGAACAAAAGATCAAGCAGACTGGAAAGCCTATAAGCATGCTAGAAATCACTGTAATAAAAAGGTAAACGAGGCAAAACGAAATTACCATCAAAATTTGATAAACGAGAATAAAAACAATCCGCGCAAGTTTTGGGAAGCTGTAAAAGCAACCTACCCATCAAAGTTGAAAACGTCGTTACCTTCACTGCAAGATATAAAAGATAAAGCAAATGTTTTTGCAGAATATTACGGAACAATTGTGACCAAGTTCAAAGCCGGCATCACATCTCTCACGAACCATGTATGGAGAACACAGAAACCAAAAATGAGAAGAACGGAGAACGTTTTCAAGTTTTCGTACGTCTCGGTTGTTTTCGTAGAAAAACAACTACGCTCCTTAAAAAGAAAGAAATCGACAGGAGCTGATGACCTACCGCCTGGCATGATAAAAGACTGTAGAAAGGAGATATCTAAGCCTCTGGCGCACATAATAAACATTTCGTTGAATTCCGGTACCGTACCGTCAATTTGGAAGAAAGCTAAAATCATTCCGATACACAAGAGTGGAGACACTAGTAAAACTGAGAACTTCAGACCGATATCCATACTACCAATTTTTTCCAAAATCATTGAAAGAGCAGTGCATTCCCAATTGTCTGAGTATTTAGAGACGAACAATCTCCTAACAAATAGTCAATTCGGCTACCGGCGAAATCGTTCTACCAAACTGGCGTCCACCCTTTTACTTGACAACATCAGAAAACAAATCGACGACGGAAACCTAGTAGGAGCAGTGTATATAGATCTAACGAAAGCCTTTGATACCGTTGGGCATGCTGTGCTGTTAAACAAATTGTCGGAGTTCGGTATTGAAGGTAAAGCACATGAGTGGATTACAAACTATTTGTTCAACCGTGAGCAATTTGTTTCCTTGAATGGCCACTCCTCTGAAACCCATCGCTTGCTATCCGGTGTACCACAAGGTTCCATTCTTGGGCCTTTACTGTTCGTCATGTTCTTCAACGATTTGCCGCAATACCTACATCATTGTAATGTTACCATGTATGCTGATGACACAGTTATCTATGTTGCAGATAAAAGTAAAGCGAAAATTGAAAAGCTGCTAGATGAAGATCTTCAGAATATCGGAAAGTATTTTGATGATAATGAACTGATCATTAATTTAAAGAAAGGAAAGACAGAGGCGATGGTATTCGGAACTGGAAAAAGGTTATCAACGACAAACAAAGTTCTCGAAGTGAACTATCGAGGACAGCCAATCAATAATGTCAACGAATAATGTCAACTTGGGAAACATCGTTGACAGTCACCTGAATTTCAACACCAATTTTGAAAAGTTCTACAAAAAAGCCTGTGGACGGTTAAGATTATTAAAGTGTTTACGGAGTTATTTAACACTCGACTCCGCATATTGTGTTTTCACAATGATGATCTTACCGCTGCTTACACATCAAAGTACTGTTAAATTAACGTTTACGGATGGACAGAAGAAAAGGCTGAAGTCTGTTGAGCGAAGGGCATCTCAGATAGTTGGTTGTAAAGTACCATCTGTGACCAATGTTATTAACAAAGAAGCATGCTGTCTGGTACGAAAATGCCTGGAACATGATTGCTGCTCAAACTTTGACAGATACTTTACAATAAATGATCACAACCAGAATACGAGGAACTCTGGTTATCTCTTGAAAGTGCCTAAAATGAGACTAGAACTTGGGAAAACTTCTTTTCGTTATGCAGGGGCGAAACTCTACAATGACCTACCTTTAGCTATAAGAAAAAGCCAAACGAGGGCTGTTTTTAGAAACAAGATCAATGAATATTTTAATTAGATTTCTGTATTATATGTGAATAAAAACCCTATTTAGGTTCTTTTAAAGCTCTATTTGATCAATCTTATCAATTTTATATTTACCACTTTATTTTTCACTTTTGTTTAACAGGTCTAACATTGATAACAGCCGATATGTATATATTGTATATATTTTAGACGCTGAAGTATTTTGCACCTGTATAAATATTCTGCTAATAATAATAATAATAATAAATTATAAACATAAAAAGGCGTCATTGTAACTTATAGGCTAACAAAGTTTAAAACTCGGATGAAAGAGTTTGTATCTATTTTGTCCGTATTGTAACTTAGTTTTGAAATGCTGCAACCGTTTTGCACCATATGGTTGTTGTTTATTTCTAGTTTCTACGTATTTCTAAGTATTTGCAAATAGTGATTTTCTTCGCCAGAGATAAATTCTTCCGCTCTTGATGATGTTGAATGTAAAAAAAAATTAAAAGCTGCAAATAAAAAATAGAAGAAGAAACAAAAGAATAGGGTTTTTATTTTATTTGTTATTTGCATTTTCCTTCTTTATTTGAGTATAGAATTAGTCCCATGGAATAGAAATGTGTGATCTTGGTTTCCTGTTGGACTTTGCATGTTGTCAGTTGAAATATATAAGGAAAATGTTCCGTTATGATGGACTGAAAATGTTCCTACTTGAGTTTGCTTCTCTTTTTGCTGGACTTTTGTACTGAGTATGTATTATATTTTATAGAAAGGTTTAAAAGAATATTAGTTGGAACTGCGCAAAGTTCACCTGTGCTTTTTTATTATGCAGTTCTACTAATAGATGCATTAGGTGTATTTATTTTAAGTTGGGAAATTGAGTATAAATAAAATAAATGGATGGTGAACTTGGTTTCGTATCATGGTCATATTACAAATTCATACTATAAGTAAGTCTTGTATGCAAACCTTAACGTCAATAAGGCAAGCAGAATAGATTATGATAGCGCGCCATTTAAGTTGGTATTTGCAGCACATTTGTTACTTTTGTCTTGCTATGGTGAACTTTTTGCTTTCTTATAGTTTTTATTTCCATTTCTGGTAACATGCGTCCCGAATCTTATTACCCTTAGCATTAGTGGTGTAGGAATCACAACAAAATGCTTTCTGGGAAAGTAAATTGTGTTACCTTTTATATACCTAAAAGAATTGATCAGTATACCATTAGTATTTTAAGAATAATTATGGAATGCTACAAAAGATAAGTCAAATAAGCATTCCCTTCGATCATCTAACTTTTTGATTGAAAGTCTCTTCCATCCGTAAGAAGTAACTAGACTCGATAATGATCTAGTTAACTCAGACTCTAACTTCAGTTTCAAAGCATCGTGACATCAGCAAGACATAACATTTTCTTTGCTTCGTGCGGCTATTTGTATTAATTTAATATTCTTTGATTTTGCTCCTGTCCATGTCGTTTGTTTCTCAATCATCGTTTCTATAATCACGTTCAATGCTTTTCTCCTCCTGTCTTGTATACTGTTCATAGGGAAAACCAACCTAAGGATTTGTAAGATTGGAGACATTTAAACAGAATTCATGTGTTTCAAATATGTTCTCTTCTATGATTCAAGTATCTCGAATATGGAACTATGTACAGGTACAAAATAGACCAAAACGTAACATATGATAGTAGGAGAAAACGAAAAACTCTTCGACATAATCGATGCAGATATTCAGTAAGGTTTCGCCAGTTTTGCCACCACTTCTAAACACGTTAAATATTTTTTAGTGGTTGCAATCAGGAGATTGAATCAGTTACCTTTCTCATATGAGGATTTACAAATTTTTTCAAACAGTTTCCTGAAATTATTGTAACGATTACATTAAAAGGCGCGTACCAAGCGCGTAACAATATCATGAAGTTAGTGGAAGAATTTGTCCTGTTTTTGTTCTTAATAAAGTTTATCAAATGACTGCCAACAAAACAACATTCTCTTTTAATATTTTGTAAAAAAAAGTCTCTTGCTGTAGTTACTCTTTTCTGTCTTTGTAAACTAACAACTTTTAGTTAAAGTTTTGGAGCAACAACTGGAAAAGGTGAAATTGTTTAAGTACTTAGAACTATAATGTCAGTTCCGAAATGGTAATTGCAAAGGGTTACTTTCGCTTTTACATATTTTCACGAACTTACAAACGTGCTTTTTAACTTTTGATATAAAAAATGCAAACGAAGAGATAATATTACAACGTTGAATCAAAATGTGAACCATATTCTAACCATATATACATATGCTTCATACTTCATCATCAAATAATATCTACACAAAACATGTAAAAATAGACACTTGATATTTTTATTTTGTTATTAGTTCATAGTCGAACCTTCCATGGGAGCTATTCCTTGATGATTTGAATTAGCGAGATAGCACGTTAAAGCGACAACTCCAACCAATGCAACCAGAATAATGATAAGATCAGAAACAGAAAAGTTTTTTGAAAATCCTTTTTCATTTTCTAATGAAGATGAATTGATTTCACAGTGCTTTCCTATATATTCCCCAGTGCATGCACAATAGAAGTCCTTGTTGGTTATCTCTATACACTTGCCATTGTTTTTACAAACATTTCCTATGCAGATACCACACGATTGTGTGAATTGACAATATGGTAGATGCGTTTCACAGAAATTACCGGCGTATTCTGGTTTGCACTTGCATACAGATCGTTCATTCTCCCTTATACAAACGCCGTTACCATGACAACTAGTGTTGGATATACATTGATTGTCGTGTTCACAAAATCTTCCCGAATAGTATTTGAGACAATGGCAGTGTGCGATTATCGCGTTTTCCACTGACTTTTCTACACATGTACCGTTATTTTTACAGGTAGTACTGTTACAGACACCACAGAAATTTGACTTGTAGCATGGCTCGATAACGTTCTCACACATCCTGCCTGTATAACCATCAGAACATTTACATCGAAACTCTGTTTTGGATACTTCTTCACATTCTCCATGATTACCACACGTTGTTGAATTGCACAATCCACAAGATTGAGATTTAAAACATTCCAGTGTGTTGACTTGACAATTTCTTCCTGTGTATGGCGGATCGCAGATACATTGGAAACCCATCTGCTTGTTAGGAACACATTGTCCTCTATGTTTGCATGGCGAAAAAAGACAAAGATTGCAATTTGACCTTGATAGTTCCTCTACAGGCTTTATCAGCGACTGAAGGGATAGAATAGTGGTAGAATTCGCTTTGCAATGACCAGCAATTTTTAAATCTTTGTTCTTGATTTTATTCAATGTGAGGGTTAAATCGCAATCACATTTTAAGTGATTCTTAGAGATGTCAAAATTATTCAATGCTTTGTTTGACTGAAATAATGTATACTCAATCGATGAAAAATTATTATTCCGAATCTTCAAAACTTTCAGATGATCTAATTCGTTCAATTCATTTCCTACCATATTGGAAATGTTGTTGTTTGACAAGTCTAGGTATTTCAATGCAAAAAGTCTGTTTAGCTGATTAGGGATTTTTAAAAGTTTATTTCTTGACAAGTCTAACCATTCCAATATCGAATCTGTTTTGGTTATTGCAAACTCTAATAAGGCGTTACCAGATAAGTTTAATATCTTCAAACGTCCGATAGATTCTATGGTCTCATTATGGAACGTTGAAATTGAATTATCGTTTAAATAAAGTTTGTCCAGTACTGTGCTATTAAACGCCTCCTTTCCAATGGATTTAATCTTGTTTTTGGACAGGTCAATTGATTTCACTGCTCCTTTGATCTTTCCAATTCTTGCAATGACATTGTTTTTGACACTCAGATCTCTTATGCTGACAGATTCCGAAAAATCCCATGAAATGTCAGTGATGAAGTTATTACTTAAATCCAGCGTCAATAGAGATTGTCTATTACCATGCTTGCTTGGTAGAAACATGACTTTTCTGATGTTACAGTTTGATAGGTTTAGATCCATGTAATGCAAAAAAGTATCATCTCCTGAAAACGTTACTTCGGTTAAGTTGTTTCCCTTCAGATCAACAAGATTTTTTTCACCATAGTGAATACTGGTTTCCCTTATTGATGGTAGTTGTTTCAAGCAGCAATGTCTCATATAACACTTCTGGAAACAACTTAATTGTGGTCTAGATTTGAAACAATTGAATGATACATCTAGGTCCCTTACCGGATTAAAAATGTAAATATTTTTAAGGGTGTTATTTTGCAGACGAAGTACCTGTAAAGAATTCAAACCAGGCAGGATTTTAGTGGAAAAACTTTCCAGTAGATTATTGGAAACATCCAAGTGGGTCATTGTGCTGTAGAAATCATGTAAGTTAGGATATTTAGAGACATTAAATGGTAAGTCTTTTAAATAATTGTTACTGAGATTTAAACTTCTCAATCGTATATCCTCAAATGCTGGAATCGTTGATAACAAGTTTCCACTGAGATCGAGTGTCTCCAATTCGTGTAAAGATGAAAAGGCCTTTTTGTCGATGATTTTAATCTGATTATCGGATAACTTCACTAGTCTGAGAAAAGGCAGATCTTGAAAAAATCTTTGAGATATATATGATAAATGATTACCATGAAGTAATATTTCTTCAACGTATATCGAGCCAGCAAATATGCCTTTTTCCAACTCTGTAATTTCATTTCTTTGAAGATAAACTGTTCTGAGATTATTAAAGCCAGAAAACAAGCGCGTTTTAATTTTCGTCAGACCAGAGTCAATTATTCCGACTGTTTTTAAACTTGGTATACTTTTAAAAATACTCTTTGAAATCATTCTTAAATTTTTGCTGCCATAAATTACAAGTCTCTCCAAGTTGGGCAATCCAAGAAATGCTCCATCTTCGATGACGTCAGCAGTAACATAAAGGTGTTCCAATCGTGTGAGGCTAGCGAACACGTGTGATGGAATCTTTCTAACTGGGTTATATTGCAAGGACAATGTTGTTAAAGCATCAAAACCTTTGAAATCATCTGGATGAATTTCAGTGATGTTATTCCATCTCAAATCTAACATTCCAATCTCCTCAGACTTTTCTAAATCTTTTGGTACTTCATTCAATTGTAATGAAGAACATTTAACCCGATAACTCCATAGGTATAGGCTAACATAGGAACATCGCGAACAATATGCGACATTAACATGAGCAAGAAGTACTACTACAATCAATAAATAACTCAACATCTTCAATGCTAGCGCGTTCCTTTTCAAGAGTAAGCTATAAGTATTTCTACAGAAATCAATTGGCTTTCAAAACATGTCATCTATGATATATTAATTGCTGTAATTTGTATTATTTTTACAAAACGATCAAGTTAAGTCTTTCTTATACGTAAATAGAGCTTATAAATGCTGGCATTACTGTATAAATGACGCTTTGACGTCAACTCTCCGACTTTAATAAAACGTAACAGTTTCCTATTCGTATTTTCCATCCACACGTCCAATGTCTATTGAAAAACGTAAAAATCAGGCATAAATGAACGTACCATAATAGCTCAAGCCTCGAAAGCTAATGCAGTCTATTTTAAATAGGTGACTTCAGATTATGTATTTTCGTCTTCTATGCATAACAATACAACGGACTGTAATTAACGTTGTCAAGGAGATTTAAATATTTCAAACACGACATCCTGGATTTTTCACCAGTTAGCATCTTTGAAAACTATGTGAATACGCATGTTATAATTTACGACATATAAAAGCAAACGTCAGTGCATAACCGTAGATATACTTTGTAACATATTGAAAGAACGAAACGGTTCGGGGTTGTTTGAAAAGAAAGCCTTTTGGGGTCCTTATATATCTTATGAAATACTCTCGTTTTTACTTTGAAAGTGTTGGTAAAAAAGCAAGGGAAGCAAGGGAATGAATGGTACATAGTCAACACGTATCAGTCACCTTGTTTAAAACTTCCATAGAAAATTGAATAGATCATTAACTCGATGTTACTCTAATCTTTGTTCATTTCTCTATGGTCCATATTACGTGCATCTTTTTACACTAATACTAAATCTTGCTTTTTTCTTACCTAACTTTGAAAGAAAGAACTTTAGGAAAATTTTCTCGGGAAGTTCGCCAATGGATGTTTATTTTTTCCGTATTAGTATAGGGGGAATCTCCCATTAGGGGAAGCTCTAGCTCCACCTTACGGGTTTTTATTACTTCATGGAGTGTTTTAAGTTCAGTAATAAAGAATAACCACATTGATAAGTATCAGTAACTATTCTATCCGACGAGATAGTCGATGTAGACCTGTTATGTGTTCGTGCTATCAGTTCATCATTTTCTACCGATTTCTATTTTTTTTTTAATGTGTTTGAACGTAGCTTTTTCGTATCAGTTAGTTTTGACTACTATACCGAAATGTGTAGCTAGCAGTTTATTTGGTATTTCATTGTAGTATGTGAATTGTTATTATTAAGGTTCGCTATTAGGGAAACGAAGGTAGCAAGATCATTATTATATTGTTTTGATAGTGTTTGATCGATATCTTTTTGTTTTAGATTAGAAAATTGAAGAGTATAGATGAATGTAATACAAGAAGAGAATGTGAAAATCATGGTTATATACAAATATACATGGTTTTTGTATCATGATGCACAAGTGGAGTTTTTGGTTTTGACATTTCCACAATTCATAGCAGAATAAAGATTTGAAAGATAAAAACGTCTGAGAAGGTATTGTTTTTGTTAGCTTTAGTTAAGGTATTTTCTTATATTTCAGAAGTTTAATCGTGGTTAGGTAGGAGTATACGTTGTATTGTCTCTTTTCTAAATCTCTGAACATTGGAATTTCAGCTTTTAGTTTACCTGTACAACTTTAGAAATCTCTACTGTCAAGTCTTGTTTAAACTTACAGTGAAAATGCAAGGCTACATGAAGAAAATCAACATTTAGGGCTAGTTCACATCTTGTTACCGCTAATATCTATAATTACACATTAAGAATTTATGTAAAGTTATGTAAAGTTATGTTAATGATTAATTGAGTGGCTGTTAAATCTTGTTCCTTTCTGGTATTACGATGGAAGGGATTAAGTTTAGGGAGTGTTCACAAATTTTCTTTTCGTGTATAGGTAGAAATTTAAAAGTGAAGCGGGAATATAATGTTTGTTTGATAATGTACACACAAGTCGTATAGAAACTGTCAGGAAAAAACAAAAAGAACGACAGGATTACGCCATATCCATATATTCATTTCAACAAGCTTTCGGGAGTTCATCATCGTATATTATTATACCGTGGCTTTCCAATTTAAGCTAATTTCACGAGGACCTTTTCTCTTCATCTATTTCAACCTTAAAAAAAATAGAGACGTAAACGGCCGTCGCTGCGCGCGTTTAATCAGGTAGGCTGGAATTAATTACGCAACATTAAATATTCATAGGTAAAAATTCTATTGTTTTACGCGAAGCAAATGATAACGCAAGAATGTCAAAAAGTTTTGATTATATGCGTCGTTTCGTGAGAGCGTCAGAAAGATTTTTCGCACTTGGTATGGGGTAAATGTCGGAATGAGTTTTAAGAATTTTCAAGTGAGATAGGTACATTGTACTCTTTACTGTATTTGGAAGTAATATGCCATTTATTGTATCTCATACTTCTTAAGGTCTCTTAGATGAGAGCGCAATCCGTCCACCTTCGATAAAATCGGTAAGATGGATATTGGGCGATAATCACTAAGGCTGAGAGGTTCGCTTACTTTTCATACATGACTTATTTGGGACAACTTTCAGTGTATAAAAATTAAGAAGTTCCTTGTTAATTATGTTTACAAACTGTATTTATCCGGTAATAATTAACTGGCGAGGCACATGTAGTCCTTTCGCAACGATCTTGATGGCTTAAGATGAAAAGGGATCTGCTTTAAATAAAAACTACCGTCAACTGGAACTGTCATCGTAAAACCTCCAATTTTCGAGTTATCGAGCACTAAGGATTACACGAACTTTCGTTCACTCGAACAAATTTCTGTTTCCCTTGAGAAAATCAGCGAGACCTTCTGTAATGCAATATAGTGATAATATATGGAGGTGTCCCCTTGATCATGTTAACATTTGCTAGACATATATATACGGTAAAAACATAAAACGCAGCTTTTGTTTTAATGGTTTTTTACCCGTCTACATGGTCACTATTTTCCCAGAAGATATCGACTAAGCTTGTGATCTCACATGGACCAACTCAACTGGAATGGAGTACACATACTTTGCATTCAACTAGTTTTGTATCTTAAGGATCTCGTATATCGTATCTCGTATATCGGTATCAGATAAAATATCTCTAAACAATAATAAAAGAATGTTTGTTTATTTATTCACTTCGTTTGATATTCTGTGAAGTAGTGATTTTTTTATCAGTTTAAAAAGATTTGATGGATGTTTTTTTATGTAAACATTTTCAAGCTTACTCAACTCATTTGAACATATTTTCTTGGTGGAAGATCTTTCTTTCCTATGATTACGTTATTTTTACGTGATGACATTGATTCATAGCATACTTTAGTAACTGCAATTACCACCAAAGTGTGCTATCAATCAATTTCATCACGTCTCTAATTTTTTCACAAGGACTTCTGAATTCTCTCAAATATTTAAACGAATATCTTCTTCTTCAGTAGGGGATTAAACATTGGAAAAATCCACACAAATGACATACATTACCAATTTGTTAATTTTTTCACAATTTTTTTGAATTTGACTAGCTAGATGGAAAGAACAAATCTCGGCTTATATGAAATTAGCTATTCTTTAATAATAAGCTAAACGGTAAAACGTAGTATTGTAAAAACACTGGATCGAGTATTTATTTTTAGCGAAGAAGTTCGGAATGGAGACTTCCCTTTAATTTTTTAAGATCTTAATTTAAAATTCCTTTGTATTTTACCCTTTGAATTGGTTGTTCAATTTTCAATATCGGAAACATATCAGCCTGCCCGATTTCTGTTACTTATAAAGCGTGTTTCATCCAGCATGATGGATGAAAACTTATTACGACTGATTATGTTGTGATCTCGTATTTTTAGAAAAATGTCAAATAATAAATGTTTGAATAGGAAGGATTAATAGTTAGTGATGGTCAACTATACAATATACAATCGCCCCACAAGACTGAGATAAAAGACTGATTAAAAACGCTTTTATTTGTGGTTGTTTCTTAAGCCGGTATTATACTAGACGGAATTTTTGCACGGAGCAGGTATTATTTTTCCGCGTGATCACTAATTTAGCCATTCGGTTTGTAGAATATTCCGCGGGGAAAAGTTCAACTTGATCCTACGTTTTCGCTTTTTGTGATAGACTTCAAACAGAATATCCTGCCTAGTGGAAAACTGGCTTTAATTCCTAATAATCTAATCTTGTCTCCATTAACTAAATGTTTCTTTATCGGGATATTAATCTAATTTCTTAAAACATTCTCTTTAAATTGAATGTTAATGATGTAATGCTGTAAACTGTGTGATTTATTTTCATAGAAAATAAACATAGCTCGCCGATATCTACGACTGTACTTATGTGACTTATTCAACTCCGCTTCAATCTACTTTCCAAAGACTTAAAATACATTAACGTAATATGCTAATGATGAAATTCGTCCAATTTAGCAAACAATATCAAGTAGTGTCTATTTGTACATGGACGCTGTCTGTTATTACAATGCTAATGAATATATTTGCATTTAAAAGTTTACATAAGAAGAAAAAGAACACTTTGCGAACCTACAAACCAGACAAACCAATTCTTCTCAGTTTGTGTTGTAATAACTTTCTAGTTGGTCTGGCAGTAGCACTCGACATGGGTTTCTTTATATTCGATGCCAACATCCCAGACTGGTTGCATCACATTGAGAAGAATGTTTTAAAATTCACATTACTCGCCTCCTTATTGCATTTGATTACTTTGACTTTAGAAAGACTTATGTCGGTACGATTTCCTATATTCCATCGAAATCACATTACTAGGAAAACGTTAGGTATCACTTTAGGAGTTGTGTGGTGTTCCAGTTTCTTACCAGCTTTGGAGGACAAAAGAAGGACGACGTTTTTGAAGATTTTAGCTGCCATGGTTTTACTGTGCGACGTATTATTGATCCTGTCATATTCTTATATCATGTACGTCGTTCGACGAATGTGTGGACATCGAAGAAAGGGTCAGATTATTGTAACGTGCGAACAAACAAAAAAAAGGAAGTTGGAAAGAAAAGCAACAGTAACTAGCCTATGTGTTGTGATGTCCTTTCTTCTATGTACAACAGCACCAGTCATTCATTTGATACATCTAATGCATAACTCAAAGAAGGTTTCTTACAAGATTGATAATGTACTTGGCATTGCAATGTTTTCACTTTTTGTGTTAAAATCTGCTGTTGATCCACTTGTTTACATATTCAGAGAACGAATATTCAAATGTTTCAAGAAAACATTCTTTCGCAGTAAAGTTGAAGAACCAGAGGAGATGAAACCTATTTAATGTGATTACCAAAAGACTGTAAATTGATAAGACAGAGGAAAATTAGTCTTTACATACAATGAGTGTTTCTTGAATGTGCAATCATCGTTTTGGTCATTACACTGGCTTCCAAATTGGATTTGAATTTAAAAATCATGAAACACTTCTTAACTGGAATAACAATGAATCAGTCTTAAACAACATATAAGAAATAAGTTTACGCAACCACTGAGCAAGTTGCTGAAAACTGTGTTGCTTTCGATTATATTTCGATTTTTTTTTACTGCCTTCATTCCCTACTTTTCTATATATACATATGCGTTATCATCAAAGTGTATTTCAGTTTGTGATTGACCAAAGTTACACTTTCTATAATTTGGAATATTAAGGACCCTGTATGGAATAACGTTATGTCTCGGGTTATAGTTACCAAAAGAGGACAAGTTTTGAACGGAGAATTAGCAAAATTACGATCACAAAATTGTTTTCATTAACCTTGTTAGGCGTAAAAGAGGTTGTGCAGGACTTGAGGGACGGGTCACATTATGCACCCCGTCACAATAACTTCTTTCTTAACCATTGGTATCACATAAGACTTATTCCAGTGATATAAATTTCACAATCCCAGCCAGCACACAACGTAGAATCAACATCAATATATAGTTGACGTCCAATACCAACTTCGAGCCCTTTTCGACGTCTTATTCACAACGTTGGTTCTATCGACTGAATTTCGACGCCTTTCCTACGTTGCAGTAACGACGTCCATCAACACAATTTCAACACAATTTCATTGGTAACGTTGGCATCATTTTCTACTTAACGATTTCATGTAACAGAAGTAATACCGGATCATGGTTTGAGCATCCCATTCGTTTGATGAAGTGAAAGTAACAGATCTTTTGCTGAGAAACAAGAACAAGAGAAGAAAAACCACGAATTAGCAGTTATGACGTCACAACTTCGAGTTATGACGTCGCAATTGTCATTTTCCTATTTTGCTAACACGAGGTAAGAAAAGCATAAATTCATTTTCGAGTTAGCAATTTGAAATTCGAAAAAGGTTAATTCACTTTCGAGTTACTAGCTAGAGATGGAAAAAACATAAATTCACTTTCGAGTTACCACCTAGAGATGAGAAAAACATCGCCATTTTTTTTAACACTTGAGAGCTGTGTCTCCTCTCCATACACGTTCAAATAATTTTACATTTTACAAGAAAACGTCATATTATAATAGTTAAACACAAGAATATTATCATCATGTTCTTTACAACAGTATCAATTCAAATCCATTAAAATAGGAAATGTCAACCAAGTCCGTTGAATTTCTAATTTTAGATATTCAATAGTGTATAACTTAAGAACATATTAAGAACATTTTTAGGCTTCAAAGTTGAAAAATTTAAGAACATTCGAAGGCTTCGTCAAAATTGAATCCATGAAAACAGAGACCCATATATTAGAAAATGGGGACCCTCGCTCTTCCAATCTAGTGCGTAATGAAACCAAGACCAATCTGTAGCGTAGGGTCCCAAGGACGTGTCTGGGTCCGGTAAGTAAAGGAAGCCAGTCAATGTATTTGTTCAAAAAATTTCGAATTCAATGAAAGGTGAAATAGAACGACCATGAAACCACATATAGTCGAAGAAACCACAATTGGTTTTAAGATAAAATTAATCCTTTAATATTTTATCATAACAAACCTTTTATTTTTTTCTAGATGAGATAAAAGAAATAAATGACTCACAACATAGAGAGAAACAAGTGTATTATAAAATAGAAACAAGAGGCCCTGGGTCCTGAGGGTCAGCGCGGTTGGGCATACCAGAAAAGTAGTACACATTACGAAGGACGACAAGAAAACTTATAACACAGATAACATTCCGCGTGTATTTACTAAATTTCACTAAATTTCACAGCCTTTCTCCTGCGGCGGCAAGAACTATATTTTAGAAAGAAATTTGATATCCTTTATAACTGTAGATTTTCAACCTGAAGTCCTTATACTGGAGTATTGAATACAATTATTCATGTATTATGAACTCAATCTGTTATAAAAAAAATGGTTAGTACAATGTAACAAAATATGTGCCAAAGTAAAAAAACTGAAGAATATATACTTCTCACGTGACAAAGATATCTATGCAAATTGAGCAATGGAAATAATTTTTTGGAAATATCTTAAAGTAAAAAATCTGGTCAAGTTCAGATAAGGCCGACAAAAAGTTCAAAGACTTCGGACAAGGTAATTCTGACAAGGTCACGTTTTGATGAGGAGTTCTGGCAGCAGATACGAGATAATACCAGAGATGATACCACCAACAAAGGACCTAAAAAATAAATTATATAACTGTTATACAATCTCAGATCCACTAGTGATGAATTTCTAACTAATTCTCACTAGTAGTTTTAGAAATTTGATTAATTTAAAAAGAAATTCTGCAATATCCCATATTTTGATAATCTCCCAAAAGTTAATGGGCAAAAATTCGCAAATTTGAGGTCAAAAGGAAGTGTCGTAGGAATATTCGGCTTAGATTATCTTGCCCTGCAAAAATGAATCATAATTAATCATTCTTTGGAACCATACAGGTCGATAGTCTGATCCATAGTAGCAGTTTTCGTGCAAATTTAGTTTAAATTAAATTGAGATAAAATAAACTTTTCGCAGGAATTTAATTTCGTTAATTTCGCAAATAATCATATTTTTTAAAAATTAAATATTACCATGCATACGTTGACAGACATTGAGGCAAAAAGTATTCTTTCCTTTCACAAGAATTAAATTTTAAGAGTACGTGAAATCCATTTTTTTCCAGTGAAATTTTCTTACCACCTTGAAGTATATATTTGGTATATATACAGTAAAGCCTGAAAGAAATTGACGCACCTGTGAAGGAATGAATTTTTACATAAAAATGCAAAAGATTTGTAAACTCTGTTACATGAAGTCATTGTCTTCAACACGATTTGATAGGGAAAGCTAACAATCTTAAGTGGAAATGTTAAGTTCCTTTCTTTCTTTTGGATCATTTTTATCAAAATAAAATGATAAAAAGTCTTTTATTTTCGGATTTGCTCTGACAAGTTCAATAGAAACTCCATCACATTGTCATATTTTTGGTTAAAATTATAAGAGTGTATTAGGAAAAAATAGCATTTTTAGTGCATAAACGAATCGGTTAATACACCGATATAGTCAAAACAACAAGAAAAGATTGGCTGCTTACGCTCCTTCACGGAAAAGAGATTACCCAATATCAAGTTTCATATCAATATTAATTATTTCCTTTGATTTATTTAACTGTTAATATTAGTCCAAATTGTGTATAGGGATGCTGCTATTTAAGTTTAACTTTTGTCCAATAACCATCATCATTAATTTTTGTCCAATAACCATCATTATCCACTATGTAAATGTTCATTCATGTTTTTTTGTTGTTTTTTTAAATAAAATTAGGAGAGTAAACAAGTCTTATATTAACACAAGACAGGACACCCACTCAACAATTTTTAAAAGTACAGAAACTGCCACTACAACCAGGGCTGGGTCTCTGCAGGGTCTCTCTACTTCATATTATGTGTGTGGTGTGAGTGTGAAGTGAATTTATGTAGCTAAGAGAACGCTATATAGCTACCTGTTTTTAAACACCCAGGAAATATTTTGTGTATTTTTGTATTTTCATCAACAGGGAATTTGTGAAATTTTAAGTGTGTCACACACTTAAAAGGCCACAAAAAGGGGAGAGGAGGGACAGAAGAGGAGGGACGACGTTTGTCTTTTTCTTCCCCCTTGTCATCATATATATCTTGATATCTTGTCATCGTATCCTTATTTAGCAATCAAGAAAAATTAACAGAATAACCGATCGCACGCCTTTTCTTTGTAACTCAAAAATGAAATTATGTTTCTCCTACCGCGAGTTAGCAAAATGGGAGCACGTCATAACTGCTAACTCGAAGTTTTTAACACAAAGTCGTTTGACAACATTTTGTCTTATATTTTTGTCTGCACGAAAAACACAATTCTTTCGAAATCAAAATATTGACATAGATAGATGAGTTTCGATGTTGATAACAAATTTTTTTTGTCAAATAAAACATTTTAAATGCTTCTTGTGCATGGAGAGAATTTTATTTCTAATGTTGATAATTACAGTTTCGGAGACACATTTAATGTGTGTGATAAATGAAGACCAATAAGAATCAAAGGGATTTTCACATTTGCATAATTCGATATTTTTCTGTATGATATGTATGTCAGTTTTGCTGACAATTTCTACTCCCTTAAGTTTTGGTGCATGTCTTATATATTTTGTCTGGGTTAAGTGAGTTTATGCCTACTTTCTTCAAATGTTTTTATACGGTAAATTTTTAGTGTGGAGACATTGTCAGTAAAACAACATATGGTGGCATGACTATGTTTAAGTTGTGTTTATTATCTTTAAAAATTGTCGGTTTCCTTTCTAGAAAGAATGTAATTTTAAATCTCATTTTTCAATCATGATCAGTTCTCTCTGTAACAAAATGGATTAATCTTATTTCATGTAAATGAGCATGAACATTTACTGTTATCATATATCCGGTTTTCGCTGTAAACTTTTACGCACAAAAGACCATTATATATGCTGAAGATGAAATTCGGCGAGTGGCGAAATAAATATCAAGTGGTGACAATCTGTACGTGGACGCTGTCTATTGTAATTATGCTATTGAATGCATTTGCATTCAGAAGTTTACTAAAAAAGAAAAGGGATATTTTACAAACTTACAAGCCAGGCACCACAATTCTCCTCAGTTTATGTGTTTGCAATTTCTTGGTTGGCTTGGCAGTGGTATTTGACTTGGGTTTTTTTATATTTGATGCCAACATTCCACATTGGTTAGAGCATATTGGGGACAATGTTATAAAGTTCGCAATATTTTCCTCCTTGTTGCATTTGATTTGTTTGACTTCAGAAAGACTGGTGTCAGTACGTTTTCCTGTGATTCATCGGAATAATATCTCCAAGAAAAGGATGATGATTATCTTAGGTGTTGTTTGGTGCTTAAGTATCTTCCCAGCATTAGAGAAAAGAAGAAATGTAACGTTTTTGAAGATCTTAATTAACATGGTCTTAATTTGTGATGTTTTATTGGTCGTCTCCTACTCATATATCATATGTACCATTCGAAAAATGTGTGTGCAGCGAGGAGCAGTTCATATTGCGGCAACCAAACAGAAGTTGGGAAGGAAAGCAACAGTTACTAGCCTATGTATTGTAATAGCCTTCCTTGTATGTACAACAGCACCAGTCATTCACTTGATAATTCAAAGGAAGTCATTACACAACCTTTCTTACAAGATTGACAATGCACTCACCATTTCAATGTTTTTACTCATTGTTTTAAAATCTGCTGTTGATCCAGTTGTTTATATATTCAAGGATAGGATGTTCAAATGTTTCAAAAAAAACTTCACGAGTTTTCGCAGTAAAGGTGAAGAAGAAGCAGAGGAGATGGAAAATATGAAGATGAGGAGATTGTAGATTCCACATGAGAAAAACAAGGTGGCCAGAACAGACAATGACTGGTTTTCGAGGGACATTAGATTCTTTGTAATTAAACAGATTACATAATTCTTTATTGGTTCACTCGATTTATATGGTTGGACGTTTGAATACGATTCCCTTAGTTATTGATATATTACAAAAACATAACCAAGCAATTTATAATCATTATATGATGTGAGTTTTAGAATCTCCATTTTTTTTATTTGAGTAATGAATCAATATTTAACATGCCTGCCATATCTCAATATGAACGGACAAGAATGACATTCATTCAACTACATAAAGTCTTTCTTAATCAAACTTTATTCCACTATTATCCAATTACATAAACAGTAACAACAGTAATCGAGCAGTTTTAGCTCGATCATCCAGAAGAGGTTTGAAAAAAGTTAAGCAATTTTCAGAAGAAAAAAAACAATGGAAAAAACGATGAGCATGGTATCATGGATAATGAGCCACAGGAAACAATATAAAGAAAACAATTATGACGAATATTTAAAATTGAAACAATGGAAGGAACGGACATCCACGCACTTAGTGCGTGATACAAACAAGACTAAGCCATAATATAATATAATATTTTTCTTGTGTCACCTACGGTGTCTTTACGGTTGATGGCACTGGACAGGATTACCCAACACCACACGCGCAATAGAAAAGTAGGAAGTGCACCAAACATTCTATAACATCACCTTCTTCTTGATTTATACTTTCTAACTAGCAACATCATTATTTTGCCTTTATTTCAAAAGCTGTAAAATCTCCCTAGGAAAAACCCTCACCTTTAATTTTTAAATTGAGTCAGGTGAAAACCAGGCCTACGTGACAGCTTGCTCTTGTTTTATCACGCTCTAAACTGTCAGTGTTAAGCTCCTCCTTTTCCGATATGGGTTCCCGTTTTCATGGGTCCCGGACGGACAGGTGTCTTCTCATGACGCTGAAATGCGGAGGTAGGCAGAGGAACGTTAGGCAAAATTTATGGATGATAGTAGGGTTGTTAAGAGTAGTAAAGAAAAACGTAAAAATAATTTAATCAACACTTAAGATTGAACAGAAATTTGACGACAATGTACACGGTGTAGCGGTCATTCATGGCCCGCTCCAAATATTAACTTCCATAGTCATTATAAACCGGTAAAAAGCAACTCCCTCAATCATTATTTAAATTCCCTACAAAGTATTGTAAACTCATGGGAGTCAGTATCTCCATATCTTTTAATTCCCCTGTAACTATATGGGATTGGATTAAGATGTATACTCCAAATGTTCCTGCTCAAAAAGAAGCTGAAGACGCTGTAATTTCTTGGGGGAAGACAAGGAAAAATAATCAAACTACAAGCTTGGCCAAAACTAAATGGAATTTTCCTCCCTTTTGATGAAATACTTCATACCTTCTCTTAGTGACAATTTTGCAGTCAGCTGCCTTCAGAACTCCACCATTATGGTCAGGGAAAGGGGGAATGGATATATTTTTATAAAATCCCTTTCAAATACGCTGTTAAATTTTCACACTCTGAATTTAGCCCCCTCTCTCTCTTCTCAATGTCTGAATTGAAATTATATCCATGCATTTCATTGGAGGAGGGGATATGGAAAGTTACATGGGAAGTCCTTCGGTCGATTTGCGAGGGTTGTATTATAAGTGTAGTTCACCTATAAAGTGATTCCCTACCACCTTAAGGGAAAGGCTAAAACGTCAGTGATAATTGGCAATGGGGAGTTATTCCATTTTGCCCCAAAGTCGCGCGGAGTCTTGAATTGTCTTTGTCAATTTGAAATAAATGGAAATGCTTCTTCGGTCAATAATCAATAGTCCATCGAACGGATTGGCATCTCGCTACTTTTTGTTGAAAACTTTGTTATTTTGGAATTGGATAGCGAGGTCATAATTAATTCGTGCGTTGTTCTTTCAAACAAATGGAGAGACTTTCAATGGAAACTTTTTTTCATAAATACTGATCAGTTAGATTAGACACACTCCTATCTTCAAAGTGGTTTAAACAACAAAGAAACGAACTGATTACAAAGTCATTGACAAGGATTTCTTTGATTATAATCATATAAACAAAACGTGAAAAAAATAAAGAATTGGGTATGGACATCAGATGTTACACTAATAAAAAAGATCTGAGACATATTCTAGGATATGTATCAGCAAGGTATCATTCAAATACGCTGAGCAACGAAACCTTTCTGTTTTCTGTTCTGTTTTTAAGTCTTTACATCTCCCAAAACAAAGTTCAAAAGAGGTAAACAAGCCAATTATACCTTTAAAAAAATTAATTTATGTTACAAAGATTTTTCTTTTTCTATAAATGCCCTAGATGTTTTCCTGTGGAAAACAATGTATAAGTCATGTTAATCTTCAAAAAGTACTATCATGAGTCGCAACGAAGTCAATAAACGACTTCTTTGTGATGGCAAATATTCATTCTTTTTTATATAAAGTGATTGTTTGAACATCGATCAATTTGTGACTCTTGTTTACTGTCCAGGTGCATAGTATGGTTGTCGTGACTTTACAACATTTTGTGACCTTTGTTTGTCAAGCCATCGTTTTTGAACGAAACAACATGTTGGTGAACATGACGGAGCACACGTTTCAGGGCAACCAGACGCGCATGATGCTGGAGGTGGTGGTGGAGGAGGTGGCGGCGGCGGTGGAGGTGGTGGTGGAGCGACTGGCAAATACACGGTTTGCTCTTGACCTTGGGTGCAACAGGCAGCATCGCATGTTGGCCAACAATTCAGATCACCTCCGCATGGTGCTGGACAGTTAGCCATAGGATACAACATGGTCTGGTCAAGTTCAGCTAGAAATAATTGTTAGCAGAGGTAAACGCAATCGCAATAAAGGTAAACGCAACCGAACTTGTGGTCGCTAAGAAAATGTAGTCTACTTACTGCACTGGACGAATTTGGGGGCAACTTCCTCATCACAAAATTTTCCTGATTGTATTGCTTGAGATAAACGATTCAAATGTCCATCACCTTCTTTAGTGAAACGAATAGCAAAACTTGCAATAAAACCAGCTGTAGCATTTCTATGAATATTTGGCATTTGATGTAAACAGTATTACTTAATCGGTTTGTGGAAATAAGAAAATACTGACGGTAGAATCACTTACTCTAAACTTAGAAGAATCATATCTTGATAGAAGTCATAATCAGCATACGTTTGTAATGCCTATAATGATAGAAATGCATTATCTTCAGAAACTACGAAGACATATAGAAGTAGCTTCACGAATTGTTGTAAAAACTGCCAGTACAAAATGCAATACAAAATGCTTTCATTTATAAGGTACCCTTAGGGTTCCACAGGTTACTTTGAAGAATCTATTTATTTTCAAATAACACGAAGATAATGCGAACCGAGGAATTAAACTACCATAACAACCAATAAAGCAGCTGTACACTTACACAGTCATACAACTTTTCCCTGATATCTTGAAAAGCTTGTGATTCTACTTGGCTCATTTCATATTGCCAATCACCTTGACCAAGGATTTTTATTTGAACATAAAAATCTTTTCCTGTTATAACAAAAAGAAGGGGAATCGTTTCCAGTTGAAATGACAAATGGAACTTTTAGCCAAAACTCTGCGTTTTATCACGATTTATTCACGATGCAACTGTATAGCGATGTTAATATGCATTTTAACTTGGCGTCTTATTTATATACGATGTTTACAGCTAAGGGGCATTGACATGCTAATTGGTAAACTAACAAGCAAAACAATTCATTGCGATGGTTAAAACATATCGCAGCCATTGGAAATCAACTTAAAAAAGCCATCTCTCCATAAGCTTTCCGAGTCACAGTTATTCGTCATTGTGCTAATGCAGCTAATTAAAATGAGACCATACAACTTCATTTTGTTCTAATAATAATGTTCTTATAACTGGAAAGTGATTGTAAGTAAAGTGTTACCTTGCTTTGGACAAGTAGGGGCTTTTGTCGGTTTAGTTGTTGGGTGAGTGGTGCCTTTCTTTGTAGGTACCGGCGTAGTTTTACCATAAACTAAACGTTAAAATTGAATAGTATATAAAGTTGCAACTAATATATGGCTAAGTATTAAGACTTGGTTGAAAGGTTGAAAGGAGAGACATAAGATGTGTCAAACATTATTGACAATATGATAAATCAAAACTATCTATTTAACTTTTCCTAATTACTTTATCCTTCAATTCAACGAATAGCTACTGTTCATTACACCTTACCGGTCGTGACAAGAACAAGCAATGCCGCCACTAGGGCTAACTTCATTATGTTGCCCTAAAAATAAATACTGTTTAGATTCGACCATTTCTATGGTATCAGAACAAAACTTCAAAGACGATGGATCAAGAAATATCCACACCAGCTCAATTATATGTCAGAAATTTACCGTCAAAACAAAATTTACTTTTACCACATATCGTCCCCATATAAAAACTTACCCTAAATATTGTCGCTATTTATTTTTTATTTTTTTGGTGAGCAATTAAATTTAACCGAATACCGTTTTACCATGCCGAACGTTTCGAAAATGTAGTCAGAAACATGTTTTCATTAGTGTTCAATGAAGCTTGCAATTACGCATTACGCTTTTGAAAGAAAAATCACTCAAGTGTGGTGTATTGAATACAACCAAGCGACGTGAATTGAAATGAATTCGTGTTAATTGTTTAAACGACGCTTTTGCCAATGTAAAACAAAAACATTTTAATGTGATTTCAAAAGTTTCTGAAAGTGATTTCGAAGTTTTTGAAAGTGATTTCGATAGTTTTAATGTCGTCAATTAATACATCTTTATTCATCCAGTTTCGCCTCGTTTTCAATATTATAATTGCTTTGAACTACTCCACTGGGAAATTGGAAGAATAAGTGACTATAAGTAAGTACTAAAATTGGAAATCAGTATGCATAGAAACGAGGCAAAGCTTGATAATACGGTCATAATACGGTGTTTAAACAGAAATTCGGGAAAGGTCTATTTCTCATAAAAATTGAACATGAAGGAGATAAGACAAAATTTAAGAGAAGGGAGGTCATACGGAAATTTCAATACTGTTATAAAAACAACAACAATGCAATTTTTAAATGGATTAAAGTGATTGCGGCTTTATTGCGAAGCAATGAAGATTTTTTTAGTTATGTTTTGTTTTAGCAAACAAAAATTCCGCGCGGACATACGAAAAAATACGTCTAGTAATTTCACACGCATGCACAAAAGGCATTTTTTTAGCATCGTTCTCAGCGGAAAAATCAACGCTCAGCGGGCAAAAGAAAGTTGGAAATTTTCAACTTTTTTTTCTACGTTGAAGTTCGCTTTCAAATTTAACCAATTAATGGTTAGCAATCTAAATGATTTGCAGAATTAGCCACAAAATGATTTCCATTCAAACCCATTTGTCTGCGAGGATTGAAATTGGCCTTTATTCTCCGATTGGACAGCCCAAGGATTAGACCAGGAAGCGCAAGAAAGAGCGGAAATGTTAAAACATCTTTTTTGGTGGCAGACATCATAAACAAAATTACCTCTATTATAAGTTTTTTTATCAAACATAGAGGAAACATCATTTCGCTTATTTTTATCATTAACATTTCCAACAAGCCTACCAGAAATAAAGCTATTATCGACCACATCATTTCGAACATACCATCAAAAGTGAAAAAATTGAAGTCTTGCCTTGTCCATTAATCCGTGATCACGATGCACCCTAGGCTATTATCAATACTAAGTCAACCCCTTTTGAACCACTATACAAAACAATTCAAAAACTTCGTCCTCAAAGATTTTATAAACTCAATAAAACAGTGACCTCCCAGTCTAGTCTACTCAGTTGACGAATCCAAATAAGTTGCTTTGACCAACACGCACCTTTCAAAACTGTAAGGATAACCAGACCCCAGCTTTGTGGATGAAAAATCTGCAAAGAAATTACCTCCAACAACAATGTCGTGATTCCAGATACACACGCCATTATACTCAAACCGAAAGTAACTGGCAAAAGTTCCGTGATATAAGGAACAAGCTCAGAAGATCAGAAGTGCAAAAAACATGTTTTTCGCAAATCGCTATCTTCTAATAGACCAAAAGAATGAAAAGAAGACCATCAACAAAGTTCTTTAATCCACTGCAAGGAAAGATATGTGATCCCGACAAACTTAATACCTACTTCGTCAATAAGGCAACACATCTAACAGGAAAAGACACATTATCATCAGTTAAACACCATAAGAGATCCACCACAACCAAATAACTCTGTTAACTAAGTTCAACATTAGAAAAGTACCATACCAAGAAGTACTTTTAGCCATCTGTAACATAAGATATGACTGTTCAATTGGAAACGAGAACCTGCCAATAGACTTGCTAAAATACGCTGCCGAGTTTATATCCTCGCCACTAACACATTATAATCAATCAATCGATCGAGCACAATATATTTCCAGACGAATGAAAAATTGCTCGAATAACAGTCATACCCAAAATCGACAATACCAGTATTAGAAAGTGACTTTCGTCCGGTCTCAATTCTTCCAGCCCTATCAAAGGTATATGAAAGATTAGTTATGCTGCAGCTCTGTGATTTTATAGAAAAACAAACATTCTACTCAGAAACACAACCATTCTCCTGAAACTGAAACAAATGACGTTATTCTGGTTTGTGGAAAAAGGGGAAGTAACATTTAGCGAGTACGGTGGATTTTTAAAAGGCGTCGGATACCCTGGATTGGGAGAACTAACTCAATAAATTGTATAAACGAAACATGTCAAAAGATTTCCTGAGCTGGATCGTCAGCTATCTTTGCGACAGAAAACAATTCGTCCAAATTGATGAATAGAAATCTAAACTGCAAAAAGTACAATTCTATGTTTCACAAGGATCAATACTGGGATCAATACTGGGTTCAATACTGGGTTCAACACTGGGATCTTTATGTCGCTCATTAGAAGCAACATACGGATGTTAACTGACTACAGCATACAGATAATACTAGTCAGTATGCAAATTCATCGCAAAAAGTCCTAAACAACTGCGTCAACCGAATCAAGAAAGCAACCGTTGAACTATTTGTCTGGTCGTCTAACAACAATATGGTACTCAATGCAACAAAAACAACATTTATGCTTTTCAACAGAAAGCAAATTGGCCGCAGAAACCCAGACATCGTCAATAATCTCATGGAAATGGAAATCAGCACCAACTAAATACTAGGAATACATTTTGACGAAAATCTTTCACATTGTAGAGTTATCAAAACGGTGCTATTCAACATTATCAATAAAGAAGATGGCTATCTTCAAAATTCGAAGAATGCCTAAAAGTCTGAATGCCGAATTCTGTCAAAATTAAATAATGCACAACTGCTGCAAAAGATTCAAAATTCAACAGTCGCTTTTGTCCAAGAGTCAGCAGAATTCTCAGAATACTCTTCAAACTGATTCACAAGAGCTAATGCAACAAACACGCTCTAGAATACATCCAACTTAAACTTCAATCTGAAAACGAAAGATGATGTAAATCAACTGGTCCAAGAAAACAACACAGATACGACAAAACAACACCATTTCACTGATGTGCTGCTACACTTTTCGACAGTCTTCCAAAGAACATAAGAGAGATCGTAGACGAGAAGAAATACTGCCGTCTGAAATCAAAATTACAGGAATATTGCAACACACCCTGTTAAACATTGGGAAATGAAATTGAAAAAAAGTTTGCAACTGCCATGGTGCGCCCGTCAAATGAAATTGCATAGGACTAGTATAGAAAATTGACAAATGATTAAGTGAAAATGCACTAAACAATTAATTCAAAACTTGGTATTATATTTGGAAAGGGTTTAAAGCAAAAAGGTTTGTTTTTGATAATCGTTTGTTCTTAGCTCTATGTAAGAACATCTTAGATCAGATCAATAATAATCATTAAAAAACTTAGATAGATACCAATCTGAACTATCATTACTGCTAACCATAATGATGCTGAGTTATGAACATCGATAGAGATTTATCAAAAATAAAATCTTGTCTTAAAACCCAACCAAATCAAAGTTATATCGATAGAGACCTTCGTGGCAGTTCAAAATAAAAATCGAAACAGCATTACAGTATTACAGTACATACAGTACATAATGTAATGTTTTGTAAAAACGCTCCCTAAAGGTATGATTTAAAGAAAGTTATGTTTTACGGTGATGGTTTTGTTCATATTTGTATATTCTAAAGGCATAAGACCGCAAGGTATAAAGTGAAAATGGGTATGTTTATGGGTTTTTTTTAAAATTAAATTTGTGTGGTACATTCGACTTATTTTTGGAAAATGCAAGCACAAAATTGAGATTTATAGAAAGCATTTTTCTTACAATGGAATACGAGGGGGAAAAATTAGGATTGCAAATTGAGGGATGGCGGGGATTACAAATCTAGGTTTATGCATTAAAAATCGGTACACAGTAGCACTCGTTAGTATTTTCCCAAAATCTCGGAAAACGTTCTATTATTTTGACTAGATTAAGTAAAAAATTAGTCATATGAAAGTGTTTTTAGCAACGCCTTACTTTCAGTAAATCCATATATGGGTCATTATAAAGAGAAAAATTCTGAACTAATATCGAACTATATTAATTTTGATCAATTTTTGCCATTTATTTCTTGGAAGTGGTTTCTCACTTTTTTACAGATTTTTTTTATATATATATTCTTTTTTAAACAAACAACAAACAAACAAAATATATACAATAAACTAGTGTCTATGCTCCCTCAAGGCACCAAAGGTGGTATCTTCAGGAGCACAGACCCGAAAAAGGGAAAAATATATAGATAAAAAAATAAAATACAAATAACACAAAAAATACACCGGGAAAAGAAATTGGTTAGGGTTACGTTTATTCAAATATTGATCCACTGAATCGATCTGATAATATAATAAAATTCATAACTGCATTAAGGATATTACGATTAACCTCATCAGTAAAGTCTAAATGACGAGAAGAGGAGAATTCTACGCAACGCAGAAGTATTAATTAGAATGAGGTTCAAGTTTAAATTATGAAGGTAATGAAAAAGATTTGAGCGGAGATGTGAAAAGTTAGAGCATTATAATAGGAAATGGTCAGTAGTTTTATGTGAATTGGTACGACATGTACAAAAGGGATCCAAAAGATCTGAAAATCCATGCATAAACTTATATTTCAAGTGACTGTAACCAACCCTTAGTCGAAGTAAAACAAGTCCACAGTTATTTCTAACTCTGTACGTCAGAGTAGGGTTTGGGCGAACAAAATTAAGAATTGCATGTTTGGGTATATTTGGAAGATCTCTTATACGACCATCCAGTTTATTCCACTGCAATATATAATATGAAAAGAACGAATTTCGATAGCGCTCGGTGCAACCATGCAAAGGATAAATAGCTTTCATAGATTTCTAAGTTTCCTAAGATTCCTAGGAGTTCTATTTTGAGCTGGTATATAATCTGACAAGTATTGAGATGCGGGTCCATTAAGAATTTTGAAGCATTACCTGGATTGTAGTTAAGAATTTTGTGAAAAAACAAATTCCTCGATTATATTGTCTCTCGGCTAAACTTTCGAGTCCAAGCTCTGAGAATTAATTTCTCCTTGAAACTTAGTTATTACCAAACAGGCATTATATTGGACAGTCTCAAAAGTTTGCTAGTAAAGGAAGCATTACCTGGATTGTAGTATATGATATCTCCATAATCTAAAAGGGGTCTAACAAATGCTTTGTAGATATTTAAGAGGAAGTCTCGAGGCAGAAATCTACGAAGTCTAGTTATAAGACCAATGCAACTATTAGGTTTCTGTATCTTCTCTCCGATATGGCGATCAAAATCCCTCTTTATCAAGTAAAAGCCCTTAGTGTTTGTGGTATTCACAAACGCTGCTCTATTATTGAAATAAACAAAAGGAAATTGTGCTGGCTCGCGTTTTCTAGTAAAATAAACTTCCACAGCTTGCTTGGAGGGGTCAGGATTAAAGGATATCTTCCATTGATACGCCCAAGCAGTAATTCTTTCCAAGTCCCTGCTAAGAATATTGGAGCAAGAAGTCTGCTCAAGAACCAAAATAAATAAGGATGTATCATAACATTTTTACATTAGACTCAAGATTCTCGGAAAGATCATTGATAAATATTAAAAACGAAAGTGGTCCCAATATTGAGCCTTGTGGAACGCCTGCTAGAATTTGTTTCCATCTAGATGCCTGTCACTTAAAACTACTATTTGAAGCCTCCCGGAAAAAAAAATCCAAGAGGCGTAGCAAGGGGACCGCTAACACCGAAGATCTGAAGTTTGAAGATAATTCCTTCGTGCCACTTTGTCAAAAGATTTAGAAATGTCGAGAAAGATACCACGAGTATCTATGGAAGGATAAGCATCAAAATCTGAATATGTTGTGCGTTATGGATAAGAACTGAGACAGATTGGGTAACCGACTAGACGAATCCTGATCTGCTTGGGTTCTTTGGAGGAAATTTGATCCGCAGAATTTAAAGTTTTTGATGGTAGGGTGGTCCCTCAAACAGTCGAACGATGGAACATGGAAATTGTCCACTTTGTTCGCGCAATGGCGAAATTGCTTAGTCAAAATATTCCAATTCACTTAAGAATTTATTTAGTTTATTTAATCCGACTTGAAGTCTTGAAATAGAAGGTTTGAACAAACAAGAAATTCACAACTGACAAAGTTTTTGACACCTTATTGGAATGTTTCCTGGTCTGATATTGTCAATTATATGGAATATTTGACTTGATGTAGGATCCTTGCGTTTAAGGAATCACTTTCCATCCATAGACTATAACTTTCTTAAAGAACTGATGTTAACAATAAAAAGTAGATCAATTAATAGGGATTGGTGCAGTTTTGTAGCATAACAGAAATATACATTTTTATTGGTTAGTTTGTTGAAACGTTTTTTTTTTAAAAATGATTGGGGACATTTTTCACAATTAGTAAATCTTTATTCGTGTTATGGCAATTGTTGCTAAGTAACCGTATTTTCCATGTCATTTTATTTGCTTCATTTTGTTTGATGCTGTGCAAATTGAAAATGTCAATTTGAAAGTTGAATGAATAATTCATGCCAATTAAATTGATGACAGTTTCTGTGTATTGAGGACGTAGCAAATATATTTTTCTATAAAAAATATAACTTTACTGTAAAATTAATTCAAGAAAGTTGAAGATTTTGTAAAAGAAACAGGAAAGGGGAAATAATGTTTTCCTTTATCAAATTATCAGTCTTTACTTTTGCCCTGCTTTTTATCCAGTCAGTGAATAGTGGGAATACTTACTGGTTTGGCGAGGGTGAATATGGAAAAATGACTGCCGCTGGATTGACTTTGAAGACCGATCTTGGTGTGCCAGGTTAGTAAAGACATACAAGTCAAACCTGCAGTTCTGTTTCGAACTTTAGAGATATTTAATTGCATTTTTCTTATTACCTTCTTTTAGAGGATGGAAGAATTGACAATATTGGTTTTTCAGAGTTGGAATGTATATTTGCTTGCTTAGAAGATCACAATTGCAACTCCATCAACTTTATCCCATTTAGCGAAGAGACGTTAACCGAGGTTCACCCAGAACATCTCTGTCTATTGAGTCCACAAAGTTATTATGAAGATCCTACGTTGTTCCAAACGTTTCCTGGAAGAAGACTTTATGTATATTAGATGTGCACCAAGATACACCACGTTCTTTCTAGTTATGAAGACGGTATATAAAAAAAAAAAGAAGATATTTGCACAATTTTTTGATGTCACCAAGTTTTGACGAAAGACGGAATTAAACGACGACTGGATATGATCAAATCTTTCCAATTCCAGAATGTCAATAAACTTTCCGTAATGAAAATTGCATAATAATTAATTTCAAGCCTTTGTAGTTGTAATATCTGTGAAAAAGACTTCTCCTTACAATTCAAACAATGGAAATGTCTCTTCATTCTATGTAAACCTACATTATACACCTTTCCCGAATTTCTTTTAAACGTCGATGTTTCGCCAAACTATCATTCCCTGCCTCGTTTTGATGCGATAATGTGATGAAAATTATAACAAATTGTCCCAGAGCGAGTTGCAGTTAAGCAAAATACATAATCAAGTAATTACTCTAAAACAATGGAAAGCATTAAACGAAAGCGGGGTAGGAAAGTTTGACAAAAATTGACGTTTACACTGAGTGTATGCTTTATATGAATGGAACCATTTTGTGAGGTGAAGATTTGAAGATTTGAAAATTTGAATTAAAGACAGTCTACTGCAGATCCCTCATTTTGTTTGGATTAAATCTTGATTTAAGTGTTTGATAACTTTTACATTTTACATTTTGTAACAAGAAGCCGCATGCCTTTCACACAAAGCAACAAAATTGCTGTTATCCAATAGCATCATCTCTATAAAACGGCCTCCTTTAGTATGAAAGAGTAATTCCATTTGCATAACAAGGGATCCGCTTTATAGAGATTACCTTACCAGCCATCCGTACATGGAGTGTGTGTTCGTTATACGGACGCTTCATAGAGATTGTACACTGCACACATTGAAACCAATACGATGGCAATGAGGACGGCAACGCGCATGAAACCAGGGATAGTTTTCCTTGTAGATTTTGTTTAAAAAGATATATCAGTTAATTATATCATTATCACATTTTTACGTTCTACACACAACGTGAAAAGTTATGTTTTGAAGTTTTATTGAAAACAAAGACTTAAAAACACAGGTATATTTGTATTGCTTTTATCCTGTTTCGATACACACTTTCGGTTATAACAGACCAAATCTTTAAACTTTCATTGCTTTGTGATTCAATATTTCCGAATATTCATGGATTGCACGTTGTCATTGCGGTTGTGTAAGGGCCCTCTCCACAAAGAAACCTGACGTTAACAAAGTCATAAAAAATAACAGTATCCAGGTAGGCGCAGGATGCCGCGTCCTTTGCAGGAGCAAGAGTTCCTTTAGTCCCCTTTTTACGACTCAGAATAAAAGATCCGGATGGTGGCTGCTCAATTTCACGTTTCCATAAGCTTACTGGTTTATATGGTGTTTTAAGAAAATGGAGAGAGAGGACGGCAAAAAACAAGCTGCAATCTTGAAGTATCAGTGAAATTGCATCACGATATTGAGTAACGATGGCAGCGTGATAAGAAATTTTCATGATTTGCTAAAGATTTTCCCTGTGATTTATCTTCGACTTAAAAAAAAAAAAAAAATTAATATCCTGTCAAATTTTCAATAAACAAAGTTTGCATCGATGTTAATGTCTTTTAGTTTATGTTGTTTAAAATAGTTGCTTAAAACCTTAAGAATTTTGCACTGTCCAACAAAATTTAAGGAACTCGTTAGCAATTTTATGTGTTTCCAGAAAAACACTTACTTGACCACAAAATAAGTAGCCGCAATAACTAAGTATCTGGGAGTTTGAAGTCATCTAGCTATAATTCCCAGTGGGCATACATCCGTCCTTTAGACGTCCTGTCGTCTACCTCACGTCCACGTACCATTGTGGACGTCCTATCGACGTCCCTTGGCCAAAAAGACGTCCTCTGAACGTCCTCTTCAAGTCCCTGTTGGACATCCTATTCGAGCGGAGGGATTAGGCTTCACTTCCGATGTCCCTGTGCGCACGTTCTTCTCTGCCAGAGAAAACGTCAAAAAAAAATTTAAGAGGGTTGAATGCAGATGTTATACCAAACTATTCAGAACGTATAATATATATGCATAATTGTAAATTGCTGTGGGACAATTTCTGGAATTACTTTCAACAATGAAACACGTCAAACCGAGGCAGAAATAACCAGAACTTCCGGATAGGCGTATTCATGAGTAAAATGAGATACATGCTGGAAGTGTGGAGGTTTGTTAGATTACAAATTTAGTAATCTCACCAAATTCCGATACCGATAAAGAGGAAATACCCTCAAAAATCTAAAATTGCCACAATTGCATTTTTTGGATTCCATTGGTAGCACTTAACAGATTGAGACAAATTAGGATGAAAAAAGTGTTTTCGGCATCTTATGAAGAATTAATTGAGCTCAAAACTATAATAGCAGGTTTACCAAAAAGTCGCATTTGCGCTGGGCATTTTCTGGAAGAGAGACTGTGTTTCAAGGACACTGTTTTTGAAGTAAAGGAAGCAAAGAGTCCGGAGCGTGCGATGAGTGACGAAAATATGTACAAAAGTGGATCTTAAGAAAATTGTGCCTAATTGTGCCTAATAAAGTTTCTGCAAAATACCAACGAACTCAATTCCATCAATATTTCATGAGATATCTTGGCCAAGAAGTCAGAAATCTAACTTTCTAAATGAGAAAATACGGTTTAAAAAATATAACAGAATTTCCGAACGTTTTTCGAGACTTAAGCAAAAAATTCCGATTCGGTGCAACGTATTACTCCCAAAGGCGCCCGTACGCCATCTCCGGACAGAGGGCGCCAATGAACGCGCGTGATCAACGCATATGATAGAAACCCTTACTTATATCATTGCAAATTTGCTTTTGGAACGCTTGTGATGAACAGAGGGTTTAACAAGACATAAAAAATCAAGTGGGAAATTATCTCAATTATTTAAACATAAAATCTCACATCTCATTTTTTTGACATTTTAGAGGGTATTTTCCCCTTTGAATTTTAAATATTTATTTTCCATTCTGAACTCGAAATTTTGATATAAAACTGGAAAAATTGTTTTAGCTCGAATAGACTTTTTTTTGCGTTATTTGTTGTTTGAATTTACGCTACTTTTCACTCTACCGCTTTTCTTCTCTCAAAATCATACAGAAAAGTGAATTAAATTAGCATGCATGAATGATTTCTCATACAATCAATTGCGACAGGAGGCAAAAAGTTTGTTTCTAACGTTATCGAGGAAACAGAAAAAAACGCTGAAATTCCAAGATTTAATTAGATCAAATGGAAATATTAATAAAACTAATTAACTAAGGCAACAATTATTGAAAGACATATCAAAATCAGGAACACAGGTATGTGAGAGGAATTTATACGGAAGGAATCCATAATTACAAACAGTTTCAAACGACAAACCTCATTAGCAAACTGTAAACACTGTTAGTTAAATTTTGTTTAAGTTTAATGAATTCTTAAGTAGTAGCATTCTCATTTATAGAGCCAGTCAGTTATTTTTAAACAGTTCGTAACTTATTCCGATCTTATATAGGCAAGAGTATATATATTTGCCCATTGAATTAAAAGTTCTTGCAGTGGCTAATAAGTAGGAACAGTTCTTGCTCTTTTGAATTCTGTTCCGATTATATTCTGTTACCAAAATGGAAAGTGTTTCTGATATAAGCAATAGCAACCATGTTGACGTCTGTTGATAGATTATGAACGAAGTTCTTCACTGAAGTATTGACATTCATTTTCTTCTATCATTTTCTTTTTTTACAATGTAGAACATGAGACTGGGGAGGCTGACAGCATGTTTGCTGGTCGTAGCGATAACATATATTCAAGCTAAATCTTTAAAACACAGTAAGTAGTAACTCTTGGGAACTTTGTAGAGTGCCTTTGCGAGAGCGAATGGTGACAGTTAAGAATTATGTAATGAATAAAATGTGTAAAGGAGTTAGCAGTCGACAAAATTTGGCATGTCTGAAAAGTTTGGTGTTGAAAGACATCAATATTTCCATAGTGCAAACTGATTAATCGTTTTGTATGAAATTCAAACTTTCGTTCTCAACTTCAATTGAGAATTAAGGTAATTACCAAATAAATATGAACTACGGTAAATAACTGATTATACATCTGCTTCCAAATAATCGCTCGTGTTATAGGCGTATTCACGGCGGAAGAGTCCAACGTTACGATATTTCTTTTCAGTCTTAAGTGTCTTGAACGTTTTCCTTTTCTACTTTAAATGACAAAACTCTCCTCCACAAATTTTGACTGACCTCTACAAGCCTCCACAAAATATTTGGGAAAACCCCCCTTCCCCCAAACTCAATGTTGTATGAAGTGCTGCTAGGTCCTGAATTGTTTTTCTTCAGTGTAAAAACATTCTGCTAAGTTTCTACACCCTCAACATTGAATTCAGGGGGAGGGGGAGACCTGTCCCCTGAACTTATAGGGAAAATTTCCTATTTACAACCAATTTTTGGAGTTTTCCCAATATATTTTGTGGAGGGTTGTAGCTGCGCATCTGCGTGCTCAAATAAACATCCATTGCCAAAATGAACGCTTAGGATATGGTGCTTGAAATTTGATAAACCCAAATTCAAATAAAGCTGTCTGTTTAAAATGCTGGTACAATATTTCCTTAAATGTGCATCAAAAAGAAATGTTTGTAAAAAAAATACTTCAAAAAAAATTGATTATGTAAATAAACGTCCCTCCGAATAAACACCCATGCTTGAATGAACAAACGCCCGTAGTAAAAGTTGGATTTTATGAATGGTCAGGGCGTTTAATTGGTCATTTACGGTAAATATATAATATGTTACACGAACTTTCTAGCCAATACATTGATCAATTGTGAAAAATCTTATCTGTTCATAGATCATCATCACCAACACAAAAGGCATGTTGCTGATAATGAAGAATTTACCAATAAAAGTATGCACACGCTTTAACGCTCATATTCTTTAATCGTTAGGTTCAAACTGATTGCTTGCGTTATTCTAGTTTCTGCGTTAATTCACAATCTGCTTGATTTGGGTCTTGAGTGGTTTGTTTCTAATTTCTCCAATAAACATTAGGATATCAAACTTGTGAGTGTCAGTGAAAGGAAATTTGATTGAGAGACTTAAGCTAGCTAAAACATTTGACTTGATCAATTTTTCATAGGAGCATGGGTATGCCATCCTGGATGCAAAAAATATTGTTTACCGTCATGTAAATCAAGTTGTTGCAAACCTGGCGCACCAGATTACCATCCTGATATGATTCCTGGTACGAAGTTTTGATTTACTGAAAAAATCAGTCTTGGATTGGCAAAATATCAACAACAGCCTACTTTTAAATTTGTATTTATTATCAGTTTGTTTTTTCATGACGGTGCTTTTCTAACTTAACTTGGGTGTGTCTTCAAATCATTTAGCATCAACCTTTGATTTCTCAATTCAAAATAAATGTTTGTGAATTTCAGAAATCGAGTCATATCAAAGCATAATTGCTGATCAAGCAAAAAAGCAGATGATACAGAGCTCTCCATATGCTTGTGGACAGTTTTGTTCGCCTTCGTGTGCACCTTCCTGCAGTTCAGGTGTGACATTTAATTGCAATCATTTTGTTGCGCATCAATTAACGGTAAGGATCATTTCCTAATTTTATTTTGCGTTACTTTTAGCTTGCTGTAGCGGTGCTGTCCCTGCAGCAATGCCACCACCACCACCACCGCTACCACCACCAATGATGATGGTTGACCCAATGTCACAAATGCCTTGTGGAGATTCTTGCGCTGCAGAATGTGCTCCAGCCTGTACACCAGGTAGTTGTTCATTCCAGTCTACCTGCTTCCAAAATATTGCCAAAGTTACGAAATAACCTTGTTTTATTTGATTCTTCAATTCTTACAGATTGTTGTATGTCGATTGAGAATGGACAACCTATATCACAACAACAACAAGAGGAGCAAGAGTCACCACCACCGCCGCCACCACCTCCACCTCCACCACCACCGCCACCAAGACCAAAGCCAAAACCAAAGCCTAGACCAACTCCAATTCGACGACCAAAGTTTTCCCAAAATGGTCGATGTGATCCAAGCTGTGAGAAACTTTGTCTCCCATCGTGCGATTTCATGTGCTGTATACCTATCCACTTAAGAAGCACAAACTTTGCTCATTTATCACAAGGTACGCTATTCTCTTTAAACAATTTCTTGGTTTTAACTACTCCTTAATGTTGTTATACTGTGCAAGTTTCAAATATTGGAAACGAAAGTACGAACATAACTTTTGTTAACTCTATTTCTTAAAAAAACTTATAGTGCATTAGTCTGAAAGAAATGTTTATTTTATAGGCATGGCCCCACCACCTCAAATGGCGCCACCTCCACCGATGCTTCCACCAATGCCTCCTCGTTCTTTTCCAGTTAATGGTATGTGTACCGACGGTTGCTCTCAATCATGCTTTCCCTCTTGCAGCAATGGTTGCTGTGCTGCTATGTCTAGCCCAGGAGCACCTATCATGGCGCCAATGGTGCCTTCACCTCCATCAACTTGTCCTTTAGGCTGTTCGCCTGCTTGTGCACCCTCTTGTACTCCACAGTGCTGCTTTCCTGGGGTCATACAACCACCAATTCCACCTCCTCCACCACCACCCCATAGGATAATATTACCCCCCGTAACAATAACCCTTCCTATTCCTCCACCACCTCCGCCCCCACCTCCACCACCACCGCCAATGCCTGCATTTCCGTCACCAGGTATATCATGTTCATATATAGATCCTGAATGCTCACCATTATGCGCACCCAGTTGCCTTCCTGATTGTTGCGCTTCTGCGCCAATGGCTTTACCACCTGTTCCACCACAACCACCACCACCAACTCTATACTGCCCATCTCCTTGTTCTCCAGCATGTGCACCTAGTTGCACTCCATCATGTTGTGCAGGAATGCAACCTCCACCACCAATGCCACCACAATGTCCTCCACAATGTGCCCATGCTTGCGGTCCTAGTTGTAGCCCAGCCTGTTGTCGTCTCCCAACACATCTCATGAAGATGTTTAAATTGCCATCTATAAATCTTCAACTTCCCTTACCACCGCCGCCGCCACCACCACCACCACCAGCTCTGCCAATGATGACCTGTCCAGAACCCTGTTCTTCTGCATGTGCCCCAGCATGTCACCCCGGTTGCTGTGCACAGGCATCATTAGCACCTCCTCCTCCTCCACCTCAACCAATTTGTCCACCACCATGTTCTCCCAGTTGCGCTCCTGCTTGCAGCCCTAGCTGCTGTATGCCTCCACCTCCACCTCCACCACCACCACCACCACCACCACCTCCTCCTCCTCCAATACTTGCTATGCCTCCACCACCACCACCACCCATGCCAAATTGCCATGCGGGTTGTTCAGATTATTGTGCACCATCGTGTTCACAAGAATGTTGCGATTCTACTGCGGAAATCGATGCTATGGAGCAGCAAATGGCCGAGGTAGAAACAAAGTGTCCCAACGGCAGGTGCACAGAAGCTCAGCAAAAGAAAGGTAAATCAACAGAGAACACATGGGATAAGAGAAAGAAAATAAGACCAGTGTCTGATGACAAGCGAAGTTATATTGCTAGGCCAGTTAGCAATTCTACTAATACTAATTGAAAACAATGTATAATGTTGTTTCGTACCAAGAAACTCCAAGAATGCTCATTATATTAATGGATGGGGACTAGCAATTCCAGCCGCTATAAACTTGATATGAAGTTTTTCAACAGGAAGCATGCATGCAACAGACCACTAAGAGCTTCCTGAAAATAATGATGGTTTGTCCATTTAAACATAAACGTTTTTGGTTTCTTTTATGCAGAGTTCACAGTGGTAGCTATTTTTATTATCTGGAGATTTTAGATTTTCTATTTCTGCAATTTTTTTTCTTCATTCGTTGTCTGTTCTAATCCGTCAATAGAATGCTTGTTTATAATCTTCAACAGTGATACTTTTAATAAACCATTGTAAATGCAAATATTTTGTAACATAAAAATGAATCTTCACATTATGTTTTTTTTTTAATTAATAGTACCCGTTAAAGCCTGATTCCCAATGGCGATATAAGCACAATCGTCAATAAAAGAATCCTGTGTTTATTGTCATCGACATAAGATATCAAAATCATGTCTTTCGTATTTTGGTAAGTACTTCGTGTATCACTCTCCATTAAAAAACCCGGGCTGTCGATGGTGTAGCTTTCTTAGAGATGTCGGGTCGTTCTTTAAAATAGTGATACACGAAGTCTGGTGTGCTTGCGTGTGTAACACCTTTTTTTAGTGTGAAAACATATGAAACATCCGCTGGCCCATAAGTTTCACTGTTTATTGAAAACTGAAGAATGCAGTACGTCCATGGTCTAACTGAAGAATGCAGTACGTCCATGGTCTAACTGAAGAATGCAGTAGGTCCATGGTCTAACTAGTTATAAGAGGACTTTATAAGTGGTTAGTTGTGTTAGAAGAAGTTGTACGCTTGAAAATAATAAACGAAATATTTTCTTTAACTTGAAAGAAGTAAAATATTAAAATTCTTTTAGCAGTGTTGAAATTTAATATGACCAATGTATATGTCCCTTTTAAGCCACCGTAGAAACATAAGAACACGTAAGAAAAGCAATAAAACATTGATCTTTGAAACAATAAATAAGTTTGGACGCCTAATGTTAATCCTTGTGTTATTTATCACTACTTTTCAACGCACTTGCTAATGTCACTTATAGATATTATATACTAAAAGTATCAAAAGTTTGTAAAGTAACAAAAATGTTGTTGATAAACAGTGGGCAAAATCTTCAAAAAGGCTATGAGGAGGAGTGTTTTCTATAGAAATGGCAGGCAATATCACCTGCTGTTTCATTAAAAAAACACTCCCCCACAGAGACTTTTGATGATTTTGCCCACTGGGTACTAAGCCTTTTATTTATACTTTGAGCATAATGGATGCATTGAATTGATTAAATTATCATTTTTAAAATTTTGTTGATTGCAACTGTCGTTCTATTGTTTTCAAGTTTTGCATTTTGTTATACTGTCTTTTCAAAGATGTTGCCCTGCAGCAACCAATTAGACCAGGAAGAAGTGTTAAAAAGCCAGTTACCACGCAACTTATCCCCAAATATAAAAATCCTTGCCAACAACAACCAGATTCTTTCAAAGCAATTAACACAACTCCAAGAGTCAGGAATATCAAACCCAACGCTACCCAGATGGCAAACTGACAAGACCATTCTTTGGTATTTAAACGTTTACTTTGTAGTTCTTTACCATCAACATATAAACCATCATGGATGTACAAAGAAGGTAACTCGAGACGAAAAAAATGCCCTTTTTCTTGCCATTCGTAATCGCCACCAGAACAACATAAAGGAAAACAAACGTTATCATAAATTTCTTTGGCTGCAACTTCGCCATTCACTTTTAAAACGTGAATACCATTCTGACAACAGCCACAGCAACAAGACGAATCTTTGTCGGTTTCCACTTCCACGTGATAGGGATATCGTTCAATTTTTCCTTCTTCGCCAACAACTTCCAATTGAATCCTCCATTCACGTCGATGTTGACAACATAAACCCATTGCAGATTTTTAAAGTTCTTACTTTACCTTAAGTGGTATCTAAAATGGATAAAAATACATGTTGAAAACTGAATCTTTTAAGGAGAAAAGATGAAGAAACCAGTGCCAAAGGAATTGGCATCAACATTTTAATATCTGGATCTGATAACCCTTTCTAAACTCACCATGACTCTATATAAAAGGTTCTCCAAGAAATTTTACTGGTATTCCCTATAATCCCTTGAAACCAACGAATCTGTTTTAACCAAAATAAAAGAAATCTTCTCATAGTTTTTAACTACATTTCTAATACTATGTTACGAATGGGATTTTACTGTTAAATTATTTACGGACACAATCGATATTTTGTTTCGGTGCATACAGTATTGAAAGCACACTCAAGTAACAGATTCATTAAAGGAAATTTCCTTTATTTACAGATATTGTAACATGCCAACGTTTATTATCAAACACGAGCACTTGTCATTACGCATATGCTAATCAATAGACATGAATTTTGCTTTTATTTATTTATTTATTTATTTATTTTATGTTTCTAATGTTATGACCATGACTCAGGTTGCTTGATATAACAAATTTAAAATTTTTTTCTTAATTATTCATGAGACATTCCTGTGTTGTGAATGTGTTTTTAAATATACAGTATCAAAATTCCCCAAGTTACTAAAACACGAGGGATTATATCTGATAAATGAAATTGGCCACCTATTTTTGGTATCGACTCTACCTAGTGGTGAAGTGATCGCAGGAAGTCAAGGTATAAAACGTGGCCGAGTCATTCCATAACCGTATAGTTTATTGTTAACAACAATAAAAAAATTGGGGATTTCAGTGTCTTCATGTAAATTAGACCTCCTCTAGCCCTTTGTTTCTGTGGCTAAATAACAATATAATCTAAATATGTACATATGGACATTAACATACATAGTTCTGTTGGTCTTGAAATAAAAGCAACCTACTTTAATACTACTTTAATTTTTAAGGAACGACAATAAATTCTATATAAAAGCAAAATCGTTAGTAAAAACAAAACACATGTGTTTTTTGACGTTCTTCGGAACAAATGTGGTTAAATGTCTGTTATAACTGGATGTTTGATCGATGAACTAAGAAAGAAAGAACGAACTATCGAAACAGGATAAAAGCAATACAAGATATTTGTATTCTTGCATCTTTGTTGTCAGTACGACTTCAAAACATAACTTTTCACGTTTGTGCGTAGACCGTGAAAATATGTTAATGATGAAATTAACTGACAAAATTTCCCCAATGGTATAGTATGAAATTAACTTCCTTCCTAAACGAAATCCACAAGGAAAACAAATCCTTTGTCTTCGCTGTCGTTGTATTTGCGTAAGGTCCCTAATATCGTGACGGCAACACGAGGCCGGCGCGGATGGTTTCCATAAAGAGGGAAATTCTGTTCTACAGGGAGTTTTAATAACAAGAATTATTACCATACTCGTCAGAAAATATTCTGGTCTGAAAAACCTCATTGTTTTAGGGGTTTTTGGTTGCTTTTTTTAAAGAACAAGTGAATATAATCATCACAAAACAAAAATGAAGAATCTGAAATTGGAATTGTACGATATGGATAGTACTGATATCGATCTAGTATGGGTCGGAAAATCATCTTTTCAATAGGATATTTTTATCGTGCACTTACTTTTTGACCACATGACAAAATTAAAAGCAATGAACAGTATGATTTAAAGTCATGTGATCATAGTGAATGCAAAACAAACCACAGTTACATAGTTTCAACAGAAATTCGAGAAAAAGGTATTCTCTTCACTGGTTTCCAGGCCATTTCTTGCTTTTACGGAAGGGTTGAGCATTTGACGTCATATCGTCAAAATTTAATTTAACGTCATATACTTCATTGAGAATTCATTCGTTGCTTTTTTAAAGTTGACACGGATTCACGTTTTTTGTTAGAAAAAATATTAGTTGTTTTTTATAATAAAATGGAAGTTAATCGGTTTCATACTGATATTAATTTCAATTATTTTAATGTTCATTTACCATTCAACAATACGAGTTACTGCTATCGAAACAGCATTGATGCTACCTGGGGTTATCTCTGGTCTGTTGAAGTAATGGATGGCGATCCATATCTAGACTTGATGTTGATGAAAGAACATGATTTAGATGATGACAAGATCCCCAGTACATCATTCTCCTTAAATGTTAATGCACCGGTTTTCGTTGTGCAACAATCAAACTCACCAAATCGAGCCATGGTTGACAAGGAGATCCCCAGTACACCATTCTCCTTAAATGCTGATGCACCGGTTTTCGTTGTGCAACAATCAAACTCATCATATCGAGCCATGGTTGACAAGGAGATCCCCAGTACATCATTCTCCTTAAATGCTGATGCACCGGTTTTCGTTGTGCAACAATCAAACTCATCATATCGAGCCATGGTTGACAAGGAGATCCCCAGTACATCATTCTCCTTAAATGCTGATGCACCGGTTTTCGTTGTGCAACAATCAAACTCATCATATCGAGCCATGGTTGACAAGGAGATCCCCAGTACACCATTCTCCTTAAATGCTGATGCACCGGTTTTCGTTGTGCAACAATCAAACTCATCATATCGAGCCATGGTTGACAAGGAGATCCCCAGTACATCATTCTCCTTAAATGCTGATGCACCGGTTTTCGTTGTGCAACAATCAAACTCACCAAATCGAGCCATGGTTGACAAGGAGATCCCCAGTACACCATTCTCCTTAAATGCTGATGCACCGGTTTTCGTTGTGCAACAATCAAACTCATCATATCGAGCCATGGTTGACAAGGAGATCCCCAGTACATCATTCTCCTTAAATGCTGATGCACCGGTTTTCGTTGTGCAACAATCAAACTCATCATATCGAGCCATGGTTGACAAGGAGATCCCCAGTACATCATTCTCTTTAAATGCTGATGCACCGGTTTTCGTTGTGCAACAATCTAACTCCCCGAATCGAGCCATGGTAGACAAGGATCAACAAATCAAATTTTTAGAAGAAAAAGTGAAACAACAAAATATTACAATCAATGATTTATGCGACAAACTTGAAGGAAGGGCCTTTATTATCCATCAAAGGTTGAGTCAAACTTATTCATTGAAAGAAAGACTCAAGGAATCTCAAAGATCGTGGAAGAATAAAGATGGTTTATACTCAGAATTATCAACTCAAACTGAGGAACTTTGTTTGGTAGCCAAGAACTGTGGCCAGAAAGTAGCCTCAAATCTCAACGAAATGTTGACTCAAGCAAGCGAACCAACTGCAAACATTGAAGCAATGAAAAAGTTGAAAGATCACAGTAAAGAAACCAAGAAACTTCAACATTTACTTGACAAGAGTTTGAGAGGTGAACAACATCTGGCAAATCAGTTACAGGAACTGAAAAAACAAATGAAATCTCTTCAAACATCCAAAATTACAAACCAAGATCACCATCAACAACGGCATGAAGTTTTAGATGAAAAATCATACTGTGATGCCAAGTTACATCAACAAATCGCAAAACTACAATCTGAGAAGTCTAAAACTGGTGACTTTAGAATATTCGAGTTCCGTTCGGTAAATACTTCAAAGCTGGACGAAGTAAGCGATGATTCACATCATCGGATTGAAAGAGTAACTAGCATTTCAGCACGTTCAGTGGAATCATATAAACGTCAGAAACAACTATGTAGATATACTTTTCCTGTACGTTGGAAATGAACAAATATAACATAAAAATATCCCATCAAACTTTTCTCTATTCTTTTCGGTCATTTAAGAATCGTGTGCAAAAGGTGATGATCCAGAATAGCGGTTAGAATTTTAATTTGAAAGCCCGTGGCTTCACGCTTACTCGATTCTCTGATTCTCTGATTTTTCAAGAAAAACTTAAAGGAAACACCGAACTATAAGTGGATCCTACAAAATTCAAAATTTAAGCGAGAGAATATACAAACCAAAAGTTAGTATTTAAGAGTAAATTTTCTTCTAAAACAGCACAATAATGTTTATACTATACAATATATACAAATACAAATGTTCAAATAGGTTTTGGGGAATATGTATCTAAGATTATTAATAGTTCTTTCACCGAGCAGTTTGATGGTATCAAATTGACAATTTCAAATTAAATTTATTTTCATGAGTTCCTAATGTAGTGTTTACTTTAATCCAGTTAACTTCTGAGATTTAAGTTCTTACTTTTGAAGAAGGACAGTTTGTTATATATTTTGGAAGAAATTTATGTCTGTTACCTACTTTTGATAAATTACATATGCAATCGCATTAATTTGTCGATGAGTTTTGAGGATCCAAAAACAGTGTAAATGGTGTTATATCTCAGGAAAGCTTTGGTTTAGGATTGAGAAACTTCAACGTCGTTACAAGTGCTTCTTGGCCCACTTGAGAATCAAACACTATAAATAAAAACAAAATGGCAGGAGACTAAGACAATTACAAGGGGGAGGCCACCCGAAAAAAAAGAAGAAATTTAAATTTCCAGAACAGTGGAGCACTGCCATCAATCTATTTGTATATAGTTTCGTTCGATTAGTCTACAGTCTAGTAAAAAGGAGGGATGATTTTGGGATGAAATTGTCAGGAAATGGATTTTTACTGTTATCAGGGATATGCAGCGCGAGATTTGAGAAGCAAAAATGTTCATTTATTTACTTTTGATTTATGAAGACAAAGACGGTTCTATGTGTGTTGATATATCGAAAAACGCTCATTTTTACTTGAAAAAAAAAAAAACGCTCCTCCATACGTTCTTTTGTATAATCCCAGCTCAGTTGGACAATTTTCTGAGATAAACAATTTTTGATTGTATCTTGCCTTATAAAGGTGTTGAGTTGCCATATGTAGCCTCCACAAGAGCAAAATCTGTTGACGTTATATCAATGAAAGGAAGACTCTCCTAATTGCCTGTTAAGTTCCCAAGCAAGACAAATCATTAAATTTATCAAATTTTATCAAGATATAACCACGCAAGGCCACGATCTCCCACGACTTTCATTTTTCTGTGGTATGTATGTACCTCGTTTTCCCTTCGACTATATATTTTATACGTTTTGTTTTGATCACGTGATTTACATATCCCTGCTGTTACCATTTTAAAACAACAGCACGGAACTAAGTTACCAACGTGTTGGTTACGAATAAACCTATTGATGATATATGAGTGAGGGAAGATGCAAGATATAAGTTTGTATAGGATTAATTAGTGATGGGCTGGTATGTTAGTACCTGCTAGACAGTCATTTCAACATCACTAGATAATTGTTCAATTTAATAATAATGCAAGGACACCCTTGTGCCTGTTATTTTTTTTATTTTTTTTTCACTCGATTTACCAAATAAGTTGGAACATTTGAGCAATCGCTATGGATACAAAAATCATGTTGAAAATCTGACGTGATTGTCTCGGGCACACCACACTACAAAGTGAAACCTCTCAAAAGAACGTGGCAATATCTCGATTACTATTGGCAAAAACTAAAGCAATTTGGGGTCCGAATTGCCCATGAGGCGTTTGGAAAATTTTTTGGGACGTTTGGAGCTGTGACGTCACCACATCATGGCATCAGCAAAATCTTTGAACAACGATATCTCCGATTGGGTTCATCGTAAACTTGTGATCTCATCATACATTTTTCTGATCCCGTACTTTTTTTTAATAATTTCAGTTCGTTATTTTATTATTTCAGAAAGGTCATTGATTGAAACTGAAAATTGAAAACTGAAATTTTCAATTTTCATGAGTAATTTAGCTCACGGATTCGCAGCCAACCCTTATATATATGATGATATTCAGCATATTATCGATATTTTATATTAAAATCCAAACTTCCTGCTTCGGGAACACCTCCTCCTTAAATCCAGGATGGTGTCCGCAATATTAGTGAGATTGGACTGTATGTGAACCATGGGGAATGTCACGTGACGACCATGTTCCCAAAACCTCTATCTTCTTAGGTCAGCTTGCAATATGACGTAATTTTTAGAAAGTTTTTCGAGAAACTTGATTTGACAAACTTATTTTGCAATGAATCTGACCTACAGATATTAGTAATCGAGACCTAAGAATGTTTAATCATAAAACCTCATCAAAGATGCAGGCGAAGCGAAAAACAAAACATCATCTTTCCATTCCATGATACAGGGCAGATTTACTCACAGAAACTATCCGAATAAAAAAAGAATGTCAACTCCTGCCCGTCGAAGACTTATGCGTGATTTCAAACGGTATGGATAAATACATTCAAGAATCTTCGATTTCCATCATCATTCCTTTCCGAAATTATCTAAATTATCTAATTTCTTATAATCTATTTAGCTATAAAGTATTGAATAACCGTTTTGAAAATCTGATTGATATATCTAGTCTTCTTTGCCTATGAAATTAGCTTAACTTTTAAAGTCTACCCCTATGTACGCCTAAATAATCTCTCCCCTTTTAAAGAATTCTGTTTACATTTCTTTCTTACAGTGTAAATAATTTCATGGTTCTTGTATTATAATACTGGAATTATATATATAGAGACTGTACTAGCTATTCAATGTATAGCTTTCATCTTTACTTTAGGGCTAAAGCTTATGGTTTGATTTAGGGCTGAACATTTGTTTTCAGTCACAATCAAATTTGTCCTCACATTTGTTTGGCAAACTTCCATTGCATGAGAAGACAAAAGATTTTGTTTATATACAGTTTTATCTGTATATGAAATCATTAAAATCTTTTGTTTTCAACTAATTTGTAATCACTAATTTTGTACAACTGTTAAGTCAGCCTTTAATATGTGAATCGAAAAGGCGGCGTAGTAAAATAAGCTCAAATCTGACCGCAAGACCGGCTAGCACATATAGAAACATATATTCTAATTTCACATCTGCTGGGAAAACATTTAACACAACCTATTTTTCTGCAAACAAGCTTGAAAAATAGCTATTTTAGGTCATTTAGAGAACCGTTCTAACGAAAATTTTCTTTGCCGTGCAACCATGGTGGGAGAAATTTTTATATTTTTCTGTGCCCCTCCACTTTAAATTTTATGCGGGCCCTGCGATAGATGTATTGATTAGCGGATTTTTTAAAAATTATATACAATGAAAGTTTAGAAATCTTTTTTTTCCTTATGAAACTCCTTATATTTTCACCTACTTTGGTGTCAAAATAAACGATGGAGAGCAATAATGGGAATCGGCTAGTACCCTGCTGATTTTATGCCCCTTTTATTGGGAGTGGGTTGAAAATATAAACCAACAAGATTGATTTTCTGATGAAATACCTACACTTACTTGAAAGGTTTTCTGCTTTTAAAAGGAGTATGACCTCTGGTTACCTTTTAAACCAAAGCCACTTTACAACATAATATTCAAAAACAAAATATATCAATTTATAGAAAAAGTTATATACTGTTTAAAAGATAGAAATAGTTTTATTTTGTGATAAAAAAAATTATTGAAAACTTTGAATCAATAAAATGTGTAGTCCATTTGATGTTTCAAAATATTTGCCGATTATGTTAATATTTTACACCATTTTATGCTGCATACCTAAAGTTCCTTCAGTCTTATTTTCATACTGACCAAATCATGAACCTACCAGTCAATCAAGCAGAAATCCACCAGAACCGAGTAGGTAGACAGGACAGGACTTTTGTTGTGACAGGAAGAAAAAAGGGTTGATTATATGTTTTCTTAAATGAAAAAAGGACAGTTGGGACTTGAAAATAAAAATCTTTTAATTGTTCCAGCTGTTTCAGCATTTTAGCATAATAGTCCCAGGACATTTACACGCGAAAAAACATCCCGGCTGACATCCTACTACTTCTCCCATCATAATCATATTTTGCCTGGAATTCTATTTCTGAAAATACAACATCTTTCCTATTAAGTAATAAGAACTAAGCATAAAATTGAAGTTTTTTAAAAAATATATTGATTTTATAATGTGGTTTGTTAGTGGAAACTACCCTTTATGTATCCAATTTTTTTATTTTTTTTGCTTGTTTTTCTAGCAGCTTGTTGTTCGAGCTGTAAGTAACTTTTTAATTTTGTTTGTGATTTAATTTTTAACCCTATATTCATGCCAAATACTCTCCTAGTGAAATTTGTTTGTCCTGTATGTGAAAAGCTAGTCCCTGAGAATTGTAATGCTATTTTTTGTGAAAACTGTAACCAGTGGTTTCACAAAAAATGCAGTCGACTAAGTGCCAGTGATTTTAATGCCCTAGCAAATTCAGATCACTCTTGGCTATGCAGAATTTGCATTGCTGACATTTTTCCTTTTCAAAACTCCAACTCTGATTTTGCTAACTCTCCCACACCTAGTATTGACCTGGAAGACTTCAAATCCCTATTTTCTAATCTTAACTCCCTAAGCAACACAAACCCTATACCCTTTCGATGACCTTACTAGCAACAACTTAAATTGCAAGTACTATGATTGTGATGAATTTCAAACAATTGAGAATAAATCTAAGTCTTTTTCTGCCTTTCATCTTAATATTGCCTCTCTTAATACTCATTACGATGACCTTTGTGCACTTCTGGCTCAACTAAAACATCAGTTTGGCATTATTGCCATAACTGAAACTAGAATTAAATCAAAAACTCCTCCCCTCAATTTTAATCTTCCCAATTACTCATTAGAACACACCCCAGCTGAATCTTCAGCTGGTGGTACCCTTCTCTACATTTCTAATTGGTATTTCTACAAACCTCGCAATGGCTTATCAAATTTGTTATACAAATCCAAACTTCTAGAATCCACCTTTGTTGAAATCCCTCAAGGAAAAAGAGGCAATCTCGTGATTGCCTCAATTTATCGTCACCCTCCAATGCCAATTGAAGAATTTAACAACGATTTCATTATTCCTCTTGAAAAAACTGGAAGAGAGAAGAAAACTTTGATTTTACTTGGTGACTTCAACATCAACTTGCTGAAATCTGATACCTCTCCTTACGCTAACTTTTTAGACATCCTCGGCTCTCACTCTATTCTTCCTTCCATTCTTCTTCCAACTAGAATTACTTCTTGCTCCAAAACTCTTATCGATAACATATTTATGTCTACCTCAAATTTTAAAACACTCGCTGGAAACCTTTTATTTAACATTTCTGATCACTTAGCCCAGTTTCTTTTTCTTTTTAATAATTCAAACCAAAATTCAACGCACCATCCAGTCTTTAAACGTGATTGGTCAAAATTTGATCAAACTAATTTCATTCTTGATTATTTGGAGATTGATTGGGATGAAAGACTTAAGCTCTCTGAACGTGATGTTGACACCTCTTTCAGTAATTTCTATGATACAATCTGTGGTCTTATTGATCGACATCTCCCCTTTATCAAACTGACAAAAAAACAAATCAAATTTTTATCAAAACCTTGGATAACATCAGGTATCAAGAAATCTATTACAACCAGGGATAGGCTTCTAAAACAATTCATCAAAGCAACTGTTCCAGCTTTGTAGTCTAAGCTTCATGATGATTACCAATGCCATAGGAACCAAATTGTCTCTCTGTGTAGAACCAGTAAAAAAACTATTACACTGAATATTTTAGATCCAACCTTAATAACATCAAGAATATCTGGATTGGAGTCAGGGAAATAATATCTATGAATTCTTCTCTCCCCTCTAACTCTTTTTCCTTGTCTATTGATGGCTCTATTACATCTGATTCTTCCATCTTAAGTAATGCTTTTAACAACTACTTTTCTTCTATAGCCGATACTATAAGAACCACTATACCTTACACATCAAAACATTTCTCCCACTTTCTGAAACAACCTGAAACTTTCATTGAAACTGTTAAGTTATCTTCTGTTACCCCAGCAGAAATTACTAAGTTAATCTCATCCTTATCTAATAAAAAAGCTAGTGGTCCTTAAAGCATCAATGTCAACATTCTCAAAATTCTTAAACTTGAAATTTCTAATCCTTTACATAAGATCTTTAATCTTTCCTTCAACACTGGAACTTTTCCTACCCTACTTAAAACCTCATCTGTCAGACCGGTATATAAAAACAAAGGCTCTCCAATTTCTAACTATCGGCCTATAATCACTCCTATCTAATATTGAAAAACTCCTAGAAAAACTTATGTACTCCCGTCTTATATCCTTTCTTGATCAACATAAATATATATGAGAGACCATTTGGTTTTAGAAAAGGGCACTCCACTTCCCATGCCTTAATTGACATTACTGAGAGCACACGTAAAGCTCTCGACCAAGGTCAGTTTGGTATTAGGGTCTTTGTCGATCTCCAAAAGGCCTTCGACACTGTAGATCATGAAATATTATGCCAAAAACTTTCGTACTATGGAATCAGAGGTATTGCCAATAGATGGTTTAGGTCTTATCTATATCAAAGATCTCAATTTGTTAAAATTTTGAGTCATAAGTCTATATTAAAAACCTTAAAACATGGGGTCTCACAAGGATCTGTCCTAGTACCTCTACTTTTCTTAATTTATATTAACGACCTTCATTATGCTCTTGCCTACTCTAATGTCTACCACTTTGCTGACGATACCAATCTCCTACAATTTAGCAAGTCATTGAAGTCACTAGGCAAAAGAATTAACATAGATTTAAAACTCCTTTCTAATTCTCTCTCAATGCCAGTAAAACCGATTTATTCTTTTTAAACACAAGTCTAAACTAATTAATTTCAACCTTAAAATTAAAATTGGTGGGAGGAAAATTCAACCTAGCGAATTCATCAAATATCTTGGTATTTATCTTGATGCCGATCTCTCCTGGAAAAAACACATCCATGAACTATCAATTAAACTTTGACGAGCCAACTGTGCACTAAGTAAAATCCGCCACTTCATACCTGAATCTGTTTCTTTATCTGTTTATCACTCAATCTTTTCCTCCCACATGCACTATGACTGCCAAGCCTGGGGTCTACATGAGTCTGCCAATAACAAACATATTCTACTTCTTCATAAAACTGCAGTCCGTCTTATTACCTTCTCTTCTTTTAGAACACACTCAAAAACACTTCTTTCTAAACTTGGTTTACTCTCTATCTTTGATTTGACTAAATCTTTAAATATCTTATTTATTCATCAAGTTCTCAATCTCGAAATTCCTAATCACATTCATAGTGCTTTCAATTTCTCTAAATTATCACATACAATCAATACTAGAGCTAAGTCAGCAGGATCCCTCTCTAAACCTAGTGTAAACACTAGATCGTTTGGAATACACTCCTTCATCTATCAATCCATATCTTGGTGGAATTACTTTCAGTCAACCTATAATCACCTTGATCTAGCTTCCCTTTCATATAACCATCTTAAAAACCTTATCACTAATTTCTTCTTAAAAAAATACTTATCATCTGACTAGCTTCTCACAAATGGATAGTATTTCTCCATTCACAAACTTTTTCTTTTTTCTTTTTTCTGTTTTCTTTTTTAGTTTTTTACCACTTTATAGTTTGGTTTTATTTATCTATGAAAGTATTTTGTTTTAGGTGGCCACCCCCTTTGTTTAGATTTATCTATTGTGGTGGTCTCCTGTTTGTATTTTACTTATTTAATTGTATTGTATTTCCTTCTTTTTGACAAATAAATATTATTCTATTCTATAATGTGCCTCTGTTGCGTCTTGAAAAAATTAACCCAGACATCTGTCTTGTTATTTACTGTTTGGTTCCTGTAGATTCCTGGTGGGCTCTGGTCAGTTCATGCTTCTGTCATTGCCTTATATTTTTGTCAATAGCTTTTTTCGTTCAGTTTTTATAAATGTTTTTGTGTCTATTTGGCTGCTTGAATCTACAACCCGCTAATAATCAACAACACGCATATTATGAAAACGAAAACAGGAATCATAGGAAAATGAAATTGTGAATTTTTTAGAATTTGAAACAGAATTTTTTCAGTGAAGATTTTATCCTAGACACTCCAAAATTTCAGTAGAGTTACATCCTTTATAAATTCTTTATAAATTATATTTATAAAGAAAGGTTGCTAGCATAAGTGAGACAGAAAGGAATAAAGACACTGGGAAAACACTTTCTCAGAATTTCGGATTTTTTTGAAGATGTCTCTCAAGATGTCATTAGTTTTCTCAAAAACTGCAGGTATACAGTTACACTTGGTATACAGTTGTACTTATACTTTGTATACTTGGGAGGAAGTGGAATATTTCAAAGTTCATAAATACCAAAATCCTACTACTCCAACATGCACTACAAAAATCAATTTCTGTTGAACTTTTCTATCACTGGCACATGGCGTATATCTACATCCAGTGTTTAACATCCAGGACTACGCTCCACCATTTTCACATAGAGAAAGGACTGCATAGTAATGGGATCCAAGAGCCAGTTTTGGTTTTTGAAAAGCAACACATAAATTAGAAAACCTTCAAACCTTGAATGACTTAATCTAACCAGACAAAATATATCAAACATAACAGAGCTTTTCGGTCCAAAAAGGTTACAGACAGAAGTAATGGATGGAAAAATTAAGTTTGTTAATTCTGAGCTGGGACTTAAATCAAGTGCATCCATGGTATATATAATATGGGACATCCATTATTATGTGCTGAAAGCAGATGGTCTCCTGAAAGTTAAAATTCTACCCAATTTTGATATGTAAAAACTTTATTTGTTCAATGACAATGGCTGTCATTTTACTTCATTTTTGATTACATTTATCTGGACCGATTTCCGATTTTTCAATGAAAAACATAATATTCCATGTCTTAAAACAGTTTTTAGCCCAATTGGCTCACAAAAATCAGAAATGTGATTCTTTAGTTTGAGGTTTACAAATTCTCAACTTGCCACTAAGTGTATTATTTCCCCCAGATTTTCAACCTGCCTTAAAATCCCTAACCCTGACAACACATTCGATATATAAAAATAATCATATTTTTACAGACTACAAGATGACCCGCCAGCAGGTGTCAGTGGTGCACCAACTGAAAACAACATTATGTTATGGAATGCTGTTATTTTCGGGTATGTGATACTTTTATGAACATCTCATCATTGATCAGATTCTAATATTCATTTCAAGATTTCCATGAAAGTAAATATGAGTTTAGGTGTTTCAGTTCTATGTTTATTCATATTTACTTTTATTGATAAACCTTTAAATTGATGTTTGGTATAATATTTGTTTGAGCGAGTGTCTAAGAATGAGAAATGATAGCAGACGATTGATGAAACAACATGAATAAATATCCCCTTGAAAGACTCAATTGAAAAGAATTTACATAATTACTAATGTTGCAATATGTTCAAATTGTGTTTCTCATTTTACAGATGTGAGATTGGAGTAATACCAAGCTTTCCCCCAAGCTTTCCCCAAAGAAAACCCAGGGTATGTCGAAAATTGTGGATGAGCACATTAACATAATTTCTGTTCCAATGGGCTCCTATGCTTTAATAGCTAATGTTCTCCTCCACCAATTTTGACATACCCTCTAGATCTGCCTCTGAAAGATTAAGTTAGAAGGTGGGTTGGGTGGAAAAAAGAAAATAATGGGAGGATATTATCCAACTGTATGGACTAATATGGTGCTTATTTTATTTTCCTATCTAATATTTTCTGGTTCCTTCAGACTGAAAAGTTTCATTCATTAGGTGTCTGTCTTATTTTTTGTAGACCGGATGATACACCTTTCGAAGGAGGTACTTTATTTTTGTTGTTGTTGTTGTTGTTGTTGTTGTTGTTGTTGTTGTTGTTATTTTGTCTCATTTGTTTTATATATATTTGCATCATCTTTCATATCCCAGGTACTTTTCGGTTGACTATGGAATTCACAGAGGAGTACCCAAACAAACCGCCTATCGTGAAGTTTATATCGAAAATGTTTCATCCAAATGGTAAGGAAGTATAATGCATAATAATATTCGTTTTTACTCCAAAATCGAATGAAGTGGAGCAACCGGAACAATTTGTTTTACACTTTTATGGACCTTTATAATAAAATATAAAACCATAGGCCAGGTCGGTTTACAGTGTTAATTATTCACTCAATTGTAAGTGGATAAGTAAGTTCCAATTTATTTATTTATTTATTTAGCCAATTTGTTTGGCTCGTTTTAAAAATTGGTAACCAGTCTATTTCAATGGAGATAACGTTCTTTGCCTTTAATTTTAACTTTTAACTGTTCGTGTGTGTCTAGTTTATGCGGATGGTGGCATATGTTTGGATATTTTACAGAACAGATGGAGTCCAACGTACGATGTTTCGTCCATACTCACTTCCATTCAGGTAAATTTTTTGTTAGATGAAAGGATCTTGTTACCTGTACAGTGGAAATCGTAATATTTGTTTGATACGAGCAGCTGCAATAGGCATGTGTATCTTCTTAGAGTGAGTATTGATGATAAGGTTGCAGTGGAAATAATGTGAATCTGGAAAGCCAGGAATTATTAGACCTCTGTAATCTACAGCTATATCATTTGATATGCCTTTTCGCGATATGAAGTTTTCTTTCGTTAAAGTTTGTCAGCAGAAAACATATTTCACATTTTCTGACTCCATTGCATAAGGCTGTGTCAACAAATCAAGGCTAATTGTTGTCGGCAGGGTTGGTATTCTGATGGAGGATAATGGCCGCAGCGAGTTGAAAGAACGATTCGAAAGCTTAGAAAGCCAACCTTCAACCCTAACCGTGACTTAAAGCGTAGTGATCCGTACACAAGAAGGAGTTTACCATCTTGGATGCATAATAGTTTGAAGTAACCTTATCCTTTTTACGATTTAAATCTCTTCTTTTTTGTTTTTTAGTCGTTACTTGACGAACCGAATCCAAACAGTCCTGCGAACAATTTGGCAGCACAACTATACCAAGAAAACAAACGCGAATACGAAAAGAAAGTACAAGCTATCGTTGAACAGAGTTGGCAAAGTGTTTGAAACCAACATACAATGATATTGCACCATAAAACTCTCTTTTTGTTGTTGTTCCAACCGTCTGTATAATGTCCTTCAGTATGAACGTAATCAGCCGCACGTCTGTAATAGGAGACATAGGAGAAGAGTTCAAAGACTGCTTATATGAAGGATTCGTCCTACAATTTGTCATCGATAGTTATTTTTTAGGGCATCTTATTGTTGATGCGATACAGTTTTAGTTTTCGTCAAAATCTGGTATATGGATCGAATATAAACCGATTTTCATCCTTTGTGTTTATTCAGGTTAATTCAGTAATTTGAGTTTGTTTCCTGTGTACTACTACTACAAGCTGAACTAGATTCACTAAAAGCATCCACTTGATGTAAGGCTGCGGAATATAACGACTATTTAATAAACGGAACAGTTAAGTTCTTTAGTAACTTATATATAAACTTATAGATATTTAGGTACTGTTATAATTTTTTGCGTATCCACGATGGAGGGGAGGGGGGATGGGGGGATGGGGATGTAGAAATGGGGATGTAGAAATGAGTGAATTAACGGAGGCGAATAGAAGACATTTCAGCGATATATTTCGAATGAAATTCCTCAACTCCATTGTCTCTTGAAATCTGTCGCCCCTACTTGTGACATCAACATTATATATATATATTCGGATGATCGTCTGGGGTGCGTAAGATGTTGTGTGTATGCTCTGCTCTATGGTTGCATCCAATGCACCGTACATCTTTTTGAAATTGTTTTTCGTGACATGTTTTTATTGTGTTCAAATTGTAAATAAAACAAACATGAAAACAGTGTAGAAACGAAGTCAGAAAAAAAATTATATTGTATAATGACAAGCGTATATTTTATGTTTGTGTCCAACGATTTATGTTATGAGGGCTGGGATGAGGTGATGTGGGGGCTAGCTATAGGTTTATCTACTAAGATGGTATCGTCAATAGTTTGCAGTCAAAAACTTGTTATTTCTGTCTGGGGTAACGAGTAATGCCTTGTTCCTTCAAATGAAAATAAGAGAGTTTAAAGCAAAAAGTTTTTGATCGCAAAGACAAACAAACCCACTCCCATAGGGTGAGGACTGGGGAAGTAGTAATGATTTTCCATTATTTGTAATTTAATATTTAAATCAATTTAGCGTGTTCTCTTGTTTGTTTTCAATACGGGCACTGAAGGGACCCTGATGGAAGGTGGAGTGGTGGTTGTTGAAAAAAAATCTAAAATTTAATAGTTAGAAGCTGGCTTACTGTGGCAGATCGAGCTTGTTTCGACAATTTTATTCCCAGTGTTTGACGGAGTTGGAATGCGATGAATGTTCACACTAAATTCACTCATGTCAGTCAAATTGATGACATCATAACCAGTTGTTAATGAGGGTGCACATCAGAAAATTTATGGAAAATGGTTTTTATGGTGGGGATAATTTTAAGGAAACCTAGAGGAATGAAACATCCTTTGGAACTCAACTTGTTGTGCTTCCTTTTGACTAATTTGGTCAAATGTTATGGAACCGGCTCCACCTACTGGTAATATTGTTTAACGCTTGTGAAAGGCTTCACATTCGATCATTCAAAACATAAACTTCGATAATTGGCCAAACTTACCTGACAAGCCTCCTTTTGATGCATTATATTATTTCTCGGTAATATTTGATAAAAATAATTTTTGATCGTTTTCGAAATGATTAATAGATGCGTCGTTTGCACAAAGCTTTTGATAATCCAGGAGAAATATTATTTACGACCATCTTTTGTCATGCTTAATTACGTAATAATTTATTACACTGAAAACGAGGTTTTGACTGCTCTAACGTTTTTGATCATAACGTTCTACCATGCATTTTTTCTGCAAATCGTGAATCAATCTTTGAAACCTTCCCACACCGAAACGAGGCCTGTAGCCAAAATACGATGTAAAACAGAGCGAAGTGTATTGACAATATGCAGAATAAAACGGATTTTTCATAGTTCACGTAGTCAGAAATGATGTTTCTTTTTTTCAGATTAAATGCTCATTTATTAGACGATATGATTCAATGCAACATATATCACCAACAAGCGTGTGGAAAAGTCATCTTTAGCAGGATGTCTTGTTTGTGAGGGAATCACAACAATCTGTGCATGCCCATTTACAAAATACGAAGACATCATCCTGACGATGTCCTTTGCGAAAGGTGCTTTATTATTGCAACAGAACGGCTCCTGGTTAGGATTTTTGAATGCTCAATGGAAAAATAGATTATTTTCCGTTGGATTTGTTTTATAGCAAGTGTAAACAGACCGTGGTTTTTGTGTAGGTTTTGTGTATAATTTTGCATAGACAGCCTCGTATTCGATAGTGAAGAGGAAAGTTGTGTTTTTCTGTGTTTGCCAAAAACATTTTGAAGTACTTTAAAAACTCTTTTGTTCATCTGGGGAGTTCTCCGAAGAAGAGAATGAAAATATACAAACATTTACGGCTATTTTACTTTTGGAGACTAGACTAACTGATACCAGCCATAAATTAAAATGCAAATCAATTCTAATGAATGCTGTTAATTTTCTATAAAAGTTGCATCTTAAACTCCGTACACAAAACTGACTCAAATATAAACTCGTTTCAGTACTGTTGCATTGCAATGAATGGCTTCTATAGGAATTACTATTATGGATCTTCCTGATTCTGAAGCATAATGCAAAAAGAGAAAAACAATAGCCATCTGTGGTTTCACATACAACCACACAAAATGACAACATAATCTATATTACTTGACACCCCGGTAACGTATTACTTTGTAGGAAATTCTTACGGATAGGTGGAGCTGTACTCAATTTGGAGGTATCTCCGAAAAGTTGTACAAATTCAACAGTTACTTGCTCGAACTATTATCGGTGAGACCGGCCTAGTAGTCTTTAGTAATGTTTCTTCGTCAACAAAAGTCATAGCCAAGATTTACGTCAAGAGCTGTCTGTCTCCTTAAAATATTATGTCAATTGTTTGTCAATACGTAACTCGTTAGTGACGAAACCTTAACTTGAAAATATGCGTATATTGCTTCTTTAGCAACGTTATTACAAGTCGAAATAGTAAGAATCACGTATACACCTTTCCTGAATTCATGTTTATATGTCGCATCCTGACTACATACGGGCCTCGATTCTGTGTTGAAAAGTAACCAAAATTGTCCCACTGCGATTTGCTAATGAGGAAATATATAGTACTAAATAATTACCCGTGATACAATGTAAAGCATCAAAACGAGGCCCGTATGGACAACTGAGTCAGGAAGCGACATATAAACATGAATTCGGGAAACATGGATTGGTCATATTAATGTTACAATTCCAATTTCCTGACTGAAAGCGTAGGAGGGTGATAATTGTTGACAATGACAACTATTGTTGAGCAATTCAATTATGCGTAGTACGTAAATTTATTACCTATAATCGTTTCAAGCAAGAAGATTGCTCTACAAAGATATATACAAGAAAATGAAATAGGGATAATAAAGACACAACAACAACAACAACAACAACAACAACAACAACAACAACAACAACAACAACAACAACAAACAACGAAAACAAGAAAATGATCTGGTTTTTTTTTTTTACATTAAGGTTCGGTCCATCACCAGGCCCTTTTCCGTTGAGCACATTGGCCGTCAAGAGAATATAAATCACAAGGCATATCTAAACATCTTTTAAGAAGAAGTTAATGATATGCAATCAAACTGATTTATGATTTCCGATATTCTTTAATCAAGTTAAAGATAGAAGTAACAAATAACTAAGAATAACATTAATGACGTCACATTGTCAATGACATTTAATAACATGTAAAGTTGTTTACAAACAGCCAAGTTCAAAGGCTTTAAGAACTCTGGTCATGTTCATTTTTTAGCTTTCAGTTTACATTCTCATTCTTAAAACATAAAACCTACACCATCTGACGCTATCATCCATGCTGATTCGTTGTGAGCAAATCCGAAGCAGCCGAAAAGGAAATATCAGAACTGTGGGTTTTTTTTTGCTGTTTTAGAAAAAGCAAAATATAATTTGCGCTCTTATACTTTATCGGTGAAAAAAAATCATTTTAGATCGATTTAAAATTTGGTCACTGAGCAAAAATTTGGTCAGTTTTAACCGACGAAAATTAAGAAATTGTAAGAAAGTACACAGTTTAAATACATTTTTTTCCTGAATTTTGAAGCACTTCATTTGTTAAAAAAAAGACCGTAAAAAATATTGGTCCGTTGAAATTTTAGACCGGTTAAAACTTACTAAATACTTATAAAATTTGGTCACTTTTGACCGACTTTTTTTTCACCGATAAGGGAATTTGCACAACATTTGTCGTCTCCGCAAAACCTTTAAAATCAACAAACCTTCTTTTCAAACATTTGTCTATGGCCTGGTAACCTTTGATTCAGTCTGGTGACCTGGTTCTTACTGCCAATTTCTTATACACTGGCTTTTAAATGATGTATCAACTTTTAATTGGGTGTAAAGTTTACCCCTTTCCTTGTACTGTTCCTAATTAGTTACAGGCAACATGATTTGAGGAATCAATTCAAAACATAATAATGAATGGCTGATAATTTCCTGATAAAGCATATAAGAGGGAAGAAATATTGTTATTATTATCTGGCCTCTGCGTTCCTCAGGATATCCTTCTTATCATTAATTACGCAGATAATTAAGATTATCTTCCACCCACATTTAGTTAGTATTCAGTATGTAACAATAGAATTCAAAGGTTTTAAAAAATAGTTGTAAGTCCTTCTCTTATTATACGTCCATGGTACTATCGAAGCATAATAACATACAAAAAGGGAAACTTTACAAATCAACCCAACCACGACAGTTCGACCACACTTACAGCATATGACGGTCCGTGTCTTTATAAGCATATAAAAGGCAAGAATCGTGTCTTCCATATAGACGGGTGGGGAATGTTTACGTTATTACTGAAAAGTGGCCCGATTCGGCAGTTAAAAGTAACAAATTCTACTCCTTTTGAGTGCCACGGGAAGGTCACTTCGGGTAGCTTTTCAGGAAAAACATTAACACTTATATCCGTCTATGTTGCACGAAAAAACCTCCGTCGTTGCATAAGCTTATGACAGTACTTGGTATAAGCAAATGCTTATGCTAATAGCAGCTTAAGTAAAATTCAGTTGTAAGGTTAGTTGTTCATACATTTTGTTAGCCAAATTATCCAACATTCAAGCCAAAACATGTTCTATTTCTCGAATAATGTAAAGCCCGCTTATTTAAAATGTACAGAAGCAGAACGGAGATGGATTTAAAAATAAAGATTTTTCATACTGATGCTGATATTAGCTAGCTACTAAAAAGTGAGAATGAAAAAACTTGTGACTTGGAAACTAATCCTGATTAATTGAACCTTTTTGTGGGAAATGACTGTGCATGTTTGTGTCAGAACCATTTTGCATGCTTATGCGAAAGTAGATTTGAAAACTTCGTAAAAAAACATGCTTTTACACAACTGGAAACAACCATTTGTTGCCATTCTTTGAAAAGGATTCACTCAATCAATACTCGCCTACAATTTCACTATTTTCCTCCACATTGCCAAGTGAAATCAAACAGTTGAGTATTTTTAACAAGTTTAAAAAAACTATCCGGTTTGATATCTGATCGAACAGCCAATGACGCAAACGGGGATAATTATTTTTAAAAACTTGTTACGTAAAAAAAAGAGTTCATTTCCAAGTTGTTCATTTTATTTAATGGCTCGTAGTAATCACCCAATGCGTACAACCTCGTCTCTAGGGCTTCTTTCTGTTATAATATCCTCCTGGGGACGAGGTTGCCAATGTGTACTTTCTGACTGACACAAAACATGTTCACATCAAAATATGGTTTCCATAAATCATTGTTTAATGTATGATTCTAGTGTTGGGCTTGGACCAGTTATTGGAAACGTACGGTTCTAAACAACGTCTAGTACTTAGATTCTGTGTTTTGTATTTGTTAAAAAAATACAAAAATAACAAAAATATAACAAGGAAGGAAGAAAAAGACACCAAACCTTATAAGATGAAAGAATTTTTCAAATTTTCGTTACTCATTATGGCTTGTCATAGATTCTCACGTCGGAAAAGAGAGCGCTTATGTATGAAGTCACCGGTGTCCACGTGCCTGTAATATATTACAAATACATGCACGGAGAATATAAAAATCACAGAATGAAAAATGTCGGCATGACTTCACATTAATTGAACATGACAATTAATCTTAGTGAGAGTTGCAATACCCACGTGGTTTTGCTCAACTGCGGTAATTAAAAAGTACTTAATAACCCAATGGAAATTTATTCCGTAGAGTTGTTTCGGCTTACAGTTATTTGATCGTCATTATTAAAATTTTTAACACCTTTCAAAAGAATACGGATGTGATATAAAGCACATAGCTAAATTTAAGACCAGTGAAAGTGTGGAGATGTGTTGTAGATTTTTCCCCCTTATTTGACATTATGTTACACATATTTTGCAGAGTGTTCTAAGTTTAAAAATCTAAATCGCTTTTTTACTGGTCACACGACACTTTGAAAAATATAATGGTTGGCGTTAATAAGGAACGAAAAAGTGATGGAAATAGTAAGGCAGCGAAAGACGGCTACATTTAAAAATTAGTCCAGGTAGCCGAGGTAGGTTGCGATCATCACTAGTTAGCGGTCAAAACTCTGTTATTTTTGTCTGGGTTAACGTGTTGTTGCGTTATGCCTTGTTTCTTTCCAACAAAAATAAGTGATTTTCAAGGAAAACGTTTTATGATGTATGAAACATCTAAATGTTATTTGTTGGTTGATAGGTGACTTTGAAATGTTTTTATAACGTTCATTACAAGCTTAACCCTAACTTACCTGGAGGGAATGACGAAAGGAGTTATTACGGAAAATGGGATTGGCACAGAGATGCGCGGGCATGTTGGTAGAAAATGACTTGATCATTAATATTTCAGGTTGAAACATGGGGAAAAGAACAAGGATATTTGTAAACACTACGTTACTTGGAAAGTCATTATTTTAAAATCATTCATCTCACATTATTAGTTATTCCAGGAAATGCTCACAATTTGGCTTTGACGTTCTCAATTTATTCACAATCCTTTACCTATTTTCATTTGAGGCAGTTCGTTTCTTCATGATCCCATCTCCAGTCGTCAAATATTTTTTGGCGATGGCGGGTGAGTAGGGATTTGGTGGGGGTTTGGGTTCTTGTTTGGATTCACGGGTGTCTATCTGCCTTGTTCTCGCTTTAATGCTTTTTGACAAATTTTCTATACTTGAATACTGTTTGAGATATAAAGGAACCGGAAATCTATCGTTATCGTTGAGACACCAACTAGCTTTAAAACAACCCCCATGGAGCTAATCTAAAACCCCTAAACCCCCTGACGGTCCGTGTCTTTATAATTTCAGTCATCATATGAACGGCTGAATAGATATTTCATGATATTCTTACAGGAATCCAAATTTCAGTGACGCTTTTCAATTTGATTTAGCATTGCCCAAATAAAGCAAAATTAGTTGTGTCTAGCAATATGACTTATTTTATTTTTAGCAACAGATTATGAATACATCGTGGTATGAACAACCAAAATATATTATAATCTAAATAAATTCAAATTCTGTTGACATCTCGGAAATGTTTTTTTGTTTTTACTATATACAAATAAAATACAACACGAAATCTGTTTAAAATAACTACAACAACAAATTATATATTTTCAACCTCAAATTCATGCTTTAAATATATGTCTGCAATCAAATAAAAGCCAAATAAAAGAGATTGTTATTAACAACGTAAGTGGGTTTAGTGTACGTGCAACTTATAAACAGTTAATTATAAACATGAGATTGCGTTCGTCGATTTCCAGCGACCTGTATTTTCGTTGATGAAATTTATATGTTTTTCATATACATGGAACCGAAATATTGGCTAAATGAATATTTACAAGTAAACCCTCGGTATTGGAAGAAATTCAAGAATATGGCTATTACGTTGATATATTGTCCCGCAATATTAAAAAACTTCTATAAATTGCGATTTTGGAAAAGAAACACAAAAGAACCCCTTTAAAACTTACTTTGATGAAACAAGAATCAAGATTGTGTTGGCACAGAAGAAAAGACAGCCAATAAAATCAATTCAAGCAGCCAAAAATTTTGAACTAATTCGATCAACATTTGAAAATGAAATAAAGCACAACAAACTTAGTATTGTTTTTGAGGCAAATAATAAAATCTTGGATATTTTCTAAATGTTTACATTTGGTTTCAGTTCAACCTGGTCCGTCTTTTCTCCTTGCTTTTCTTTTTTAGTTTTCATTCGTCGATTTTGAAACCATGTCTTGATTTGCCGTTCTGATAAGTTTAGTGTAAGTGACATCTCTATGCGACGTTCTCTCGTAATATACTGCGCCGTGTGGAATTCTTTCTCAAGTTCATAAATTTGCCTTCTTGTATATGAAGTCCTTTTCCTTTTTCCATCGTTAAATGGACATACATTCCACGACAAAACAGCTAAAAAAGGAATATCAAGAATGCTTGGAGAATGCATTGGAAGGTGGCTCATAAAAGAAAACTAGAACATAACTTGAAGAACCGTCTACTGAAGCCAACCGATTCAGTTAAGATTTGTTTGATGTATAACAAAGTAAAGGGTGATTTATTTACCTGGGTCAATGGACGATGCATAACTGCCTGATTGATGTTGAAACCAAGGCGATGAACTGTGACATCCACTGGAGTGATACCAGGGTGTAGATGAGGAATGCCAAACACTTGGTTGACCTGGTTCACCGTATGTGTTGGACTTGTTTAACGATGTGTAGCCATGCAGGGATGAGCCACTAACAAACGTCGTATGATGATCACTGGTGTTGATGTAATTTTGTCCCGGTGGCGTCGATAGCGATTGTAACCTAGACTGAACCAAGGGTGGAGAGTGTGGTTGCGAATACTGTCGTTGATAGGTCGGTGCTGACGAGAGTCTTTCCCTTGTAGGATAGTTCGATAAGGAGTGTAGATGCATTTGTGTTTGTAGTTGATGCTGTTGTACATCTGTTTGTTGGACTTGTGGACTGTGATGCAGTTGTTGCTGTGATTGGACTAGCCGATTATACATCATTTCTTTATCAAAATCTGTTGTTTGACTCGTTGGAGAATACATGGGTTGAACTCTTTGTAAAAGCATGGACGTTTTGTAACGTTTGCCACACTCCAGAAATATATATGGCGAAAATTGCGATTTCCAGAAGCTATCTACTCTACTCCTACAGCAAGTACAGAATAAAAGCGCCTTCGCCAATCTGTGTTATTTATTAGCACTAATACTGTCACCTGCGTCTTGTCACCTATACATTTATATCCACAAACAAAAGAACACAAAGAAATATAATAAATATTCCGAAAGCTTCTTCGCTGTTTACTAGGGTTCTGTATGTATTGTTGTTCTTGATTGTGTTGAGCGGTTTCTTTGAAATGATCTTGCGTATGATGAGAAAAAAGCCATTTATAAGAATGGCACAGAGCTTAATTACGCATCAATTAGAAAATTAAGGCCAGTTTAATTACTGTTTTAATTTTAATACTTTCAGAAATAAAACAGCGCGTTGCTGGGAAAGTAATCGGTTGTTTTATTTTTCACATTTTTTTTTTTTTTTTTTCGCTTAATTTCGTTTGATTTTGCCCGGCAAATTTTCCATAACTGCAAATAAAACTAAAAATGCAAATGAAAAAAGTTTAGAAATATATATTATGGAAAATAAAAGTTTATGCAATAAATTTTGGATTTGATAAATTTTTGAAATTTTCTGTGGTTTTGAAACGAAGAAAATCCCTTGACCTAATTAGCAATTGTAGGTATTTAATGATTAATTAAATACCAATTAATGATTTATGATTATCATTACAAAGCCTTGATTAGTTTTTCTTCATAAAAAGAGATTCAATTACTGATCATTAATCATCTCTTTTTTAACCACGAACATCACGTATCATTGAAACATGTCGTAATACCTCTTTTACACAGCCGCGACATTAAAACAAAATTGAGGGGGGATTCTATTTTTAATCCCTTCCTCGTTGACGGTTCCGTTGAAAACTTTTTGAACTGCCCAAAGCATATCCTAATTGCGCCTAATATCAAGAAATAGAACCAGCGACAGAAAAGAATGATGCGAATAAATTTCTTTTGGTATGTTTGTTTCCACACCAATCAATATGATACACAGGAAACTGTGTTAAGTAACGGTTTATACAAGCAATCCCATTTGGAATGGAAATTTCAATAAACTTTTTTTTCAGGTACTTTTGGCTGTCTAATTTGAATTTAACTTCTCCATGATATGGATAATAATTACCCCTTGGATAGTTAAAAAGCATTAATGCCAATTCACAACATCTATATATATGTTTACATGCGTTCTGCATTACTGTTGGGTTTTTTTTCTAATCCTGCTCTAGAAGGATTTCGTTATGAAAGGAAATTGATTTTGTTGAATCCACATTACATTGGTTTTAAACGGAGATTAATCGGGAGATTGAGTTTGAGCAACATAGTTTCTATATCTGCGCGGACACTGTTGTTGAATATAGAAAATGACTTGGTAGCTGCCATTTTCAGAACTGGCAGTAATTTGATATGATGTGGTAATTAACATGGAATTAAAACCAAGTGAGATATGAATTGTGCTTGGAAAGAAGCAGTATACATATATATATATATATATAGTTCAACTTACAATTTCTACAAGCCTAAGTTTACAGTGCAAACCTTATAAATTTTGTCTGGGTTAGCGAGGCAAGAATCTGGTTATGCTTCATTCTTTCAAACATTTTTATAAGACTTTTCACCGTAAACGTAATAGTTAGGAGAACATATATCAGTAATACATATACTCTGTAACAAGAATTTCTCGTTTTATGAGTTCTTCTGTGTAAAGAATTGATTGGCCAGGAAAACAGGGCAATGTTAATTGTACAGGATATTCGTAGAATCCTTTTATGAATTGGCGAGGTGAACTGTAACTTCTCAATATATTGATAACAATACATTCGGATACTCGTGGGATATCATGAACAATAAGAAGAAATTTCAAAGCAATTTATTTTTGAAGAAGAATTGAAAAGAACAAAAGGAGCATATAATAAAACATCTGAGTAATATGTAAAGACACCGAAAATGATTTGTTAGTTCTCTTATATCGCAGCTGTTGCTTTGAATGCAGTCGTTCGCCGAACATTTATGTATCGTTTCCCTAATATCTTTAAATTTTCGAAAGGACACAGTGGGGGAAAAAACATATATTACTAAGCTTCCTTGTTCAGGAAGAGTAACTTTAATAATCGGATGTTTCTCTTTTTTCCCCGCGAAGTTGAAGAAAGTTTTGAAACTACTTGGAAATGATGCATGCATTTTTTATTGGTTTCAATAGTGTGTATACTTGCTTCAGTATTTCAAGAAAAGCGAGTTTGTTTAAGAATATCTTGTTACAGATGTACTTCGTCTACGACGTTTAGTTCCTTATAAGGGACACTTTAATCATAGGAACAAGAAGCTGAAGTTGGCCTGCCAAAGAAGTAATTGCTAAGGAAATAGCAAGGCGAAAATTTAAGAAAGTATCGACATTCTGTCAATGGACGGTATTTATAAAAATAAACTGATACACCATCATAAACAACACGCACTTTGTTTCACGATCATTCCTTGATTAACAAAGTCAATTAAAATCATTTGAAAATAACACTTTATTTTGAACACATGTTAAAATCTTTCACAAAGACAAAAACCCTAAATTGTTACTTCTTTTTCTCGCTTGAGCTAAGCGGGATCCCGCTTCAGGCCGGATTATTTTTCTCATATAAACACTCTGTCCCGGAACGAAACTTTTGAATTTAAAACAATGAAACAATTAAAAGTTCAAAACATGCTGTCCCGTCCCGGCTGTATTTTTTTCAAGTAAAGGCGAGATATAATCATCTCGTTTTTCATCCCGTCCCGGCAAACGTCCAGTCCCGTCTTCCATATAAACATGCCCTACATCAATATTTTCCATCCAATCTTTAGGATTCCTATTTACTCATTTTTTTCAACTCCATCTTTTGTATTTCCAAATTCATATTTTTTTGCTTATTTGTTTTTCTTATTATTAAAATTAATTAGTAGGGAGAAAAAGTAGATTGTAGTTATGGGGTTGTGAATCCGAAATCCGTTTTGTCCAACCCAAAGCATAGTCCAACATGTGTCTTTCATGTTCCGATTTATTTTCTATCCTACGCCGCCATTTAGAGAATTTTAAAACGACACAATCCATTTGCACTTTTCGGATAGAGGTATAGGTACGCAAATGATTTCGCTTCACATCAATTTGATTTTTTTTCATATCTGACCACTGTTTTTACCAGGTCAGCAATCCGATAGGAAAACCATTCCGGAATGAATAATATTCGCAACAATTTGAAAATTAACTTTTTACTTTCCAATTCTTAATCAAAGATAAGTGAATCGTAAAATATGTGAAAAAAAGTAATGAAATATCGACTTTGTTTTTCAAAAAAAATCTTTTTCTGTTTTTACAGTTTATTTTAGGGGAAAATTGAAAAGCTGCATTTTAGTTTTTCCCAATCAATGTATCAAATATTCTATTAAAAATCCTCTTTCTCTAAGAGAATGGGTGCTAACCGTGAAGTATATCGTGTTTTCGTTATCCAAATAACCACATCAAAGATCACAATTTAAATCAATAGGGCTAACCTCGCTCCCAGATCTTTTTACATTTTTGTGACGTAAATCCTAGTGCCCTGGGTTGTCACTTCTTGAGTTATCTTTTTATAAAAACTTTGTAACTATCAAAGAATTTCTAACGGGTGACAGTTGACTGAAATAAAATTAAAAACGATATGTTTCAATTTGATGAAAAGGTTTTTAGGATTGTAAGTCAATGGCATCGCAACTTCAAGGTATGTTTTCAATTTTCTGTATTTAGCAATGTTCGATTGTTTTTAATTAGTAAGACTGTATACATCTACCGACTTCTAACCAGCTAAACTTCTTGGTTAAAAGCTTCTTAAAATTGTCTGAAAGAACAAGACACAACCTGACCCTTGCCCTCGCTGACCCAGACAAATTTAACAAGGTTTTACACTACTAACTTAGCTGGTTAAAAATCGGCAGATAAACTGTATGTTAAATAAATGTTGTGTGAGATTGAGCTAAAGACAACGCCCAGTTTCTTAGGAAATCCCTGAAAAGCAATTAGACTTTTGATAGTACTTCGACCGCGGCAGATGTAATAAGGACATAATTAAGAGGAACGTGTATCACTGCATTAAATATTGCATTGACCAGAGGCGGACGCAAGAAATTGGGAAGATTTTCACTTGATGACCAGTATAGTCATTTGATGAAAATAGCGGAAAGTTGATGTCAGAGTTATCAAGCTACCATGTGATTCATGAAGGGGACACTAATGACTAATGCTAATAGAAACGAAACTCTCTACTTTGTACACGTGTAACTTCTCCATAGAAGAGACTTGCCACAATAACAACACGATGTTGAAAGAGCTACACGAACTGCATTTCTTAAAATCAAACGTTTTTTATTAATTTTTTTTTTTTTTTTTTTTTTTTTGATTGCCAACAAATCTTCAAACGAATGCTTGTGCTGTTTAGCTAACATCGGAATTTGACATTTAAAAATATTTACTTGGCCAACACTACCTCCTATTCAAAATATTATGGTATATTAAGCCACTTAAGGAAATACAAGGTAATGTTGAGAAGAAAAAAAAAACAATTGGTAAAGCCGGAAAACACCTTATATTAGTATAGGGTTACATTGAAACAATATTGTAAAGCAAGAGAAGTCAAATTACCGATTTTATGATTTTCAAGGTTTCGAAAGAACTATAGCGCTTTTGTCTGACTATCTCGACATCGTTAACAACCTAGACACCTAAACCGTAGAGAGTCATTTGAAACATGAGCATACTTGAAAATAACTTTATTATACAATGATCATCATGGTTCCATGCTGAAGAATAGCAAGAAAAAGAGTGTGTATAGCTGAACCATAGTTCAAAATACATTTAAAAAGCATGATAACTTTAACTCTGAAGGATTCTTAAGAGTTTTTGAAACAGTGTGTTATGTTAGGTCTACGCAGGTTATGCAGGTTTTTCTTAAGGTTATCATGGTATTTCACCATATCGTCTCAATCTATTGATTCCTGTTCTCCTTGATGCAATCTTTTCTCCACAACAAACTTATTAAAAGGATCAGCTTTGATCAGCAAGCCTGATGCCTTAATACGGTCGAATTTTTCCCTGTTTAACGACACTTTCGTTCTGCACAGTAAACTACATTCATGAAAATGTCTAGAGAGAAAGGAAGGAAAGATCCATATAGAGATAAGGAAAAACATATGGACTTTGTGAGTCCAGTCTTCTTAAAATTTCTCTCTTTTCAAGCTCAGGTGATGCTAAAGTTATTCTGAGAGTTAACTGAGAGAGAAGACTATTGTTACCCTCCATACACAATATTTGATACCTAATTTGAAAATGGTATTGATAAGAAATATAGCTTTTTCACAAGCCTAAAGTAATGCTTAGCGCATGCCTAATTTTAATTGAGAGAATTTCAGCATTCGATGCTTAAAAAAGTATTGCTTAAATAAATAAAAGAACGTGTTCTTCACTTCTTTCGTATTGACTGCCTGCGGTGTTGTCATGATGATGGTCAGGAAATTATTAAGATCATAAATTAAATAAATATTTTGTTGGCATTTTAAAATTGTTCATGTAGCTAATTATTAAGCAACACAAGACATTGCATCAAAAACAAACCAAATAGGTGTATTGGTTGATGATATTAAATTGAGTGTATTCACCTTCACCTTCACGGATATCTAACCAGCAAATGTCTTGGTCAAAAGCTTCTTAAAATCGTTTGAAAGAACGAGACATAACCTATACCCTTACGCTCACTGACCCAAACAAAATTTACAAAGGTTTGCACCATGAACGTTTCACTGGTTAAAACATCGTCTTTTCTTCATTTCAAAGTTGTGAAATAAACAACAAGTTTTAAACGTATTTCTGGTGTATATACTACATTTGGCAATTTCGCTTGCTTTTTGAGTTATATTGACATTTTTCGGATGTTCATGTCGTATTTATTTTGGGTGAAAAAGAAGGAAATAGTTCGTTGGATCATTAGATGGTTATTTATTTTTATCAACTAACACTTGTATTAAGTTACTTTCGTTATCATTTCTTAAGTCACTTGTAAACACATTTGTTTTTCTTAGTTGATTTGGTAAGTTGTTATATATATATATTGCTAATAAATTTACCTTGCAAAATGACGAATTGCAGTCAGACAGGTTTTTCAAATGAATCAACTCCGTCATTTTCTAATTAAAAACATGTCAACTTAATCGACAATATCGAGCAATCAGATATTTCGCAATTTTTATTCATTCAAAGTAATGAATGGAATTCGCATATATTTCAGATATTGGAGTAACCAAATTGACATAAAAACATAAGAAAAGGTTCTTCTCCCAGTGGAGACTGGTGAAATAATTCACGGAATGATAACAGTTATTTTATGTTCTTATATCCTTCTATTTTTTACCGCAACGATGATGATGATTTGGTACAATAGCCTCTTCTGAAATCTTCCCTTTTATTTCCTTTTTAGGAAGGATTTTGCATTCTAAACTTAGATGCCTGGCAATGTTGTTCTAAAACTGCTTTCAAAACGATTCGCTGATAAGGTATCGCTGTAGGTAAAAACAATGTTTTTGATGTGTATGCCATAAAATGGACAAACAATGTATTTCGGTTGATTTTAAAATGGTGCATCCTGGATAGATATTCTCTCCTATATTGTCAAATATAAAATTTATAAAATCACAAGGAATGAGGATAAAAAGCCATTATTACGTTTTTCCATTCTTACTTGAAGGTTGGGCCAGACGATTAAAAGTATAGAGGCGGGGGGACGAAGGTTGGGCGTACTAATTAAAAAGAACTTTAAAACCAAGTGCTAATTACTTGAATTTGAAAATTTGAATTTGAAAATCAGCTCATTAATGAATCATATTGATGGAAAGCAAAAATATTTTCCATTTCATTTTGCAGATAATAAGTTGATCAAAAAATACAAGTAACTATAAATATTATATATGGTACAAGTTGATTGCCGTACCGTATATGATCGATTAAACACCCATGGGTAAGCCCTAGTTGATGCCAATATACGCTCATGCTCAAATAAACAAACGCCCATGCCGAAAGAACGCCAAGGTGGTGGTGGGACAAAATTTCCTTCAAAGTTTATCAAAAACATATACAAAAAATATAAAAAAAAATATACGCCCCAACCGCGAATTAACGCTCTTGCTCGAATAACGCTAAAAATTCGATTTCTAAATAAACGTCCAGGGCGTTTAATCGGAAATTTACGGTATCTTCTCTCTGCTTCGCCATCTTCGTTTTTTGCACAAAGAAATACTGATGCGCAAACAAATTCAGTACCGAAGATATAAATAAATTCCATTATCACGTGTCTGTTTTTATATACCTCGATAATTACTTATCAAATAATCGGGGAACAGAAAATCGGGGAAAATTGACTAAACTTTTCCCCGACTTAATTGTTTCATGAATTTTTTTACCCCGAATTTTTTTCTTCCTGATAAGGTATATAATGTGAAAGTATTCTATAATTATCAATGTCATTTTGTTCTGCACGCTTTCCTCTGCAAGCGTAAACTTCACGTATACCGTAATGCATCGAATAAACGCCCAGGGCTTTTTCAACATTAACTCTAAAATTTAAAAAGAAAGGATTGTACAGAAAATTTCCTGTATTTAAAAAATGAAGAAATATACGTCATAACTTGTCTCAAATAAACGCCTCTTTTCATTATTAATGTTTCAAATAAACGCCTCCTTTTAGGAGGGGCCTTCCTTCGAGGGGGCGTTTAATAGAAGGAGGCGTTTATTAAATAATTTCAGTTTTTAGGGGGCGTTTATTCGAGGGGGCGCTTAAAAGAAGGGGGTGTTTATTTGATGCATTACGGTATGCTTTTTTTTGCCACAATACACATGCTTTTGTGAAACAATGAGCCCATTATTTTATAATAAGAATCCAAAATGGGAGAACCTCCAAGGGATCTTTAGTAAAACTTTGATGACGTAGAAGTGGTATAAAAGCAAACTCAAACATGAGATTCATTTATGTTTATGGCGACTCCCTTACTTTTCATTACTTATTCCAACATGGTGTTTTGTTATTTGTGTGCCAGAAACGAATATTTTGATTCTATTTGAATATTCTGGTGAAACAGTACAGTGTCGTGAATTTTCTATTTAACATAATTGTTGATTAGGTTATTTGCACGTTTTTCTTTTATGCTTTAGTAGCTAACATATCTCTCTAAAAATCGAGATCCGCCTCCCTCTGAGTTTGAATGTTATACGGACGTCTTTACGACGTCTGAACGTTGTCCAGACGTTGAACCGACGCCATGTGTTAAACGTTTTCAATTATCAAATTTATATGTAAAAATTGTAGCTGATAACAAGGTTCCACTCTTTGTGCCAGAAAGGAACTCTAGCCACCCCGCCGCAAAATATTTTCGGGATTAACAGTTTAAAATAAAAACCAATAACAAGCCAAAAAAATCAAATTTTGCATCAAGTTGAAAATGAAATGTATGCACGAAGAATAGGTAAAAAAATGAAATGATCTAGTCGATACTTTTGGTTTTAACAATCCTAGCATGTTTCATAATGCTTCCTGTGGTGGAGATGAATGCATATGGTTTACGCTCCTGAAAACCATCTCTGATTTCCTCACAGCTTACACCACCTTCGTGAATTAAATAAAACGCTGCATCAAAATTGCCATGCAGTACAGCTAAACGTAACGGCGAATACCCTTCAACAGTCAATGGATTAATATTGGCTCCAGAATCCAGCAGAAGTTTTAACAATTCAACATTTCCTAGTTTACAAGCGTAATGAAGTGCAGTCCATCCAGAAGCTTTGCATAAATTGACGTCAATATCTTCTGTGGTCAACACTTGTCTAGTTAACTCCACATTTTCAACCAAGATGGCATTGTGTAGAATGTCGTCGTTATTGTACACAGCCAAATGTTTTCGACTCAGACTTTTCCTGCGTACTTTGTTATGTAACTTCTTGAATTTCTTGCTATCCAAATCATTAAGTTCATTGTTTATGTCTTCTTGTGTGTTCTCCTCGAATGCTGAGTCGAAGGAGGGTGTACGATGCCGACCAATCACAGGTGATCTAAACATTTTCGGTGAAGGAGAACGTATGGGCTTTTCTGCACATTCATAGTCGCTCTTCGTTTTTTTGATGAACTTAAGAAAGCTACTGAAACTGTTTGTAGCATTGCTGTTCATAATATGTTAAAGCTTTTTATTGTTGACGAGTTTAGTCGACCAGTAAAGTTATCATTCAAAAACAATATCGAAGTGACTAAACTAAATATGTAATCATGTCTTTATTGCACCCTATAGATCATTCAAATTAAAAACGCAACTTCTTTAGCATAGCTTAAAAAAAGACAAAAACAAAAAGTAAAAATAAATGGGGAGATCCACCTTTCATGACGCAACTAATACACGTTTTAAACATACATCTTAAATAGCAGATGTGTGCTTCAGTAATCTAGTTTTTCTTCCAATAGGCTTAATCAATTCTTCGGCGATTTATGAAAGCTAGCGGTATATTGGCATATTGACAGGTTAATTAACTTAATGCAAAAACGATTTAGAATCTAAACGCTAATCATGACGACTTGCCAACTGCGGCTCAAACTAATAAATTAAACAGTCGAGTGGACATTGTAAAAGGGTAATCAACCACAATACTTCTCTGTAGAAGAAATAAAACATTAATGGTTAAATGTTTTGCAATGAACAATATAAGACATTTTTTCTTCATTCTGGAATTCCTTAAGTCAGCGCTTACTTAGACCTCGCTGTATGATTTGAAATTGGATAAACCTTCACACACTTAGGACAATTTTTGCGGTAACATAATTCACAACGATATCATAGACCAATAGCATAACAGGCCGGAACATTTACCGGATAGATTTTTTTCTACTGCTAGCACTTTTAGCGATAAGTTTTCATTTTGCTATCGGGTATACGGGGATTTGAATAAGAATTGAATTGAATGATACGATATATATATTTGATATAGTTGTAAATTTAGCTTTCCCCGTTTAGCGGGTTCATTATTGTATAGATTATATACTTTCTGAGGATTTCACTAAATCTAGGAGGATGAACGAGGAAGAGACACAACTTCTGAAATTCTTTTGAAATAACATTAGTGTTAGGGAACATTAAGTGACATAATACAAACATACTTTTTAAATCTCCACGGTATTAGAACTTTAACCCTATACATACCGGGCCTTTTGGGGGCTCCTCCGTAACTTCCACAAATATGCTTTTACTATGAAACTTACCACAATTGTTAACAAAGGCTTAATGAACAACTTGATAGAAAAAAATTGTGCTGACGTCATCATTTTAGCCCGTGACGTCATCAAAACCGGATTAAGGTTAAAATAACGGACAATAGAACAATAGAAATTTTGTATATTAACGAGCAACGTTCAACTTTTAAAAACACTTAACAATGTTTTTTACTAAACAATATTTCACAATTTTTCACCATATCGAGAAAAATTGGTTGCCATGGGAACACTTCGGCGTATTTTTCAAACAAATTTTTGGCCAAAGTGAAGCCAAATGAAAGTTAGAAATAGTCACAAAGTTTGAAGGTCTAACTATAAATACTTAAAACGTTATGGGTAAAAAAACACACTATGGATAGGATTAAATGGATTTTTCTTCTCCTCCCTGGTGTTTTACGTTTTGAAACTTTCAGAGATTAAAATACAAATATTGCGTTTATGTTAGTAAAAGAATAAGGATTTATTTCCTTACCTTTTTGGAGATTTCAGGGATTTTCCAAAAGGTACATAAGATGAAGTCAATCAAAATACTCTCAAAAATGCCACAAATCCAATGAAACACGTAACACGGTTATATTTCTTAAGAATTTCTGAACAATAGAAATTTGAATAGAACACGACAAAACAGTTCTATCTTTTCATCCTCCTAGACTAAATTAAATAGCACAAAAAAAATTATATAGAAATTCACTGGCCACGAAATCCGTCTAAACATTAGGAAACTACACACATAGTTTATATTGTAAGTCAAGAAATGTTTGTGACAATCAGAATAAATTAAAATTAAAATGTTTAACAAAAAACCTTACTGCAGTCAACTCTTGCTGTCTTGAACAAGCGAACATTATCTTAAACAAAAATCTTGGTCCCTTGAGTGTTTGATGGATTGATTTCAGTTTTATGCATTTATATGTCGTAAAGATTGTGATCTTTCGGTTGAACCACAAAATTAAATGTTGCAAAAAATACTGTGTAATTAAAATGGCAAAAAAAACTTAAAAATTTACCAAAAAGACAACGGAATTAAAATGCAGCAGAAATTTTAGGCTTTTTCACTGTTCTTTCGCTTTGTATACATACAGAGAAAACGATAACCAATGTGATGTTAATGTCTGACCAGTTCCACCGGACATCTTTTCCGACGTGGAAAAAGAAGAACAATTAAGCCTGAACAATATCATTGTCCACAAAGTTAAATCCACACAAAAATTAATTCACGCATAAAGTACGCAAATTCCTAAGATTTTGATACATCTGTCTTCTTCGCCACGTTTAAAAACGTTATCTACAAAACCAATTAGAGTTCGAATTGATGAGTGAGCGTTGAAGAAATGGGCAATAAGAAATTCCGATACTTAGGAGGGTGTTATGAAAGGGCGGACTTAACTGAGATACGGGAAATGAAAGATCATAAAGCCTCGCGGCACTGACCAATAACATAAAAGCCTTTTTCTTTAGATATAATTTGTAAATGCGTTACAGTACTAAATGTCTTTGTCTCAATAAAAGAATACTACCATTCTAGATTAAGACTTTTATTGGCAATTTGGATGTCATAATTAAGATGGTGGATTCAAAAAATATTTGCTGGAAGGGCTGTAAAAGATAGGACTTCTAAAGCGCATAATGTTTTCTTTAAGAGCTTTGGAAGTCCAAAGTTTTAGTTTTCTTCTTTCAAAACTTTCCTCTTGTGGAGAAACAGGCGTTATTGGGTTTTTTTCATAATTTTTTCCATTGTGCACAGGTTTTGCGGGCTATTTGCAAATTGTAATTTGCTTTCGTCCAAGAGCTACTGACGTGTCTTCTAAATGGCGTGCTCACGTGCTTACGTGCTGAGTTTTCAATGTATGTCATCTAAAGTTATTCTCCAATTCCTCGCGGAATTACATTTTCAGTTAATAAAAATAATTGCTTAAGTAAGCAGTAAATTTCACTCCTTTCATTCACGAAATTTGGTTCAAATTTTGCCCAAATCGCCCTTTTTGACCAAATATGAAAAACGATTCACAAATTTGAAACCAGCACTACTGAATTGTTCTACATGCAAATTTTAATGGAAATTGAAGCACTTTCGAAATTACGTCCAAATTTTGTCCAACTCTCCACTTACTTGTCCGAAATTTTTTTTCACGGCGATGAAATTCGGACGATTTTTTCTATTAAAAACACGAAGGAGAAGAACACGGATGGTTGTAATGTTTTTGTTACTTACGCAGAAAGCCAAAAGTGAGATCAGAATTTATATTTATACTAGCATAGCGTGCAGAAATTATATTGTAATAAGTCTGTGTATAAGGGGAAAAAAGGCTGAAAAAATTCTATTCCTCCTATTCCCCCTTTCTGTGTTGGTTGACCTATTTAGAAATCTCAGACGTTGTAAAAATAAACAGAAAGCAAATATTAAAGACGGAACTTTTCTTACTGGGCTACTAAAATTGCAATGTTCAAAGATTTAATGGGGACACGGACAATGTTTATGTTTTTATACTAAAACGAAATCTTGTTTTTTTCTTACCTAACCTAGAAAAGCAAAATTATCTTGGTAAGTTTGTCAATGGATATTTGTTTTTGTTTTATCCGTATTAGTATAGGGGGGATCTCCCATCAAAATAGGGGACTATCTATCTCCATCTTATGGGTTTTTATAACTTCATGTAATAACCCATTTCGGCCAATTTCAATCGATTTGTTCCTGAAATTGATCAGAATCATTTGTTTAATAATTTAATACAAGTTCTTACTGTTCAAAACTCTAACGGAATATTTTCATCATCATTGACCCAAGTAATATTTACAAGTTTTTCATATTATAAAAGCAATTTCAGAGGAAATTCTGAAGATTCAGAAATCTTCAGATTCGGGAATCTTCTGGAAGAGAGGCGTTGTTTGAAGGGCGTTGTGTCGTACTTAAATGAAGCATAAGAGACCGGAGCGTGCAATGAGTGACGAAAATTTGCCCAAAAATTCATTTTAAGAAAATTAGGACTATTAAATTTAGAATTTAATGAGATTGGTCAAATTTGGGGCAGATCTGACGACCCACCGTGGGGCTGGATAATCAGGCCTAACGAAATCGTTAAGAACATTTCTGCAAAGTAGCAACTCAATTCCATCAATATCTCTTGAGATATCTTTCCCAGGGATTCAGAAATACAACTTCCGAGAAATTCACGTTTAAAAAAAATAACAGAAATTTCGAGAGCTTTTCGGGTTTTCAAGCCCATCCACGACTTTTGAAACGACAAAACCAATTTGGTGCAACGTATTGCACTCAAAAACACCCTTACACCATCTCGCCAAAGAGGCAAAGGGCGCGGATCAACGCGTACAGAAAGCCTGCTTATATTTATGCTCATTTGTTTTTGGAACGTTTGTGGCGGACAGAGGGCTATCAAGACATGAAAATGATCTGAAAATCTTTCTCAAAACTTTGTAGTGATTTTTAAAAGTAAAAGCTCACATCTCATTTTTTGACATTTTGGAGAGGGTTACCACCTTAATTCTTTTGAATTTCGTGCATCGCTTAAGGTTTGCGTAAGCAAAGCTAGTTGCTAAGTTAGCAAGTCAAACATCAAAAATCTAGGAGAACGAATGAGGATGAATCAGAATTTCATTTCTCTGGGTGACTCACTTGTGCTTTATACCCACGAAAGTTAGAATTAAAAAAATAACGAGTTCGAAATGCTTTTCAAAAAATGAAACAACTCATCTTAAAACGATTATTCTATGCCTCTGGAATTCCTTTTCTTTGTATTATGAAAAACTCGCATATTACTCACGATCAACGATGATGAAAATACTCCGTTATTGTTTTGAACTGTACGAACTTTTATTAAAGGGATCCTGCCATCTAAAATGAAAATTTGTTATTTGTTTATAAACCAGGAAAAAACAAGATTGCCATCTGACTTTTTTTGACAGAAATGAATCCCTGTTATGCAACACTGCAAAAACGTTCGCAATATACAGCCGCCATTACAGCCTTTCGCTTCACTCCTTCGATCCAAAATTCAGTTATAGCGTCCAGCCCCCACGCGCTGTGTGATGTATGGGTGGACTAACGAATATGGAAAGAGTGTACTCAGCCAGTGGAGATCCACTTGTTTTCACCTTTTTTAAGCTTCATTGAACACATTTATCTTTACCATGATCAGCCACAAGTATAAGAGAGGTAAAATAACAAGAAAGTATAATGAAATTCAATTCCATTTCCACAAACAAAACAAAATATTTTATCCGAAATTCCCAAGAATCGACTTTTCGGTCATTTCCCAGCAGAAAAATCAAAACAAACATTCGTCTTTACAACCCAAATTGAATTAGCAATATAAACTCTTTTAAGTTCAGCGATTTGTTCGAAGAGATGACAAGATTACGATTCAGACATGTTGGAAAAGTGCTCACCGTACTTGTCTATATTTATTCACACCAAATTAAACTCTCTGGTATGATAGACCAGCTTGGTGTTTATCACTTGAGCCACGTAAGGACAAGGGGCTACTCTGAAGTTTGTTTTGATGAGGAAGAAGCGAATTCTCGGAAAGACAATACACTATTAAAAAATAATGTTGGCTGATTATCGACCCTAGCGTTTATTTTATACCTTATAAGATATGGGGATGTTTTATTTATGGTCTTAGGAAGTGTTTTACAGAATATTGTTTTAGATGGTAGGATCCCTTTAAATTAATACGAATGACGTGATAAATTTCATGAACAATTGGAATGTCCAATGTTCGAAATAATAGAAAAGAATATTCGAAAATGTATCCAGAAAAAGTTGAAAAGAAAGTTGAGAATATTTTTGAACAGTGTTTACATTTTTATTTTGTTTGGTTTGTTTTATTTTCTCACTACATTTCAATGTGATTGATCAAACAAGACAAGAAAATTAAAACAAAATACAGGTATACATTAACCCTATACTTACTGGTTATGAGGGCATTACTAACTAACTTTTTTTCAAAGGAAACTACCTTATTCTAGGAAATTAACACACTATGTCCGCGCGGACGATTCCGCCTCGTGAAGAATAGGCTTAAGACCAGAAAAAGACGACTTAAACAAGTCTCTATATGGTCGAAAGACGTCCGAACAAGTTAGAGACAAGAAAAGACGCCTTATAGACGTGTTTACTGGGTAATACTGTGATTAAATTTACTCCAAAAAAGAATGTTCCATTAAGTTCGTGAGAGTTCACGTCAATCAGGATACTTTGAAGTTGTTGTCTCGTCAACATATTTTGCAAATTTAAAAAAATTTACACTTCCCTAATGCATAAGATTACTTTAAACTAAATGTTGACTATTACAATGATTGGCTAAGTGTCTTTTGAATTCTGTAATTTTGATTAATGTAGTGTCAGTCACATTTCTATTTTCAGGTATGCAACGTACGACTTAAAAAGTCATGTAACTTTGGTACAGAGGTGGTGGAATGGGTATGGAAATTAGTGGATTTTAATTAGGCGCTGACCACATTTTGGCCCTAAGTACTTAGGTAAGTTGTTGACATTTATACATAATTCGTCATGATGTCTTTGAAATTCGAGCCATGAAAGTGGCGAGGCAACGTAAACTCATACCACTTCGTGAATTGGAACCACCTCTGGTCTATGAGAGATAGGTTAAAAAAATCGCTCATCAAATAAAAAACCCGAGAAAGTAGATCTTTCGTCAATAATAATGTTTCTTTTGTTTCAACAAAATATACAAATTACTTTTACTTGTTATAATTTACGATAATTACGGGCTTTATGAATGCACCTTCCAGGGTGCAAACAAGTCAACTGTATATAGTCTGAAAATAAAATATTTCCATACGCATGAGATATTTCCATATGTACTGCAAACGTGCGCTCAAAGTCCAATACCTGATATAGATGTGATATCATATTCGAATTAATGTTTTGTCAATTTTGGAGCAAATATTTAATTCCTATAAAAAAAATCTTTTTTTATTCATTTCATCCAATAACAACACGAAAGCAAAAATTTGAATTCACTCAATGATCTATACCATCTTTACCTGGCACATTTTCTTGACATCAACCCTTTGTAGGAAGACTTGTATAATATCTTTTCTATGTCGCTTGACAATGATTCTACACTGAAATATAAAAAACGAAGACTATGGAAAGCTGTATTGTGAAAGACTAAAATTGTATTTTGCCTGGCTACTGATCGCTGAGGGACTGCTTTATGTCATTACCAACCCGGAACGAAGTATGAATTTTGCAAACGGAATTCGAACTATGTAGCTCTAAGTATACCATTAATATATGTACCTCCTTGTCATAAATGTCACACAAGTTTTGACACACTGCTGTTATCTCAGCATTCACGTTCACTTCGTTAACAAGCGTAGAGTTACTGAGCATGTAGTCGATTTCGGCGACAATTCTCTTGCACACATGGCAAGAGGATCGGAAATATGCGCGTGTTTTCGGACAATCGCGGGGACCTAAAATAAAACAAGAAACACGCATTACAAATTCATTTAAGGTTCATTTAATGTGTAAACTTAAGTCATACAATCGATGGGTAGTCTGTTGAGTAATTTGAGACTATGCGGAATTAGCTTTTGAAGAGCATTTTTACAAGGAACTACGGCTTTAAAACTTTTGATTTAGAACCATATTAACAGTCTACAGGATGATCGCCAACACTGGTATTTCGAATTGTTTTTCTTGCACTTAGAGGTAACTTTTGTTTGTTTTCATTACTTTCTATGATATTGTCTTCCGTTATGATACTATTTTCAATTTTCGTCATCTACTACGTAGCCTTACAATTGCGTGTACATTAACCCAATCGCCTTGAAAACAATGGCAAGAATCAATCGCCTTGAAAACAATGGCAAGAAAAACGATGACGTATCATGACTTATTGTAAGTTGAAATACATTCTTTCAGAACTATCTGAACTTCAAACTTTAAGTACGTCCACATTTAGCTTTCAACAAGAATTATTCGCAAGTCAACACATACATTTTTTTGATCAGTTTTTCGAGCTCTTAAATTTAGTGATACTTATTCTTCGCAATTCTATGATTTTTTGATTATTTTTTTTCACCCCTATTTTGAGAGTGCAAGATCATGGGTGGGGGGGGGGGGGGGGGGGCAACTCATGGGGAAAATGAACCTGTAAAATGTTTTTACACGCTATACTAGTATTCTCCTCATATTCTCCATGATGTACATGAGAATGTCAAAATAGTTTCATTATAACGACACAAATCATTTGCTATATGTTCCTTCGTTAATGAGCAGTTAATGCATACTGCATTGTCAATGACACGTTGAGGTCATAACCCTAACATAGCCGTCATAAACCCTATAGCATAGCCCTTGCGGTCGTTGAGGTCATACCCTAACGTATAGTCCTTTTTAATCTTTGACGTTCCCAACAGAACAGTGCAGCAGCAACAATTCTGAGTATTATATGCTATGACAAAAACATTCGCCAGTAATCAAAGGTGGGGGAATACGACAGGAGGAAAATATTTTTTCATAGCAAATTTATGCCAAGGATTGTATTAGATTTCAGTAAAAGATAGAAAAAACCAAAGGTTCATAAAGAGGTCATAATACCTTGACAAACTGCCGATGTCATAAAAAGTAACGTAAAACTGCAAGCCAACTTCATTTTGGTCAATTCGCCTATTACGTTCTATTAATTACCGCCCAACATTCATCACCTGCTTCTAAATGATGCAGTGCCAGCTACGTTAGCACTTTTAAACATCTGAAACTAGTACCCAACTCACCATTCCCCATGTTTATTTTTTGTGTTGTTTTTTTTAATTTTAAACTGCATGAAGGGTTATTCTACGATAATACCTGCACTTAGAGAATACTTGAAATAGTGGTCTATATTATGCAATACCAGCGAATTTAAATAAAATCTTATTGTTAAAGTGTTTATGATTCTTAAAATAGTTGTTTACTACCAGCTTTGTCAGACAGTCCTTGTTTACAGCTAGCTATATAGTTAATCCGATCAGATCATAAATTCAGTGTGGGCAAATCAACACTCTGTTCTCTGTTTTCGAAAGTTATCTCAAACAAATCGAACAAATCGATGTTCTTGTCTAGTAGTGAACTCTTATGAAACCTGAAATTGTATCTACGTATAAACTGTGTGATGTGTGTCGTTAATACATAGTAAGATTCCAACCTTAGTTATAAGCTCAGACAATTTGCAGATTTCTTCCTTTTCACACTCAAAACCTATAAGGAACAGTTACTTAGTCGAGTTTTGATCAACCTTATAATGTGCTTCTAAATGAAAACAAAGGAGCATGAAAATCCAGGTCAAATGCCACGCGAAAATGTCGAATGTATTAGGTAATTGTGTGGTTTTAATACCTGATTCTTCCAATAACAAACGCTGAAACAAGTGTCAAAGAAGGGCAGACAAGTAGCACTTGAACATTTGTAAGGTAGATTAAGTTTTGGTCTTCAAAAATAATAAACATTTGATAAATCTGCTAAGCCTGTAAAATCTAGACAAGTGGAATTGTGAGAAATCGCACCTCTCTGTTTCACTAACAGTCAGCAGATTTGAACAACCATTTGATCCGTGATAGAATCCCAGATGTCCTGACCTATCTATTGCGAGATAAATTTTTTCACTTTATAATGAATATTTATGCTGTATCTGAATCTTTGACTTCCCTTTATTGCAAGAAATGTAAAGTTCATTACATATCTCAGCAAACGTTTTAGTTCTATATGTGCGTCCATTATGAATAATATGTACTGCGCTATGATAAGTACTTTAATGGGAAATTTCACTTTTGGTCAAAAGTACTTTAAGAAGCTGAGAATTCATACGGCTGGTGCTAGTGTTCAAGGATACGTGCAACGTTGTGGAGGACATTTAAATTTTCTTTAATTTCTCCTAAATTATTGTTAAAATTTTCCGAGAATTATATTCCTACATAATAACAGAACAATTATTGGAAATAAAAATTATAAAAATATTTACGATTTTTTTTGTTAGAAACAAAAATATTTTTTGCGCGTTCTTTGCTTTCTGAAGCTCAAACTTGTGATATTTTCATATTTTTTTTTTAATAAAATTTATACTGGCAAGAGCGTGTTGATCTTCTCTCCAAAACCTTGTGCGCGATTTTGTAATTTCTTTTTTGTTCAGGCGAAATTGACGAAAATGTGTTATGGTTATTTTAATAACATCATATCGTCACAAAAAAAATAATCAGAGCCTTGAAAATGAAATCGCTCCCACGGTTTTGTAGCTGAGCCTGTGCTGAAAAAACAATCTGCAAAGGAGACCCTTTAAAAATAATTTCTACTCAAATTGGGGCTCGAGAAAGCTATGTGATTGGTGGAAAAATGAAAGCTGAGAAATCTTGTTCCAAACCTTTTTAAAACCACGTGCTAAAAATACTTAACACTCCAACCAATTGTGTCATAAATTTTGTTTATTGCAAGCAGAGCTAGGTTGGACTTGTTTGCAATTATGTTCTGAAACTTACTTGTGTTAGGCTCGTGTGTGCCAGTGTCAGTGTGTTAATCTTGTTTTAAGTCAATATAGTTCAAATTCGCATAATACTGATACTAATTGGTAGAAATATCTATCTATCTCTAACCGAAAATTAAAGGTCCAAACTTTATGACGTCAATAATACTGAATGTTAGCCAAGATCAACCTTCAAAGCAGCTCTTTTAAAATTGTTTCGACCATTAAAACATTCCGAATATGTGAATATTAGTTTTGAAACAGAAAATTGGTTTTTAGGATAAGATTTATTTACCAAAAAAGGCGAAAAAATATTTAAAAATATATATAATCTAATTTCAGAATCAAATTCGTTGCCTTTTCTCCAGTAAGTATGTTTATTTTCTTAAATTTTTAAATTTTCTCAAAAAAAATATTGCACGTATCCTTAATCAATGTATTTCAGCTTTAATTGTCATTGCCGTATCCTGGTCCTCATGACACAATTCCCACTGAGAACCAAATCATTAATACTAAAGAAGAAGAATATTCATTTTTATAATTCATTGAACGCGAGAATGTTTGAATATTTTGACAGATAGAATTAATTGTAAAACGCAACTAAACGACGTAAAAACAATTCAAGATGAAATTTAAAAATGTTAAGCTCTCAGAATAAGGTATTGTCAGACAAGAGCTTCTTTCAGACTTGATTGTTTAGTGACAGGCGCTCAAAACTCATCTGTTTATCCGCATTCTTTCACAATTTGAAACGTTTAGAGATTAATTTTTATAAGATATTCACATGAAAGTTTTGGTGTCTTGTTAAACGCAATATGACGACTCTCTGATATTCTGAAGAAGAACATTTCGAGCGTAAGCTATTTAAATATATGATCAAGTTTTTTTATACCTTACCTACATAGCTTGAGAATGGCAAATGAAATTGCGATATACTGCAAAAACAATACCGCCTACTGTCCACTGCTAAATTTTAAATGTTGAAGGGATTCCTTGATGGAAATAAAATAATGCAACTAAGGAATTATCCCTGAGACAATTAACTCTGACATTTGACTAATCAACCAGCTGTGGAGTTATACATAGTCTTCGGATTTCTCCCGAGCTGTCTGTCAAAATAAAGGTGCAAAATAGCAATGCTTGAAAACGCATAATCGGTCGAACAGGGTCGGTTTCTGGTTACTTTTGAAAAGGTGCTTTATTTAGGTAGACAATCTTCTTATGAAAAGAATGGCACTTTCTCAATCGCCATACGGTTCACTTGATTTTATTCACGGAGAAACAAAAGTTGGTTAAAGGCATACCGAACTACCCAGGGTCTATTTTTAATTTAGTGGGTCATACGAAACAGAAACACAAAAATCACGTGATTCATGTCGTAGCCCTTTTAAGTGTAAATTTTCTTCAAAAACATTACAATAATGTTTTTACTATACAATAAAGGCTGTTATGTCTAACCATTAAGCAGAAAAATATGATTTTCAAGAGAAACTTCTGGTAAAAGTTTACCAGGTGTCTGTGAGGATTGCTCAAAAACAGATAGATAGAGCAAAGAAAAGTTGTTAAGAATTTATGTAACATAACTAAATATATTAAAGAATACGTTTTTATTATTATCGTTGCACTAAACTGTGTCTGTGCATCGAATTTTGCCAACAAAATTTGATCGTGATTCTTCTTTTTCTCTGAATGTTGTTGTTTTGCTTTGAAAACGATGAAGAATTGTCAGAATAATATACAGACCAGCTGACTTTCCACGGTCAGTAAATTAATGGAGGCGAGAGTAATAAATATTGCAAGTTCAAAATAATAATAATAAAAAAACTTTCTGGCCTGCATAATTCAAAAGCATGTAACACCCGATGACTTGTCCTCAGTCTTCGAACTCAAAATAAGTGATAGCCTGGGTAGTTCGGTATGCCTCTAAAAATTCACGTGAAAAATTAGCTAAACGTAAAAATCTGCAATTCGATGTATTAAACTTGTTTTTCAAAGAGACCTTTTGTGAGCTGCAAAATCATGATAATGGCCATGTCGTATTCATTGCGTAGCACACTTGGCAAGACATTAGACTTGTAATTCATACGCTACACAGTCGTTCAAATCCCTATGCTGTAGACAGATTATAAATATGATTCACAAAAGCTGAAAATAATGTTTGTTTACAACTACAGATATATGGAGGGCATTTAAATTCCAATTTCTTATAATTTCATTTTAAGATATAATTTTATTTTTCGTTACAAAATCTCCTCAAGAATGTCATCAAAAATAGAGCATATCATCAAAATATAACAAGAATTTTCTGAAAGTGTGATGATTTACTACCCATGGATTTTAATATCTATTTATATTCTGGATCCGACTTGGATAAATGATTTTTGATAACAGTTTTTTTGTGTCCATATAGCTTGCCCTGGTGATCAATTTAAGAACACGCCTTAAATGCACACACCTTCAAAGCATTTTGTATGTTTCCTCAATTAAGGGTCCCTTAAACACCTCGAAATTGGTACCAGCCCCTTTTAAATATAGATTTGATATTCTCTGGATTAGAAATCATAATACTCTTCCATAAATAATGTTTATTGTCAGCGGCGGATCTAGAGGGTATGTCGAAATTTGTGTGTTAGCTATAAAACTATAAAAGTATTACGAAAGGGTATTACGAAAGGGTATTACGGTAAAATTAAATTCGATTCAGTTATTACATATCGATATTCCCCACTTAAAATGGTAGCTTCAAACGTAAACAAACTAAGAAAACAGAATAATTTTAATCTTTCTCCCAAAATGATTGAATATATTTAAATAAAATCTAATTTTGGAAGAATTCCACAATGAATCGAACTAAGAATTCTAAACGTTTTGTCTACCTATAAAAAAAATTAAAATGGAAGTATTCTGTATGAAGTTGTTTTGGCCAGAAGATGTACTATGTACTGAGAGATACAAAGCTGGGCTTTATTTTCCCGTACAGTTGTACAAACCAATCAATTTTCCTCATTTCATACCTTGAAACTTGAATAGTAAGTATAAGTTAATGAAGCACTCTCCTTAAGTTTCGGCGAAAACACTTTGGAGAAAGAACCTTTTGACGAATTTTAGAAATTTTAGAGATTTTAAAATGTAAGTTGTCCTAGTGTTATCTTGCTAAAATTGTGTTCCGGGTAACAAATTTTTCAATCGAAATTTAGAGACTAATAATGTTTCGGACTTGTTATCCGAACGTCTATCACGATGAAACTTTTCGTTGTTAATGTACTCCTATGGCAAAGCATAATGTATAAACGAGTAAAGGGGAAATTGCTGAATCATAACGACAGGTACCAGCAGCTCAATATGTGCACAGCAAAAATTCCACTTCTTATTTTGAGCAAAAAATATAGCAATTTAAGATAAAAATTCTGGAAATAAGAATTTTTTGCTTGTACGAATTGCAAAAAATTTTTTCTTGAAATTAGTTTTTTTTTACTTAAAACAGGAAGTATTTATCTTAGTTAGTTAGTCAAAAAGTACCTGAAATAAGAAATTGTTTCTAACCAAGATCTGATTTTCTTACTTCAAGTAAAAGTTTACTTAAAATGAGAAATATTTACTAGATTCATTCTTAATAAGAATTGGAATTTTTGCTGTGTGTATATTTGCCTGCTATAACTTGCTTTTTAACGTGATAATATCAAATGCCTCATTACTATCAATATGGAATCAAGATAAAGAAAAATGAGTTTGGTTCAGTTATTTTTATGTTTTCATGTTTTCATGCATACGGTTGTCCTTCTCTGGTGTATCTTTTAATTTGGCTTTGGGTCATCTGACAATTTTCTACTGTAAATTTACACTGCATTGTTTGCATTCATAATAGTTTTTGTCATATCCTTTGTTTGATTGGATAAGAATACAGATCAGGTAAACGTAAACAAAATTTGTCGTTTCCTTTCACCTCCTTCTGTCAGCCTTCGTATGTTTTTCTACCAATTTCTCCGAGACAATAACCTTATTGTTGAAAATTAAAACTTTTTGAACTTTTCCATGGCCTTAGGATGTTGAGAATTTAAACTTGATTTGTCCCTGGGTGTCTTAACATTTAAGACAAAACTATATCTTAAGCCTTGAAACAATCCTAGGATGCCTGTCATAAAGTTGTTTTTAATAGAAACTTGACACTTTCTGACCAAGACCAGACATAGCCAACTTAAACATATAATAACAGATTCTCAATGATAAAACATGTAGCCGCATTTTTTGCCAAAAAAATGAGGACAACATATGTGGCCGCACCGGTTTCCTAAAGATACGTGCAATCAAACTTGTATTTACAGAAATTTAAAACAGCGTATTATCCAGAAGTAGCAGTAACAGTAGTGGCTTCTGCTAAAATAATTAAACAGCTGGAAAATCTTTTGCAGAACAAAAAAAAAAACGATTTTGTCCCGTCCCTGCTGCATTTTTTTCATATAAAAGCGAGATATATTCATCTCGTTTTTCTTCCCATCCCGTCTTCCATATATATACAATCCCTCAGGCTACTCACTGCACACTCCTCTAAATAAAAGTTTTTAATCATTCAATTTTTATGTAAAATTAAATGTGGAAGACAATAGAATCTCACTCTTTAGTTTCGATTGGAAATTTAAAAATGTCACTGAAAAAGCCCCTGCCTCTTAAATGTTATAAAATACATAACAATAATGATGAATTTAGTATCACCAAATCACGATTTTCCGTCGAATATACAAGTGAAAAATGCATGTAATACATCGAAACTCTTGGCAAGACGGTGGCACCCGTATTTATGTTGTGGTTCCAATATCTTTAGAAAGAAAGATAAGCTATGTAATTGTCATTAGATAAGAAATAATGTTTATTTATTAATTCATGACTAAGTGATATATGCTGGGGTGACACTATTTTTTTAGTGGATTTTAAACACGGATAGCAAATTTGTTGATCCGTCAGTAAAAAGAAGTTGATATCCGTCAGTGACGATAACACAAAAACACTTCCCGAATTTCTGTTTATAGACTTTCTTATGGTTTAGTTGTCATATTCCTCATTGTCTTTTATATCAAAATTGTATTTAACTACTCTAAACGGGAATTGAAATAATAAAAAAGAGGTATTATTACCGGGAGGGTATAGGAATGGAGTTGTTACAGGATATGGGAAAAAATTGTTAAAACAAACAAATAAAACTTCCAAGCAATGTGATGTTCAAACTTCAAACTACGAAAACATAATAATTATATTTTTCACCTAAAATGATTGGTTAACTATAATTCAAAATTGAGTGTTGAATTCGTAATGCCTTGTTTTCATTATTTGATATGCAAATTAGGTATGAAAATTAATGTCAATAAGTATTTTTGAACCCTTTGGAATAACATGTTTTGACCCGGCAATAAACTCGGTCGACGTAAACTATCGATCGACCTAGGGCTTTATATCTCAGAAAACTATCAGTATCTCCTAAATAAAATTTATAATAATTTGAAAACAATAAAATGCATAAAAAAAGAAGCTTGGTCATAATCCGTGTGAATCAGAAATTCGAGACTATTCTGACTGAAAGAACAAAATACTTTAATGGAAGTTGAGCAAGGCTCATGAAATATGCAGATGATGAAGAGCTTGAATCTTTTTTTCAGCCCTCAATACAGTGTGTAACGCGGTTACTTATTTTTGTATCGCGTATCATGTACTTTCCTACCATTTTGAAATTCTAGATATTTAGATAAATTCTCGATCATAAAAAGTGACGAGAATAAAAACTGAACTGAACTTTTGGTTGCATCACAACAAATAATCCTTAAAGTCTAAAGTCGACATAAGGTGATCATGAACTTTGATGCCGCACAGTCGTTAAGATCATATGATTCGGGTCGAGGCCTCTTCGTAGTTAGACTTTTAATAGCCCTTCAGGGAAAATAAGTCAGGGAAAATACCTGAAGCATCGTTTTTAGAGGGGCGTGTGAGAATCATGAAAATATTTGCTCGCTTATGTTATTTTTGGTGGTGTTATTAAATGAATAGGAATAATGAACAATGATTCTATTGTGTGATTTTCGTGTGTGTATACACAAAGAAAGTTCTTGAAAAATTTTGCATTTCAGAAAGAAGTACGCACTTAACCATAATATATTTTTTTCAGTTTCGCAAAATACTTTCGCATGAGACAGCAATGAAAAATAACCAAGAAATGCTAAAAATAAGTTGAGCATTTCCCACAGATCATTGAATAAAAACACACGAACTGTCAAACAACACGACAGACAGAAATTTCCCATAATGCAGGTGTTTTCAAAATGCATACCACATATTCAACATACCACAATGCATTGTGGATATTGGGTTGCAATTTCAAGGGAAAGTTTTTTTCATGAGTGGGATTGATGTCCATTTCACAACGAAGTCGAGATAGTCCCAACAGACTGCAAGAGAGTCAGTAAAACGGTGAATTTCAATGTGCGGAGTTCGAGACGTCAAATTAATAAATTGGTGGCCTTGTGGTAGAGTGCTCCCCTCCAATATGGGAGGTCAGGGTTCAAATCCTTGTCGGGTCGTGCCAGCGACTATAACAGTGTGAATCGATTCACTCAGCTTAGTACTAAGTTTGAGAGCGGGATTGATATCTAAGGGGATTGTCTAGCTGAACGGTTGAGACATACTTGCGGCTTCCGTAGCCCAAATGGAGGATTTAAATGCTCTAGGACCTCCTGCGCAGGACCCTCATTGATAACAGTTCTATCAGAACTGAAGAGGCTATCCTGGGTAAATGTTAATAATAATAATAATAATAATAATAATAATAATAATAATAATAATAATGTACTCACTTCTCTTCCACCATTATACCTATGATAAACAGTTTTAGAAGGTTATTTTACATACATGATATTAACAATATTTTGCGAAGGACAGTTTGAAGAAAATCCATTAAAGGGCGAACAACCAGATAGTTTTGGAATTGAATTATATTAAAAAAGCTTCTAAATTGATTTGACATTTTTGAGTCCATACAAAATGTTTACAACTACAACTCCGCTAGCGGAAACATCATCAATTCATTGTTTACACTTATCCCTGAAGAATAAAATCAGCAGTTTTGATAAAATTTCAAAGAAGGAACAGATTTTTAAAATGTTATTTTTCCTTCAATACAAAACTGCGTTTATTATCTATTGGAAATGGGCGAATTTGATTGGCTGGTTTGATTGGTTATGAGATGCCCCTAATGCCTTTAATGCTATTGACAAATAAACTAATAACATGTCCACCATGTCCACCAATTGCAGTATTTGTAAACAACTTTCACCCCAGGCTTCATTGTGGATATTGGGTTGCAATTTCAAGGGAAAGTTTTTTTCATGAGTGGGAGTGATGTCCCTTTCACAACGAAGTCGAGAGAGTCCCAGCAGACTGCAAGAGAGTCAGTAAAACGGTGAATTTCAATGTGCGGAGTTCGAGACGTGAAATTAATAAATTGGTGGCCTTGTGGTAGAGTGCTCCCCTCCAATATGGGAGGTCAGGGTTCAAATCCTCGTCGGGTCGTGCCAGCGACTATAACAGTGTGAATCGATTCACTCAGCTTAGCACTAAGTTTGAGAGCGGGATTGATATCTAAGGGGATTGTCTAGCTGAACGGTTGAGACATACTTGCGGCTTCCGTAGCCCAAATGGAGGATTTAAATGCTCTAAGACCTCCTGTGCAGGACCCTCATTGATAACAGTTCTGTCAGAACTGAAGAGGCTATCCTGGGTAAATGTTAATAATAATAATAATAATAATAATAATAATAATAATAATAATAATAATAATAATAATAATAATAATAATGTACTCACTTCTCTTCCACCATTATACCTATGATAAACAGTTTTAGAAGGTTATTTTATATACATGATATTAACAATATTTTGCGAAGGACAGTTTGAGGAAAATCCATTAAAGGGCGGAACAACCAGATAGTTTTGGAATTGAATTATATTAAAAAAGCTTCTAAATTGATTTGACATTTTTGAGTCCATACAAAATGTTTACAACTACAACTCCGCTAGCGGAAACATCATCAATTCATTGTTTACACTGCTGTTTATCATGCCTCTTTGTGATTGGTGGGGTTGAAATATCATCTTCAGACGGTGCAAGGCGATCCGGTTTCAATGGCAGTCTATGCAGTTGCAATCATTCAGCTTATATTGATGATCCTTGAATTAACAGGTTATAATCAAGATAAACCAACAAAGTCAGCCGCCGCGGCAAAGTTTCCTTTGGATATCTTTTTCGGATATTTCTTTTTTTCTAATTAGAAGCATTTGTTCATCAGAGGTACCAGGTCAGTTCCTATTTCAGTGCTTGTGGAATCAACGAGAGATGGTACTGTTAGTTGAAGTTGTCTGTAGGATCATTAACCTGGATTAATAATCAATAAATTGTTTTACTCTCCTCGTCGTAGATTTTGAATTTGTGATTGGGAAGACAATTATTGTAATATTGTAAATAATTCTGTAAATAATTAACATTTGAAGAATGAATTGTTCTACATGCGAATTTTTTCATGAGAACTGAAACACTTTCAAGTTTTACCTAACTGTCCAGTTACATCTCCGCCATTTTTATTTCACGGAAATGAAATGCGGACGTATAGTAATCACGCTAGGTTTGGACTCGATGAAGAAAAAAAACACAGCCGGCGTAATGTCTTTCATGCTTACGCAGAAAGGCAATCAATTGAAAATTTGACATTCTGCTTGTATTGTGCATACATGAATAGGATACCCCAATTCGGTAGCACAAAATCTTCGAGTTAAAAATATTGAGTTAACAGTTATGACGTCACAACTTAGAGTTATGACGTCACAATTGTCATTTTACCATTTTACTTACTTACGAGGTAGTATCATAAATTCATTTTCGAGTTATTAACTTGATATAAGTAAAACATCAATTCATTTTCGAGTTAGAAACTCGAGATGGGAGAAAACAGAAATTCCTTACCGAGTTAGAGATTAAAAATGGCGTGCGACTGGCTTTTCCAAGCATCATTAATGTTCAGGGCGAAAACGAGGCTATGGATGTAACGACGTAATTTATGCGAAGGTATATTGTTTATTTCTTTATGTTATGTACTTCTCTGTTGGTGACTCAATTGACTCCTGTTACTGTTATTAGTGGTTATTGAAATCAGAATCAAATATCGTTCAAATTATGTTGGAATTATTGTATATGAATAAATAACTGTCAAATAAATGCTTATTATTTCAAATTTGTGTTTTTCTTGTTTAAACGAAACTGCGACTGAAACTTATTTTTGCTTTCAGTATTATTACTATGGTCCAGCCCTACAACTTTATCCTATTTCATAGATTTTAGTTATATCTTTTATATATCACCTGGAAATAGCATTAGCAAAACGATTTGTTTACTGAATTGTAGTTGGCAAGGGTTTTACATCGAAGCGGATAGTCATGAAAAAACAATTAGTCATATTAGTTATTATTTTCTGAATTTGCTTGGTTCCACTCCTGATCGGAATGTTCCGATAAAAAATCGGGATAATCGACAAAAGCAAATGAGGAATACTTCTTTTCGGATTTTCGGATTTTCTTAAGTGTTGACCTACCTTATTGATGTCAAATTTTCATGCATTGTTCACATGGACGCTTAGGGATTTGTTCATTTTTATTCTGTTTACACCTAATAAAATAAAATAATTCACGTACATGCAAAAGTCAAGAATGACCTATAGCTCGAAAATTCCATACGCGATTGTGGTTTTTGAAGTTTGTTTGCACAACGGTTGTCAACAACTTAATGTTTAATACTTGTTGCTGCAAAAAAATTATGGACATATTATGTTGATTTGGCACGTTTCCTGAAATGAAAAGCGGAAGGAGATCTTGTTGAATTTTTTTTCCTAACCATAGGTTTAGTTAATCAGTTTTGTTAGAGGGATTGCCGGCGATTTGAGGTAACTATGTTTGTTTTCGTATAAGCTTTAGAGGGAGGGACACTTAAATTTGAGAGACAGAAGCTTTTGTGATAAGTATTTGCAAAGATTATCATTATTAAGACTTAGGCAGAGCTTAAATCGAGAGTTCTTGAACAGATAAAAAAACAAAAACAAGACACAAGATAGATAAGATTATGATAATAAGAAAAAGTACCATTTGTTGATTAAAAAGTAAACAACCAAACTGGCAAACAATTAGGAAGATTAAATCACGAAGAATTTTGAGCTTAATTCAAAAAATATGTTCAAGATATTGTTGAAGTTATTAAGTAATTCACACTAGTAACATTCACATTAATAACGATAGTTTCTCTGTGGCTATGGTCAGAACCTTCACATATTCATTTATGTTGAATATCAGAATATAGCATATCTTAAGGGCATGTTATTTGGGAAAATATAACAGTATCTGCGAATTAAAATAAATTGATTTCGTTTTTATATCGTGAAGTTATTCATGCAAAACAATCTTACAGTTGTCAAATTTGAACAATAATACAGCAATAAAATACCGAAATTTCTTAAACATTTAAAAATGGCAGATTTAAAAATGGCTTTGTTTTATTGATAGAAAAATAAGCAATCATTGGACATTAAACAAACCGATGGAAAGAATATGCAACACTTTCAGTGGTTTTACAGGAAATGGTGACTGTAACCAGGGATTCAATTTCCATGCACACGCTATCCTTTAGATTTTCGAGATTCACCTGTAAGCGCTTCTTCTCCTTCTCACGGGAATTCTGCATATCATAAACTTTTCTATATATATCGTACAATTTAAACGAGATAATAATTACAGAATAAATAATTAACTAAATTCTTATTATTGAAAATAATAGCTTGATAAATAAGAAAATTACTTGAATTTCGATACTTCGTTCAACGGACATCGATTTTCTAAAGAAATAGGAACAAAACAGTGATCAAAAAATTAACGTATCCAACTGGTGAAAATTATAGTGAAATCCCCTCTCTCCCTCCCCCCCCCCCCCCCCCCCCCAAACACTAATGATACCTCATTTACCAGACTATTATTGATAACGTTTTACTTACCAAAGAAGCTTCAGGTTTCCTCAGTCCTTTTCTGTTATCTGAGGGCCTGGAATCCCGATGAAACATGACCCTTCCACTGAATGAAATATGTATTTCGCAATGGAGTAAAAAAACATTTGGACACTTACTTGACATATTTCATTGCTTGTCAGTTTTTGAAGAATAAGATGTTTGATTCGCCAGCTGTAATGTTTCATCAAGTAGCTGCACTATTTATATGAAAATAAAGCAACCGAGCCATTAGCAAACACAAAACCTTTTACGATAAAAAAGCGGTTGATTGTATTACAAAAAAATCGCCACAGAATACCATACCTCTCTTGAAATCAGGTTATCGATATTTGAACAGATTCGAGACATCACGTTGAGAATTTGAATTTCCGTGGGTTTAGAAGTTTTGTTGTAAATATCTTCGTTGAGCTTCGATATAACTTTACGGCATACGAATGAAGATACTTTGTAAATCTCTCCCTTTGCTCCTTTGAAACGAGGACCTAATATAGTAGACAACGACATGATGACAATGTAAACAGCTCTTTTGTGCTTTATGAAAAGCTTCGATTGGAAAACTATGTTTGTGAAGTTACAGTAAAATACAAACAATCCAATTATAACTTTGTTTCAACAATTTATTATTTTTATTTGTCAGCGTTGTTTTTTCCTAAAACCAAAGTTTGACAACAAAATCAACAAAAATTAGAAACAAAAAAACAATTAAGTGTCAACACATTAAAAGCTTCCGTATATATTTGCCAATTACGGCTGTTGTTGTTTTTTTTTCATCACTGCATGATTATTTTGGGGACTTTTATGGATGTCGAGGCTAAATATTTCGTCTTACTTTCAACAGATCTTATGTCACTGTACGTTACTTTTGGGGTTTAAGCAATAAATGCTCCTTTAAACAAAAAAACGGTTGCAGACATAAATACCTTGAGAAAAGATTCCATGAAGCAAGCAACAAATGGTAATGCAGGCAAATTTCATTTTCCCCAAAACGGAATACCAGGTGTGATTTTTCTGCAAATGTCACGTACGCTTTCTGGTCGAAAATGGTCCCTAATTTAGGTTTATATAGATGAACGTAATACAAACTTAGTTCGAAAACTTCTTGAGGAATCCATAGGAGGAAGGGCGTGGGTACGAAGTTTTCCATGATATTGTTTACAAAAAGATAGTGACACTGCTTAAGAAAAACATGTTTTGAATTACAATAGGCGAATACTCGATAAGATACCACTTCATTGTAGAGCAAGATTATTTTTAGACATATTGTTGTTTCGCTCATCATCAACTTCTTTTTGTTCAATTGTGTAAAACAAAACACTAAAAGATCTTCACATTTCTATCAATAAATATGAAGCGTGGTGCAATTTGAGATGTTCATGGTTCCCTCCTCTTTCTGTTAAATATAACGCAATATTAGCTATAAATAACAATATATGATCTCTATATTTCTATATCTTGCTGAGTATAGAATGTTAGTTAATTGCAAAACATCCACATACAGTAGCTACATCAGCCGTTTTTACGCCCGTCTTTAATAACGTTGCTTTCTATGACTTTGGCGTTAGATGTTTGTATGTGAAAATGAAATCGTGTACGTTTCAAAAATAACGCTAATGAAGTCGGTCGTAGAAAGAGCCAGTGTTAAATTTGGGCGAGCCTAAAAAAGGGCCGTCATGGTAACAATAATATATCAATTCTATTGATATCAAATTTTTTGTCCATGTGGGAAACGTGTTTTAATAGACCTTTTCATAAATTCCACCATTACATCCTCGTTTTCACCCTGAATACTAATTACGCTTGGGTCGTTTACAAAGAGAAACGACACACAAGAAATAAATGTTTCACGATGTTCTTTCATTTCACTTAAGTTATGTAATAATTATTAAGATTAGAAACGAGGCGATGGATGTTGAGGCGTAATTTATGAAAAGGTCTAATTTATGAAAAGGTCTAATTTAAAATTGTTCGGTATTGTTCGTTACCAGAATTAAGTGGCCTCCGCCCCCAAGATTTTACATTATCTACAAATATTTCAATGATAGTGTTATTTATCAGCCAAAATACGAAATCATCACGCACGTTAATTTTTGAATTTATGAATATGCTTTCGCGTTAGTAACCATTGTCGTCATAACAGTGTCTACTACAATTTTTGTTTTCTATCCATCTGCTACGATGTTAAAAGCATATATAAGATCGTAGCATCGTTTGCCCCACCGAAGGGATAACAAGAAGAATATACTCAACTCAACTTCCTTATTGTATACTCAACTTCCTTATTGTAAAAGAGGAACAAAAGAAAATATTTCTTTTGAAATTGATACACCGATTCCCTGTTTCTCTTCATTGTAAGATTACGTCACAAAATTAGCGTACGAACTGTAAACCTGCCTTTACAACATTTACAAGAAATACAATACCTTTTATAGGATGCAGAAGATTACGTGTTAGTTGCTATTTTGAGGCATAAGTGAACAGAAAACTTATATATATGCCCTTATATGCCCTTATATATATATATATATATATTTATACATTTAATACAACTTTCTGGGCTTTTTATAGGACATAATACGTTTACATTTTCGCCGGACATAATCTTTATTCACTCTTTATGACTCGAAACATCTCATTACTCACTATGTGCTTTATATTTTTCATGGGTTAGTGAAGTTTGCTAAATTCGGAACAGGTCACTTTCATTATGCCTTTCAAGAAACTATACTTAATCGTATATCTGTTTTTATCTTCATTTTTCCGTTGTGTTCATTTTTCCTCAACAGAAACCATAGAAACCATTTTTGAGTACTTGGAAAACTGTATAAAGGAAACGAATTTTATTATTTTAAGGATGGTGCATTTTTCCTCTTTCTTATTGCAATTAGTTAATTGGTAAGAGAATTTGCAAATTGACACGTTGAAAGCATGATGGAAGGTAGATTGTCGTTAATGCGGTATGGAAACGGTATTGGGAAAGCTTTATTCATTCTACATAAAAGTTCAGATATTTTCATGTGCAACACTTCTCAAAAATCGCATTAGATCAGTTTCAAACACAAATTGCATGCTTCAGTGAATTCCAACTGTTTACTGCACACTGATTGGTTAAAATAAATTTTAATTCATTAGTATATATTTCTTACTGAATTCTATAGGTTGAAAAACCGTTCGAATCAATAAACAAAACTCGACTCATTTTCGGTAATGTAAACGACTTCAAGTTAAGATGGCAGTGAAATTTAAAAAAAAAGATACAAAATAAATATATGTTACGGAAAAATAAAAATATTTATATGATGTAAATGCCATTTTGTTTTGCTTTTCAACAGAGGAACACCACTTCTAAAAGGTATGCATAATTGCGCATTAAGTTGTTGATTTCATACTCTGGTTCGTTCGCTTCATTAATCATGGTTGAAAGTGGTTAACAGTATGTAATTAAAAACTTCTTGCAAAGTCTGTTATAACCGGTTATTTATTTAGATCTTAGCTGAGAAACCAAGGAGTAAGTGTGGTAGCCACTCTGCCTCTAGATTTTCCGAATAACAAGAAAGTCACAATGTTAATGCATGATTTCGGGCAAAAAAAAACCCTTTGTTTCCGGTTTAAGACGTTTCTTTTACATTTTAGATGCTATCTACTGTCCGCGTTTGTAGAAACTCAATAATCTCATCGCTCATTACTTTACTAACGATTAGTGTCCATACAGGTAAGAAGATGGTTCCAACCAAGTGATTTTCATGAATACAACGCACAAGTTTCTAATAGACCATATTTTAAATTTTAAACCAGTGTACAGTTGACTCTCGATAAGTAAAACCTCAGTAGGACCGAAGAAAATGGCTCCATTTAGCGAATATTCCACTTATCCGAAGTTGGCCTTTGTTAAGGCAAATCCAAGTGCAGACGAAAATGGTACCACATATCAAAATTTCCATTTATTCGGGGGTTCCACGAGAGTCAACAATAATAATAACGTACATTTGCATAGCAAAAACACATAATGCCTTCGTGGTTATAAAATGGCTACTTTCATTTATAAGAACGTCATTATTATTCTGATTCAAAACGAGGCAAGTGATGTACAGAGCGAATATGATGTCATTTGGAAAAATTGCATATTGCTTCTGGATTGATCAGTTTGTTACAGGATCACTGGCTTTAACGAGCCAATCAGTAACCACCTTATCATCAAATCACCCCTTTGATTCAATTATTATCGAAAAGCATTCATAAGGAACAGACGTTTTTTTATAATTGCATAAGATATCTCAAATGAAGTTACTATTTCACGTAGTGCTAACTGAATATGGATGGCCGGCTGGTACGTACGGTTTGCCGGAGCCCGCTACGGGATGTCCAACATTTGGAACTATAACCTGGAAACGTGGTCACACTTATCATAACACTGAGGATGAAAATCCAGCTAATAAACGTTCGCAAAACTATCACTTCGCTGGTAATTTTTCTCAGCATGGTGTTCAACAAAGGTTTTGTATAAAAGAAGATCCCAATGGAAGCTCAGGGTTTTGGCCTGAAGGGAAATATTGTATCTACAAAAAAGGTTAGTTTCTGGATTTACATGCACAAAAAAAGCTCTGATGATGACCAGTGGAACGTCTGGTCGAATATACAGTCACTTTAAGAAAAATACATTCGATCTCGTTTTTTCTTAATAAAATATGAAGCTTCTGGTGATTTTATTCATAATCAAACTTATTGCCCGAAACCAAATTATTTGATCCAATACCTTGCATCTTATTTTACAACAAGCAGCTCAAACACCTTCACTTCCTCTTTCATTATAACTATTTCTCAATAGAAAATATATTTTCAGTGCCTTTGAAGATGTATTTAATGTGAGTTGAAATTATGGGATACCATATATATTCGGGCAGTTACCTCCTTGCTTGGATTTTAGGTATTTGTCCAGGTGGTCTAGATGAAGGTTTCGTCAAATGGGATGATGAACATGCCAGTTTGGATCAACCAAACAAACAGGTTGGTTCAGTACCCGATGGTGTCTACTCAAAGCAAACAACTCGCTTAGAATATTGTTGCAGTACCAAAGGGAATCCAAATACACCGATAAATTTACCGAATACGAAACCTTTTTACTTGATGGCTTATGGTTCACCACAATGTCAAAATGTGGCAGGTGCAAGGGTAATTTTTTAAAAACTTTTTCATTTGGTAACTCCTTTCTTACGAAACGTTCAATTTACATCTACGTTTGTAATATTCATCAACTAATAATGATCCGTTAATGTGAATGGTCAAAGAATTATTAGGTAGCTGGAGAAGTTAAGGCCAAATATAATTGTATATCTAAATAACGTGATCTTCTTAAATCATTCTTACAAGTATTTGATCATTTCTTTTTTACGCTCCATTTTAATTACGGATTCTTATTATTCCATTAAGGCATCGATGGAGTTTATAAAGTTTGATGACAATGACCGTGGCAGCGAAAATAAATTTGACGGTGCTTATCCATTTGGGCCAAGCGAAGATTTATTCAATACCAAAATATATTATTGTTACTACGAACCTGGAGAAGAGTCGCCTGAAGATTTAGGGACAGGCAAGAAAGTCATAGAAAAGGTAAAAATTTCCACCAATAATTGTGTGATCTCAGTTTCCCAATATTAATGGCGATGATTATAAAGAAAATTACTGAACAATAAGAAAAAGGAAAATATGCTACAACCAAGGCAATACCCCACTCCGCTCGTGTCGCCTTGGCTGGACGGAATAAATTTCAAGAACTGCTCTTGTTTCGCGGAAAACCTGTTTATTATCAGCAATGACATACCTGGGAGAACATTTAATAGTTAACAGTAAGAGCCTGTGTTGGTGATGATTGGAAAGAGAGATATTCATTAAACTTGTTCTTTTAGGACCACGCGAAAGCGTCATCTTCTGGGCTAGCTGTTGCTATTGGATGTGGTGTAGCAGGAGCTATAGTTGGAACAGCCTCGATTGCATTTGCAACAAAACGTATTTTAGCTGCAAGATCAACGCCTTTTGATCCGTCCGATGTTGATCCCTTACCAGATGCACCATAGTCTTTTTTTAAACGACAATTATTTTGTAACTATCCGTCATCAGATTATGTACGAATTGTTCACTGAATTTGCATATTCAGACATAATTTTTTGAGACTATAAATGTACAGAAAAATAACTCAAACACCTTCATACAAGTACTTTATGTATTCGTTTGCCAAAATAGTTGTTTTGGTTTTATATATACTTCATATGTGAAGAATTTTTATGCATCAGTATACCTTTTTTTAGCTATGTTATTTTCGTATTATTTGTAAACACAACTGTATAAATACTTTTTGATATAAGATAACCAAACACTCCTTTCAACTGAACGAAAGATAGTTATGGTATCATTAAATATCCCCATACCTGTTTATGAAGAAACACAATTATGAAGTCCGCTATATATATAGGGTAAACACCTCGCTTTGCAAAAGACTCATGAATTATTCTCTATAAATATCACATTTCTTTCTTTCTTTTTTTTGATGGACTTGAAATTTTTTGTGTCCTTGGAAGAGACAATATAAATACTAAACAAACACGTTTCAAAAAATTGAAAAAGTTGTTGATAATATGGTGGAAAGATAGAAGTAAAAATAGCTTTAGTTTGTCTTCTCCAATATTTCTTTCTTTCGAAAAAACTTCAAATCCTGTTTTTGTGTCTGATATCTATAGGTACAATTATTGTTCGGTGATCGAAAAAGTGTCCCTTATGTACAATGCCCGCCATGTAGGTGTCCACTATATAGAGCTTTATTTTATAAAGTTTTCACTATGTACGTGTGTCCGCCATATAATATGTCCGTAATGTACAGGTTTGACTGTATATCAATATTTTATCCAGAACAGCTACCGATTCTGATATGGATGATGGAAATGGGGGAACAGATGTCATTGACCGTGTGACGAGAAAATAGAAATAAATGCTATAAACAACCTTGAACCCAGCAGCAGGGCGGCGAAGGTATACGGTTGATTATAATTTATGCCATTTACAAAACTGTGTTTAGAAATAAGCAAGTCCCGCATGTATTATGCGAGAAATAAAATGTAATAAAATGTAAACATGAGATAAATCTATTTGATGACATTCGCAGCGAAGTGAAAAAATATTCAAGAAATCGCAAGCCAAGGAAATTTCAGCCGGGGCCTGGGTTATCTTCCCCGCCGTCCGTTTATCAAAAAGGCAAGTGACCCTGGGTTCGAGGTTGTTTATAGGCGCCTACGCCCTTCTTAAATTTTGAAACATTCGTCTAACACCCTGGGCGGTTATTAGCTAGAGGATTTGCCATATGTATGGAATATATATGAGTTATTGTCCCAAATCTAAATCTGAAAAATCTGAAAAATCTGAAAAACTGCAAGTGGATTTACACCACAGAAAGTAAATTACATAGTCATTAGCATCATACGACAATTTTTAAAAAAATGACTTCTGATATCCACTTATAATCTGCAACAATCACGCCCTCCATCCTTTGCCCTCACCCCCATATTTGCATTCCCTGCCTTCGTTTGTTATTATCCTGAGCCCAAATTTAAATTATCCATATTACAAATTTTTATTAAGTGATATGAATTGTTTTCTCTATCATATGTTCTCCCATATTCTGTATGCTGGCCTATATTCACCATTTATCTATCAAATTTGATAACCGCCCAGGCGCATATTTACTAATTTGAAAAGACTTTTTGTTTTTCTGAACATTTGTTAGAGGGGAGGCGGTTATAATACTGCTTTGAAATTTGAGTGGGTGCTACTTGGGTACACTTGAAAGAGGAACGCTAGAATAGGAATTTCTGCATCCAACGCACCATTTAATACTTTGCGAGTTTTGCTGAAAAATCGGGAATTTTATCATTCAGTACGCACACAAATGACTTATGGAATTATGGAAACAAGTTGTTGAAATATAACTTGATCTGTATGTATAAGGACAGTTTCCACTCAGCGCACTTTTTCTACACTGAAATCTAAAGATGAAGTAAAAAGGGTTGGTGAATTAGCTGAATAAATAAATAAATAAATGAATAAATAAATACGTCTACGTTGTGGGTTGAAGAAACAAACAAAGGCGCGTCTTGCTATTGCTTTATTACAAACAGCTTTCTAAATAGATGCAGTTGTATTTAGTATGGTAAAAGTGCACTCTTCCATTGCAAACATATCTTTTGTTTTCTTGAGGTGTAATTCTTCTTTATAAGAAAACATCATTAATTCAAAATTTCTTTTTAAAATCAAGACAATTCGCGCGTCTGCTGAAACTAAGAACAGTCCATTTAATATGTGGAGCAGAATCGTCGTCTTTCCATTAATGTTGTCATTGTTACGTGTTGCATTTTCACAAGGTAACATTACCAAATTTATGTTTGTGACAAAAAGCTATTTTCGAAGTCTTGTACTGAAAACATAAACGCTACCTCTCTCCAACACCTGTTATCTCCAACAAATTTATTGATCCTTTAAACGTTTCATTGCCGTAAAAAAGCTCTCGCTATCTCGAAACTGTCAAAAAATGTTTGAAATAGCGGGAGTTCAGTGTATTAGAGAAAAAGGAAATAAGTTAATTGCCCTTTACCCTCATTCAGATAACTGAACGCATCGTATATCTAACAAAATACAATGCTCTTTATTACTTGCTTTTGGGTTTCTTAAAAGACATACCGAACTACCCAGGGAACTACGCATCACTCAAAGACACTCTGCTAAACTTTTTTTATAACTTTCTTATAAAAATCATATTTTCTGCTAAATGGTCATTATTGTATAATATAAGCGTTATTGTGCTGTTTAAGAAGAAAATTTACACTTAAATACTACATTTTTGGTGAAAATAGGTTAACAATTTCTGTTTGTATATTCTCTCGCTTAAATTTTAATTTCGTGGGACCTACGAAATTAAAAATAGACCTTGGATAGTTCGGAATGCCTTCAGAGGGATCCTACCATCTAAAACAATATTCTGTGTAATACTTCCTCAGCCCATAAATAAAACATGCCTATATATTATTTTTTAGTAGTGTACTGTCTTTCCGAGAATTTGCTTCTTCCTCATCAAAACAAACTTCAGAGTAGTCCCTAGTCCTTACACGGTTCAAGTGATAAACACTTTTCCATATAGCCAGAATTAAGATGCACAGATCTATGTGGTTGTAAAAATTGTAAGAACGAACAAAGTTTAAGAGATACAGAAATTGTAGAGTATGACCACAAAAGATTCGGAATCAGAGCTGATTCAACGGTTCTTTTTAATTGAAACTTTTTTTGTAATCTCCTATCGTTAGATACAACACCTGTGCCAAATTTCGTGTGATCTTGTTCATTTTTACAGAAGTTCCGACTGTTTCAGATTTTGCTGACTCTGCCTTTTATAAAACCATTCAGCCTTATGACTTCCGTGATAATCGTCAAAACATATTAATCTATCACTATTTTGCTTAGAATTTTAAGATCTTCCCATTGATATATAAATTTTTACCAAAAAAAATTAAATAAAAACTTCTACTGTGACGTCATCAAAAAGATGGAAATGGATTTTCTCGTTATTGTGCAAGTTTCTGACGTGGGGCCTTACAATATCGTGTATCATTTTAGATAAAGAGATTTTAGTCATTAAAAAAAATAATACGAAAGTGTGTTCCTAGCCATAATACTTGTGCCTGATCATGGTATAGATATATGTGTTCAATGTGCCTTAAAAATGTGTTGCATAGCAGTGATTCATTTATGTCAAAAAGGCAGATGGCAACCTTGTTTTTTCCTGGTTTATAAACTAATAACAAATTTCCATTTTGAATGGTAGGATCCCTTTAAGCATGTCCCTAAGCGACAGTGAGAGTATCAGTTTTATTCATGAACACCTTTCATCATTCCATTGAGACATTAATTGATTTTTCTGCATTGCATTGTGGCAGGGTTTTTTATTATGTATTGAAGAGGAAACTGGAACAAGGGAAACGGCTAATTTAGTTTTCTTTCCATGATTTTGTTCTGATTCGATGGCATTTCGTTCTCTTTATCGATCGAAAAATTTCCTATCAGAGACATGTTTTTCAATTATTCATGTTTTGCAATTCCTTGCTTTGTGAAATGTTTGTGGTTCAAATCACAGTTCGCTGTTATTGCAGTTGTTATTGCAGCACCCTATTGGCGTAGGACCTGTGAAATCATTCCAGCGTTTCCTTTTTAGGACCACGAGTGAAAGATGTGTCTAATCAGAACGAAGATGTTTGTCATCAATGTACTCAAACGCTACAGAAATTGGTAGGAATTTTACAGACAGTGGAACAGCATCTGAACACCAAACCAATGACGTTTCTTAGATACAAAATATGTTCAAATCTTATCGAACTATACAAGAAAGAGGTAATACATGAATTTCAGCGAGCTTAAGCGAGATGCTTTCAGCTGGAGCACATTTGGCAAGATCAAATATATTTTACGTCATAGAAATTTTTATATACCAGGGCTGGTTTTTTATTTACATGGATCGTTTTTTGTGCCGATTTTGCGCTGCTTCAGTATCCCAATTAATATGGCTCTTTGGTTTTCCCATTGCTTCGGTTATTCTAAACCGTGATGTATTTCTGTCCTGTTTTGAACTGTTTTAATCGAATCTTGAAAATTTTTCTTATCTTGTTTGGTTATTTGCGTTGTAGTGAGTAAATGAAAATGTAAACACTGGCTCAAGTTTATTTTCAACCATATTTTAAGTTCCATACATTTTCGAATTTTCGTTTCTTGAAAATATTTATTTCGAACATCAGACATTCGATTTGCTTATTGCGTAAGCAAAAAGTACCGTACTTAGCGAGATGCTTTGCAGCTGGAGCTCATTTGGCAAGATCAAATATATATTACGTCATAGAAATTTCTATATAGGCGGAGCACTTTTTTGAAATGGTTCGATTTTGAGGCAAATTTGGGCCGCTTCGATGTCCCAAATATGCCTCACTTTGATTACTTTATTGCTTTAACCAGTTTTGTACTGGATTCGAGCTGTTTTAATCGAGTTTCAAGAACATTTTCTTACCTTGTTTAGTCGTTGTAGTGAGAAAATGAAAATGTAAACACTGTTAAAAAATTATTAGTTTTTCAATCTCTATCAGATAGTACTATTTTCATTTCGTATAAATACGAAAGATTTATCTAGTGAAAATACAGTTTCATTTCAGCCTTATTGTTTCTCATGCTTCTGTAGGTTTTGAATATTTGGCTTGCTAACTTAACAACTAGCTCTTGCTTACGTAAACCTTAATAAAGTGATTAAAAATTACATAAGAAATGCATGAAAGCACTCCCGGGATGAGTTATAAATGCGCCGGACAACGCATACGAAATTGTTTCCATGCCTTTTCTTAAACAATAAACAATCTTGACCAACCAAATTTTACTTACTGTTAAAACAACTGAAAATTTATTACATGACGAGAACGTCTGGTGCTTCGATCTATCCTCCCACATTTATAGAAAAGAAAAAACGCTTTGTTACATTTTAATTATTTAAGTGTTAATTAAGACCCGGGAAAACCATAGCTGAAACCATGATCGGATGCTACATGCTACAAAGTCCGGTACTGGTGTCTGATTTTGTAGTATCTGTTTAGCACCTATGCAGCATGTTACGTGAAAATGGAAGTTGGAAAATTGAATACGTGTATCCTCAATCCGAAGCTCTTCAACAATATTTGTGTAGAAACCCTTTTCTTCCCCTCTCAGACCCCATTTCCTTCTTTTGTCTCTTTTTCTACTGTTTTCTTCATTTTTCTTCTTTTCTTGATACGACGTTGTCTTCATTCTATTTTACTTTTTCTTTTCACTTTTTCTACAAGCTTTCGTTTTCGTTTCAAGATGATTTGTCTGATATCTTTGAATCAGCCATGTTTTTATGTATTTCTTTGTTGTGATTTTGTAAATTTTTTCGAATGCATTTCGAACGTCATAACACTTTCGAAGACCTTTAAAAAACAATTCGAATGTAGCTTGTAGCGTACTACATCAAATAATTACAATCCCAAGAAACCATTACAAACATCCATGGCGCACAGCGACGATTTGAAAATTTGGGGAGATTTAACTTTATATGAAATAGAGCAAATCATTTCTTCAATATAAGAGGAGACTACTCAATGGAAAAGGAATAATTTTCTTCTACCTTCTGGAAATATAGGCAAGAGCTTCATATCAGAATGTACACGATTGGTATCTGAATGGACTAATGATTCTTCATTGCACCATATTGCTCTGAAAGCATTATTAATAATGCCGAACTTACTTCTTCAAAATCCTATGAAGAACTCGAAGACTAAAGATCACGCTCACTGTTTAAGGCATCGACTGGATATGTGATATAAGGTGATTTTGATCCTTCGGTTAGGGAAGTTAGATGTATACAATCCATGTTGTCAAGTCAATCGCCAAAACATTCATTTGAAGAATTATCGAAAAAGTTCAACAATTTGATGTTACTTGGAAAAGTGAACCTTGCACTAAAGTTGTTGTCAGACACAAATTACTCCAAATTGTTACCTGTGACTCAAGACTCCGACTCTTGAAAGAAAAACATCCAACGAAATCCGATATATGCGAATACTTACTCATTGATTTTTGATTGGTCGAAGAGGGGCTTTGCACCTACAAGGGTCTTCGGGTCCTTCAAATTTAGATGCAGATGGTTGGAAAAGAATTTTTTCATCCAGGTTTTTTTTGGTCATCACAGTATGGATCTCTGTAACGAAATAGCCGCATTGACGAGGAGATTATGTACAGATAGATCATGTCACTCAGATAAATCTCTGGAACCGCTATTTGCTTGCAGATTAATACCTTTGAGTAAATCTCCAGGCTTGCGACCGATTGGAATAGGTGAAATCCTGAGAAGAATCATCGGAAAAACTGTAATACAAACACTAAAAGAAGAAAAATTAAAAATCGACAGGTGACTAACAATTATGCGCTGGTCAACAGGCAGGTTGCGAAGCTGCCGTACATTCCATGGCAAAGATTTTTGAACAGGAGAATACTGACGCCATTATTCTTGTAGATGCATCAAATGCATTCAATAGTCTAAATAGACAGGTCGTGCTTCATAATATACAAATCACGTGTCCCGTTATAGCAACAATTGTTATCAACTGTTATACTGTATTTCTTAAGTAACTGACATTACACATATAGAACACGAAAATTCCAAAGTGAAAACATTGGATTTGCAACGCACTAAATTAAATCAAAACATCGAACACACCAATTTTAAGGATGGCGTAAAAAGTACACAAACGACTAAACAGCAACACCATAAGAATTTACTCGAGAATCAGAGATTAAAAATGAACACAGTACAATTAAAATCGAACGACATCGCATGGCGCCTCCAATGGTTATCTGCATTACCATTGAAAAATCAGAACTTCGCACTCAATAAACGAGAATTTTTTGATGCGATTGATTTACGTTAAGGTTGGAATATATCTGGATTACCATCGATATGAGCATGTTCAAAGAAAAACTTCATTGAACATGCGTTGCAATGTAAAGTTGGTGGATTGATCAGTCTTAGACACAATGAATTACGAGACCTAACCGCAAATATGCTATCCGAGGCTTGCAAGGATATCGTCGAACCTGTTTTATCAAATATACCAGTGAAAACACCAGAATTACGAGCTAGAGGGTTTTGGCAACCATTACAAAGAGCATTTTTTGATGTACGGGTATTTCACCCATTTGCTCCAAGTCCATTCAGCCTGATATAAAGTGCCGCGATCTGTAAACGAGGTTCACGTTCCAAAAGATTTATGCCGACACCAATAACTGAATGTGATATTCGCATCAGCAACATTACTAGTGAAATAAAATAATTCTGTTTCAATCGCTCAAACACATGAACGTTTCCCGGCTAGTTTTCAGCATCTAAGTGGACCATAAATAAAAATGCTTTTATTTTATTTTATAATTGTAAAACGTTAGTTTTTCTATGTTTATGTTAGTTTTGTCGGAAAGAAGTTGTAGTGCCGGAGTTGTAAAAAAAATATAACAAACATGTTTGATTATGTAGCACGTAGCGTACTACATTAAAAAATTGTAGCAAGTACCATAAAAGTGGCTAAACGAATTCAACTTTGTAGCGTAGCATCCGACATCCGACAGCATTGTTTGCCCCACCCTTTATTGTTATTTTTCGAGTCGGGATGACATCACATGTGTTACTACAAAAGACGTGTTACTATATGTTAAGGCTTCTCTGGGAACTGAAAACGTGGCTCAACAAGATATTGGCCTTTATAATAGGATAGTGGATATTTAAAAGGTAAGCATAAAGATAGAAAAACAGTAAAGTCACAACGAAATCAATCGCTATAACTGAAAACGCAGTGAGGACGCAAAATATTTTATTGATTTTGTTTAAAACTTCATCTACTTTCACATGGGCCAAGAGCCGCAGCTTCTGTAAAGGCTTACATTCTAAAAAAAAAACGCCGACAAAGCCAACATGGTAAAACTGGCCACTCATAACGAGTAAATTTGTCGTCGCCAGTGAAAGTGTTAACAAAGTATTTGCCTTTAAATTTCTTCCGAATGCAAAGTGCAAAGTATTCTGATGATTTTTTGCTGCTTTAACATCTAATAATTTATAAGCAATGATTGTGTCCAAATACGGTTTAACCAACAAAATCACCAGAGAAATTTTCTGTGCTGTTTTATTCTTGTTTTAATATGTTGTTGTTTTTCAGTGCGTTGATCCTGTTTCAAGATCCAACAAGCAAGTATTTCAAACATACCCTAAAGATATTTGCAAGGTTAATTCTTTGTACACCATATAACTTCACGTCAATTTCCTTTAATCATTGCTGGAGTCATTTCCATCGTTTGTATGTAACCCAGCTGGCACTTTGAATGTTGTATGAACATTGTTTGGGGGTATAAGGAACGTGTTGTGCTTGCCGGGGAAAACCTTTGAATAAGATTAAGGTATTTTTGCCAAATATCTATAGAGACAACTACTTATATCATAACTGTTTCCTTTTGTAGATATCCAACACGTGCTGCTTAATTAGAAACTTTTGTAAGCAGAGACAAAGACACTGATGAAAAAAGTTGCATGAAGATCACCAAAAATATTTTGTATTCGATTACGTTTAAAAATTAATGAAGCATACTGCAATGTTTTTATTTGAGAAAACCAAATGCCCTGGCTGGACTGCCCGGGAAATTCCTTTGTAAAAAGTAACTCGGGCACAGGTAAGACAATTTCTCGTAAATTCAAGGGCGTCTGACTTTCAAAATGACAGATTTTGATAATCATCACTTCTTGCCATATTAGGCTAAAATGAGAAGAACTATACTTCGTTCATTACGTATTGTTTCATTACGGTAAGAATTGCAGAAAATCCACATAAACAGTTAAAAATCAGAAGGAAATGTACACTTCATATTCTACCACGATGCTCTTACAACAAATCACATCCAGTGGAATTGTATATGTCTTTATTAATAAACAAAATATTTTTATTAGCATAGCAATTCGGGGATTTTGTTTTTTAAGCTACGTCCGCGATCATTACTTAATCTGTATTACTTAATCTATTTCAATTTCTGCGTTAAGCGCAAGAATCTGTTGGATTTAGACAGCGAACAATATTTTTGTTACTGTATTTTGTGTTAAAAAAGTGTTAACCAAAGGTTGTTAACTCATTCTCTCTACGTAGAGGTTCGTGGTGTAGTAATCTTATAAATTTTGTTCGGGCAAGAGATTTTAGTTGAAATACAAGAGGTTTCACCAACACTTTGATGACAGTTAAATGTCGTTTTCATGATCTCTACTGCAGAATGTCGTTGGAAACAGCCATATAGTAAAGTATCCAGCATCTCCCTTGTCTCCTTTAAGACCATGGAAAGATTATGGCCTAGTAATATTCCTGCCAAAACACTTCACATCTAAACAAATATATTAGTGTAAACCAACCGTGTGCGATTTTAGTCGAATTGTGCACTTTTTGCTAAAAGCATGAAATTTTGCATATTGTTATTTTAGGGTATTAACTTTGATTTGAGTCCGGGACCCACAAAATAGAGCCATTTTTGGCCTGTTTTGGCCGTTTTTATATACAACTGTCGCTCAACGATGTCATTGTAGTGCTTGTATCTTTCTAGAGATGCCATTGTATTGCATAGTCATTAAAACCTTACTGTGTTGTGATAAATATTTATATGCTATTTTGTCTGATTTAAGACTATTAATGAATATTGTATTGAAATTAAGAAGTAATAATGTCGAAAAGAAGAAGTGTGGTGGCTGTTGACACTGAAAAGTGTCCAAAGACGACCAAGGCTAATCAAGATGGAGGAGTTGATTGGTTACGCTGCTTTATTTGCCAATCAGACGAAACAGAGAATCTTCAATCATCATTGCAAGCCTTGACTGGTGATAAAGAAAAGCCATACAGAGAATTGGCGAAACGTATTATAAAATTTGATACAATTGATATGTTGCCAGTGTATTTAGACATTGAAAGGTTAAAAGATGGAGAAGTTACACTTGATAACTCGCTTATTAGACATAAAGCGAAGTTTCACAAGTCTTGTAAGAATAAATTTGGAAAGGACAGGCTTGATAGAGCTATTCAGAAATATGAGAAAGCAAGAAATAATGAGAGAGGTATATAGACTAGAAGTACATTCAAGTATAGCCATATAGTTAAGCTGTTGTTTTTAGGGTTGATAGAAGCTTGCTAGTTTTTCCTTTACAAAAAATCAGAATTTAGGTACTGGGAGTGAATTTCGTGACGTTTATTTCTAGACTCGTTCATTTTTCGATTCAATTGAAATTAAGTTGCATTTATCTTTATTCTATTCTTCTATTCTTTCACAGTTACCCGCCAGAAGCTCCAGACTCCAGAGTCTAGTTTCTCAAAAGTCGAAGCGTGTTTTTTCTGCAACGAAACTCAAAGTAATGAGAAAGGTCCACTCCATTTAGTTCAATCGTACAGACTTGATCAGCGGGTTCGTATGTGTGCAAATCTTCTTGAAGATTCTATTCTTCATGCAAAGCTTCAAAGTGGTGATATGATTGCGCAAGACGCCTTGTACCACAAGATTTGTTTAACCAGTTTATACAAAAAAGCATCAAACAAACAACTTGGTGGTAACTATTCAGAGAAGCAGAGAAAGCTAACCGGTATTGCATTTGGTGAGGTAGTTGCTTTCATTGAAGAAACTCTTTTGACATCAACCAATGAAATACCAACATTCAAGCTTTCAGATTTGATCAAATTGTATACCGCACATCTTGCTAAACTTGGTGTTACAATGGATACAAGAGAGCATAGCACCCGCTTCAAGAAAAGGCTTCTTGCTCAGTTTGAAGATTTAACAGCTTATAATGATAAGAAAGAGGTCATTTTCAAACAATACTACAAGCAAGCTGTGATGTCAATATGTCAACTCATCACCTTCAACACGCTGATCCGTACTCGTAAAGAATCTTCATCGTCGTATCATTCAGTTCTCCGTGAGCCAGCGTTGTGTGTTTATCTAGCGATGATGATTCACAGCCAGACAAGAAGTTTGGATATGGTAGAAAATGTATCAAAACTTGGTTTATGTATCAGCAAGCAGCGGTTGACCGATTTATCAATTGCAATGGGAAACAAAGTCATTGATTTGAATAAAACTGAAGGAGTCGTGATTCCAACCGTCTTAAAAAGGGATATCTTCTCTACTGCTTCTATAGACAATATAGATATTAATACCACAGCAGCTTTATGTGCAACATCTTTACATGGAACAGCAGCTTCAATAAATCAACACCCAATAAACATCAATCAAGGTACTCCAAGAGAAGTTCCTGTTATTCCAAAGAAGAAGTCTGAATCGTTAAAAGAGTTACCAGTTTGGTACACTGAAGTATCACCTTTTCATCTGCCAAATGAGATAACAACACCAGAGTTTAAAAGACCTAACAACCTTGTTCAAGTCCTAAAGGACGACACTTTGAATGACGAAAAATGGTTAGAAGATCCAGATCGTTGCTCGTGGGCTGTTCATCATTCTAAAAGTTGTGAACCAGCTGTGTGCAAAGATACATCAGCTATGATTCCGATCCTTCGAGATGATTCTAAATCGCCTGCTACTATTAAGCATTTGTTGAATATTCTGATGCAGTCCATCAACTTTTTGAATCCAGGCCAGGCCAGAAAGATTTGTTCTGCAAAGGACGTTCCATTGATTCCATTCCACCAACAAGCGCAGCTTTATCAAAGCATGTTCTGCGATCCTCATACATCGCTGGTTATGTTTGGGGCCAATCAATTATCGCTAATCAGGTTCTACCTCATCCGGAAGAATGGGGGTGGAAAATTGTCGATGGAAGTTTCATCCCACATTGGACTGACCTACCTGATGCCACTGTTGCCTGTAGACAACTGATTAAATGTTCATGTAATCCCGAAATAGGTTGTAAGGGACGTTGCAAATGTGTTAAATCTGATTTCTTTTGCACGGAACTTTGTAAATGCAGAGGAGAATGTGAACGTGATTAAATCGAACCTTGAGTTTTATTTATGACAGCTGTTTAAGTATTTTTATTAGGATCTTAAATAACCATTGCTTAAGGTTATTTACTTTCCAATTTACCGACTTCTAAGAGATTAACTCGATACTTTTTATGTGTATGACGTCATAGTGCTCACTTTGAGCATCAATAACTCTTTGTACATTAATTTTTATGACACGAGATAGCCCTTTTTGGAATCTACATAAAATTTCCGATCCAATGATGTATGATATGTCCAGTTATGGTAAAATTGATTTTTTAGGCAAAAAAAGTGCCTATGTCAGCAAAAAATCCAAATTTTTTTTGGGTCCCGGACTAAAATCGAATTTTGTAGCCTGAAGAAGCAATGTGCCAAATTTCATGCTTTTAGCTAAAAGTGCACAATTATATCACCATTGGTTTACACTATATGTACCTATAACCATAAAAACGTTTCACCACAGTTGAGAATGGGTTAGCTAAGGCTGGTTGTAAAAACATAAAGGATGAAGTGGAATTGATCGGTAAATGAGTCCCAGGTGTTGATATATAATTTATTAGAATAAAATGATAAATTAGCAACAAACAGACCTACGTTCTTAAGGAACGAAGCCCAATTTCTGCAATGTTCATGAGTTATGAGAAACTATGAATATTTGGAAGGCTCTAAGTAGAAGTAACATCAATGAGTTAGTACGAGTCTAAAATTCCGCAATTGGTATGAAAATCAAGTATCTTCCATTTTCAACCTAAAACATTTCCATAAATCATTCCCAACATTTGTCATTAGTAACTTTATTTCTTTTGAATACAATAAATTTTCGCAATTTAACAGAAACAGACATCGTCTACAGCAACAAAAATTCATTTAGGCAATTAGCACGGACATTAACTTTCTTCAACTTTCACCATTAAACATTTCCATGAATCATCTCTAACAATTGTCAATAGTAATTTTATTTCTTACGTATGTATTATACGCTAGTTAAGTCTTTCAACTTCAATAAGTTTCAATTTTAGGAAAAAATACCACTAAATTGAAGTAAGATCACATATGATTATGTTAAAATATCACGCTGACCCTACCTATAATGGAGCCTTACCGACATAACATTTGGGGAAAAAAGGTATATGATGAAAACAACGAATAAGACATTGCCTTCTCTGACAGTTAAATAAAATTAAAATTAAACATAGCTACCACACATCATTTTAAAAATGAAAATTGATTAGGAAGAAAATGACATAGAGAAATTTGGAACTTACGAATTTTGGTCCTTTAACACATAATGTGGAAAAGATAAACCAGGAATATTTAAAAGATCCTTACTGGATGGAACATCGATGAGTATATATCAATAGCTCTCAATAAATTAGCAAAATCAATAGGGGAGTAGATCAAATGGTAGATGGAATAATTCGCATTCGGAATGTACCGGGATCGATACCCGGCTTCTCCAATTCTTCCGGTTTCCTCATGTCAACCATGAAGAGTATGCAAATTTGTGCATTTTATTTGTTAGATTCGTAAAATATCAAATATCTATATTTACAAATAGTTTTAAAAGATATTTATTTGCATTTGTAGCTTGGCAATTCCAATAAAAATATGAAATTGGTGACAAAACTAATTTGTCATCCCTTCTCTTAACATTATATGTATCTTTGAAATACTAAGTATCTTATGAGAAGTTTCAGTTATGTTTCCCAAAACTTAATTGAAAGGATTTAAAATTTTATTGCAACAGATATTATGTTTTTAATAGAAAATGTAATTACGAAGTAATTTGAAAAACTTATAAGAATAAAAAATTGAAAATGAACACAAAGATTCTTGCTCGCTATTTAATCAATCGTAGTTACGCGATTGTTGTATATTTCAGATGAACAGTTACGCAAATTATTTATCTGTGAAAATATTATTAGTTATAATTTAGTGGATATAAAAAAATTTAATGCTTTAAAATTTGCTCCATTTGGAAGTATCAAATTAACACCAACTATACCAACTAAAAATTATTGAGGCAATTGATACGAACATTAAATTTTTTCCCCTTTCAACAGTAAATATTTTCATAAATCATCCTTAACGATTGTGTATTGTAATTTGATTTCTTATGTATGCATTATACTCTAGTTAAGTCTTTCCGCTTTAATAAGTTTTAATTTTAGCAAAAAATACCACTAAATTGGGAAAATATCTCCCATAATCGGCTTAAAATATCACGGTTAACCAATTTACAATGGGGTCTTACGGACATAAAATTTCGGAAAAGAAGATATATGATGAAAATTACAAATCAGAGGTTACCCTTTTTGACAGTTACATTAAATTAAAATTAAACATTGCTCCCAGACCACCATTTTGCAATGAAAGTTCCCAAATCATTTTTAGCATTTAAGAAGATTGATTTGATGAAATTTTTAAAGTAGGTATTTTTGATTCTTAATAGCCAATGTGGAAAAGATAAACCACAAAAATTGGATAAGATCCTTATTTGATGCAACTTCAATGAGTATTAATTAATAACTATTAATATATTAGCAAAATCATTGCTGCAGGAGCTCCAATGGTAGACCGTCCGATTCGCATTCGGAAGGTACCGGGATCAATGCCCGGCTTCTCCAATTTTTTCTGTTTCTTCTAGTCAATCATGGTCAGATTGCGTATTAGTACATTATAATTGTCAGATTTGTAAATTCTAAAATATCTTTAAAGAAGATGTAATTACGAAGTGATTTCAAAAATTCATAGGAGTAACAAATCCAAAATAAACGCACAGTTTCTAGCTCGATATAAAAATTTTGGAATAAAAAGCATATGGTGGAAACTACAAATGACACGTTGCCTTTTGTGACAGTTAAATTAAATTAAAATTAAACATCGCTACCAGACATCCTTTTTAAAATGAAAATTACCAAATCATATTTCGGATATAAGAACAAATTGATATAATGAAATTTTGAATCTAAAAATTTTGGTCCTTTAATACATTATGTGGAAAAAAGAAACAAGGAATATTTGCATCTTACCTTATTGGATGGAACATCGATAAGTATATATCAGTAGCTGTAAATAAATCAGCGAAATCAATGGGGGGAGTAGCTCAAATGGTAGAGCGTCCGATTCGCATTCGGAAGGTACCGGGATCGATGCCCGGCTTCTCCAATTCTTCAGGTTTCTTCATTGCAACCATGAAAAGTCTGCAAATTTGTGCATTTAATTTGATAGATTTGTAAAATATCAAATATTTATATTTACAAATGGTTTTAAAAGATATTTTTTTGCATTTGTAGCTTGGCAATTCCAATGAAAATATGAAATTGGTGACAAAACTAATTTGTCATCCCTTCTCTTGACATTACATGTATCTTTGAAATGCTAAGTATCTTATGAGAAGTTTCAGTTATGTTTCCCAAAACTTAATTGAAAGGATTTAAAATTTTATTGCAACAGATATTATGTTTTTAATAGAAAATGTAATTACTAAGTAATTTGAAAAATTTAAAAGAATAAAAAATTCAAAAAGGAACACAAAGATTCTTGCTCGATATTAATTCAATCGTAGTTACGCGAATGTTGTATATTTCAAATGAACAGTTACGCAAATTATTTATCTGTGAAAATATTTTTAGTTATACTTTAGTGGGGATAAGAAAATTTAAAGATTTAACGTTTGCTCCGTTCGGAAAATTCAAATTAACACCATTTTTACCAACGAAAAATTATTGATCCAATTGGTACCAACATTAAGTTTTTTCCCCTTTTAACAGTAAATATTTCCATAAATCATCCTTAACATTTGTGTATTGTTATTTCATTTCTTATGAAGGCATCATACTATAATTAAATCTTTCTACTTTAATAAGTTTTAATTCTAGAAAGAAATACCACTAAATTGGGAGAATATCTCCCATAATCGGCTTAAAATATCACGGTTAACCAATTTACAATGGGGTCTTACGGACATAAAATTTCGGAAAAGTAGATATATGATGAAAATTACTAATCAGAGGTTAAACATTTTGACAGTTACATCAAATTAAATTTAAACATTGCTCCCAGACCAGCATTTTGCAATGAAAGTTCCCAAATCATTTTTAGCATTTAAGAAGATTGATTTGATGAAATTTTTAAGTTTGGTACTTTTGTCTCTTTATAGTCAATGTGGAAAAGATAAACCACAAAAATTTGATAGGATACTTATTTGAACCAACATCAATGAGTATTTATCAATAACTGTTAATATATTATCAAAATCATTGGGGGAGTAGCGCAAATGGTAAAGCGTCCGACTCACTTTCGGAAGGTACCGGGAGCAATGCCTGGCTCTTCCAATTCTTTCTGTTTCCTCTTGTCAATCATGGTGAGAGTGCGTGTTAGTGCATTATAATTGTCAGATTTGAAAATTCTAAAATATCTTTAAAAAAGATGTAATTACGAAGTGATTTCAAAATTTCGTAAGAGTAGCAAATTCAAAATAAACGCAGAGTTTCTAGCTCGATATCAAACTTTTGGAGAAAAAAGGGATATGATGGAAACTACAAATAAGAAATTGCCTTTCGTGACAGTTACATCAAATTAAAATTAAACATCGCTATCAGACCACTATTTTGCAATGAATATTCGCAAATCATTTTTATCATTTAAGAAGATTGATTTGATGAAATTTTTAATGTAGGTATTTTGGTCTCTTAATAGCCAACGTGGAAAAGACAAACCACAAAAATTTGATAAGATCCTTATTTGAAGCAACATCAATGAGTATTTATCAATAACTATAAATATATTAGCAAAATCATTGGGGGAGTAGCTCAAATGGTAGTGCGTCCGATTCGCATTCGGAAGGTACCGGGATCAATGCACGGCTTCTCCAATTCTTTCTCTTTCCTCTTGTCAATCATGGTGAGAGTGCGTGTTAGTACATTATAATTGTCAGATTTGAAAATTCTAAAATATCTTTAAAAAAGATGTATGTACGAAGTGATTTCAAAATTTCGTAAGAGTAGCAAATTCAAAATAAACGCAGAGTTTCTAGCTCGATATCAAATTTTTGGAGAAAAAAGGGATATGATGGAAACTACAAATAAGAAATTGCCTTTCGTGACAGTTACATCAAATTAAAATTAAACATCAATACCAGACATCCTTTTAAAAATGAAAATTACCAAATCATATTTCGGATATAAGAACAAATTGATATAATGAAATTTTGAATCTAAAAATTTTGGTCCTTTAATACATAATGTGGAAAAAAGAACCAAGGAATATTTGCATTTTACTTTATTGGATGGAACATCGATAAGTATATATCAGTAGCTGTAAATAAATCTCCGAAATCAATGGGGGAGTAGCTCAAATGGTAGAGCGTCCGATTCGCATTCGGAAGGTACCGGGATCGATGCCCGGCTTCTCCAATTCTTCTGGTTTCTTCATTTCAACCATGAAAAGTATGCAAATTTGTGCATTTAATATGAAAGATTTGCAAAATATCAAATATTTGTATTTACAAATGGTTTTAAAAGATATTTTTTTGCATTTGTAGCTTGGCAATTCCAATGAAAAATGAAATTGGTGATAAAACTATTTTGTCATCCCTTCTCTTAATATTATATGTGTCTTTGAAGTGCTATATATCTTATGAGAAATTTCGGTTATGTTTCCCAAAACATAATTCAAAAGATTTAAAATTTTGTTGGAACAGATATGATGTTTTTAATAGAAAATGTAATTACGAAGTAATTTGAAAAACTACTAAGAAGAAAAAATTGAAAACAGTAAACATTTCAACAGTAAACATTTCCATAAATTATCCTTAACATTTGTGTATTGTAATTTGATTTCCTATGTATGCATTATACTCTAGTTAAGTCTTTCCGCTTTAAGATGTTTTAATTTTAGCAAAAATTACCAATAAATCGGGAAAATATCTCCCATAATCGTCTTAAAACTTCACGGTTAACCAATTTACACTGTGGTCATACGGATATAAAATTTCGGAAAAGAAGATATATGATGAAAATTACAAATCAGAGGTTAAACATTTTGACAGTTACATCAAACTAAATTTAAACATTGCTCCCAGACCACCATTTTGCAATGAAAGTTCCCAAATCATTTTTAGCATTTAAGAAGATTGATTTGATGAAATTTTTAAGTTAGGTACTTTAGTTTCTTAATAGTCAATGTGAGAAAGATAAATCACAAAAATTTGATAAGATCCTTATTTGATGCAACATCAATGAGTATTTATCCATAACTATTTATATATTATCAAAATCATTAGGAGAGTAGCTCAAATGGTAAAGCGTCCGATTCGCATTCGGAAGGTACCGGGATCAATGCCCGGCTACCCCAATTCTTTCTGTTTACTCTTGTCAATCATGGTGAGAGTGTGTGTTAGTACATTATAATTGTCAGATTTGAAAATTCTAAAATATCTTTAAAAAAGATGTAATTACGAAGTGATTTCAAAATTTCGTATGAGTAGCAAATTCAAAATAAACGCAGCGTTTCTAGCTCGATATCAAACTTTTGGGGAAAAAAGGGATATGATGGAAGCTACAAATAAGAAATTGCCTTTCGTGACAGTTACATCAAATTAAAATTAAACATCGCTATCAGACCACCATTTTGCAATGAATATTCCCAAATCATTTTTATCATTTAAGAAGATTGATTTGATGAAATTTTTAATGTAGGTATTTTGGTTTCTTAATAGCCAACGTGGAAAAGACAAACCACAAAAATTTGATAAGATCCTTATTTGAAGCAACATCAATGAGTATTTATCAATAACTATAAATATATTACCAAAATCATTGGGGGAGTAGCTCAAATGGTAGAGCGTCCGATTCGCATTCGGAAGGTACCGGGATCAATGCCCGGCTTTTCCAATTTTTTCTGCTTCCTTTAGTTAATCATGGTCAGATTGCGTATTAGTACATTATAATTGAATTGTCAGATTTGTAAATTCTAAAATATCTTTATAGAAGTAGTAATTACGAAGTGATTTCAAAAATTAATAGGAGTAACAAATCCAAAATAAACTCACAGTTTCTAGCTCGATATAAAAATTTTGGAAGAAAAAGCATATGGTGGAAACTACAAATGACACGTTTCCTTTTGTGACAGTTAAATTAAATTAAAATTAAACATCGTTACCAGACATTTTTTTTAAAATGAAAATTACCAAATCATATTTCGGATATACGAACAAATTGATATAATGAAATTTTGAATTTAAAAATTTTGGTCCTTTAATACATAATGTGGAAAAAAGAAACAAGGAATGTTTGGATTTTACCTTATTGGATGGAACATCGATAAGTATATATCAGTAATTATAAATAAATCAGCGAAATCAATGGGGGAGTAGCTCAAATGGTAGAGCGTCCGACTGGCTTTCGGAAGGTACCTGGATCAATGCCCGGCTCCTCCAATTCTTTCTGTTTCCTCTTGTCAATCATGGTGAGAGTGCGTGTTAGTACATTATAATTGTCAGATTTGAAAATTCTAAAATATCTTTAAAAAAGATGTAATTACGAAGTGATTTCAAAAATTCGTAAAAGTAGCAAATTCAAAATAAACGCAGAGTTTCTAGCTCGATATCAAACTTTTGGGAAAAAAAGGCATATGATGGAAACTACAAATAAAAAATTGCCTTTCGTGACAATTACATCAAATTAAAATTAAACATCACTATCAGACCACCATTTTGCAATAAATATTCCCAAATCATTTTTATCATTTAAGAAGATTGATTTGATGAAATTTTTAATGTAGGTATTTTGGTTTCTTAATAGCCAACGTGGAAAAGATAAACCACAAAAAGTTTGATAACATACTTATTTGAGGCAACATCAATGAGTATTTATCAATAACTATAAATATATTAGCAAAATCATTGGGGGAGTAGCTCAAATGGTAGAGCGTCCGATTCGCATTCGGAAGGTACCGGGATCAATGCTTCTCCAATTTTTTCTGCTTCCTCTAGTCAATCATGGTCAGATTGCGTATTAGTACATTATAATTGTCAGATTTGAGAATTCTAAAATATCTTTAAAAAAGATGTAATTACAAAGTGATTTTAAAATTTCGTAAGAGTAGCAAATTCAAAATAAACGCAGAGTTTCCAGCTCGATATCAAACTTTTGGAGAAAAAAGGGATATGATGGAAACTACAAATAAAAAATTGCCTTTCGTGACAATTACATCAAATTAAAATTAAACATCAATACCAGACATCCTTTTAAAAATGAAAATTACCAAATCATATTTCGGATATACGAACAAATTGATATAATGAAATTTTGAATTTAAAAATTTTGGTCCTTTAATACATAATGTGGAAAAAAGAAACAAGGAATGTTTGGATTTTACCTTATTGGATGGAACATCGATAAGTATATATCAGTAACTATAAATAAATCTCCGAAATCAATGGGGGAGTAGCTCAAATGGTAGAGCGTCTGATTCGCATTCGAAAGGTACCCGGATCGATACCCGGCTTCTCCAATTCTTCTGGTTTCTTCATTGCAACCATGAAAAGTGTGCAAATTTGTGCATTTAATTTGATACATTCGTAAAATATCAAATATTTATATTTACAAATGGTTTTAAAAGATATTTTTTTGCATTTGTAGCTTGGCGATTCCAATGAAAAATGAAATTGGTGATAAAACTATTTTGTCATCCCTTCTCTTAACATTATATGTGTCTTTGAAATGCTATATATCTTATGAGAAGTTTCGGTTATGTTTCCCAAAACATAATTGAAAGGATTAAAAATTTTGTTGGAACAGATATGATGTTTTTAATAGAAAATGTAATTACGAAGTAATTTGAAAAACTTATAAGAATAAAAAATTGAAAATGAACACAAAGATTCTTGCTCGATATTGATTCAATCGTAGTTACGCGATTGTAGTATATTTCAGATGAACAGTTACGCAAATTATTTATCTGTGAAAATATTATTAGTTATAATTTAGTGGATATAAAAAAATTTAATGCTTTAAAATTTGCTCCATTTGGAAGTATCAAATTAACACCAACTATACCAACTAAAAATTATTGAGGCAATTGATACGAACATTAAATTTTTTCCCCTTTCAACAGTAAATATTTTCATAAATCATCCTTAACGATTGTGTATTGTAATTTGATTTCTTATGTATGCATTATACTCTAGTTAAGTCTTTCCGCTTTAATAAGTTTTAATTTTAGCAAAAAATACCACTAAATTGGGAAAATATCTCCCATAATCGGCTTAAAATATCACGGTTAACCAATTTACAATGGGGTCTTACGGACATAAAATTTCGGAAAAGAAGATATATGATGAAAATTACAAATCAGAGGTTACCCTTTTTCACAGTTACATTAAATTAAAATTAAACATTGCTCCCAGACCACCATTTTGCAATGAAAGTTTCCAAATCATTTTTAGCATTTAAGAAGATTGATTTGATGAAATTTTTAAAGTAGGTATTTTTGATTCTTAATAGCCAATGTGGAAAAGATAAACCACAAAAATTGGATAAGATCCTTATTTGATGCAACTTCAATGAGTATTAATTAATAACTATTAATATATTAGCAAAATCATTGCTGCAGGAGCTCCAATGGTAGACCGTCCGATTCGCATTCGGAAGGTACCGGGATCAATGCCCGGCTTCTCCAATTTTTTCTGCTTTCTTTAGTCAATCATGGTCAGATTGCGTATTAGTACATTATAATTGTCAGATTTGTAAATTCCAAAATATCTTTAAAGAAGATGTAATTACGAAGTGATTTCAAAAATTCATAGGAGTAACAAATCCAAAATAAACGCACAGTTTCTAGCTCCATATAAAAATTTTGGAATAAAAGGCATATGGTGGAAACTACAAATGAGACGTGGCCTTTTGTGACTGTTAAATTAAATTAAAATTAAACATCGCTACCAGACATCCTTTTTAAAATGAAAATTACCAAATCATATTTCGGATATAAGAACAAATTGATATAATGAAATTTTGAATCTAAAAATTTTGGTCCTTTAATACATAATGTGGAAAAAAGAAACAAGGAATATTTGCATTTTACCTTATTGGATGGAACATCGATAAGTATATATCAGTAGCTGTAAATAAATCAGCGAAATCAATGGGGGAGTAGCTCAAATGGTAGAGCGTCCGATTCGCATTCGGAAGGTACCGGGATCGATGCCCGGCTTCTCCAATTCTTCAGGTTTCTTCATTGCAACCATGAAAAGTCTGCAAATTTGTGCATTTAATTTGATAGATTTGTAAAATATCAAATATTTATATTTACAAATGGTTTTAAAAGATATTTTTTTGCATTTGTAGCTTGGCAATTCCAATGACAAATGAAATTGGTAATAAAACTATTTTGTCATCCCTTCCCTTAACATTATATGTATCTTTGAAATGGTAAGTATCTTATGAGAAGTTTCAGTTATGTTTCCCAAAACATAATTGAAAGGATTTAAAATTTTAGTTGAACAGATATTATGTTTTCAACAGAAAATGTAATTACGAAGTAATTTGAAAAATTTAAAAGAATAAAAAATTCAAAAAGGAACACAAAGATTCTTGCTCGATATTAATTCAATCGTAGTTACGCGAATGTTGTATATTTCAAATGAACAGTTACGCAAATTATTTATCTGTGAAAATATTTTTAGTTATACTTTAGTGGGGATAAGAAAATTTAAAGATTTAACGTTTGCTCCGTTCGGAAAATTCAAATTAACACCATTTTTGCCAACGAAAAATTATTGATCCAATTGGTACCAACATTAAGTTTTTTCCCCTTTTAACAGTAAATATTTCCATAAATCATCCTTAACATTTGTGTATTGTTATTTCATTTCTTATGAAGGCATCATACTATAATTAAATCTTTCTACTTTAATAAGTTTTAATTCTAGAAAGAAATACCACTAAATTGGGAGAATATCTCCCATAATCGGCTTAAAATATCACGGTTAACCAATTTACAATGGGGTCTTACGGACATAAAATTTCGGAAAAGTAGATATATGATGAAAATTACTAATCAGAGGTTAAACATTTTGACAGTTACATCAAATTAAATTTAAACATTGCTCCCAGACCAGCATTTTGCAATGAAAGTTCCCAAATCATTTTTAGCATTTAAGAAGATTGATTTGATGAAATTTTTAAGTTTGGTACTTTGGTTTCTTAATAGTCAATGTGGAAAAGATAAACCACAAAAATTTGATAGGATACTTATTTGAACCAACATCAATGAGTATTTATCAATAACTGTTAATATATTATCAAAATCATTGGGGGAGTAGCGCAAATGGTAAAGCGTCCGACTCACTTTCGGAAGGTACCGGGAGCAATGCCTGGCTCTTCCAATTCTTTCTGTTTCCTCTTGTCAATCATGGTGAGAGTGCGTGTTAGTGCATTATAATTGTCAGATTTGAAAATTCTAAAATATCTTTAAAAAAGATGTAATTACGAAGTGATTTCAAAATTTCGTAAGAGTAGCAAATTCAAAATAAACGCAGAGTTTCTAGCTTGATATCAAACTTTTGGAGAAAAAAGGGATATGATGGAAACTACAAATAAGAAATTGCCTTTCGTGACAGTTACATCAAATTAAAATTAAACATCGCTATCAGACCACTATTTTGCAATGAATATTCGCAAATCATTTTTATCATTTAAGAAGATTGATTTGATGAAATTTTTAATGTAGGTATTTTGGTTTCTTAATAGCCAACGTGGAAAAGACAAACCACAAAAATTTGATAAGATCCTTATTTGAAGCAACATCAATGAGTATTTATCAATAACTATAAATATATTAGCAAAATCATTGGGGGAGTAGCTCAAATGGTAGAGCGTCCGATTCGCATTCGGAAGGTACCGGGATCAATGCTCGGCTTCTCCAATTCTTTCTGTTTCCTCTTCTTAATCATGGTGAGAGTGCGTGTTAGTACATTATAATTGTCAGATTTGAAAATTCTAAAATATCTTTAAAAAAGATGTAATTACGAAGTGATTTCAAAATTTCGTAAGAGTAGCAAATTCAAAATAAACGCAGAGTTTCTAGCTCGATATCAAATTTTTGGAGAAAAAAGGGATATGATGGAAACTACAAATAAGAAATTGCCTTTCGTGACAGTTACATCAAATTAAAATTAAACATCAATACCAGACATCCTTTTAAAAATGAAAATTACCAAATCATATTTCGGATATAAGAACAAATTGATATAATGAAATTTTGAATCTAAAAATTTTGGTCCTTTAATACATAATGTGGAAAAAAGAACCAAGGAATATTTGCATTTTACTTTATTGGATGGAACATCGATAAGTATATATCAGTAGCTGTAAATAAATCTCCGAAATCAATGGGGGAGTAGCTCAAATGGTAGAGCGTCCGATTCGCATTCGGAAGGTACCGGGATCGATGCCCGGCTTCTCCAATTCTTCTGGTTTCTTCATTTCAACCATGAAAAGTATGCAAATTTGTGCATTTAATATGAAAGATTTGCAAAATATCAAATATTTGTATTTACAAATGGTTTTAAAAGATATTTTTTTGCATTTGTAGCTTGGCAATTCCAATGAAAAATGAAATTGGTGATAAAACTATTTTGTCATCCCTTCTCTTAATATTATATGTGTCTTTGAAGTGCTATATATCTTATGAGAAATTTCGGTTATGTTTCCCAAAACATAATTCAAAAGATTTAAAATTTTGTTGGAACAGATATGATGTTTTTAATAGAAAATGTAATTACGAAGTAATTTGAAAAACTACTAAGAAGAAAAAATTGAAAACAGTAAACATTTCAACAGTAAACATTTCCATAAATTATCCTTAACATTTGTGTATTGTAATTTGATTTCCTATGTATGCATTATACTCTAGTTAAGTCTTTCCGCTTTAAGATGTTTTAATTTTAGCAAAAATTACCAATAAATCGGGAAAATATCTCCCATAATCGGCTTAAAACTTCACGGTTAACCAATTTACACTGTAGTCATACGGATATAAAATTTCGGAAAAGAAGATATATGATGAAAATTACAAATCAGAGGTTAAACATTTTGACAGTTACATCAAACTAAATTTAAACATTGCTCCCAGACCACCATTTTGCAATGAAAGTTCCCAAATCATTTTTAGCATTTAAGAAGATTGATTTGATGAAATTTTTAAGTTAGGTACTTTAGTTTCTTAATAGTCAATGTGAGAAAGATAAATCACAAAAATTTGATAAGATCCTTATTTGATGCAACATCAATGAGTATTTATCCATAACTATTTATATATTATCAAAATCATTAGGAGAGTAGCTCAAATGGTAAAGCGTCCGATTCGCATTCGGAAGGTACCGGGATCAATGCCCGGCTACCCCAATTCTTTCTGTTTACTCTTGTCAATCATGGTGAGAGTGCGTGTTAGTACATTATAATTGTCAGATTTGAAAATTCTAAAATATCTTTAAAAAAGATGTAATTACGAAGTGATTTCAAAATTTCGTATGAGTAGCAAATTCAAAATAAACGCATCGTTTCTAGCTCGATATCAAACTTTTGGGGAAAAAAGGGATATGATGGAAGCTACAAATAAGAAATTGTCTTTCGTGACAGTTACATCAAATTAAAATTAAACATCGCTATCAGACCACCATTTTGCAATGAATATTCCCAAATCATTTTTATCATTTAAGAAGATTGATTTGATGAAATTTTTAATGTAGGTATTTTGGTTTCTTAATAGCCAACGTGGAAAAGACAAACCACAAAAATTTGATAAGATCCTTATTTGAAGCAACATCAATGAGTATTTATCAATAACTATAAATATATTACCAAAATCATTGGGGGAGTAGCTCAAATGGTAGAGCGTCCGATTCGCATTCGGAAGGTACCGGGATCAATGCCCGGCTTTTCCAATTTTTTCTGCTTCCTTTAGTTAATCATGGTCAGATTGCGTATTAGTACATTATAATTGTCAGATTTGAGAATTCTAAAATATCTTTAAAGAAGATGTAATTACAAAGTGATTTTAAAATTTCGTAAGAGTAGCAAATTCAAAATAAACGCAGAGTTTCCAGCTCGATATCAAACTTTTGGAGAAAAAAGGGATATGATGGAAACTACAAATAAAAAATTGCCTTTCGTGACAATTACATCAAATTAAAATTAAACATCAATACCAGACATCCTTTTAAAAATGAAAATTACCAAATCATATTTCGGATATACGAACAAATTGATATAATGAAATTTTGAATTTAAAAATTTTGGTCCTTTAATACATAATGTGGAAAAAAGAAACAAGGAATGTTTGGATTTTACCTTATTGGATGGAACATCGATAAGTATATATCAGTAACTATAAATAAATCTCCGAAATCAATGGGGGAGTAGCTCAAATGGTAGTGCGTCTGATTCGCATTCGAAAGGTACCCGGATCGATACCCGGCTTCTCCAATTCTTCTGGTTTCTTCATTGCAACCATGAAAAGTGTGCAAATTTGTGCATTTAATTTGATACATTCGTAAAATATCAAATATTTATATTTACAAATGGTTTTAAAAGATATTTTTTTGCATTTGTAGCTTGGCGATTCCAATGAAAAATGAAATTGGTGATAAAACTATTTTGTCATCCCTTCTCTTAACATTATATGTGTCTTTGAAATGCTATATATCTTATGAGAAGTTTCGGTTATGTTTCCCAAAACATAATTGAAAGGATTAAAAATTTTGTTGGAACAGATATGATGTTTTTAATAGAAAATGTAATTACGAAGTAATTTGAAAAACTTCTAAGAAGAAAAAATTGAAAATGAACACAAAGATTCTTGCTTGATATTTATTCAATCGTAGTTAAGCGCATGTTGTATATTTCAGATGAACAGTTACGCAAATTATTTATCTGTGAAAATATTTTTAGTTATATTTCAGTGGGGATAAAATTTTTTAAAGATTTAACGTTTGCTCCGTTTGGAAAATTCAAATTAACACCATCTATACCAACGAAAAATTATTGAGCCAATTGGTACGAACAATAACTTTTTTCCCCTTTCAACAGTAAATATTTCCATAAATCATCCTTAACATTTGTGTATTGTAATTTGATTTCTTATGTATGGATTATACTCTAGTTAACTTTTTCCGGTTTAATAAGTTTTAATTTTAGCAAAAAATACCACTAAATTGGGAGAATACCTCCCATAAACGGCTTAAAATATCACGATTAACCAATTTACACTGTGGTCTTACGGACATAAAATTTCGGAAAAGAAGATATATGATGAAAATTACAAATAAGAGGTTAACCTTTTTGACAGTTAAATCAAACTAAATTTAAACATTGCTCCCAGACCACCGTATTGCAATGAAAGTTCCCAAATCATTTTAAGCATTTAAGAAGATTGATTTGATGAAATTTTTAATGTAGGTACTTTGGTTTCTTAATAGCCAATGTGGAAAAGATAAACCACAAAAATTTGATAAGATCCTTATTTGAAGCAACATTAATGAGTATTTATCAATAACTATTAATATATTACCAAAATCAATGGGGGAGAAGCTCAAATGGTAAAACGTCCGACTCGCTTTCGGAAGGTACCTGGATCAATGCCCGGCTCCTCCAATTCTTTCTGTTTCCTCTTGTCAATCATAGTGAGAGTGCGTGTTAGTACATTATAATTGTCAGATTTGAAAATTCTAAAATATCTTTAAAAAAGATGTAATTACGAAGTGATTTCAAAAATTCGTAAAAGTAGCAAATTCAAAATAAACGCAGAGTTTCTAGCTCGATATCAAACTTTTGGGAAAAAAAGGCATATGATGGAAACTACAAATAAAAAATTGCCTTTCGTGACAGTTACATCAAATTAAAATTAAACATCACTATCAGACCACCATTTTGCAATGAATATTCCCAAATCATTTTTATCATTTAAGAAGATTGATTTGATGAAATTTTTAATGTAGGTATTTTGGTTTCTTAATAGCCAACGTGGAAAAGATAAACCACAAAAATTTGATAACATACTTACTTGAGGCAACATCAATGAGTATTTATCAATAACTATAAATATATTAGCAAAATCATTGGGGGAGTAGCTCAAATGGTAGAGCGTCCGATTCGCATTCGGAAGGTACCGGGATCAATGCCCGGCTTCTCCAATTTTTTCTGCTTCCTCTAGTCAATCATGGTCAGATTGCGTATTAGTACATTATAATTGTCAGATTTGTAAATTCCAAAATATCTTTAAAGAAGATGTAATTACGAAGTGATTTTAAAAATTCATAGGAGTAACAAATCCAAAGTAAACGCAGAGTTTCTAGCTCGATGTAAATATTTTGGAATAAATAGCATATGGTGAAAACTACAAATGACACGTTGCCTTTTGTGACAGTTAAATTAAATTAAAATTAAACATCGCTACCAGACATCCTTTTTAAAATGAAAATTACCAAATCATATTTCGGATATACGAACAAATTGATATAATGAAATTTTGAATTTAAAAATTTTGGTCCTTTAATACATAATGTGGAAAAAAGAAACAAGGAATGTTTGGATTTTACCTTATTGGATGGAACATCGATAAGTATATATCAGTAACTATAAATAAATCTCCGAAATCAATGGGGGAGTAGCTCAAATGGTAGAGCGTCCGATTCGCATTCGGAAGGTACCGGGATCGATACCCGGCTTCTCCAATTCTTCTGGTTTCTTCATTGCAACCATGAAAAGTGTGCAAATTTGTGCATTTAATTTGATACATTCGTAAAATATCAAATATTTATATTTACAAATGGTTTTAAAAGATATTTTTTTGCATTTGTAGCTTTACAATTCCAATGAAAAATGAAATTGGTGATAAAACTATTTTGTCATCCTTTCTCTTAACATTATATGTGTCTTTGAAATGCTATATATCTTATGAGAAGTTTCGGTTATGTTTCCCAAAACATAATTGAAAGGATTTACAATTTTATTGGAACAAATATGATGTTTTTAATAGAAAATGTAATTACGAAGTAATTTGAAAAACTTCTAAGAAGAAAAAATTGAAAATGAACACAAAGATTCTTGTTTGATATTTATTCAATCGTATTTACGCGAATGTTGTATATTTCAGATGAACAGTTACGCAAATTATTTATCTGTGAAAATATTTTTAGTTATATTTCAGTGGGGATAAAATTTTTTAAAGATTTAACGTTTGCTCCGTTTGGAAAATTCAAATTAACACCATCTATACCAACGAAAAATTATTGAGCCAATTGGTACGAACAATAACTTTTTTCCCCTTTCAACAGTAAATATTTCCATAAATCATCCTTAACATTTGTGTATTGTAATTTGATTTCTTATGTATGGATTATACTCTAGTTAAGTTTTTCCGGTTTAATAAGTTTTAATTTTAGCAAAAAATACCACTAAATTGGGAGAATACCTCCCATAAACGGCTTAAAATATCACGATTAACCAATTTACAATGGTGTCTTACGGACATAAAATTTCGGAAAAGAAGATATATGATGAAAATTACAAATAAGAGGTTAACCTTTTTGACAGTTAAATCAAACTAAATTTAAACATTGCTCCCAGACCACCGTTTTGCAATGAATGTTCCCAAATCATTTTTAGCATTTAAGAAGATTGATTTGATGAAATTTTTAATGTAGGTACTTTGGTTTCTTTATAGCCAATGTGGAAAAGATAAACCACAAAAATTTGATAAGATCCTTATTTGAAGCAACATAATGGGTATTTATCAATAACTATTTATATATTACCAAAATCAATGGGGGAGTAGCTCATATGGTAAAGCGTCCGACTCGCTTTCAGAAGGTACCAGGATCAATGCCCGGCTCCTCCAATTCTTTCTGTTTACTCTTGTCAATCATGGTGAGAGTGCGTGTTAGTACATTATAATTGTCAGATTTGAAAATTCTAAAATATCTTTAAAAAAGATGTAATTACGAAGTGATTTCAAAATTTCGTAAGAGTAGCTAATTCAAAATAAACGCAGCGTTTCTAGCTCGATATCAAACTTTTGGGAAAAAAAGGCATATGATTGAAACTACAAATAAGAAATTGCCTTTCGTGACAGTTACATCAAATTAAAATTAAACATCGCTATCAGACCACCATTTTGCAATGAATATTCCCAAATCATTTTTATCATTTAAGAAGATTGATTTGATGAAATTTTTAATGTAGGTATTTTGGTTTCTTAATAGCCAACGTGGAAAAGGCTAACAACAAAAATTTTATAAGATCCTTATTGAAGCAACATCAATGAGTATTTATCAATAACTATAAATATATTACCAAAATCATTGGTAATATATTTTTAAACCAATTTACAATGGGGTCTTACGGACATAAAATTTCGGAAAAGTAGATATATGATGAAAATTACTAATCAGAGGTTAAACATTTTGACAGTTACATCAAATTAAATTTAAACATTGCTCCCAGACCACCATTTTGCAATGAAAGTTCCCAAATCATTTTTAGCATTTAAGAAGATTGATTTGATGAAATTTTTAAGTTTGGTACTTTGGTTTCTTAATAGTCAATGTGGAAAAGATAAACCACAAAAATTTGATAAGATCCTTATTTGAAGCAACATTAATGAGTATTTATCAATAACTGTTAATACATTATCAAAATCACTGGGGGAGTAGCTCAAATGGTAAAGCGTCCGACTCGCTTTCGGAAGGTACCTGGATCAATGCCCGGCTCCTCCAATTCTTTCTGTTTCCTCTTGTCAATCATGGTGAGAGTGCGTATTAGTACATTATAATTGTCAGATTTGAGAATTCTAAAATATCTTTAAAAAAGATGTAATTACAAAGTGATTTTAAAATTTCGTAAGAGTAGCAAATTCAAAATAAACGCAGAGTTTCCAGCTCGATATCAAACTTTTGGAGAAAAAAGGGATATGATGGAAACTACAAATAAAAAATTGCCTTTCGTGACAATTACATCAAATTAAAATTAAACATCAATACCAGACATCCTTTTAAAAATGAAAATTACCAAATCATATTTCGGATATACGAACAAATTGATATAATGAAATTTTGAATTTAAAAATTTTGGTCCTTTAATACATAATGTGGAAAAAAGAAACAAGGAATGTTTGGATTTTACCTTATTGGATGGAACATCGATAAGTATATATCAGTAACTATAAATAAATCTCCGAAATCAATGGGGGAGTAGCTCAAATGGTAGTGCGTCTGATTCGCATTCGAAAGGTACCCGGATCGATACCCGGCTTCTCCAATTCTTCTGGTTTCTTCATTGCAACCATGAAAAGTGTGCAAATTTGTGCATTTAATTTGATACATTCGTAAAATATCAAATATTTATATTTACAAATGGTTTTAAAAGATATTTTTTTGCATTTGTAGCTTGGCGATTCCAATGAAAAATGAAATTGGTGATAAAACTATTTTGTCATCCCTTCTCTTAACATTATATGTGTCTTTGAAATGCTATATATCTTATGAGAAGTTTCGGTTATGTTTCCCAAAACATAATTGAAAGGATTTAAAATTTTGTTGGAACAGATATGATGTTTTTAATAGAAAATGTAATTACGAAGTAATTTGAAAAACTTCTAAGAAGAAAAAATTGAAAATGAACACAAAGATTCTTGCTTGATATTTATTCAATCGTAGTTAAGCGCATGTTGTATATTTCAGATGAACAGTTACGCAAATTATTTATCTGTGAAAATATTTTTAGTTATATTTCAGTGGGGATAAAATTTTTTAAAGATTTAACGTTTGCTCCGTTTGGAAAATTCAAATTAACACCATCTATACCAACGAAAAATTATTGAGCCAATTGGTACGAACAATAACTTTTTTCCCCTTTCAACAGTAAATATTTCCATAAATCATCCTTAACATTTGTGTATTGTAATTTGATTTCTTATGTATGGATTATACTCTAGTTAACTTTTTCCGGTTTAATAAGTTTTAATTTTAGCAAAAAATACCACTAAATTGGGAGAATTCCTCCCATAAACGGCTTAAAATATCACGATTAACCAATTTACACTGTGGTCTTACGGACATAAAATTTCGGAAAAGAAGATATATGATGAAAATTACAAATAAGAGGTTAACCTTTTTGACAGTTAAATCAAACTAAATTTAAACATTGCTCCCAGACCACCGTATTGCAATGAAAGTTCCCAAATCATTTTAAGCATTTAAGAAGATTGATTTGATGAAATTTTTAATGTAGGTACTTTGGTTTCTTAATAGCCAATGTGGAAAAGATAAACCACAAAAATTTGATAAGATCCTTATTTGAAGCAACATTAATGAGTATTTATCAATAACTATTAATATATTACCAAAATCAATGGGGGAGAAGCTCAAATGGTAAAACGTCCGACTCGCTTTCGGAAGGTACCTGGATCAATGCCCGGCTCCTCCAATTCTTTCTGTTTCCTCTTGTCAATCATAGTGAGAGTGCGTGTTAGTACATTATAATTGTCAGATTTGAAAATTCTAAAATATCTTTAAAAAAGATGTAATTACGAAGTGATTTCAAAAATTCGTAAAAGTAGCAAATTCAAAATAAACGCAGAGTTTCTAGCTCGATATCAAACTTTTGGGAAAAAAAGGCATATGATGGAAACTACAAATAAAAAATTGCCTTTCGTGACAGTTACATCAAATTAAAATTAAACATCACTATCAGACCACCATTTTGCAATGAATATTCCCAAATCATTTTTATCATTTAAGAAGATTGATTTGATGAAATTTTTAATGTAGGTATTTTGGTTTCTTAATAGCCAACGTGGAAAAGATAAACCACAAAAATTTGATAACATACTTACTTGAGGCAACATCAATGAGTATTTATCAATAACTATAAATATATTAGCAAAATCATTGGGGGAGTAGCTCAAATGGTAGAGCGTCCGATTCGCATTCGGAAGGTACCGGGATCAATGCCCGGCTTCTCCAATTTTTTCTGCTTCCTCTAGTCAATCATGGTCAGATTGCGTATTAGTACATTATAATTGTCAGATTTGTAAATTCCAAAATATCTTTAAAGAAGATGTAATTACGAAGTGATTTTAAAAATTCATAGGAGTAACAAATCCAAAGTAAACGCAGAGTTTCTAGCTCGATGTAAATATTTTGGAATAAATAGCATATGGTGAAAACTACAAATGACACGTTGCCTTTTGTGACAGTTAAATTAAATTAAAATTAAACATCGCTACCAGACATCCTTTTTAAAATGAAAATTACCAAATCATATTTCGGATATACGAACAAATTGATATAATGAAATTTTGAATTTAAAAATTTTGGTCCTTTAATACATAATGTGGAAAAAAGAAACAAGGAATGTTTGGATTTTACCTTATTGGATGGAACATCGATAAGTATATATCAGTAACTATAAATAAATCTCCGAAATCAATGGGGGAGTAGCTCAAATGGTAGAGCGTCCGATTCGCATTCGGAAGGTACCGGGATCGATACCCGGCTTCTCCAATTCTTCTGGTTTCTTCATTGCAACCATGAAAAGTGTGCAAATTTGTGCATTTAATTTGATACATTCGTAAAATATCAAATATTTATATTTACAAATGGTTTTAAAAGATATTTTTTTGCATTTGTAGCTTTACAATTCCAATGAAAAATGAAATTGGTGATAAAACTATTTTGTCATCCTTTCTCTTAACATTATATGTGTCTTTGAAATGCTATATATCTTATGAGAAGTTTCGGTTATGTTTCCCAAAACATAATTGAAAGGATTTACAATTTTATTGGAACAAATATGATGTTTTTAATAGAAAATGTAATTACGAAGTAATTTGAAAAACTTCTAAGAAGAAAAAATTGAAAATGAACACAAAGATTCTTGTTTGATATTTATTCAATCGTATTTACGCGAATGTTGTATATTTCAGATGAACAGTTACGCAAATTATTTATCTGTGAAAATATTTTTAGTTATATTTCAGTGGGGATAAAATTTTTTAAAGATTTAACGTTTGCTCCGTTTGGAAAATTCAAATTAACACCATCTATACCAACGAAAAATTATTGAGCCAATTGGTACGAACAATAACTTTTTTCCCCTTTCAACAGTAAATATTTCCATAAATCATCCTTAACATTTGTGTATTGTAATTTGATTTCTTATGTATGGATTATACTCTAGTTAAGTTTTTCCGGTTTAATAAGTTTTAATTTTAGCAAAAAATACCACTAAATTGGGAGAATACCTCCCATAAACGGCTTAAAATATCACGATTAACCAATTTACAATGGTGTCTTACGGACATAAAATTTCGGAAAAGAAGATATATGATGAAAATTACAAATAAGAGGTTAACCTTTTTGACAGTTAAATCAAACTAAATTTAAACATTGCTCCCAGACCACCGTTTTGCAATGAATGTTCCCAAATCATTTTTAGCATTTAAGAAGATTGATTTGATGAAATTTTTAATGTAGGTACTTTGGTTTCTTTATAGCCAATGTGGAAAAGATAAACCACAAAAATTTGATAAGATCCTTATTTGAAGCAACATAATGGGTATTTATCAATAACTATTTATATATTACCAAAATCAATGGGGGAGTAGCTCATATGGTAAAGCGTCCGACTCGCTTTCAGAAGGTACCAGGATCAATGCCCGGCTCCTCCAATTCTTTCTGTTTACTCTTGTCAATCATGGTGAGAGTGCGTGTTAGTACATTATAATTGTCAGATTTGAAAATTCTAAAATATCTTTAAAAAAGATGTAATTACGAAGTGATTTCAAAATTTCGTAAGAGTAGCTAATTCAAAATAAACGCAGCGTTTCTAGCTCGATATCAAACTTTTGGGAAAAAAAGGCATATGATTGAAACTACAAATAAGAAATTGCCTTTCGTGACAGTTACATCAAATTAAAATTAAACATCGCTATCAGACCACCATTTTGCAATGAATATTCCCAAATCATTTTTATCATTTAAGAAGATTGATTTGATGAAATTTTTAATGTAGGTATTTTGGTTTCTTAATAGCCAACGTGGAAAAGGCTAACAACAAAAATTTTATAAGATCCTTATTTGAAGCAACATCAATGAGTATTTATCAATAACTATAAATATATTACCAAAATCATTGGTAATATATTTTTAAACCAATTTACAATGGGGTCTTACGGACATAAAATTTCGGAAAAGTAGATATATGATGAAAATTACTAATCAGAGGTTAAACATTTTGACAGTTACATCAAATTAAATTTAAACATTGCTCCCAGACCACCATTTTGCAATGAAAGTTCCCAAATCATTTTTAGCATTTAAGAAGATTGATTTGATGAAATTTTTAAGTTTGGTACTTTGGTTTCTTAATAGTCAATGTGGAAAAGATAAACCACAAAAATTTGATAAGATCCTTATTTGAAGCAACATTAATGAGTATTTATCAATAACTGTTAATACATTATCAAAATCACTGGGGGAGTAGCTCAAATGGTAAAGCGTCCGACTCGCTTTCGGAAGGTACCTGGATCAATGCCCGGCTCCTCCAATTCTTTCTGTTTCCTCTTGTCAATCATGGTGAGAGTGCGTGTTAGTACATTATAATTGTCAGATTTGAAAATTCTAAAATATCTTTAAAAAAGATGTAATTACGAAGTGATTTCAAAAATTCGTAAAAGTAGCAAATTCAAAATAAACGCAGAGTTTCTAGCTCGATATCAAACTTTTGGGAAAAAAAGGCATATGATGGAAACTACAAATAAAAAATTGCCTTTCGTGACAGTTACATCAAATTAAAATTAAACATCACTATCGGACCACCATTTTGCAATGAATATTCCCAAATCATTTTTATCATTTAAGAAGATTGATTTGATGAAATTTTTAATGTAGGTATTTTGGTTTCTTAATAGCCAACGCGGAAAAGATAAACCACAAAAATTTGATAACATACTTACTTGAGGCAACATCAATGAGTATTTATCAATAACTATAAATATATTAGCAAAATCATTGGGGGAGTAGCTCAAATGGTAGAGCGTCCGATTCGCATTCGGAAGGTAGCGGGATCAATGCCCGGCTTCTCCAATTTTTTCTGCTTCCTCTAGTCAATCATGGTCAGATTGCGTATTAGTACATTATAATTGTCAGATTTGTAAATTCCAAAATATCTTTAAAGAAGATGTAATTACGAAGTGATTTCAAAAATTCATAGGAGTAGCAAATCCAAAGTAAACGCAGAGTTTCTAGCTCGATATAAATATTTTGGAATAAATAGCATATGGTGAAAACTATAAATGACACGTTGCCTTTTGTGACAGTTAAATTAACTTAAAATTAAACATCGCTACCAGACATCCTTTTTAAAATGAAAATTACCAAATCATATTTCGGATATACGAACAAATTGATATAATGAAATTTTGAATTTAAAAATTTTGGTCCTTTAATACATAATGTGGAAAAAAGAAACAAGGAATGTTTGGATTTTACCTTATTGGATGGAACATCGATAAGTATATATCAGTAACTATAAATAAATCTCCGAAATCAATGGGGGAGTAGCTCAAATGGTAGAGCGTCCGATTCGCATTCGGAAGGTACCGGGATCGATACCCGGCTTCTCCAATTCTTCTGGTTTCTTCATTGCAACCATGAAAAGTGTGCAAATTTGTGCATTTAATTTGATACATTCGTAAAATATCAAATATTTATATTTACAAATGGTTTTAAAAGATATTTTTTTGCATTTGTAGCTTTACAATTCCAATGAAAAATGAAATTGGTGATAAAACTATTTTGTCATCCTTTCTCTTAACATTATATGTGTCTTTGAAATGCTATATATCTTATGAGAAGTTTCGGTTATGTTTCCCAAAACATAATTGAAAGGATTTACAATTTTATTAGAACAAATATGATGTTTTTAATAGAAAATGTAATTACGAAGTAATTTGAAAAACTTCTAAGAAGAAAAAATTGAAAATGAACACAAAGATTCTTGCTTGATATTTATTCAATCGTAGTTAAGCGCATGTTGTGTATTTCAGATGAACAGTTACGCAAATTATTTATCTGTGAAAATATTTTTAGTTATATTTCAGTGGGGATAAAATTTTTTAAAGATTTAACGTTTGCTCCGTTTGGAAAATTCAAATTAACACCATCTATACCAACGAAAAATTATTGAGCCAATTGGTACGAACAATAACTTTTTTCCCCTTTCAACAGTAAATATTTCCATAAATCATCCTTAACATTTGTGTATTGTAATTTGATTTCTTATGTATGGATTATACTCTAGTTAAGTTTTTCCGGTTTAATAAGTTTTAATTTTAGCAAAAAATACCACTAAATTGGGAGAATACCTCCCATAAACGGCTTAAAATATCACGATTAACCAATTTACAATGGTGTCTTACGGACATAAAATTTCGGAAAAGAAGATATATGATGAAAATTACAAATAAGAGGTTAACCTTTTTGACAGTTAAATCAAACTAAATTTAAACATTGCTCCCAGACCACCGTTTTGCAATGAATGTTCCCAAATCATTTTTAGCATTTAAGAAGATTGATTTGATGAAATTTTTAATGTAGGTACTTTGGTTTCTTTATAGCCAATGTGGAAAAGATAAACCACAAAAATTTGATAAGATCCTTATTTGAAGCAACATAATGAGTATTTATCAATAACTATTTATATATTACCAAAATCAATGGGGGAGTAGCTCATATGGTAAAGCGTCCGACTCGCTTTCAGAAGGTACCAGGATCAATGCCCGGCTCCTCCAATTCTTTCTGTTTACTCTTGTCAATCATGGTGAGAGTGCGTGTTAGTACATTATAATTGTCAGATTTGAAAATTCTAAAATATCTTTAAAAAAGATGTAATTACGAAGTGATTTCAAAATTTCGTAAGAGTAGCTAATTCAAAATAAACGCAGCGTTTCTAGCTCGATATCAAACTTTTGGGAAAAAAAGGCATATGATTGAAACTACAAATAAGAAATTGCCTTTCGTGACAGTTACATCAAATTAAAATTAAACATCGCTATCAGACCACCATTTTGCAATGAATATTCCCAAATCATTTTTATCATTTAAGAAGATTGATTTGATGAAATTTTTAATGTAGGTATTTTGGTTTCTTAATAGCCAACGTGGAAAAGACTAACAACAAAAATTTTATAAGATCCTTATTTGAAGCAACATCAATGAGTATTTATCAATAACTATAAATATATTACCAAAATCATTGGTAATATATTTTTAAACCAATTTACAATGGGGTCTTACGGACATAAAATTTCGGAAAAGAAGATATATGATGAAAATTACAAATAAGAGGTTAACCTTTTTAACAGTTAAATCAAACTAAATTTAAACATTGCTCCCAGACCACCGTTTTGCAATGAATGTTCCCAAATCATTTTTAGCATTTAAGAAGATTGATTTGATGAAATTTTTAATGTAGGTACTTTGGTTTCTTAATAGCCAATGTGGAAAAGATAAACCACAAAAATTTGATAAGATCCTTATTTGAAGCAACATAATGAGTATTTATCAATAACTATGTATATATTACCAAAATCAATGGGGGAGTAGCTCAAATGGTAAAGCATCCGACTCGCTTTCGGAAGGTACCAGGATCAATGCCCGGCTTCTCCAATTCTTTCTGTTTACTCTTGTCAATCATGGTGAGAGTGCGTGTTAGTACATTATAATTGTCAGATTTGAAAATTCTAAAATATCTTTCAAAAAGATGTAATTACGAAGTGATTTCAAAATTTCGTAAGAGTAGCAAATTCAAAATAAACGCAGAGTTTCTAGCTCGATATCAAACTTTTGGGAAAAAAAGGCATATGATGGAAACTACAAATAAGAAATTGCCTTTCGTGACAGTTACATCAAATTAAAATTAAACATCGCTATCAGACCACCATTTTGCAATGAATATTCCCAAATCATTTTTATCATTTAAGAAGATTGATTTGATGAAATTTTTAATGTAGGTATTTTGGTTTCTTAATAGCCAACGTGGAAAAGACAAACCACAAAAATTTTATAAGATCCTTATTTGAAGCAACATCAATGAGTATTTACCAATAACTATAAATATATTATCAAAATCATTGGTAATATATTTTTAAACCAATTTACAATGGGGTCTTACGGACATAAAATTTCGGAAAAGTAGATATATGATGAAAATTACTAATCAGAGGTTAAACATTTTGACAGTTACATCAAATTAAATTTAAACATCACTATCAGACCACCATTTTGCAATGAATATTCCCAAATCATTTTTATCATTTAAGAAGATTGATTTGATGAAATTTTTAATGTAGGTATTTTGGTTTCTTAATAGCCAACGTGGAAAAGATAAACCACAAAAATTTGATAACATACTTACTTGAGGCAACATCAATGAGTATTTATCAATAACTATAAATATATTAGCAAAATCATTGGGGGAGTAGCTCAAATGGTAGAGCGTCCGATTCGCATTCGGAAGGTACCGGGATCAATGCCCGGCTTCTCCAATTTTTTCTGCTTCCTCTAGTCAATCATGGTCAGATTGCGTATTAGTACATTATAATTGTCAGATTTGTAAATTCCAAAATATCTTTAAAGAAGATGTAATTACGAAGTGATTTCAAAATTTCGTAAGAGTAGCAAATTCATAGGAGTAACAAATCCAAAGTAAACGCAGAGTTTCTAGCTCGATATAAATATTTTGGAATAAATAGCATATGGTGAAAACTACAAATGACACGTTGCCTTTTGTGACAGTTAAATTAAATTAAAATTAAACATCGCTACGAGACATCCTTTTTAAAATGAAAATTACCAAATCATATTTCGGATATACGAACAAATTGATATAATGAAATTTTGAATTTAAAAATTTTTGACCTTTAATACATAATGTGGAAAAAAGAAACAAGGAATGTTTGGATTTTACCTTATTGGATGGAACATCGATAAGTATATATCAGTAACTATAAATAAATCTCCGAAATCAATGGGGGAGTAGCTCAAATGGTAGAGCGTCCGATTCGCATTCGGAAGGTACCGGGATCGATACCCGGCTTCTCCAATTCTTCTGGTTTCTTCATTGCAACCATGAAAAGTGTGCAAATTTGTGCATTTAATTTGATACATTCGTAAAATATCAAATATTTATATTTACAAATGGTTTTAAAAGATATTTTTTTGCATTTGTAGCTTGGCGATTCCAATGAAAAATGAAATTGGTGATAAAACTATTTTGTCATCCCTTCTCTTAACATTATATGTGTCTTTGAAATGCTATATATTTTATGAGAAGTTTCGGTTATGTTTCTCAAAACATAATTGAAAGGATTTAAAATTTTGTTGGAACAGATATGATGTTTTTAATAGAAAATGTAATTACGAAGTAATTTGAAAAACTTCTAAGAAGAAAAAATTGAAAATGAACACAAAGATTCTTGTTTGATATTTATTCAATCGTATTTACGCGCATGTTGTATATTTCAGATGAACAGTTACGCAAATTATTTATCTGTGAAAATATTTTTAATTATATTTCAGTGGGGATAAAAATTTTTAAAGATTTAACGTTTGCTCCGTTTGGAAAATTCAAATTAACACCATCTATACCAACGAAAAATTATTGAGCCAATTGGTACGAACAATAACTTTTTTCCCCTTTCAACAGTAAATATTTCCATAAATCATCCTTAACATTTGTGTATTGTAATTTGATTTCTTATGTATGGATTATACTCTAGTTAAGTTTTTCCGGTTTAATAAGTTTTAATTTTAGCAAAAAATACCACTAAATTGGGAGAATACCTCCCATAAACGGCTCAAAATATCACGATTAACCAATTTACAATGGTGTCTTACGGACATAAAATTTCGGAAAAGAAGATATATGATGAAAATTACAAATAAGAGGTTAACCTTTTTGACAGTTAAATCAAACTAAATTTAAACATTGCTCCCAGACCACCGTTTTGCAATGAAAGTTCCCAAATCATTTTTAGCATTTAAGAAGATTGATTTGATGAAATTTTTAATGTAGGTACTTTGGTTTCTTTATAGCCAATGTGGAAAAGATAAACCACAAAAATTTGATAAGATCCTTATTTGAAGCAACATAATGGGTATTTATCAATAACTATTTATATATTACCAAAATCAATGGGGGAGTAGCTCATATGGTAAAGCGTCCGACTCGCTTTCAGAAGGTACCAGGATCAATGCCCGGCTCCTCCAATTCTTTCTGTTTACTCTTGTCAATCATGGTGAGAGTGCGTGTTAGTACATTATAATTGTCAGATTTGAAAATTCTAAAATATCTTTAAAAAAGATGTAATTACGAAGTGATTTCAAAATTTCGTAAGAGTAGCTAATTCAAAATAAACGCAGCGTTTCTAGCTCGATATCAAACTTTTGGGAAAAAAAGGCATATGATTGAAACTACAAATAAGAAATTGCCTTTCGTGACAGTTACATCAAATTAAAATTAAACATCGCTATCAGACCACCATTTTGCAATGAATATTCCCAAATCATTTTTATCATTTAAGAAGATTGATTTGATGAAATTTTTAATGTAGGTATTTTGGTTTCTTAATAGCCAACGTGGAAAAGGCTAACAACAAAAATTTTATAAGATCCTTATTTGAAGCAACATCAATGAGTATTTATCAATAACTATAAATATATTACCAAAATCATTGGTAATATATTTTTAAACCAATTTACAATGGGGTCTTACGGACATAAAATTTCGGAAAAGTAGATATATGATGAAAATTACTAATCAGAGGTTAAACATTTTGACAGTTACATCAAATTAAATTTAAACATTGCTCCCAGACCACCATTTTGCAATGAAAGTTCCCAAATCATTTTTAGCATTTAAGAAGATTGATTTGATGAAATTTTTAAGTTTGGTACTTTGGTTTCTTAATAGTCAATGTGGAAAAGATAAACCACAAAAATTTGATAAGATCCTTATTTGAAGCAACATTAATGAGTATTTATCAATAACTGTTAATACATTATCAAAATCACTGGGGGAGTAGCTCAAATGGTAAAGCGTCCGACTCGCTTTCGGAAGGTACCTGGATCAATGCCCGGCTCCTCCAATTCTTTCTGTTTCCTCTTGTCAATCATGGTGAGAGTGCGTGTTAGTACATTATAATTGTCAGATTTGAAAATTCTAAAATATCTTTAAAAAAGATGTAATTACGAAGTGATTTCAAAAATTCGTAAAAGTAGCAAATTCAAAATAAACGCAGAGTTTCTAGCTCGATATCAAACTTTTGGGAAAAAAAGGCATATGATGGAAACTACAAATAAAAAATTGCCTTTCGTGACAGTTACATCAAATTAAAATTAAACATCACTATCGGACCACCATTTTGCAATGAATATTCCCAAATCATTTTTATCATTTAAGAAGATTGATTTGATGAAATTTTTAATGTAGGTATTTTGGTTTCTTAATAGCCAACGCGGAAAAGATAAACCACAAAAATTTGATAACATACTTACTTGAGGCAACATCAATGAGTATTTATCAATAACTATAAATATATTAGCAAAATCATTGGGGGAGTAGCTCAAATGGTAGAGCGTCCGATTCGCATTCGGAAGGTAGCGGGATCAATGCCCGGCTTCTCCAATTTTTTCTGCTTCCTCTAGTCAATCATGGTCAGATTGCGTATTAGTACATTATAATTGTCAGATTTGTAAATTCCAAAATATCTTTAAAGAAGATGTAATTACGAAGTGATTTCAAAAATTCATAGGAGTAGCAAATCCAAAGTAAACGCAGAGTTTCTAGCTCGATATAAATATTTTGGAATAAATAGCATATGGTGAAAACTATAAATGACACGTTGCCTTTTGTGACAGTTAAATTAACTTAAAATTAAACATCGCTACCAGACATCCTTTTTAAAATGAAAATTACCAAATCATATTTCGGATATACGAACAAATTGATATAATGAAATTTTGAATTTAAAAATTTTGGTCCTTTAATACATAATGTGGAAAAAAGAAACAAGGAATGTTTGGATTTTACCTTATTGGATGGAACATCGATAAGTATATATCAGTAACTATAAATAAATCTCCGAAATCAATGGGGGAGTAGCTCAAATGGTAGAGCGTCCGATTCGCATTCGGAAGGTACCGGGATCGATACCCGGCTTCGCCAATTCTTCTGGTTTCTTCATTGCAACCATGAAAAGTGTGCAAATTTGTGCATTTAATTTGATACATTCGTAAAATATCAAATATTTATATTTACAAATGGTTTTAAAAGATATTTTTTTGCATTTGTAGCTTTACAATTCCAATGAAAAATGAAATTGGTGATAAAACTATTTTGTCATCCTTTCTCTTAACATTATATGTGTCTTTGAAATGCTATATATCTTATGAGAAGTTTCGGTTATGTTTCCCAAAACATAATTGAAAGGATTTACAATTTTATTAGAACAAATATGATGTTTTTAATAGAAAATGTAATTACGAAGTAATTTGAAAAACTTCTAAGAAGAAAAAATTGAAAATGAACACAAAGGTTCTTGTTTGATATTTATTCAATCGTATTTACGCGAATGTTGTATATTTCAGATGAACAGTTACGCAAATTATTTATCTGTGAAAATATTTTTAGTTATATTTCAGTGGGGATAAAATTTTTTAAAGATTTAACGTTTGCTCCGTTTGGAAAATTCAAATTAACACCATCTATACCAACGAAAAATTATTGAGCCAATTGGTACGAACAATAACTTTTTTCCCCTTTCAACAGTAAATATTTCCATAAATCATCCTTAACATTTGTGTATTGTAATTTGATTTCTTATGTATGGATTATACTCTAGTTAAGTTTTTCCGGTTTAATAAGTTTTAATTTTAGCAAAAAATACCACTAAATTGGGAGAATACCTCCCATAAACGGCTTAAAATATCACGATTAACCAATTTACAATGGGGTCTTACGGACATAAAATTTCGGAAAAGAAGATATATGATGAAAATTACAAATAAGAGGTTAACCTTTTTGACAGTTAAATCAAACTAAATTTAAACATTGCTCCCAGACCACCGTTTTGCAATGAATGTTCCCAAATCATTTTTAGCATTTAAGAAGATTGATTTGATGAAATTTTTAATGTAGGTACTTTGGTTTCTTTATAGCCAATGTGGAAAAGATAAACCACAAAAATTTGATAAGATCCTTATTTGAAGCAACATAATGAGTATTTATCAATAACTATTTATATATTACCAAAATCAATGGGGGAGTAGCTCATATGGTAAAGCGTCCGACTCGCTTTCAGAAGGTACCAGGATCAATGCCCGGCTCCTCCAATTCTTTCTGTTTACTCTTGTCAATCATGGTGAGAGTGCGTGTTAGTACATTATAATTGTCAGATTTGAAAATTCTAAAATATCTTTAAAAAAGATGTAATTACGAAGTGATTTCAAAATTTCGTAAGAGTAGCTAATTCAAAATAAACGCAGCGTTTCTAGCTCGATATCAAACTTTTGGGAAAAAAAGGCATATGATTGAAACTACAAATAAGAAATTGCCTTTCGTGACAGTTACATCAAATTAAAATTAAACATCGCTATCAGACCACCATTTTGCAATGAATATTCCCAAATCATTTTTATCATTTAAGAAGATTGATTTGATGAAATTTTTAATGTAGGTATTTTGGTTTCTTAATAGCCAACGTGGAAAAGACTAACAACAAAAATTTTATAAGATCCTTATTTGAAGCAACATCAATGAGTATTTATCAATAACTATAAATATATTACCAAAATCATTGGTAATATATTTTTAAACCAATTTACAATGGGGTCTTACGGACATAAAATTTCGGAAAAGAAGATATATGATGAAAATTACAAATAAGAGGTGAACCTTTTTAACAGTTAAATCAAACTAAATTTAAACATTGCTCCCAGACCACCGTTTTGCAATGAATGTTCCCAAATCATTTTTAGCATTTAAGAAGATTGATTTGATGAAATTTTTAATGTAGGTACTTTGGTTTCTTAATAGCCAATGTGGAAAAGATAAACCACAAAAATTTGATAAGATCCTTATTTGAAGCAACATAATGAGTATTTATCAATAACTATGTATATATTACCAAAATCAATGGGGGAGTAGCTCAAATGGTAAAGCATCCGACTCGCTTTCGGAAGGTACCAGGATCAATGCCCGGCTTCTCCAATTCTTTCTGTTTACTCTTGTCAATCATGGTGAGAGTGCGTGTTAGTACATTATAATTGTCAGATTTGAAAATTCTAAAATATCTTTCAAAAAGATGTAATTACGAAGTGATTTCAAAATTTCGTAAGAGTAGCAAATTCAAAATAAACGCAGAGTTTCTAGCTCGATATCAAACTTTTGGGAAAAAAAGGCATATGATGGAAACTACAAATAAGAAATTGCCTTTCGTGACAGTTACATCAAATTAAAATTAAACATCGCTATCAGACCACCATTTTGCAATGAATATTCCCAAATCATTTTTATCATTTAAGAAGATTGATTTGATGAAATTTTTAATGTAGGTATTTTGGTTTCTTAATAGCCAACGTGGAAAAGACAAACCACAAAAATTTTATAAGATCCTTATTTGAAGCAACATCAATGAGTATTTACCAATAACTATAAATATATTATCAAAATCATTGGTAATATATTTTTAAACCAATTTACAATGGGGTCTTACGGACATAAAATTTCGGAAAAGTAGATATATGATGAAAATTACTAATCAGAGGTTAAACATTTTGACAGTTACATCAAATTAAATTTAAACATCACTATCAGACCACCATTTTGCAATGAATATTCCCAAATCATTTTTATCATTTAAGAAGATTGATTTGATGAAATTTTTAATGTAGGTATTTTGGTTTCTTAATAGCCAACGTGGAAAAGATAAACCACAAAAATTTGATAACATACTTACTTGAGGCAACATCAATGAGTATTTATCAATAACTATAAATATATTAGCAAAATCATTGGGGGAGTAGCTCAAATGGTAGAGCGTCCGATTCGCATTCGGAAGGTACCGGGATCAATGCCCGGCTTCTCCAATTTTTTCTGCTTTCTCTAGTCAATCATGGTCAGATTGCGTATTAGTACATTATAATTGTCAGATTTGTAAATTCCAAAATATCTTTAAAGAAGATGTAATTACGAAGTGATTTCAAAAATTCATAGGAGTAACAAATCCAAAGTAAACGCAGAGTTTCTAGCTCGATATAAATATTTTGGAATAAATAGCATATGGTGAAAACTACAAATGACACGTTGCCTTTTGTGACAGTTAAATTAAATTAAAATTAAACATCGCTACGAGACATCCTTTTTAAAATGAAAATTACCAAATCATATTTCGGATATACGAACAAATTGATATAATGAAATTTTGAATTTAAAAATTTTTGACCTTTAATACATAATGTGGAAAAAAGAAACAAGGAATGTTTGGATTTTACCTTATTGGATGGAACATCGATAAGTATATATCAGTAACTATAAATAAATCTCCGAAATCAATGGGGGAGTAGCTCAAATGGTAGAGCGTCCGATTCGCATTCGGAAGGTACCGGGATCGATGCCCGGCTTCTCCAATTCTTCTGGTTTCTTCATTGCAACCATGAAAAGTGTGCAAATTTGTGCATTTAATTTGATAGATTCGTAAAATATCAAATATTTATATTTACAAATGGTTTTAAAAGATATTTTTTTGCATTTGTAGCTTGGCGATTCCAATGAAAAATGAAATTGGTGATAAAACTATTTTGTCATCCCTTCTCTTAACATTATATGTGTCTTTGAAATGCTATATATCTTATGAGAAGTTTCGGTTATGTTTCTCAAAACATAATTGAAAGGATTTAAAATTTTGTTGGAACAGATATGATGTTTTTAATAGAAAATGTAATTACGAAGTAATTTGAAAAACTTCTAAGAAGAAAAAATTGAAAATGAACACAAAGATTCTTGTTTGATATTTATTCAATCGTATTTACGCGCATGTTGTATATTTCAGATGAACAGTTACGCAAATTATTTATCTGTGAAAATATTTTTAGTTATATTTCAGTGGGGATAAAATTTTTTAAAGATTTAACGTTTGCTCCGTTTGGAAAATTCAAATTAACACCATCTATACCAACGAAAAATTATTGAGCCAATTGGTACGAACAATAACTTTTTTCCCCTTTCAACAGTAAATATTTCCATAAATCATCCTTAACATTTGTGTATTGTAATTTGATTTCTTATGTATGGATTATACTCTAGTTAAGTTTTTCCGGTTTAATAAGTTTTAATTTTAGCAAAAAATACCACTAAATTGGGAGAATACCTCCCATAAACGGCTCAAAATATCACGATTAACCAATTTACAATGGTGTCTTACGGACATAAAATTTCGGAAAAGAAGATATATGATGAAAATTACAAATAAGAGGTTAACCTTTTTGACAGTTAAATCAAACTAAATTTAAACATTGCTCCCAGACCACCGTTTTGCAATGAAAGTTCCCAAATCATTTTTAGCATTTAAGAAGATTGATTTGATGAAATTTTTAATGTAGGTACTTTGGTTCCTTAATAGCCAATGTGGAAAAGATAAACCACAAAAATTTGATAAGATCCTTATTTGAAGCAACATTAATGAGTATTTATCAATAACTATTAATATATTACCAAAATCAATAGGGGAGTAGCTCAAATGGTAAAGCGTCCGACTCGCTTTCGGAAGGTACCTGGATCAATGCCCGGCTCCTCCAATTCTTTCTGTTTCCTCTTGTCAATCATGGTGAGAGTGCGTGTTAGTACATTATAATTGTCAGATTTGAAAATTCTAAAATATCTTTAAAAAAGATGTAATTACGAAGTGATTTCAAAAATTCCTAAAAGTAGCAAATTCAAAATAAACGCAGAGTTTCTAGCTCGATATCAAACTTTTGGGAAAAAAAGGCATATGATGGAAACTACAAATAAAAAATTGCCTTTCGTGACAGTTACATCATATTAAAATTAAACATCACTATCAGACCACCATTTTGCAATGAATATTCCCAAATCATTTTTATCATTTAAGAAGATTGATTTGATGAAATTTTTAATGTAGGTATTTTGGTTTCTTAATAGCCAACGTGGAAAAGATAAACCACAAAAATTTGATAACATACTTACTTGAGGCAACATCAATGAGTATTTATCAATAACTATAAATATATTAGCAAAATCATTGGGGGAGTAGCTCAAATGGTAGAGCGTCCGATTCGCATTCGGAAGGTACCGGGATCAATGCCCGGCTTCTCCAATTTTTTCTGCTTCCTCTAGTCAATCATGGTCAGATTGCGTATTAGTACATTATAATTGTCAGATTTGAGAATTCTAAAATATCTTTAAAGAAGATGTAATTACGAAGTGATTTCAAAAATTCATAGGAGTAACAAATCCAAAGTAAACGCAGAGTTTCTAGCTCGATATAAATATTTTGGAATAAATAGCATATAGTGAAAACTACAAATGACACGTTGCCTTTTGTGACAGTTAAATTAAATTAAAATTAAACATCGCTACGAGACATCCTTTTTAAAATGAAAATTACCAAATCATATTTCGGATATACGAACAAATTGATATAATGAAATTTTGAATTTAAAAATTTTTGACCTTTAATACATAATGTGGAAAAAAGAAACAAGGAATGTTTGGATTTTACCTTATTGGATGGAACATCGATAAGTATATATCAGTAACTATAAATAAATCTCCGAAATCAATGGGGGAGTAGCTCAAATGGTAGAGCGTCCGATTCGCATTCGGAAGGTACCGGGATCGATACCCGGCTTCTCCAATTCTTCTGGTTTCTTCATTGCAACCATGAAAAGTGTGCAAATTTGTGCATTTAATTTGATACATTCGTAAAATATCAAATATTTATATTTACAAATGGTTTTAAAAGATATTTTTTTGCATTTGTAGCTTGGCGATTCCAATGAAAAATGAAATTGGTGATAAAACTATTTTGTCATCCCTTCTCTTAACATTATATGTGTCTTTGAAATGCTATATATCTTATGAGAAGTTTCGGTTATGTTTCTCAAAACATAATTGAAAGGAATTAAAATTTTGTTGGAACAGATATGATGTTTTTAATAGAAAATGTAATTACGAAGTAATTTGAAAAACTTCTAAGAAGAAAAAATTGAAAATGAACACAAAGATTCTTGTTTGATATTTATTCAATCGTATTTACGCGCATGTTGTATATTTCAGATGAACAGTTACGCAAATTATTTATCTGTGAAAATATTTTTAGTTATATTTCAGTGGGGATAAAATTTTTTAAAGATTTAACGTTTGCTCCGTTTGGAAAATTCAAATTAACACCATCTATACCAACGAAAAATTATTGAGCCAATTGGTACGAACAATAACTTTTTTCCCCTTTCAACAGTAAATATTTCCATAAATCATCCTTAACATTTGTGTATTGTAATTTGATTTCTTATGTATGGATTATACTCTAGTTAAGTTTTTCCGGTTTAATAAGTTTTAATTTTAGCAAAAAATACCACTAAATTGGGAGAATACCTCCCATAAACGGCTCAAAATATCACGATTAACCAATTTACAATGGTGTCTTAAGGACATAAAATTTCGGAAAAGAAGATATATGATGAAAATTACAAATAAGAGGTTAACCTTTTTGACAGTTAAATCAAACTAAATTTAAACATTGCTCCCAGACCACCGTTTTGCAATGAAAGTTCCCAAATCATTTTTAGCATTTAAGAAGATTGATTTGATGAAATTTTTAATGTAGGTACTTTGGTTTCTTAATAGCCAATGTGGAAAAGATAAACCACAAAAATTTGATAAGATCCTTATTTGAAGCAACATTAATGAGTATTTATCAATAACTATTAATATATTACCAAAATCAATGGGGGAGTAGCTCAAATGGTAAAGCGTCCGACTCGCTTTCGGAAGGTACCTGGATCAATGCCCGGCTCCTCCAATTCTTTCTGTTTCCTCTTGTCAATCATGGTGAGAGTGCGTGTTAGTACATTATAATTGTCAGATTTGAAAATTCTAAAATATCTTTAAAAAAGATGTAATTACGAAGTGATTTCAAAAATTCGTAAAAGTAGCAAATTCAAAATAAACGCAGAGTTTCTAGCTCGATATCAAACTTTTGGGAGAAAAAGGCATATGATGGAAACTACAAATAAAAAATTGCCTTTCGTGACAGTTACATCAAATTAAAATTAAACATCACTATCAGACCACCATTTTGCAATGAATATTCCCAAATCATTTTTATCATTTAAGAAGATTGATTTGATGAAATTTTTAATGTAGGTATTTTGGTTTCTTAATAGCCAACGTGGAAAAGATAAACCACAAAAATTTGATAACATACTTACTTGAGGCAACATCAATGAGTATTTATCAATAACTATAAATATATTAGCAAAATCATTGGGGGAGTAGCTCAAATGGTAGAGCGTCCGATTCGCATTCGGAAGGTACCGGGATCAATGCCCGGCTTCTCCAATTTTTTCTGCTTCCTCTAGTCAATCATGGTCAGATTGCGTATTAGTACATTATAATTGTCAGATTTGAGAATTTTAAAATATCTTTAAAAAAGATGTAATTACGAAGTGATTTCAAAAATTCATAGGAGTAACAAATCCAAAGTAAACGCAGAGTTTCTAGCTCGATATAAATATTTTGGAATAAATAGCATATGGTGAAAACTACAAATGACACGTTGCCTTTTGTGACAGTTAAATTAAATTAAAATTAAACATCGCTACGAGACATCCTTTTTAAAATGAAAATTACCAAATCATATTTCGGATATACGAACAAATTGATATAATGAAATTTTGAATTTAAAAATTTTTGACCTTTAATACATAATGTGGAAAAAAGAAACAAGGAATGTTTGGATTTTACCTTATTGGATGGAACATCGATAAGTATATATCAGTAACTATAAATAAATCTCCGAAATCAATGGGGGAGTAGCTCAAATGGTAGAGCGTCCGATTCGCATTCGGAAGGTACCGGGATCGATACCCGGCTTCTCCAATTCTTCTGGTTTCTTCATTGCAACCATGAAAAGTGTGCAAATTTGTGCATTTAATTTGATACATTCGTAAAATATCAAATATTTATATTTACAAATGGTTTTAAAAGATATTTTTTTGCATTTGTAGCTTTACAATTCCAATGAAAAATGAAATTGGTGATAAAACTATTTTGTCATCCTTTCTCTTAACATTATATGTGTCTTTGAAATGCTATATATCTTATGAGAAGTTTCGGTTATGTTTCCCAAAACATAATTGAAAGGATTTACAATTTTATTGGAACAAATATGATGTTTTTAATAGAAAATGTAATTTATGAAGTAATTTGAAAAACTTCTAAGAAGAAAAAATTGAAAATGAACACAAAGATTCTTGTTTGATATTTATTCAATCGTATTTACGCGCATGTTGTATATTTCAGATGAACAGTTACGCAAATTATTTATCTGTGAAAATATTTTTAGTTATATTTCAGTGGGGATAAAATTTTTTAAAGATTTAACGTTTGCTCCGTTTGGAAAATTCAAATTAACACCATCTATACCAACGAAAAATTATTGAGCCAATTGGTACGAACAATAACTTTTTTCCCCTTTCAACAGTAAATATTTCCATAAATCATCCTTAACATTTGTGTATTGTAATTTGATTTCTTATGTATGGATTATACTCTAGTTAAGTTTTTCCGGTTTAATAAGTTTTAATTTTAGCAAAAAATACCACTAAATTGGGAGAATACCTCCCATAAACGGCTTAAAATATCACGATTAACCAATTTACAATGGTGTCTTACGGACATAAAATTTCGGAAAAGAAGATATATGATGAAAATTACAAATAAGAGGTTAACCTTTTTGACAGTTAAATCAAACTAAATTTAAACATTGCTCCCAGACCACCGTTTTGCAATGAAAGTTCCCAAATCATTTTTAGCATTTAAGAAGATTGATTTGATGAAATTTTTAATGTAGGTACTTTGGTTTCTTAATAGCCAATGTGGAAAAGATAAACCACAAAAATTTGATAAGATCCTTATTTGAAGCAACATAATGAGTATTTATCAATAACTATTAATATATTACCAAAATCAATGGGGGAGTAGCTCAAATGGTAAAGCGTCCGATTCGCATTGGGAAGGTACCGGGATCGATACCCGGCTTCTCCAATTCTTCTGGTTTCTTCATTGCAACCATGAAAAGTGTGCAAATTTGTGCATTTAATTTGATACATTCGTAAAATATCAAATATTTATTTTTACAAATGGTTTTAAAAGATATTTATTTGCATTGGTAGCTTGGCAATTCCAATGAAAATATGAATTTGGTGAGAAAACTAATTTGTCATCCCTACTGTTAACATTATATGTATCTTTGAAATACTAAGTATTTTATGAGAAGTTTCAGTTATGTTTCCCAAAACATAATTGAAAGGATTTAAAGTTTTTTTGGAACAAATATTATGTTTTTAATAGAAAATGTAATTACGAAGTGATATCAAAAACTTATAAGAATAACAAATTGAAAATAAACACAAAATTTCTAACTCCATATTTATTCAGTTGTAGTTACGCGATTGTTGTCTTTTTCAAATGAACAGGTACGCAAATTATTTATCTTTGCAAATATTGCTAGTTACATTTTGGTGGAGATAAAAAAATTCAAAGATTTAACGTTTACTTCTTTGGGAAGATTAAAATTAACACCATTATACCGACGAAAAATTATTGAGGCAATTGGTACGAACGTTAACTTTTTTACCCATTCAACAGTAAATATTTCCATAAATTATCTCTAACATTTCTATGTTAACATTTCATGTAATTCGATTTCTAATGGATGCATGAAGTCTTTCTACTCTAATAAGTGTTAATTTTACAAATATAAAAATGTCACGGTGGGCCGAATATGTTGATATCTACCATGGTTAGGGTAATATTAAGAGCGTGGTTTCCACTTGAGGGTTATTGGGTTTGTTACAATTATTTCTTATGCAATTAATTTTGAACTGTTGCTGTGGGAATGAAGTGTACTTTTGCGATCAGAAACTTTCTCGATTTTCGCCTTTTTTAATCATTTTTGTGAAAGTTTACATCTTTGAATAGTCCTAATCATTTAAACGCAAACGTTTTTTCACGCGAAATTGTAGATATATTTCAAAAGTTTTTTACCATAGAAAAAATCATAAAACGGGGCAAATTTTCAAAATTGGTGATTTATTTATTCTTTAATCATCGCTAACTGCAATAACACTTGGGGTTTTTTTCTTCTTGGGAAATGCAAATATGCCCCGGGTGTCCAAATTACTTGAAACAATAGTGCTGGTGCGGATGCAGACTTCTTTTTCCTATTGCTGGGGGCTTGCAGTGTAACGATTGTAAGCAGCAACGTCATGACGAAATTGAATAGATTTCCAACCACTGTATCTTCTGTTGGTAATATTCACACCTTTTTGAATACAGTAAAGACCTAAATGTGATTTTACGGATATATTTTTTTCTTAGATTTTGTTGATTCATGAAAGTTTATTCACGCGAAAACAAACCTGGTTTTGAATTCGCGAAAGTTTTTTCCACGAAATTTGTCCCAAAAATTGCAAAAAAGCGAAAGTTTATGTCAAAAATTTAGCGTATTTTTTTAATTCAAAAAAAAGGTGTTCCAACCAGAAGGTTTTAAAGAGTTTCATTTCAAAATCAGAAGTTTTCCAGTTCGAGCTTAACGATCTGGGCTTTAATGATCTGCATATGCGCATTGTGATCTTGGCTTGTCCAAAAATACCACTGTGAGATAACAAGTTGTTATAACGTGACATCTCATAGTAGAAACTAAATTATCTCATGTTATAACATGATATCAATTTTTGTTGGTTATTCAGATAATTCATCATAGGTTGCCGGCCTAAGTTTGAAGGCGTTTTCTCTAGGTTCAGCTAGATCATGGATTGCTTTATCAAGTTTTCATTGTTTCTGGCTTTTTGTTAGTTAGATATTCAAATGAAAACATTTCAAACTTCTGACTTTCGTAATGCTTTCATAATTTGTTTCAAACCTTGTGTTCGGACCAGGGCATATTTCTATATCACCACTCAGAAATAATAAAAGTTGAACAGCAACTTTCCATCTTCACTTTATGCCATGATTTATGATATGAGTAGATATGTGAATTTCTAACATCTTTTATTTCTTCGAGGTTGGATGAATAACAAACCGAGTTTGAAGAAACTAACTCAGATTTGTTTCTGTAAAATGTCAAAGAAAACATGAAACTATAATAAACGCAGTGTGACCATTCTGTAGGCTGCCATCATTTAAAAATTAAACAAAGGAAGGTTTGAGAGTTGTCAGAACTTTAGGTTTATCACAAAAGACTTACTACAGAAGACAAGTCGTAGCTGCTGTCATACAACCTCGTCCCCAGGGTTTCTTCACACACACACACCCGCGCGCGCGCCCGGAAAATTTCAGACTGACTGCTAGACCACGTGTCATTGATTTTAAATGTAACCGTCAACAAACAACACAAACGGTGCTTCCAAATGTATTATGCGGAATGCTTCTAAAACATTTCACATTTCTAAGAACACAATTAGAAAATTTCAGTTGCAAAGATTTGTTGGAAAGCTTTTGCTTCTAAGGTAAAATAAAAATCGTGAAATAGTTCATAAATAGAATAGTATCACAACGCGTTGTTTTGATATTTGTGAACGAATATCATTAGTCAGGGCGCTGGTGGTCAAAAAAATTGTTTATGTTTACAAATGATGTGGACATTCTAAAGAAAACGGGAAACACTTCCATAAAGCTTAAGAATTATAAAAAATCTTGCTGGCTATCATGAATTTCCTTTACAGCTTGTCCCAGTCAAAAAAATAATATACCTCGAACGCGAGCATCTGGCACAGATTAGTCCGCCATGATTATGTCTTCTCGAAAAGAAAAACGAATGTTTTTGTATTTTAACAGGGGGTAATTATGACTTTGTGGTCTTTTTGAAGGCAAGTTCAATAGCAATTCAATAAAAGTAGATTTTCTTATGATCAAATCCACATAAAATAATAATGAAGCAAAATTGTAAACTGTTTTAAGAAAAAATCGAACACAAATTGAAACACAATTATAGAATGTCTTAAGAAAATTTAACCTCCCCGTCTGTTAAGTGCAGATTTTGAAGCTTCTTTTCCATGTAACCAAATCTAATCGAATCCCAGCGCGGGAACAAGTTTGTTGGTCTTGTTGACCTCGTTGAGCAATGAGCGAAAATAGTAAGGGTCAAGTTTTACGATTAAGTTTATCTCCCAAAAGAAAGCAAACTCTCTGTATTATTCACGATTGGAGGTATTCAGTCAATGAAGAGCCTGTGGGAAAAGTCACAAAATATTCTCTTGCAAGACTCAAGGCAGCCAGGCATGTATCCCGTATTATTTTCCTAAATTTTATTGCTCTTCATTTCAAGCCACCTCAAACTTAGGCCCTTTCTCAAGCAAAATAAGAGAAACGGCCCTAGGTTTGAGTCCGCATTTCAAGTTGTCTGAGGCCTTAAACAGACACATGATTGGGAATATGGATGACAAACGTTCGTTATTGTTTTTTAGTGGAATAAGAAGAGACAAAACAATCACAGAAACCCTGGAAAAACATATTTCTAACTTAGCATTTCATCCAAAGTGCTACAACAAGTACACTCACAAAAAGAGTCTTCAAAAATTTACTGCTCAAGCAGAAAGCACACCAGAAAATGAATATTTCAATATCTTGCAGTAGTCGTTTTGGGAAAGTTTATCCCGTGAAAATATATAGTTTTTTCAGTTGCAAAAAATTATCATCGAGAACCGCAAAAAGGTTAGAAATTTCTTGCATTTTTAACACTTGTAGGTAAAATCATCGCTGACGAAGAATGTTGTATCTGCTACAAGAATAAAACTAAATCTTCTGGAAACGGATACGAAAATCTTGAAAAGTGCATTACTAAGATGGCGGCTCTGACAATTCAGGAATATGCAATAAAAAAGAATGACCTGCCACGCCTTGTGGCAGCAGTTTCTGGTGTAGAATGGGAACATATCGTCGCTTTGGAACTCAGTTACCATAGAAGCTGTTATCGTTCTTACAAAAGAACTGGAAGAACAATTGCTGATAGAACAAAGTTCCAGGCTGGGCCGTTGGAAAAGATGTTTGCTGTCATCACAGAACGTGTTGTTGGAAACCGTGAAGTATTGCAGCTGAAAGAAATGATTTCAGAGTACTACAAGCATTGTGATAACCAAAAAATAGTAGACCCACGAACGTTCCAAAATACAATTAAAGACGAATCCTCCCCTCACTACAGATGACTTGACCACCATTCCGCTTTTTCTCAACCTTTTCTTCACAAATCTGTTGTCATCTAGAAAATCTAGGCAGGTGAGGCAGAAAAAGTACATTGATTCTATTGGCTCCGATTTAATTTATAACGTGATTTTATAATGCATTTTGAGAGTCAGAAAGTCTCATTCTCTCAAATTACATTTGATGCGCCTTGTTTACTGTGCGCGTTGTGTGTCGCATGTATGGCATAGATGCAGAAAACACCAACGAAGCTCGTTATTTGAAATTTTGGGCAAAGAAGAAATCACCGGAACCACAGCAGCTTCCACCCACCAGCTTTGCCACAGCTAAATCATTGCAAGAGAGTATCTTACGTTACTGCTGTCCATTAAAAGATCGCTTGAACAAAATCCTGTTGTTCCGAATCCTGATGGGTAAATGGCGAGTTGGAGGTAGTGTGGCTTTTGAATGACCCAGCACCAAGCGAAATTTTGGAGCTTATATCCTGCAACTGTAAAAAGACGAAATGTCAAAAAGGAAATTGTTTGTGTAGAAGCCATGGTTTGCGATGCACCGATTTATGTTTTGCCTACTTTGTATTTGTATTACGCTCTCTTTCAAGGTTGAAAGTCTTAAAAACGTTTGAAAAGATTTTTTGTGTTATGGTGATTCTTATATGTAGCAAATAAAATAAGAATCGGGATAAAAATTTCAATTTGTAATTTCTGGTTACCTGAATGCCTATTTAGTACAACGCCCATTGGAAGGGCGTTAATTCAATATTAAACTGGGTGCATCTATGAAGGAATTTCAGAAAGTCCAGCAAGTATATTCTGGAAGTATCAATCAAAGGGAGTCTTTTTAGCATGGATTGCGAATGTCCACATCATTTCCAATCTATATTGCCACCAGCGACCTGACTACATCCAAATGTTTGTTTTAAAATGTACACCCACTGAACACTGCATTTGTTTTTTGTTTGTTTTGTTTTTGTTTTTTAGGTGGGGGGGGGGGCAATTTTCCAGGGGGAATCATCCGGGGACAATTTTCCAGGGGAGAATCTACAAATTTATTAATAAGTTTAATAAAACGCCCCCTGGCGGTACAGTTTATTGAATTTTCTCCACATACTAACCTGCACATAACTCAGCTGACTATGCGTTCGAAAGTCCAACTCTCATCTGACTGACTGGAAGATTTTTGCAATAGCCAGTAAAGTTTTTCATATTTTATTTTATTTTAATCACAATTATTGAGGCAGCATTAGAAAAAATAGTATAATAGGATTTTCGTGGCGAATCATGCTGAATTCTTCTGCTTTGTAAATATCGTGGCTGGCTGCGCTGTGTGTAGCTAAAAACAAGACATATCTCTCAGCGGCAGCGCTCTGAACTTTATGAATGAAATAAAACCATAGCTACTACTTTTGAGAACATGTTTATATGGTTGTGGTTAATCTTCAACTGCCTTGATTTGGTATGGTTAAAAGAAGCTGATTTTCACAGTGATGAAATTGTGTCAACAATAGCCTTTGGTAGCTGCAAGTATGTAAATTTTTATTTATTTATATAATGACTTTTTCAAGTGACATATTTTTTATAAATACTGGTGCATTTTTTGATTTTTAATTTCCACAGGGTATATATGTAAAAGTTTTTAATTAACCTGATAAAACATTTGAAAGACAGTCAGGTGTATTTTCGATTCTGGGGGGCTTCCTCCATTGCAATCATAATTTTGGGGCGAATTGGTCCACCCTGCTGTCTGTAGTGAAGCAAAACCAGATCTCTCTGACTACAAACTGAAATACATATGTTCACTGGTTCAGGCTGGAATGTTAAGTTTGTTTTTACTGCAGCTGGTAGGTAAAAAGTAATCCAATTCACCAACTCAGAAGGGAGAATAAAGTATACTAGGAGGTTTTATTATTTACACGAAGTTTACTTTTAGTATTATTGATCTATCTATCTCAAAGTATACCTTAATTAAGAGAAAAGCTTAAAGGTTCTGTTCTGTAAAACTCAGACTGTAAGCCCTATATATAAGTTATATTCAAGTCTACCGTGAGCATAATAGTTATTGATACCAATGGTGCTCTATAAGCCAGCCCCTCCTTCCTTATATTAGCCCATAAAAAATTCTTACGACTTAATTATAAGCCCAGGGCTTACAGTCGCAGTTTTACGTTATATATGCATAATATATAATATTACTATTTAAAGGAGAATTAGAAGTGAAACTTTTGACAAAAAGCTTGAATTTCATTGAATGTTATGTCATTAATGAAAATTCATTTTAAGTCCTAAATAAGCTTATAATCAAAGTTTTATAAAATCACGTGATTATAAATCGTGCCATCAGTATAGTAGTGTAAACCAACCGTGTGCGATTTTAGTCGAATTGTGCACTTTTTGCTAAAAGCATGAAATTTTGCACATTGCTTCTTCAGGCTACAAAATTCGATTTTAGTCCGGGACCCAAAAAAAATTTGGATTTTTTGCTGACATAGGCACTTTTTTTGCCTAAAAAATCAATTTTGCCATAACTGGACATATCATACATCATTGGATCGGAAATTTTATGTAGATTCCAAAAAGGGCTATCTCGTGTCATAAAAATTAATGTACAAAGAGTTATTGATGCTCAAAGTGAGCACTATGACGTCATACACATAAAAAGTATCGAGTTAATCTCTTAGAAGTCGGTAAATTGGAAAGTAAATAACCTTAAGCAATGGTTATTTAAGATCCTAATAAAAATCCATTGTAACACCAAGTTTAGCAAGATGTGCGGTATACAATTTGATCAAATCTGAAAGCTTGAATGTTGGTATTTCATTGGTTGATGTCAAAAGAGTTTCTTCAATGAAAGCAACTACCTCACCAAATGCAATACCGGTTAGCTTTCTCTGCTTCTCTGAATAGTTACCACCAAGTTGTTTGTTTGATGCTTTTTTGTATAAACTGGTTAAACAAATCTTGTGGTACAAGGCGTCTTGCTGTTTTGGGCTGTATGTCTCGTCAATCGCAAGGTTTTTGCCATGGATCTTTGTGTTTGACCACGTACATTATGCTCGTTGGCTTACCATTCATCATTATGACATGGAGATCTTGAATGAAACCAATCCCGCAATTTATCATGAATTCAAAAAGAATGGAAACTTCACTGTAAATAGAACACGAAATCGTTTCTCAAGCATGGCACTGGACCAACGTCATGAACAACTTAACAAAGACGTAAAAGGTTCAAAATTAAAAATCAGTTTCTTAAACGTGATGCTAGAGTCGTGCAGCTTTTTACATTCATGTTTAATATAGCATTTAATTCATTCGATTTAAATTCCAAATAAAAATTCTAAAAACGGAGAGTTTGTTTATTCACTATGGTTCATTGTATCAATTTTTGTTCAGGGCATTTAACATTTTAACTTTTAGGAAAAGGTGGTTTTGTCGGTTTAACTGAGGATGAAGACAAGTTTCGACGTTGGCAAATCTGTAGTCCTGAAGTAGCACGAGCGGTTTCTGAGTTTGAAGATTTGATAATTCTCAAGAAAAATGAGCATTCAATTTACAACCACCATGAACACTCACCTACCTTTCAACAAAGATTCAATCAACACGTTGACAAGCTTTCGGCTGAAATAACACAACTGGGAAACCCTTTTACCTGTTCTGGTGACTCAACGGAACTTGTTCAATTGGGAACTAAAGATGTGATGGGCGAAGATGCTGCGAAAATTGTCTTGAGAATTGAGGAGCTTGGAAAGACACAGTATGAAGAATTCCGAAACACAAGGATTTTTACGAAAACAAGTGCGATCGACACACCCATAAAGAAGAACAACGTGTCAGTTTTCAAAACACTCTGCACGAAGGGGAAATCAAGCAAAGCCGAAACGAAAGAGTTAAAGATGCACATCAGACTGTTTTCCCAAATGTACATAGCAACACAAGTCAGAGGTGGAGATCTAGATGATTTCTTTTGTCACGAGACACTCCCATACCCTCCTGCGTTATCAAAAAGTGGTCAAATGCGTTCAGGAAACAAATCTGATTTTGCAAAATGTGTTCATCCGTCAGAAGCCAAATCTACTACGCCTGTGGTGAACGCAGCCATTTTAGAGGGATCCGTGATTGTAAACATGACGAAGCCAAAGAAAAATCAGAATTTCAAAAATAATGCCGCAGAAAGTTTTTACCCACAGGTGGAAAAATACTACCGAGAATACCAATCGCAGCGAGTAGATGTGGTGTTTGACACTTACAAAAGTCTTAGCCTGAAAGCAACAACAAGAACGAAGCGAGGAAAAGGCATACGTAGAAAGGTACACGATGATTCGATTGCGCCCTCAAATTGGCATGGATTTCTTCGTTTGGATCAAAACAAAACGGAATTATTTGCCTACCTTTCGAAGGAGTTAATACTTAGCAGTGATCACCAAATAGTTTTAACGTGTGCCTATGCTACAAATTGCATCACCAATAGCGGTCAGATGACATCTTCATTTATTTCACCCTGCAACCACGAGGAGGCAGACACAAGGGTATTTTTACACGTTAATGATATGTCACTACAAGGCCATAGTAAGATCACAATCCGCACCGTGGATACAGATGTTCTGGTGATAGCAGTCTCCGTATTTGCTCGATTAAAAGAACAAATTGAAGAACTGTGGATCGATTTCGGAACGGGAAAACATCGTCAGTTCTTCCCAATACACGTCATTTTCGGCAATTTAGGGCAGTCAAAAGCTCTAGGGCTTCCATTTTTCCATGCCTTCACAGGGTGTGATCAAGTATCGTATTTATCACAAGTTTCAAAGGGTTCAGCTTGGAAGACTTGGGATTTATTTGATGACATCACCCCTGTTTTTGAAAGGTTAAGCTGTCAACCATCGCATTTTGACGTGGAAGAATTGCTACCAATAATCGAAAGGTTTACAGTGCTACTGTACAACAGAACATCGAATTGCCTTACCACTAACGAGTGTCGCAAAGATTTGTTCTGCAAAGGACGTTCCATTGATTCCATTCCACCAACAAGCGCAGCTTTATCAAAGCATGTTCTGCGATCCTCATACATCGCTGGTTATGTTTGGGGCCAATCAATTATCGCTAATCAGGTTCTACCTCATCCGGAAGAATGGGGGTGGAAAATTGTCGATGGAAGTTTCATCCCACATTGGACTGACCTACCTGATGCCACTGTTGCCTGTAGACAACTGATTAAATGTTCATGTAATCCCGAAATAGGTTGTAAGGGACGTTGCAAATGTGTTAAATCTGATTTCTTTTGCACGGAACTTTGTAAATGCAGAGGAGAATGTGAACGTGATTAAATCGAACATTGAGTTTTATTTATGACAGCTGTTTAAGTATTTTTATTAGGATCTTAAATAACCATTGCTTAAGGTTATTTACTTTCCAATTTACCGACTTCTAAGAGATTAACTCGATACTTTTTATGTGTATAACGTCATAGTGCTCACTTTGAGCATCAATAACTCTTTGTACATTAATTTTTATGACACGAGATAGCCCTTTTTGGAATCTACATAAAATTTCCGATCCAATGATGTATAATATGTCCAGTTATGGCAAAATTGATTTTTTAGGCAAAAAAAGTGCCTATGTCAGCAAAAAATCCAAATTTTTTTTGGGTCCCGGACTAAAATCGAATTTTGTAGCCTGAAGAAGCAATGTGCAAAATTTCATGCTTTTAGCTAAAAGTGCACAATTATATCACCATTGGTTTACACTATAGCGGATATGATTGTCTTCATGCTTGAAGTTAAGTATAATTTTATGTATCTATATGGAGTTATAATGAGGTTTTTGTATGGTGAAAGCCATGAAATTTCATTTGAAGAAGGGTCTGATGAGAGTAACAACAATTAAATCTAATACAAATTACTATTTGAAAACTCATAGGTTATAGCTGTAAAATATAAAGCTGGTAAGTTGTAAAAAACAGGTGAAAGTGAAAGAAAAATAAGTCAATTGAGGTTACTGTTAAGGGTCAAGCATGAAAAAACCCAAATATTTTGATTTTTGGATATGATATTAGATTACCTTAGAAAATAGCTATAATGTATAAAACTTCCTCTTTTTTCTATGTGAGTCCTCAGAAGTTTTGACACTGAGTTGATCTGTCAATCTGAATAATAAGTGAAGCTAATTAATAATTCATAACACAAACATCCTCATAAAGAAATAAAGAAACAACATAACAATAAAACACCTGAAAAGAAATATCCATTTATTTTAATTACAATAGGTGAGATCATTTCTGACATGCTTCAAACATCTGTTATCTTCCGATTTTTTAAAAGCTGTTTTCCCTATTATAAAATTTTTGATTTTTCAGTGAGATACCCTCTGGAAAAAAGTGTCCTGTCACTCATAGTAACGGAAAATAAATTATGTAGTCGTGTTCCTTTAATGTTGAACTCAAAAACTGTGTCTGCGTTTGCCCAATAATTTTGCAGATTTTAAATAATGAGCCAATTGGTTCAAAGGTTTGATTTTTTACTTTTTAATTTATGAAATTTGAAATGAAACGCTTATAAAATTTGATTGACATAAAATAAGAAAATTCGCAGACACTGTTTTTAAATACAATGCAAGAGGAACATTATGCAATATTTTTGAAAATGTAAATATTAACCATTGTGTGACAGGCCACTTTTTAATAAGTACAGGGTAACTTTTCTTTTGAGGTCAAATTTCAGAATTTTAAATTAACCCATCATTTAGAGGAGGCTTAGAGCTTTCTAAAAATATATACTTTCATTACATAATTCTTTTTAGTATTTACTATTAAGCATCAAAGAAAAAGTGTGCTGACCCTTTATAGTAACCTTAACTCAGAAAAAAAAAAGAGTAAAAACAAAATAAAATAATAAAAGCCACGTGTTAACGCTATTTTAAACGTTATATATATAAACCATTAACAGCTGAAATAAAATCATCCGCTGTAATGATGTCACGATTCACTAAGTTTAAAACTTTCAAAACCTTATATCTTCTAAATTATTTCAATAAAATAAATAAAATTTGGTAGGTAAAAAATCATATTTTTTATCGATTATCCAAAGAAAATGGTGGTGAATTTTTAACATTAATTCTTCTTTAAGAATTAATGCTTTTTCAAAAATTTGAATTCTTGAATGAAATACACACTGTACACTGAAAAAAATGTCTAAAACAAGATTCAAACCGTCACGTCATGTGTATACACTTGCAGACAGGAGTATGTTAACTTCATTGGCCACACGTCTTTTATTTCAACTTAAAAAAACGTACACAAATGCTAAACATTTATTTTTATTACTGAAACTTATTCATGCTTATTATTACAGGGCCGGCGACTCATTTTTAAAAGTGGGATGGTCAACAGTGAAACTAAAGTTGTGTTAGTTATTCCTATAATGTACTGAATTACAAAAATTTTTATGTTGCCCCCCTAGTATGGCCAGCCCTGTAGTCTCCTTTTCTCTTTTGTTTTGTTGCGCATTCTTATCAATTTCTTTGTGTTGAAATTCACATATTTTTATTGATATCCACTACGGATTTTTGCCACTTGGCCATAATTTAAAAAAAAAAAATGAATTTAAATCTAAATTGAAGGCGGCTATATGATTGAAAACATGGAACCTGTAAATGAACCTTTAATTACCATAACATATTGAAAATCTCACTGAACCCATTTTTGAAGTGTATTTAAACGGAAATAGAAATTTATAGAAATTTCTATGAAATCTTTATATTCTATTATATATTCTATTCTATTATATATTCTATTCTATTTTATATTCTATTCTATTTTATATTCTATTCTATTTTATATTCTATTCTCTCTATTTTTGCATCCGCAAATTAATCTGTGGAGCTTAGTGTATCATAGTACCCCAAACTTGTATCACTACATATATATATCTTTTTTTTGGTGTAAATCCGGCTTTATACTTGACTGTTGAGTACTAATTATTTTATGTGATTGTTTCATTTATATAGTAAGCAAGACTATGATCAACCATTATGGGATAATATTGTTCAGCATGACCCTGACATTTGGCTTTGGCTTGGAGATGGTAAATATTATTATTTGACCTGTTCAAAATTTTACATAATGTTGCAGTTTTGAGGATTTGTGGACATTTAGGTAATGGTCTATTTCAAATAGTCAATTTTTTTTCTCCTGATTATCTTATAAACAAAGTCTATTATAATAAATTATATAATAACCAGGGGGTATTTCATGAACTTTTTGGGTGGCAATAGTTTTGCAGCTCTGATGAAAAATTGAAACCTACCTATGTTCTATAGTGGTTCAAATAAGGCACATATTTGCTACATTTGGCTATTTATTGTAAGAAACTATATATTTCATGTGGATGTTGTCCTTGAACTAGGGCGTATTAATCTTCGGCACCCAATTGTGGTAACTACAATAGAAAATGGCCTCTATTACTCTATTACAGGTTGCTTAGAAACCAAGATATAGAACTTTCTTTTGTGGCAGTGAAAAAGATGCAAGTGTAACAAATTTTTAAAGTAGATGTAAAGATGTAGACCCTTATATCTCATCTCATGCTACCATCTCATGCAACCAATCAGTACGAAACTCACATGTCATCCAAACATCCTTTCTGACTATCTGACTGATGTGAAAGGATAGCAAAAATAGCAAAGATGTTCATGTAACAAGCAATGCTATGTTTCCAATGACTGAACTTAACTCATGAAAATGACTCATTTACATGTGTTTAGGAAGCTCGCTTTGGCCTTGCAATAATAGGGTGATAGGAGATCTATTGGTTCCAACTCCGACATTGTGATGTGATTCCCTTGATCTCCCCTTTTTATAATTTCATAATTTTTTTAAATTTTTTTATCAATACAACTCTTTTTGAGAGCAAATGTCTACCAATGCTGAAAAATGCAACATTTCCATATATTATTGTCTATGAGTTGGTTAACCAAGATGCAATCTTCACTTACTAATATGTTGTATTCCTCACATTAATGTCTATCTGGGTTAACAAGGTCTTTACTTGGTCCTACCTTAAGTGAAAGAAGTCTTTAACCCCAAAAGTATGATTCATGTATGATATATGATTCTTTTTATAGTTGTTTATGCAGATACACGAATAATCCCTTTTGTGTGGATCCCGTCATCCTTTGAGTCAATGAAAGAAAAATATGATATACAAAAGCAAAATATAGGGTATAAGGTAGGTGATTCAAAATGTTTATAAATAGATTAATATAGGTTCTTCCAAATTTGACATTTCCAATTTGTAACATTCCTTCCTCCTTAACGGACTAATGTAAAATGATTGTTCTTGGTTATATAAAATTTTCTGAATTAATGTTTGGTTACATATAGAAATTGCTCGGAAGCAGAACTCAAGTATTAGGAGTATGGGATGATCATGACTATGGCATTGATGGAGGTGGAAAGGTTTGAATTTAATATTTTTGGGAAACCTTTGCCACAAGATGAATCAATAATCAATAACTTAATTAACTGATGGATTTCATTTGTTTTGAATTGGTTTGATTGCCTTTCTCTTAATGCCTCCATTTTGCTTGATTACCTTCCTTTTAATAAATTTTTGAATAAATGAGGCAATCCAAAAGAATATTATATCATCTGAACCTATATTGATGCTATACTGCATTTTCTTGAATAGAAGCCACCCTGACACCTTTGAATAGAAAATCCTCAAAAATTTCTTTAAAACATAAGCCACATTTCGGGAATAGTCTTCACCATCACCATCACCAAATGGTAGTACCACTGTCTGATGGAGTCTCATTGTTATACAACAGTTCCCCATAAGAGTGTAACCATGCAGTGCTGAAACTGACGTATATTATCCTTGCATAACATTTCCGAAAGCCTACACTGCAATACTTTGAAGCATAGATGAAATATAAAATAATGATGTCCTCAAAAGTACTTTGAACTATCGAATAGCTTTAAAAGGTGAATAAAAGCAGTGCATGTTGACTTATGAAACAATAAAACTGGTTTGTAAATCTGAAGACCTTACACATAGCAGGTGCCTTTGAATAGAAATCACAATGTTTTCTTCGAAATAACAATAGAAAAGCCATGGCTTCTATTCAAGAACATTTTTTGCTTGTCTGAAAATAACGCTCACCACAACATTAATCTTTTAGGGATTCAAATTTCGCCTTCAATCACAAAAGATATTTCTAGACTTTTTAAATGAGCCAGTTGACAGTATTCGACGGAAAAGGGAAGGCATATATTCATCTTATTCGTATGGTACTGGCGAAAACATTGTTAAGGTAAGCGATGAAATTTCTATCTATTTATTAAATGCTAAAAGTGTAAACACGCAGAACATTAATGTGGTAAATCCTCTAATAAGTGATCAGGAGCAATAATTTTACTTTTGAAGATTTAAGAGGGTGTTTATTGAATGGAGGTGGCTAAATAGGATTGCATTCTACATATAACAGTGTTCAGGAGAGTGGATTGATATGGAGGCTTCATTTTATTGACCAAACATCTCACAGCTAGGTTCGCATGGTCTTCTAAATTTGAATAATATTTGTGCTGTTTTCTTTTATGTATTATTTTTCACTGTAACATATTATGCTATCCGTGTTTGAAAAATGCTAGTATTCCTCCTCTTCCTCCTCGAGATTAGGCAGTTTGAAATCGGTTAGTGTCAGATTTGATAGTGATATTTTAAAAATATGGCAGAAGGAAACGTTATGTTTTTGGTTAGATTTTTTGATCTCACCAAGTAAGGTTAAGTTGTTGGTATTAAAGACAATGTGTTCTTATAAATATAGCAAAATATGACATTATGATGATCTAAGCACATGAGCATGAACAATAAGAAAGCAAAAGCTTTTGCTTTGTGTTATTCTAAAGACTATACATTTCAATTTTTTGTGACTTCGTTTATTGTTGATGGATAAATGACATTTCTTCATGTGAGAATTTGGCTTCCTGTTTAATATTTAATAACACCCTACAGGCCGTATTGATAATTTTTTGATGACCTGGCACTGTTTAAGTGGGGTGTGGAGGTTTAAAAGAGGGAGGGGTTTATAGACTATTTCAATTTTCTGGAGAGGTGATTATTGGAGGGTTTACCGAAACGATTTTAAAATAAGATTAATCTAATATTTCAAAATCATTTCAAACCAATGATATCTAAAAGTTAATAATCTTCATGATAAAATTTATAAATAATATTTAACATTTAAACATGTTAGATTATTCTGTTGGATGTTAGAAGTCATTGGGTGTCAGGATCGACATGTGACGTCCTCGGTGAAGAACAATGGAAATGGTTAAGTGAACAATTAGATGACAATAAAGCACATGTTACTTTCATTGGTACTGGGAAACAGGTATGAGGGTTAATATAAAAACTCCTGAAAAACCATAAGAAAGTCACTATGACACATTTTTTGGTAGAGTGCATATTCATTTTCAGGTTTTATCGGATATACCATTCATCGACAAATGGATGAGCTGTTTGTCAAGTCTTGACAGATTGTTGTTTCTTGCACAAAAGTCACCCAGGGTATGTATTGATTGAAGAGGAAGGTAATACTGAATTGATATATAAATCTGTTCCACAATTATGAAGTAATTTCCTTATACCTTTTCTCAATAATGTAAGAAAATGTTTGTGAAGAAGTAAGGAAATTTGGATTTTGAGGGGGCAATCTTCCTCACAACCAAAAGAAAGGAGCTCCCTTAAATCCAAGGGCTTTTTCAACTACGATACATCAGCTTCTTGATGGAAGTTAGATGAACGTCAATGTTCAAACTTTGATACATTGTTTTGTCGTTAGAACCTGTTCTTTTTAATTCGGACACATTTTCATGAAGAAAATAGACATTATCTGAAGTTGTATGATTTATGCTTTTTGAGATGCTTTAGGGAAACACTGACCAACACACACAAAAAAAGTATTTTGAACTTTAATTCCCTTTAACAACAGCAAGCTTTGAAAATCTTTCAGGAAATGCTGTTTTTTTTCCTTTTAGATAATGTTTCTCAGTGGTGATGTTCATTTTTCAGAAATAAATTGCTTGAACTCTTCTGGAACTGGTAAAGCCTTTCACATTCTATGTTGTTTGTATACATATAATACTGACATGTTTTCAACGGGGTTTTATTGTTAGACTTATTATTGGGGGAATGTCATAGAATAGATGTTTCCTGAGTTCGTGTTTAAACGCCTTACTCGAGCTCAATTCTCTTAATGGTCTCGTTTCCAAAGATTCATTAGTAAATATATGCATGACATTGTATGGATTGTCCTATACTTCGTAATATAACAGTGTTGTTAAATTGTAATCATCTTTTAACATCAAAACGAGGCGATTAAGAGAAATCTGAGTAAAAATACAATCACATGGGACACATCTATTTAGAAGGGAGTCAAAGTGCTTGAAAAATAAAAATAAATTCTGCAAGATAATAAACGAGAAAATTTTAGTTAATGTCACTTATCATCCTTTTAAATATAACTTCTTACTTGTAAGTGGTCTTTCGAGAGTAAGTTTGAAGTGATAGTAATTAATAATAACCCTAACAGAAATGAAAAGTCTCTTTTGTTGCTTTATTTCCGGATACTCCCTTCCTTCTCTGCAATCTCTCTTTCCACTCCATCTTAGATGATATTTCCATTCCATCCTATTTTTTTCTAACCTTGTTTATCATGTTTTTATCCTTCTCCTTTCTATTTTTTTCTAAATTTCTTTCTCGTATCACTTTAATCCTTACATAGTTCATAACAGTCAATGCCTCTCTTTCATCACTATCATAGCAAATGCAAGGAATTGCTATGAGGTGATGTTACCCGTAACCTTTTTTGTTCCATAGTTTTTATGGCTTTTTCCTGTTTGTAGGATATCCTCTTTATGAAGTTACATCCAGTGGTTTGACACACTCTTGTTCTGCGTCAATGCTACCGTCTGGAGTTTGCGATTGGACTTTAAAGTGAGCCTTCTTTGCAGTACCTGCAGGAAATTACACACAATTGCACACAAATTATGTCCTTGTACATTCCAACCGACGGTCAACATTCAGGCATTTAAGTCTCCGATAGGGCGGGGTGGACGGAAATCAAACCAGCATATTGTCTGCTTAAAGACTAGAATATAACAGTCAAGTGTCAAATTTGTTTTACATATAGGATACCCTATTTATGAGGTTACATCAAGTGGGATGACTCATACTTGTTCGTTTCCAAGGCCTGAATCGTTTTGTCATTGGAGTTTACAGTAAGTCAAGATGACAAGGCACATGTGCGTCTTTCAGTTTGCTCCTCCTATTCAAATATAAGGTAGTTGTACCATCCCGGCTGTGAGTAATGTTGCTGTTGACAAAATAAGGAATAGACAAGGACAGCCATCACTAAGTCAAGCACTTCAGAGGCGTACCTAGAGCTCAGTCAAAATTTGTGGAGGAGAGTTTAATCATTTAAAGTAGAAAAGAAAATCGTGCATGTTACCTAATCGACGCTTAAGACTGAAAAGAAATATCATAACGTTGGACTCCTCCACTTTTTTTGACTGACCCGGAATACGCCTACGTCACTTTATGCTTACTTTATGTCTCAATATTCAATTTAGGAATGTAGTGGCTTCACGTCACCGGATTTCGAATGTGGTAACAGACAAAAGTTTTGGTATCATTAAAATCGACTGGGAAAGTAGTCCCGTAAGGATTCCTGTTATTATTGTCACTGCATGGCTTTTGGAAGGAAAAATTTTAGAATAAGCTTCAAATATATACATCATTGCTACATTCATATAAGTTTTTGTCATTTCTGTTTTAGGTAAAGGTAAACTTTGAGTTGATGGGTGAGAAAGATGTTCTTTCATCATTTTCTGTATCACTTGCTGATCTGGAGGTGGTATGTGAGCTTATTCAATCCCTATTACAGTGGACATCCTATATAGGGGACACCTTGTATGTTATAGCAGACATCCCATATAGGGGACACCTTGTTATAGCCGATACTTTTTCAAGGAATGGATGCATTTTAACCATGAATTCAAAACCTCTACCTAACGGACACCTGCTTAAATCGGACACATTTTTTGGTCCCGATGGTGTCTGCTTTAGAGGTTTGACTTATGTACAACTTGAGTTTCGGAATTCAGATTACCAAATATGTCCATTCGCCAAGATCGATTATTATGACTTGTATGACTCTAAGCTTGTTTTACCAATAGAATAGTCCTGTGGACGATTATGATTCAACTGTTCAAACGAGGATATCGTTTCCACATTCTTTTACTCGTAATCCCAATCAACCTATCATTTTATAGAGACGGCACCCCGCTGTATGTCCTTCGCCTATCGAGCAGCCTAATTATTATTGGAAACGTTTATTCTGGATTACTGTTGGAGTTGCTGTCATAATTACTGCCTTACAGCTTCTCAGGTATCACTGCCTATTTTCCTTTTTCGATTCTCCATTTGTCCATTCACCCGATTTCTTTCCTTTTTATGCTTGCTATTTTATATTGTTGTAAATTCAGTATGTTTGTGAATGATTATCCAAAGTTTTCCAACTTTAGTTTGCTTTTCATACCAAATAGACAAAAAATTGGAAATGGCGTTACTTTTTAACGGTCTATTAATAAAATTTGAAAGAGCGAAACTTTAAGCAAACAAAATTAAGAGAGCAGAGGCCGATTCAGAAGTACGCCAAACTCTGTGGAGAAGTGAGAAATGCATTAGAACACCAGGGAAAAACCTATGTTTAGCATTATAATTGCGCTCCTCCGGCTGTTTGAAATACTGAGTGCTTTCAAAATGTTACTTCTACCGCAATTATGAGAACAAAGTTTATTTGAATCTGCACGATTTTTTGTTTGTTTGTTTGTTTCTTTCTGACATCATTGTTGAAAGGTTTTGCTTTTAAGTTAGTTGAGTTATTAATAATTCTGACGCCAAATGTTACCTTTCTTATTCTGGTTTTTGTATTCCTAGGGTTTTGTTCATGATTGGTCGATGGATAACTCTGGAACTTCTGAAAGATTTAGATTTAAAGATAAAACGTCGAATTGAAAAACTAAAGACGATGCTGAGGAGTTACGGTCCAAAAATCAGAAATACTGAGATTCGAAAAACACACGAAGATTAAGATGTCGTATGAATTGTCGTATACGTCGTTGTTTCAAAATGTGTCGTATGAATTGTCGTATACGTCGTTGTTTCAAAATGTCGTATGAATGGTCCTTGTCTTCTCGTTGAATGAATTGTCGTCTTATAAACGGCATGGTAGGGGAAGACATGCTTTTGAGTACTTCTTTTGAAACTGAGGTTTTTTTTAATTAATAAGGCGTAATAAGGATGTCTACGATGGAGTACGCTTCAGTCTTATATTCTAGGTTTTATTCTTTCCAAGTTTTTCCTTCCATTCGTGCTAGTCATAAACTCCTCGAAAACACATGAATTAAATTTCGATGCATTATCTGTTTATAGCATTGTTTATTTAGTCGTGAAAATGTCTTATCCGAACCCCAACAAGTCCGACAACATAATATCGATTCAACAAATTTACTCAGAACATTTTAACTAATTAAATCTGTTCGGCTTTCCGTGGCGCCATGAAAAATAAGAAATACTATAATATTGTTAATATATTGGATTTGCTATGGTTCTTTTTTAAGACTATTTTTCTTTAGTTTTTTGCAGTTTTTTCACAAGAAATGTTTATAGAATTTTAAAGCGAAAGTCAAACTGACGATTTGAAAGTATATTTTGCATTCATATATATTATATTCTCCCAACTTACCTTCTTTAACCAATAGAACTTTTACGGTACAATTCTGTTAAGTCGTACTTTTTTAAAGGTGATAGAAAATTGGTCCGAGTTAACGATCGTCCGAGCGCTGTACACGCTTTTTTTATATATAAATTTTATACAAAATTTTGGTTGAGGCTCGATTTTGCTTAAGTTGCTCTCTTTTTACAGGCTGACATGTTGCTTATTTGTTGCTTGTTGATATCTACGTGAGAAGATCAAATTTGCCTATTCATGTAGACCAGCGCGGATTTTGATTAAACAAATGTAACTTTCATTACACGTTTCACATTTTTATTGTAGTGTTAGGTTTTGTTCTAAGTTTTTTTGGGGTTTTTTTATTGTTTTAATCTAATTGACCCTGGGCTGTTTCTTAGGAGTTCTTCTTTTTTGAAAGCGTTGTTACGTTGTTAGATATATATTTTCTTAAAATGATTTCGCTTTTTCTAAGACGCAGTTTTAATCGTGATATGGGATGTACAAACATTCCTGACACGAACTTTTAACCTTTCCATGTTGAATAAATCTTGAACTGGTTTCGTTATTCGAAAGATGATGATGTTTTGGATGGTTTTTCATTAAGGTCAAGGTCGGCTACACCGAGGTCATCCATTTTTTTGCGTCTATGTATATAATTGCATGATTCCTGGATGTCATCATGAATAGTTTAAGGCGAAAAGAAAGCCTTTACGCTGTTTAGTTTGTTTTTTTCGATGAACTTTTATTCCTCCGTGCACACTTCTATATTGATTCGTGTGTTGACAACACGGCACTAGTGTCGATTGATGATGTAAGTTGAATTACCATGAACGTTTTTTGTTCGATGATCGATGACAAAGTTAGGTAATACGACAATTCCCATCTGAGTAAGTTCCCACCACTATGCAGTGGAACACTTGGAAAAAGATGTCCGTTTTAAGGTGTCGACACAGAAAGACGTTCGTTATGAGAGATTCCTTAAAAAATCGTCCGGATCGAAAATATTTGTTTGTTTCAAAAGATTTTCTCTAAGGGAGGGTCCACTATAGGCGGCCGTCCGTTTATCGAAAAGATAAGAGACCCTGGGTTGATTGACCTTACGTTTCTTGAGCGGTGTTCACACTATTCGCTTTTTATGCAAGTACCACCAGCACAAAGAAATTCGCTGAAACGACATACAACACCTGAGCGCCACACTAGGCTCAAACTCATAGCGAAGAAGGATATACTGATCTTCCTACAGCAGAGGTTATTCAAATAGGCTTTCCCGAATTTCTAACACTGTGTTATGGCTTAGTCAAGATATCGAACCTAGTTTTGATGCAGGTTATTTACAGATTTTATCATGTTTTACATCTCCATTATTCTAACTCCCTGTAGAGCAATTTTGCTATTGGAGACGAGGTTATTTCACGAAAACGTTTAAACAGAAATTCGGGAAAGGTCTATTGATCGAACAGCGTCAAAGCAAAAGAATGGCCTTTAAGGATGTTCTATCAAAACTTTCAAAATTTCTCATCACACGAACAAAAACAAACATTCAAACAATGTTTTGTTTACATTAAACATGTGCTTTTTTTGTTCAATTTCTTTACAGCGAAGAATGATTGAAATATAAAAATCGGGAAAATAAATCCAGCGAAATGCAATGAGGAAAATTACTGCAAATCGAAATTGTAATGAGCAAATTACATTTTGAAAAACGTTTTCAGTCGCTTAAACTAACTCCACACAAAGGGAGTATACCACATCAGTTTGACATCATCAAAACAGTACACGTAATTTATTTAAATCGCGTTTAAAATGAAATCAATTACAACGAATTTTTTTTTTCGTTTTTTATTCGTAAAAGAATATTTACAACTTTATCGCAATTATTCACGTGCTGGATAAAATATTTTCTAACTCCAACTATGAAAATAAAAACACTAATCAACAAAGTTTAGGTTCCATGTTGTCGTTGCTTTCTAACCACCGATAGGTTTATCGTTTTCTATTAGAGTGTATGAGTATGTTCATCTGACAATTTCTCACTATACGAATTTACGGTAAAAAATCTTATAAATTTTTTTGAAAGAACAGGAACAACTTGACTCTAGTTTCACTTTCCCAGACAAAATCTTACAGTATGGTTTTCACCATAAACTTAGGTGAGGAGAAATTCTCGGAGGAGCTGTATGGTACAACTCCTCCTTCAAAATATCTCAACTAAAAAGAAAACACTTTGGGCTTACTTTCGCTTATTCTTGCATCCGAACCCAATGAATTTGGTGTATATAAACACCATGGTCAATCATTTCAACACATTATTCTGAGCAAATAATCATAAAAGATTCAGGGATGTGTTCTGTTTTCCCTAAAAAATGATGTCATCCCAAACAGAACAATCTGCAAGATATTGTTCCATTTCAGAAAAACAAATACCATCAAAGACTCCATTATTTTCTGATGATAAAATACTAATAAAAAATCATTTTGTAGGTGTTGGGTTACCTTATTGTCAAAAATTTCTACCCATATATTATATACAAGTACATCATATACAAACTCGATTCAACACATGTACAAAAAATCTATAACCTGTGCAAATTTTCTAACATATTTACAAACTTTCTATAGTAGAGTATATTTGACTGACAACTCTCCCTCACCACAAATTGACGGTGAAAAGTCTAATAATAATGTTTTGAAAAAAGAAAGGATAACTTGACTCTAACCTCACCTAAACTCGGGCAAAATTTTCTGCCATTAACTTTTTAGGTGAAGAGAATTTGTCAGTTGAAAATTATGCGTAATAGCTTTTACTTCTCCATACCAGATTATAAACACCAAAATAAAACTCAAATGGAATAAGAAAATAAGACTTTTTTTCTGTACTCACGAAAGTGGAAAATTTCAGGGAAAAAACATCAATTTCTCTGTGAAAACAAAGATACACTTTCATTATCAATGAATGGCAACTTTAATTACATGAATCACATAAATATGGCTGGGAATAAAATAATTGAACTAAAAATAACCATTTAATATCATCCATCAAAAAGAAATAAGTGAATAAGGTCTCCATAAAAAAAACAAAGAATTTGTAGCAGTTCATTAGAAATAGATGGTTACCCATATAATGTGTATATATATAATGCAAATTTTAATGAACTAATGACGCCTTCATAAATAAATCTTATAAATCAAAGAACTTATTAATAGATCCTGATAACGAAAATTTTATCATCATAATCTATGTAGAAGGTTCAAAAGGTTTAATGTTACTACAGATTTGCTGAAAACCTGATACCATCTAAATTATCAAAAGATTGTATTTATTGTAATTAATCTGGAATTTCTTTAAAAAATTCCGTTAAATGATGCACAAAAAAGTTGAATTAAATTTAAATTAGTGTTCAATACTATTCTCTTTGTTGGTGCTTATAAATACATACTTGATCAAAGTTCCTATTTCAAATTCGTACACATCGAGTATTTCTATATTCTCAAAATATGGAGTCAATATTGCCCTTATAGATAACAAAAAAAGATGGAAGATCAAAGAGGCAGGGCCTTTACTAATTAATATGGCTAAATAAAAATCCACATCCTTCCCATCTTTTCAAAAAAAGGATAACAGATGTAGAATAGCTAACTATTTAATGTTTCCTGTTAAATTTAATATGTTGTCCACTTGTGAAAATTGTTTGATAAAGTCCTTAAAGAACCTATAATTTATAAAATAAGGAATAAAATATTACAAAAACCGTTTTGAAGTTACATCTCAGAAATTTTCTTGAAATTAAATACAAAAAAACACCTGCTTAAATTTACACAAAAGGACAGAGCATTAATTATCAATGACATACACCTTTTGGTACAAGTGCTTTTATTGAGTGAGGAACATACAACAGGACCTCACAGCAAGACACACATTCATTCATCTTTCAATTCAAAAGAGTTTTTCTTGCTTTAAAATATTGAATTTCCGATTTCAATAAGAAATCTGAAAGTAGTTGAAATAAAAACCAAAATATGTAAATGGAGTTTCTAGAGGTGAACGTTTTTTATATAAGTTTGAATTAAACCTAAAGCACTGAAAACTCATATACACAAATTCACCATCACAGAGAAATTATATATGTCCTCCTTCACAGTATTAAAGAATAAAAAAAAAATCCCTATTTCATGTATAAGAATTTTCACTGTAAAAATGGTCAAAAGTTGTTTCGGTTTGCAAAAGTTTTTCATTGCCTTTATTTTTTGATCAAACTAACTTTGTAAAATGCAAGTGTGTTAATTAAACTATTTCAAAGGCATGACAAAGAGGTGAACAAAAATTCATACAACAGACAACAATGGTCCAAAAATGATCATGTACTAACTGTTTGGTAAAATGTATCTGTCATTTAATCTCTCTGCAGTTTAAAAAAAAGTATTATAATATTAGTTTCAATGATTAGACAGTCACTTTCTATAGCAAATAAATATTATATATATATATATGATAAATTTCATAAACATTAAAAATTATGAAAAATTAATTTATCTTTTCTTAAGGCTAAGAATTCTTCTAGTAGCCAAATCCTGCACTGGATCAGAGTCTGGTGCATCTAACGACGATCCAGATCCAGAATACTTACTGCCTTTACCTTTTTTCTCTTTCATAGATGTAGTTTTTGCTCTTTCTCGTGTTTTATTGTTCACACTACTTGTGACATGCTTAAACATACATGGGGTAGATATTTCGTCCTTTCTAATTTTACGTGTGGATTGTCTCTTCGGTCCCTTAACGTTTGGGGAGTCAGGGCGAATTTCACATTTCGGTATACTACCTAAGACTTCATGAAGTAACATACTTGCACTTTCGTCAGTAGGAAATCTTATACCAGCCATCGAATCATTGCCTCCTGAAAGAATCCTAAATGTGTGAAAGTTTTTCTGTGAAGCTTTGTAATTTGAGGTCTCTTGTATAGTTTCTCGCCAAAGAGCAAAACCTGAGTCTGGGTCAGCAATAAACAGTTGTAAGCAAACAATGCTTTCCCCGTTACCATGTGTAATTATAAGTCCAGGGGCACCCCTTTTACAGTAATTCCATGTTTCATCGTCCGTTGTCGACTGAGTGTACAACGTTGCGATAACAGGGCATACTACAACAGTATTGGTTAAAGACGACAGAGCAAGTTTAATTTTAAAAATTTCTTGATCCTTGATTCTGATTTGATTGTTGTTTGTTGATTCCATAATATCCTTCATCTGTATTGGTTAATTCATCATAACGAAATAACAAAAAACACATTAAATAAACGCCTAAAATTCACTGATAATGAATCCAAGCCAAATAACTTTCCTTTCGAATCCCACGAGTTCAAAAGATGATGATCGCTGAAGTGTTTACGATTTTTAACATTTTAACACATTGAACTTCGTAGTGCGCCCACGGAACCAAAATGACTTCCCCTTGTATGATTTCGAGCTGGACTTATCAACGAAAGAATTTCTCTGCGGAGAAGAACCGGTTGTGGTCGAACTCTAAAAATTACACGAAATTATAATATCAGACCAGACTTTTTTACAGGAAACAAGAAAAAGCCAAAAACCTGATAATAAGGATCCAGAGCAGAAAGAATATCGAATTTTGTCAAATAGAAATCGTTCTCAAGTAAAAGCCGCGATATGTTGCTAGAAAGAAAAATGTAATACAAAGCCGCCCTCTAGCATCACACTTCAGACAATGCATTACAAACAATACCAAATGCTCAAATATATCGTTCGATTCGTTCAGCAACTATTCGAAATGACTTAAAAACATACTGTCGTGTGAGAAAATAAGTAAAGAGAAGTCCCCCCTCTCAAATGAAAGCTGTCCTTACAAATAAAATGAAATAGAAGCCGCGGCTGGACTGACTGACTGTTGTGCAATCATTAATCATTAATCACATATTCAGAGTAACTTAAAAAGTTTCAATTGTAATTGTAATCGATACGTAAAGTCTAGAAACGAAAATCAATCTGCGTTAATGTGCTTAGTATAGTAACCTTTTGTAAGTGATCTTTTGGTTCGAATATTGAAATTACGATATTTCTAATATTCTAACGACCTCTGAAACCAATCTCTATCTGTGATAAAGATGTTTTTTTTTTAAAAGTTCATTTTTGAAGGAGAAAAGTGAAAAAAAACAGTGCTTGAATTTTTAAAAAATGCATGAATGGCGCAAATGAATCTTTTTCTATCCGTGCGAAATTTATAATGAGCTTAGAGAGCTACGACATGAATCAAGTGATTGTTGTGTTTGTTAACTTTTTTTACCGTCAGACATACTATCGCATCTCTCGCCTCAAATTGATTTTTGGTGCTGCACCATAATCTTAAGATCACGTGATTCGTGTCGTAGTCCCTTTAAGTAAAGCTTTTCCATGAAACGAATGGAAATAAGCAAGTTAATCAACTAGTAAACCGTCTGCCGTCCTGTTCGCAGAGTGTGTTTTCCACATGGAGCAGACAATAAACACTGAAAATACAATTGTAAAAATTTATTTTGAACATAATATATTTAATTTTTGGAGCAAATTATTACAAAATAAACACCTTTGACCTCAATTCACTTTAAGTTTCGTTACATTTTCAATCTCTATGGAGTACTTTTTATATCGCTGGGGATGATCATTCATTACCAGAATGAAAAAGGACTCTTCATTCAGTCCAAAACACTTCGGCGGACGCAAAAAAACAAAAAAATACTATCGCAAAGTTGGCGATACACAATCCAATTTATCGAATCCAATTAGTCGGGTTCAAAAGTTTTTTTCATAATTCGCTCAATTTTTTCTCAAAATGTCAATACCGCATAATGTGATTGGGATAAACTCACATTGCTACAATTAAAGAAGCTGATTGACTGAGGTTACATGTTTAACTTTTAAGATATCGAATACGAATGTCGAATCCAATAAATTGAATAGAATATTCCAATAATCCAATAAATTAAATAGCAAATTCGATAAATTTGAATGTGTATCGCCCGCTTTACTTGCCAAATAATTGCCTTCACAAAGCATACATTTAAAGGGAAGTAATTTCCCCGAGTAGAAATTTTCTCGTTTGAGAGTTTTTCTTTCTCCGGAAAATAAATTGTGTTTCGCGATAATTTATACTTTGTGACGTAGAAAAAGTAGATACAAATTTTAATCTTTCCTGTAAATGGACGAAAATCTTGGAAATGAAGAAAATAAATATATTTCATTTCGCTAGAATTTATTCGTTCACGAAGATGACTTCCTTGAAAGGTAGTTAAATACATGGGGATCACACCGGAAAATAGGATCTAAAAAAAGGACGATCGACAACTCCAAGTATTCAATGGTATCTGTAACACATTCAACTTATCACAATACAATGCTATCATTACTCACTTTGCTTCACAATGTACTTGATGGTTAGCCAAACCATTTTAGGGACAATTTTTATTGTCCTCAATAGCAATGCATTGTGGTAGTTGTATGACGTATTAGGATTTTGTGGAAACAGGTGTGTCCACGAGACGGGCTAACAACGAAACGCGAAAGTAGGAATAATAGTGCAGCCAAGACATTCAAATGAAACAGTAGCTTTTTAATAGACGTTTACGGCTCATGTTTGCTTGTAAAAAACAAAACAAAACATTCAGCTAGTGAATATCAAATGAAAGGGTATGTATGTTTTCGTTTGCTCTTCATGCGCGGCGAAGAAAAACAGAAAACGGTGAGAAATAGAGTAGAAATGGATGTCACGAAATTTTCATTATAATCCCCGTTTTTAAAAAGGCTAAAACAGCATAATTGTGACAGGAGAAAGTTTCCTACGTATTTCCTACTAACAATATTGTGGAATGCGAATATTACAATGGTTTGGTAAAACAGCCAGAGAATCGGTGGACGGCAATGAGAAAAGAAGATGCGCCAGATATAGCTATAGATATCTCGGGTTTTCAACGTTAACCTATGATGTTGCCAAATTCATCAGACAATGTAATATATGATTCGCCAGTACAGTAACCCTTGCGAAATGGTGAATGAATGAAGAAATCTAGTTGTTTCCACTATAGCGGCTTTGCAGACTGCCGATCACTCCGGACGCCATACTTGAAATCTAAAGAGAGAAAAATGTGATTTTTATACAGCCGTCAACACATAAAAACAATCATGCAATAATAAAGATTTTATAAAGATTTTGAATTATAATATATTTAATAGCAACAACAACAACAACAGCAACAACAACAACAACAACAGAAAAACCAAATTTACACATTCCTAGAGACGACAGTCATTATGGAATTTTTGAAAATATTATTCAAAACAGTTGAAAACAGTAAACGATACAATAGACCTTTTCAAAAATTACGTCATCACAATCTATTGTTCGTGTCAGACAATGACGTTTCCGTTCATTACAAATAGGGAGCTGATTGGTCGTTTATGCATTAGTTGATACATTTTATAAAATTGTTTGAAATAACGAGCCAAAGCCTCGCTTACACAAACCGATTTTACAAGATTTACACCACGAAGTTAGTACGTCTGGAAATGATTTACTGTATAATATTTACAGGCTATTGTGACGTAGCTTACGAAAAATCCTATTCATTTCCAATGTGTCTGATTTCCCATCAAAGCGCAATTGTTTTAGTCACCTGAGAATGTTAATCTAGTCTTACCTTGCCAGTAACATTTGATACACTTTCCTTAAGGTTCTGATAATCGACACCAGGTTGACGGCCTACAAAAAGATTACAAGCAACACACTGGATTACGGCCTGTACAAAACCATTATTTTAAAGGGATAAACTTTCGCGGACAAAAAGACCGCGGTTTTTTCTTTTCCTTTCATTTCAATGTCATTTACAAAAAATCTTTTAATTTTGAAATGCAAACGACAAAAATTTACACTTTTTGGAAATCTCGTATCATTACTCCCATAACAGTAAATTTTAGAAGAAAACTAAACCCTGTTCTCCTTTAAGTAAGGAGAAATTGTTAAACGAGGTTTTGACCAAATTTAGCAGTACCAAAAAATTTCAAAGCAAAATCTCAAATAAACGACTAAAAAGAATTGCCAGGAAAAAAAAGACCTCTTACGGAAATTTTGAGGGGAAAAAACTTTCACGAATTAAAAAAAAAAAAAAAAATATAAATTTACCGGTTTTTGATTCACCGAACAAATCAGCACTGGAGATTGCATTGGACGAATGATACTGATCTAACCTACCATGTGCTTGGTCCTACAGATAAACAGGTAGTTACAGAATTAGAAAGTAAAACCTTCATCAAAAGAGTAGAAATAGTAATTCTACGTTGTTGTGGCAGTGACATCAAGCAGATAGTGAAACATGCTGGTAGGAAGGAAGGGGAACATTTTTATGAAGGCTACCTGTCCTGTACCAAACATTTGATCTGACGATATGCCCTTCGCATCTTTAAACTTCAATTGCACCTCACCTAGATAATGTTAAAAAAATGGAGATTTTTGAGGAATGAAAAAGCACATGGGCAGAAAGAAAAACTTGACAACATAATAATTTCAGTATAATTTAGTAATAATTCAGTGTCAAGCAAAATATTTTTATTACCAGAGTAAGGGGTCTCTGAATAGCTTGGTTTATTTCTTGATCGACTGAAAGAAAAGAAAAGAGACAAAATATGATACAAATATACTTCACACCTCTTAACATATTTTTGTTTTAGCATTACAAAGGGTTTTCAGAAACTTGGAGAAACTTGCTCAATCAAAAAGTTCACCTGAGGTTTCTAAAGGACTGCACGAAGTGTAAATGGCTTCATTGTAAATTGGGCACACATAAAGGTATCAGTCCCAGATAATCATATTGAGAAATAGTGAAACATACCTTGAGTTGTGATCGTCTCTTGAGGATGTGCATTGTTTAGAACTAAAAAATAAAATTTAATTTCACGATAGAAAAAGGTGCAAAGAGAGGGTAACATAACCTATCAGACTATTAACGAATGGACTGACGTTATATGCCAAGCTGCCTGGTGATGTCATACCTGGAATTATCCACTCCCCAAGAGCTTTTAGCAACAAAGCGATCTTCGTAACTAGAATGAATTAACATAACTACCAATAAGCAAAATGAAGGCATAACTGTGTTTCTCTGCCAATTATGTGTTTTGTTGATGTTTTGCTGTATTCAATCAATGAAAGAAAATACATAACGTAATCCCCTTCTTTTCTGAACCAAGAATTCTCACGATTAAGCGCCTCCTTTTGAAATTGATTTTTTTTATAAGCACCCCAGGAGCTAAACGAGCATTTACGGTAGTGGAATCATTCACTCTGATAACAATGATTTTCGTAGATAGTAAAATTTAAAACAGAGAGGAAATGAGGATTTGAATTTTCATATGAAAATGTACACCAAACATTTACCAAGCTATAATTCTACCATTTTCCTCATGTTTTTCAGTTTTACTGTTTAAAAATGAAAGTAAAAGTTGAAGACTTCTGGCATAAATTCACTTACTTGGACGAGTTATCAGTATAACTAGAAGAGCCATATGACATCGACGTCCCCATGCCATCAAAACTGGAAGAGAAAGTATAACACAGTTTATCGTCAATTAAAAAAACTAATACTCAAACAGTTCTTTTCCTGAATAATAGATGGAGGCACAAATAATTCCAAACTAAAACCTTTTATTGAGATGCACATCATAAGAAACAAGAAAAAAATGATCATAAGTTTGTTGTCAGTTTATTCTTTGGTGAGTACTCTTCGATACATACGATATATACAGTCAACATCTAAATCCAGACTGTAGCAAAAATGAACTGATATGCCCTTTGCAGGCAGGATTTCTGCATCATTATCTTATAAATTGCAATAATGAAATGCATACAAAAAATTGCAAATATATGTTTAAAATGAAATAATTAAATGAAACCATATCTTTACTATCCTTTAAAAGTTTTGTCAAATATTTAAATTTTATTTCAAAATAATTAAGAAGATATCGAAAGATACAAAAACTGGTTGAAAGAGAAAATAGCCCGTCCGTCATTTTCTTTCGACGCAATGACTGTTTCGACAGTGCCATAATCGATAAAATTGCAATAATCAATTCCGCATTTAATCCATGGTTGGAACGCGAAGAGAAAAAAAACGCTGAAGAACACGGACTATTGCTTACGCAGAAATGCAATAATAACAGAATTACCTGTCAAAAAAATCAGTGTCTCTCCTGTCAAAGTCATCTTGATGCGAGTATAGACGATCTGGTTTCACTTGTTCCACAGTGTGCATACTATCCGACACAGAGTGACTCACATTTCTAAATGGAAGCAATTAAAATAGAGATCATGTTCCATGCGAACAAGTAATAGTAAAAAAAAAAAAAACTGTAATTTGTTATTACTTACATTCTATTACCAAAGCCCATTCCTAAACGTTCAAGCTGTTCAGCTTTTTTAGGATCAGACTGTTTTAATTTCTCTTCTTCCCGTTTCATTGATGCAGATTTATAGACAAGTGCAGATGAAAGTGGAACATCATTAGGACTGGCTGGCACATCTTCATCATTTCGACTCAACATTTGTAGCGAGGACTCTTCACGTAACTTATCACTTTCCTGAGCTTCAGATTCAATAGCAGAGAAATTTACCTTGGCCTATGGGAATATTTATTGAATATCTCAGTACCAAAACAAAAGAATAACGCTCATATGCTATACGACCAATGCTTAAAGAATTCAAACATATCACAGAAAAACAATGTGCTTAATGAAGCTGCATAACAAGGAAGTAGTCTTAATTACATGCAGCATCATTTTTACCGTGGCTTAAAAAAAATGAGGCTTAGTAAACACTGGAAGAAAGAGAAAAGACATGAATCAAAAATTTTAATTCTTTTATAATAAAACCAACATTAAGATTAGAATCCGTTTCCTCCTCTTCAAATAGGTGTGTCTTAATTTGTGCAATTTTTTTCTCCATTTAAGAGCACTGCAGCGTGTTCTTAATATATGTAGGTGGTTCATTTTCATGTAATAAGGTTGCTATTTCTATATAGTAGTGAACATAAACACCACAATATACCTTTGTAGCTCCCAAGCCTCCTTTCTTTGCTCCAAGCTAAAAATAAATGAATACTTTAGTCTTTAACACAACCTATTATCTTCCAACAACAGCACAACCCAAAAACATTGCTTTAAAATGAACGTTTGCTTAGAAATTACTAACCCCTTTCTTTTTATTAGCAGCAGGCTTTCTATTTCCAATAGTAGGTATTCTAACATCTTCAAGAAAGAAATCACAATCAATTCAGTATTAGTTAAAGCACATTGCAGTTGCTCCATTATGTGATAGTATAACAGTACAAAAATCAAGATTACCTTTCTTTGGTGGAGATGTACTAAGATGTCCAACATCTACATCAACCAGGTCTAAGAAATTGCAAAATAATTTTACAGAAAAGTCAAAAATTCAGGGGAAATCATTGTTTAGGAACGCAACACCTTGATGATCTCATCTAGATTGGCCACATACCGTTTCCATTTTCTACAGTTTGATTGTTAGTCACATTTATTGATTCCGATTGACTATAATTTTGTTCTATATCTTGAAAAAAGTCAACCTCTTTGTGTTCTGGAGTAGGAGGTGCATGATGAGTATCAATGTGAAGCTAAAAAAACAAATAAGAGAAAAGACCAATCTATGACTGTTTGATGAAAGCAATGTATCCACTTAAAGTTAGATTGACAGGAGCTTAGGCCTCTCTAGTGTGATAACTCTCTCTCTCTCTTAAAGAAAAAATGATTCCTTGCACGATTCACTCACAACAAAACACAAACAAACAAAAATGGATGGAGTAGAGTCATTTCTCAACTATAAGCTATACACAGGACTCCTTACGAGTATTGGAAATTGAACGTCATTTTAATGATTATTGGGCTACTTACAGTATATCCGTATTCTTTTATTGCTTTAAATGCCAACCCATCTAACTTTTCCCGATACATTGATGCCACCCGACTATGATGTATAAAACAAAATGTTACAACTGTTCTACAATGCCATCCAACGAACTGTTACATGTTATCTCAAATTGTCACCTTTTATATTTAACACCTGCATCTTTAGTTGTTAGATTATGTTGTCTGAAAAATGCATTCTACAAGAATAAAGGAGAATTTGTGAAGACATAAAAAACATGGATGCAAAAATAAGAACTAAAAGGGGATTTGTACTTGGTAAATAACCCACACAAATGGACATGTGAAATTTCTAGCAGTTATGCTGCTGTGGCTATCCTGAACCAATAAAGCTTCACAGAAACTTAGAAACACTTCCAAGAAACAGGTGGAAGAATCAGCACTGTTATCAACTATTGTAAGTTTGAGTTTCGTTTCTTTCTCACTTTCTTTGTCATGCTCACATGGCATACATGCATAAGGCATGCATATGTGAGGATTTCAGGGAAAATCAGTAGAAGCGGTAATTTGCAACAACAACAACAACACAACAACAACAACAACAACAACAACAACAACAACAACAATAACAATAATAATAAACAATAGATCTTATCACTAAGTCGTTCAATTAATCACTACCACACAAACTTTAGTGATGACATTAGTGATCAATAATCATCTCTTCTTATAGCAATATTAATATTAGTGATAAAATTAGAAAGATTTAATGATAAATTTTATCAATAAACATTTGATTTAATTCTCATATATAATTACTTAATCGAGTGCTTAACGATAATAAATTCATCATTTTTGTCGATCGATTTCACTGTCGTCTTAGTTTAAGTTTTTAGATTTGTTTCCATTTATAGGATAATTTATCATTAACTTCTAACGCTATGCTTAGCGACATTATCAATAATTATCAATAAAATTATCCTTTTACTGTTGATATTTACAGATAATTTATTGATAATCACCATCATTAACGATTGTACTGATTTTCCCTAAAACCGTCACAGATCTTCTTATACTATTATTATTACTATTTACTAATATAAATTTGCACCTTTTTTTTCATGATGCATAGAAATAGATCTCACAACTAACAAAAATTAAGCAAGTTAATGTTCAGGAATAAATCTATAAATATTTCAAAATATGAAGAAAACCTACTGCCTTTCCATTTCCACCACACTGCATATGTCGAAGTTGCAGCCATGTCCAGTTTGTATCTAACTGAATCGACCTAACAACACAAGAGTTGCATAAAGAATTGAACTTCATGGAAAATCGTAAGGCAACCTTGTTCATGCATGAAGCACATTATCATTTCTGGCCTTCTACATGATTAGATCCTCATTAAAGGTTTATTTTCACATGTCCTGTATACAACACTAAACAGGACAGGAAAACCTGGAATGCTGAAACTTGATTGGTCGACATTAACAACCAAAGTTTCAACAGGGAAAATTTTTGCACCTAATCTATGTTGCTGAATTTTGAATTTTTTGGTTATTAAAATGCATCTCAAGTTACTGTCCTGTCCTGAAAAATTTGAACTCAGTTTAATAGTGTTAACAGGAGCGAGCAAACAACACAAAAGAATAATTTCCAGTTAATTTATGTAATACTTCTTAAAGAGCCCATTGCAATACCAAATGCAGGCAGGTATGCACTTTTCTTTTTATAAGAATGGTGTTTTTTCGTTTCAACATGGATATTCTTAACTTTTGGGCAAATATCATCCTAATATATTCTTAGCATATTCTTAGCACAAGAAGTGCTTAACGGACACTTAATAGATGAACCAATCAGAAAAAAATCTTCCATTCCCATTCCTGTTACAAAACAGACATGTGGAAACAAACAAGTTAAGTCATACAGCAAAGAAAATAAATTTCAAAGAAGTAATTTCACAGATCTCTGCTGAACTACATTTACCTAATAAATGTTAGATGGACACCTAACCCGCGGTGCACAGCTGAACAGTCAATGCACAGAAAAACACCATAAGGAATTGATGCCCAAGTCGGGTTTGATGCTCGGCAATCAAAACACATCTAAACATGAGAAATAAAATAATAAAATAGAAACTCCGCCATCTTTCACCATTGGAACCAAAGAACAGCAACACACTCAAAAGTAATTGCATCAAGCTTTATTGTGATACTTAGTTTTTCTTTGTTATATTTTCATCACATATAATTATTACCAAGGGTTACAAATGCTGACTCTTTAAGTTCCAAAAAGAAAAGTATTATACACCCTAGCCCTAGCCCGTTATAGTCTTTCCCTTTTTCTATAAAATAATAAAGATGTTCTGGAAAATATCAGCTACAATTAGGCACGCATGTATGTTCGGATAACTACACACCACTCACACTATTAAGAAAATAATACAGTATCTAACACAAGCTTTCTAATGGCCAGTTCAAGCATTTTGAGGACTGTGAATAAAAAGTTTTGGTCCACTCAGCGGCATCTGGCTGCAAACCCTTGCTATCAGTTGAGTCCGTTAAAGAGATCCGAAGATCTCATTGTACCACAAGTCGCAATGAGCAAAGGATTGAGTGTAATTTGAACAAGAAATGACGATGGTTGGGTGAAATTTCAATTATAAAAATAGATCGCTGACGTTATTGGATTTTGTAGGTAATAGCTAAGGTCTAAAAAAATGCTCAAAAATCAGTGTGATCTGACAAAAGTTTTGCCACCCCAAGAAAAGTTTTGTTCTTTGTCCAATAATGGGATAAACACTTATTACCAGCAAGCTCTGCTATTAGCATATGTTATGTGAAAAAACTGCAAAGTGTCACCGAGGAGTAGTTATCACTCAATGGGTGAAACTTTTCATTTAGTGAGCAGATGGGTTGCCTGACAAAACCCAAAGATTCTAAATTATAGGTTAAATTAAAATTCCCAAAAAGTTTTGTGTCAAAAATATTGCATAATAATCCTGTTATATTATATTTAAAAACTGTGTCTGTGATTTTTTTTATTTTATGTCAATCAAATTTTATAAGCATTTCATTTCGAATTTCATAAATTAAGAGTAAAAAAATAAAACCTTTGAACCGATTGGCTCATTATTTAAAATCTGCATAATCATACGCCAAATGCGGACACAGTTTTTGAGTTAACATTAAAGGAATATGACTGCATAATTTATTTTCCGTTACCATGACAATTTATGTCACAGGACACTTTTATCCAGAGGGTATCTCGCTGAAAAATCCAAAATTTTATTAGGGAGAAAAATGCTTTCAGAAAATCGGAAGATAACAGATGTTTGAAGCATTTGTTGTCATAGAAATGATCTCACCTATTGTAAGTAAAATCAATGGATGTTTCTTTTCAGGTGTTTTATTGTTGTTGTTTCTTTATTTCTTTATGAGGATGTTTGTTTTATGAATAATTAATTAGCTTCGCTTATTATTCAGATTGACAGATCAACTCACAGTCTCAAAACTTCTGCAAGAGCTCCCATAGAAAAAAAGAGGAAATTTTATACACTATAGCTATTTTCTAAGTAATGAGAACTTATTTCAAAAAAGTGATTATTGCATTTAAAAGATAAAAGGTAATTTAATATCATATCCAAAAATCGAAATTTTCGGGGGTTTTTCATGCTTGACCCTTTACAGTAACTTTAAGGCTAAAGGGATTAATGTGTCCAAAATGATACTTTGAGAGATTATAGAACTCAAAGATCCACCAAGAAATACAATTGTGGGTGGGTGTCTCATTGATGTGGACGTTTCTTTAGTGGTAATTTGAAACAAACATTTCAGTGGTATTTCTTCGTGATTTCCATAAAGTATCTGTAACATTTTATCGTGCTGTTAAATCGGCCCTTTCTCGTGGCAATATGAGTATGGATGCGGCCCCTCCTTAGGAATCGTCTTAAAAAGTTCATCCTGTAAAAAGACGAATTTGGATGAACATTTTTGACCTTCTCTTTTATAAACAATCTTTTTCCCCAATTTTCTATAAAAAATCGAATTCAAAGGGACGAATTAGTGAGACGTCTTCTCACTTTGAATTTTAATTAAGAATAATAAAGAGCGAATCTTGGACGAATTAAGGATGAATTCTAGGACGAATTAAAAGCGAATTTAAGGACAAAAGTCTAATGAAGTCTTGTATTGAATTCAAATATATACATCTTCAGAATGTTTCTTTATTATTTTGGAAATTTGTGTTGTTTAGATTAAACTACTCGCTAATGATGATAAATTCACGTTGCGATATTGCAAAGTATGTATCTTTCGACGATAAGCACAACTTTTAGTAATTTTAAAAATGAAACAAATTTTTAAACAAAACAGAACTCTCTAAAAATGATCGAACAAGGGGAAATAGTTTTGTTTACAATAATGATTTTTTATTAAGTCCCATTTACACACACACAAAAGCGTTTTTTCGCACCGTTTTTCCAGATAAAGCTGCTCTTACATTAATGAAAAAGAAGAAGAATTTCAAAAAATTTTACTTTCTTTATGAAATCAAAAATCTTTTTTTGGTAGAATAGGATTCTGATCAAAATTCCTATTTCAATTTACATTTCTATAACAGAAATGTAGCTTAAATTTTACAGATTCACATTCTACAGGTGTTCGATTTTGAAAAGGGATAACTCTTTAATCCCTTGTGTATTAAAAATTGTTTCACCTAACAATGCAAGACACACTATTAAATATCTTTAACTCATTTTGTTTCAACTCATTACACAGAGCACGTCTTCTGAACAAAAGACAGGTTTTCCACTGAACTATTTTTTCTTCATACACAAGTGAGTTTAAAACTATATTTACAATAACAAAATCTATACATGCAAGTTTAAGAAGTATATATATATACAATGTAAACATTGAATGTTTCCCAGATTCCGAAAAGAGTCTTCTGAATCTCAGTCCACCATCTTTGTTAGGTGACAGCTTCGCATATTACCATAAGAACTACGAAACAACACGATACTGTGAAGGCCCATTTAGAGGATCGTAACGGCATCGTAGCATTGTAGTGTCCAGATTAAGAGGGCGTCAGGATAGTGGAGACCCTCCTCTATTAAATAGTTAAGAGGCCGTCAACAAATAACTTTTGTCACAGTTAACGAAAAATTTGCTGCTAGAGGGGGAGGGGGTCTGGGTTGCTAACCGCTATAAAGGTGTGACGAAAATGAAAATGAACATGATTTTTGTTAAAACTTGCTTAGCTCCAGTTGAAAAATGTCTTTCATTGTTTTAAAATGTTTCACCTTGAAAAGTATTGGCCACTGTTAGAGATCATATGTATATCTACCTGACTACTACAGCAGTTGTTTTACAGACACATTCAAGATATGGTTAGGAGAGGGTAGAGAGGTGTGTTTAGAGGGTAGAGAGGGACATAATTACCGTTTTTAGCCGGGACAAAAATGTTTTAAACTTCTAAAGTTTTGGTAAGCCGTGAAGGAGGTATTGATAATACCAGCAAATTTTCGGTTAACCATGACAAATTTATTTGTCGACAACAGTCCCTCCTAAAAACTTTCTTGTTATTTACATTTCTTTTCTCTCTCTTGTTGTTTAAAATTCCTGTGCATTGTTACGATGCCACATAAAACGTCAAAGATGATTTGAGAAACCCATCCACCCACTCAAAACGTCAATTTGGACGTCACCCCTAATTAACCTGATAAAAACACTTGAAAGTCTTCTATATTATGCCACACACAACACCAACACACCACGCCATAATGAGATTTTCCTAAGCAATTTATAGGGTCACCATATATGACCATTACCATGTTTAAATGATAAAAACGATATGTGCATTTACAGGTGAGGTTCAAACTCCTACCTTATTTTCTCCTGCCGATTTTAACCGTTTAAAAACAGCTATAATATCTTTTGGGGGAACTTTTTCGTCCGCCATCTTTGTCGACACGAATAATAATATTCTATTCTAAGTTCGGTTCTCATTCTAAGTTGAACTTGGTATGTCCCAAACGCTCCTTTTGCAGGTCTCTCTCCTCCATATCTGTTGTTGTAGTGGTGGAGGCCCTTTATTTATCGGCAAGTAGTCTGGAAAATGTGACTTTCGAGTTCGTCAATACGCAAAACTTTTGTGGTTGTTACTCATTACCGTATTGTATGTTAATACATTTTTTCTGAAGGCGATCTTCCATTCTTTTTTAGAGAGTGAGTGAGAAGAGAGCAGAGATGATCGTCGGGTTTAAGTACAACAGCCAAAGGCTTCTTGCGCCTTATTGTCGATATACCTGCTGCTAGTCAGAGTACTCAACTCTTTCCGCTTTTCCTATTCATGGTTTTACATTCTACTTACTATCGGATATTTACAAGAGGCGAGCTTAGTATATTAGGCTAATAATATACGGAGGCGATAAATCATTTATTTCTTGCTATCATCATATAGTCATTTGAAAATTACCTGTGGTCTGGATACTCTCACAGTTTATCGTGCATTCACTTTGATCACATGACTTTATTCCACCAATGCAAAGTAATTATTTACTTTGTCATGTGATCAAAATGGGTGCAAAATACAGCCAAGTGTCCAGCAGACTAAGGAATTTTCTAATGACTATGGTATCATTTTTGTTACTTGTATTGTTTGACTTGGAGTAAATCTTTCTTTAAAACGCACAAAACTACAAAATATTTGGAAAAGGAAAATCCGCAAATATATCAACAGTTTCACCGATTTATTTATCAAAATTTCATCAGGGGCAAATGTGACGAAATTTTTGAGAATTGACAAAACTTTTCCTGGAACTCCCCCCCCCCCCCCCCCCCCCAAGAAGATAGCAAAAAAATAAGGCTCGAAAACCATTATCTAAATGCTGAGCGCATGAAGACAGTACACGTGTTTGTTATACAACAACGTAACATAAAAAACTCTTAGATTCTTTAAAAAAAGACAACGGTTGCGCAAACCCTATATAATCCTGACCATCTTTTCAAAGCACTAAACAAGAACGACCGAAGTCGTGAAAATCTGCCTGATTTTTGCCTACTAGTGGAAAGATGACTTTTCTTTACCGAGACAAATTTCATCTCATCTGGGGTTGTCGCTCTTATTAAACTGGATGAATTTCAAAGCCAAATTAAAATTCGCATTAGTGTGAACTCAGCTTTCAACAAGGCTGAGATTTGTTTACACGCTTGATAATCTATTGATGCCGTCATAAAACGTAATTAATTGCAGAAACAGGAAGAAAATACATGCCGATCGTTAAAATAATCTGTTGTGGATGAAGATGTCCACTATAAGATGTCCGCTATTTGAGAGGTTTCAGTGTATATCCTTGTGTTTTGATTTGTTATTTTTGCATGAGTTGCTGATGCCAACTGTTCGAGTAACGGAAATCTTCATTTCATCATGGTGGAGTTTTATTTTGTTCATTGCTACTTTCGTCATAATTAGTTCGATTAGCCATTAGTTTGTTTTCATGCGTGGCCTTTAATCGAGATAGCGTTAACTTGTCATTTTTGGACATCGATTCAATTAAGCCAATATATGAAAAATGGTGAATTTTGTATTTGTCATCTTTTAATTCAGATGTTTTCTTTGGGCCATCAATGGAAGCAGTTATCATTATTTTGCCGGAACTTTTCCATTTTATTTGCAGATTGTGATTATTTCCTCCTCAGCTTGTTGATGGAGCTTCTGCAAATCCATTTTATTCTCAAGTAGTGCCGCCTCTAACAGTGACGTTATATTTTTTTCTTTTGAAAGCGTGTTTCTCGATTTATCTTCTTCAATAAGGAAATGTAAACAGGAAAATACGCTTTTAACAAAAAAACTTGCAAGAATTAACGTGCAGAGTAAATTTGCTGACTGAAGAATGTTCCAGAAAAGACGCCATCATCTCTCAGCAGCAAGAAGAGATTCTGAAGAAAGCAAATGTAATGAAAGAATTATCAGCAACATGTATTATCAGCAACTGTATCTTGTGTTGCTTGCTCCAATGTTGCTGATAATTCTTTCATTACATTTGCTTTCTTCAGAATCTCTTCTTGCTGCTGAGAGATGATGGCGTCTTTTCTGGAACATTTTTCAGTCAGCAAATTTACTCTGCATGTTAGTCATTGCAGTTTTTTTTGTTAAATGCGTGTTCTCCTGTTTACATACCCTGAGGTATCAAATCTTTATTTCCTTCATGATAATCTTCTTCTTTTTCAGAGTTTGTTGGTTTCGCTTTTCTCCGACCGCCCATAATGATTATTCGCTGTTGTGAAATTCATGCAGCGTTTGTCTCTCCTAAAGCGATTTTTGAGCTACAGTAGTATGCCCAAAGTCCGCCAAAGTGTCAAGTCCGCGCGGACGATTCCTACTCATGTGGAGATGGCTTAACACTGTGTGAACACATGATGTGAACAAAAAGACAAAAATATTACGTCATCTACATTCTTTTAGATGCCCTGTGGTGACATGACGTCAAATAAACGTCATATATGGACACGTGTTTAAAATCCACGTGAAGAATAAGCCAAACATGCAAAACTCCGTTTCGATGTTACACGCTTTTTATTCACACTCTCCAGCAGACGTTCTTTGGACTTAAAATCATGACATCCTGATTATTATACTTTGTATAATTATTCTCTAACACACCTTGGTTGGACATGATGGAATACAATTGTGGGTTCAAATAAAGTGATGATTGTCATGAGCAATCGTCAAGTAATAGCGCTTTGACTAAATACTTGGTGTTAAACTCGTGTGAAAGCCAAGCGGGCTCTTGTTTTAATATAACAGCCACGTGGATGACGAACGTGAAAATACAATGGACCCCCGCATTAGGATTATAAGAGAAATGACTCTCAAGAAGGCAAAAGTTAAATAAAAGTGGACCCAAAAATTCATGGCGACATTAACAACGAGACTCACAAAACTTAGCGCTCCCCGCGGCGTGTTACGGCGTCAAGAGAGTGGTATTAAGGACCTTGCGCAATTATGACGACAACGAAGATGGTGCCGTGAGAGTAATCCATGAATAGTCCGGGGAAAAAATGCATCACAAAGCAGTGAAAGTTTAAAAGTTTTGTCTGTTATCATATAACTACAAATTTGATCGATGAACTAATAAAGAAAGGTGTGGCTATCCAGGGATGATGTGTAAGGGACATTCCTGGGCTATCGAAACAGGATACGTGAAATGTGCTAATGATGAAATCTTCAATTCGTTTACCGTGAACTTTGACTATGTTAAACAACAAACATGGTTTCCCTTGCAGCGCGTGCTAACTTTTCTGTTTCTGCGTTCTGTCCGACCTTCTATTTCATTTTTTCATGGTGTTATATATATTTGACAGCATCCCTGAAGTATATTACGATGAAACTAAGAAATTAGACATGGTTCATTTTCAGTTGTTTAGAAGATATTAGATTTATAGATTATATATTAGCTAGAGATTTATTATTCTCACTTTTCCTCCTTTTTTTTTGAAATTTATAAAAACGTTAATTATAACGGATTGGCTTTGCTGTTGCTCTCCATCGTTTTTTTTAACATCAAAGAGGTGAAAAATATGAGGAGTTTCAGAGGAGAAAAACATATTTTTTTTGAAATAAGGTAGTTTCATTATATGTTCGACATGCTTCTATTTTCGACAAACGTTAAAATATTGAAGCGATTAATCAATGAAAAAATTTAAAAACTTTAAAATGGAAGCTTACAGTAGTAATGTTGACCCAATAGTTTAAATTTGAAATATCACTTAATAATTGGGGGTATATTCAAGAGAAGTCTCAAACCCCTTTAAGAAATCCTAAAACCAAAAACCACACAAACGAGATGAACATTCACGTACGTGCATGTTGTGCTGTTATCACCACATCTTGTTTTATTATTACTGGAATGGAAAGATTGGCCATGGGACTTCAAACCATGACTTTTAAATCCCCGTTTTGAAAGCAGCAGAATACCATATAGCAATAAAGAAAAGAAATATCACCTCTAATGTTTCCTTTGGGACTATTACGGAACATGGTTTTTACACTATCTCAAAATTGTTTTGAAAATTGTCGAGAATAGATTCAACGGTCGTTCTTTTTCGCCTCCGTTTATAAAATCTTCAAAGGAAAGAAATGTTTTTTATATTTTATAACTAATGTTATATTTCATATCTTACATCATCTTACATGAATTAGGAGGTCTTATATTTCATAAAATCTAAGGATTGTAGTCAGTGCAGCAGAGACGAATGAAAATGGATGTGATAACGATAATCATGTTTAACACCCCACTTGAAATGTCCCGCTCCTATAGGTTAACTAAATTCCATTTCTTGAAGTAAAACAAAGGCTGGGAATAAGGTTTTCACTAATTTTCTTCCCAACGCCACGAAGGAAATGCGACGAAACTTGGTCAAAAATCCACAAGTGTGATTTCACTTAATATTTTAGTGGGGTTTTAAACAGACCTCGAGTATTGGCGGTGAGAACTTTTTGATCACATAAGTTATATATATGTTGCCAAATTAAGCTACTAAAAATTGCCTAATTATGCTATTATAGCTTAATAAGATGCTTGCCCTGACTGACTGGTGCGGATGATATGGCATCAAAGTTGATCCTTTTCCTACTTAAGAAACAGATTCCGAATTCTGTAATCCAAAATGTTTCTGGTTTTTGTATTTTTATATTTTGTTTCCTGTTAAAAGTATCTTATATAATTTTTTCCAGTTTGAAAAAAAAAATGTATAAAACATACTTGTTTATTATTTAAAACACTGTGAGGGAGCATGTTGAAAAGAAGTGTAATGGCTTTGATGATAAACACTTTGATTATCAATGATTATCCATCAAGTATCTAATGCTGCATATCAATTTGATGTGTAACAGAACGGAATTCATCTATATAGATAGCCTTTCAATATGTTTATCCTTTTACCCTGTGTAAACTAAAATTCAAACAAAATGCATGACAACTCACAGAAAGCACAAACAAGTAAACGAAATGTCTGCTTGCATGGCAGTTTACTTTTAAAGAATGGCAAAAATGATTGAATGGTACACTGCCGTGCATGAAAAACTGCATGGCATCCAGACACTTTGTTATTTTTTTAAGAAGTGTGTAAAGAGAATTTCATTGCCAAAAAGATGCATGTTTGTGTAAATTGGACTTTATTATTGATATTTGTGTTGAAACATCCAATTAAGCAAAGAACATGGACAATCGTAAACAATAACCACTTAGAAATGCTTCTGACATCCTAACATTAGAGGTCAGTTTATTTTGATTTTCGTATTTTAAGGATCAAAAGAAATGGATAATACCGAAGACCAACAGACAACTCCTGGAATTATTTATCTAAGTCGAATTCCACCATTTATGAAACCGTTGAAGATACGGAATTTGTTTTCAGAATATGGAGAAGTTGGACGGTTGTTTCTCCAACCAGAAGGTATGCATTTGATATATTAATATTACAATGATAGTGAAAAGACCTTTATGAATATGAATTATAATAAAACATAATAAAACCATTGTCTTAAGATTCAAGAGTCAGAAAGAATCGGAAAAAGAGTGGTGGAAGTGGAAGGAAACAGTTTACAGAAGGCTGGATAGAGTTTAAAGACAAGAAGGTTGCAAAAGCCATAGCCAGGACACTTAACAACACGAATATTGGTAGTTCAGTGTTATCTGTTTTGATTTACTTGAAATGGAACTTGTTAGGGACAGATACTAGATTATATATATTTGAAGAAGCAGCAGAAGTGTCTATTTAATTGTTTTGTGTTTGTCGACCATTTAAATTGAACTCTTTTCCTCTTTTTTTTAAGGTGGGAAGAAGAGGTACTATTATTATGATGATATATGGAATGTGAAATATTTACCAAAATTTAAATGGGGACACATCAGTGAAAAACTAGGTATATAATATGTAGTTATGATCTATTGATTTTTGGGCTTTTTTTATTTAAAGTGGACTTAATTTATTAAAGGGGAATTAAGGTTTGGAAATCTTTATTCTCCATATCTCGTTCCCAAGGCACTAAGATACGAAAATAAATCTGAGACATGTTTGCTTCTATACAATCTCATAGCAGCAATCCGCAGCAATGGCGTCAAAATTTTCGAAACCATGGCAAGAGGGAGTGATAGGGCTATAATTCCGTATTAAGAGAGAGTTTGTCTACAAGGCTTTTTCAAATTCACTCGTAATACACTAAACAAATTTGTTGAAATAAAACATTTTGACTTTAGTTTCCCTTTAATAGTAATATTTTTCAACATTTTGTATCTAAAAAATATTGTGATAACCTATCTTCGTCTTTCAGCTTATGAAAAAGCGGTAAGGGAACAACGAATGCGCGCAGAAATTTCCCAAGCAAAGAAGGAAGCCAACTTCTACCTTGAAAACGTTGGGAAGGGAAAAGCTTTAGAAGCTATAGAAAAAAGAAGAAGACAAAAACGGAAATTGGAAGACCATAAGGTATATGGAATATCATTAATCCACTTTTAAGTTTTTAAAGTTTTTTTGTTTTTTTTAATTGGCTGTTAAAATCTTTTATTAATAGAATAAGTAATTTTGGTTTTCCCTAAGGAGACAGACACGTCGATAGAAAAGAAAACTGCAAGATTTCACGAGATGCCTAAAAGTCGATCATGTGAAGCCAAAACACATGGTGTTAGTACCTCCTTGCTTTCCAAGGTATGTTCAAAGTATGGTAGATAACTATATTCATTAAGGTCGGTTTTTCAACGTTTGTTTAACATTAATTTAACGTTTATCGTTTCAATTGCTTTGATTTCCTATTTTATGTTCTTATATTCTCAAACCATTCCTGAACAACATTTGTTGCTTTAACACTGAAGGATTTATTTTTTTTGATTTATGTTCCGAATGAATTGCGAATTTAAACGTTAGCTATAAACGCAAATAAACGTCTGGTGGGAACCGACCTTTCTACCCGTATTGAGATCTCAAACCGGTTTGAGTTCAGTCGGCTCTCGTGTAAACGCACTCTTAGTCATTAGAAAATTCTCTGGTCTGGAAGTCCTAGTTTTCTTTGATTTTTATCAGGCACTCACTTTGATCACATGACATGTTACAACCAATGCGCAGAAATTATGTTCTATCATGTGATCATTTCCTATCATGTGATCATTTCCTATCGTGTGATCATTTCATGCAAAACAAACTACAGTTCCGACAATAGAACTTAACAATACACTCGCATACCAGGTAATTTTTCTAATGACTGTAAGTTTAACTAATGGGTATCACCGTTATTCATGAAATTTTTGACAAATTTTGCCCATTTTAATTGTGCTTAATAGTTTCACAGTTTGTAGATAACAGATTTTGTGTTTGGTATTCCTGGTTAAAATCCTGACATGATCCTGTAAGATATAGGCTCCTAGTTAGGATTTCAACCAGAGATTCGAAATACTAGAATACTATACCACTTTCGTACTACTAGGACCTGTCACATTCTTTTAGATATTCACTAACGGTTGAGTACCGGGTTGTTAAATCCCATCCTTGGCAAAATTCTCATCAAGACTGATTCATTGCCAATATGACTATAAAGAGTCTTCGGAATACACAACTATGTTTCCACAAGTCTTATTGGCGGAAACAACAAGCAAATATAGATCACAGACTTTGGGCGTGCGTCTTACTTTACTGTATTACAGACTTTGGGCGTGTGTCTTGCTTCAGTTGTTTTGTTATGGAAACTATAGATATTATTACACCTAATATCAATTACGAGCTTTGGTATTATAGGTGAATGAGTTTTTCAGAGTTTGTCGTTACATATAGGGAATATATATCAATCTGGTGCTAATGTAATTTGATAATTTTGGCGAGGATATTAATAATCAGCTTGGAAGTTATCAGTGGATTGTTTTTCAAAGGTTTATTAATTTTTTGTGGCCTTTATTGCTCTCGATTGATCCGTCCAACAAAAAATAATAACGAAAATGCGAAGTTTGTCTGTATTTTAGGCCGTATCCGAAAGAAACCTCCTTTTGTAGGTCAATTCAGGTGAAAGGGGTTCCTCAACATCAAAAGATAAAAGGTGTCAAATGAAAAGAAGAAGATCATAACCCTTTTAAAAATATTTCACAATGAAAATCACTCCGGATCTCAATATTCCAGAAAATGATGGTCCATAATGACTTCTGTTCTTGAAATTATTTTTTTGTCATATTTCATGATCCAGTAGAGAGAAATATTCCATTTAACAATCATGATCCAGCAGAGAGTCCGAAATGTTCCCGACAAATCCGTCGATTGTCTCCACATTCCATTAATGATGTATTTTTGCCAGTCGTTGCGACTTTCTTTTAGCTAAAATCTCTCAATGCAGTTTTGAAGTACGAAACCACGCCGTAAAACTGCATTGTCTGCCCCCATTAAAAAAGACAAATTCTGTGGGAATTTGCAATACTGAGGATAACTATTGACCGAGAGAACGCCAACAAATCATAAACAAAATACATCTTTACAACACCCTGAATGTTTACAAGAGGTATTGACGGAAAAAAAGATTCTGATGATGAACCCATGCCAATATTCAAAATTATTAAACCAAATAACACTAGAGGTTGTACTAAACGTACGGAAAGCTTCGATTTAAAAAAAAAAAAAAATGTTTTTAAAAAAATGTTCTTTAGAAAAGTTTGTTTTTTACTTATGATTGTTACATCAAAGTCCACTCGCGGTTTGTTTAAAATATTAATACCTATGACCGTTTGTTCATGCAACAAATGTCATCAATTCATTTTCGAACGAGGGAAATAACTTTGCCTCACAGAAATTCACATTTGTGTTAATTATAAACGAGAAATCAAGTCAGCTGTGAAACGAAAGTTGGAAAATACTTGTTCAAAAAGGCAACATTATGCGAAAGATAGAAAAGGGACAAAGGCGCTTCTGAGCTTTACCGAAGTTCCCAAAAATGACTCGATGAGTGCAGGACTTGAATTTCAAATTTTTCTCTATCTCGAACGGAAGAACCAACCAATATGGATGGAAGCTCAAGGACTCAGAAATAATGAGTTGGTAGTCAGGGTAGAACGACAAAAAACATATTTTAAAGAGAGTCTTATTCTGAAATATTGATCTCGTACTTTCAGATACCTATAGTTTGAAGTTCTAACAGCTAACAGTTTATATTGAAACATATTCAATCCAATTAGTATTCATACACGCAAGAAACATTATCCCCAGGAAATATCGTTCAAAGCGTTTAATTATCGTTTATAGATGGACTTGAACACGCTTTATGTTCAGAAGTATGAACTAAAAATCCAAAAATTCCAAAAATAACATAACATAAAATAAAATATATAATATATGCAAAATTAGAATTAATCCTCCATCCAAAATATTACGTCATATTGTGAGTCGAGGGCTCGAGCAGATAAGATTCTCCATTTCGGATTTATATCGCCCGGTCAAATATTTACCGAAATTGTGACATGCTTATCTTTAATCCAGACCCAGGTCGACCAACTTCAGCAACCTAAAGGAGAAGAATACAATGCTGAGTACTAAGTAACGGAATAGAAAAACAGGAATAAAAAACCGTTACAGTGAAGAAAATGCAGTTGCGAAAGGACAACCTACCTGACAAACTCTACAAATGGTTCCCTTGTATTCCGGTTTATATGATGTCTGACACAACGGACATTTCTCTTCAGGCTTGCCACTATAAAAACAATCAAAACAAACCAGTTGTGTGATGAAACAAAACAACCCGTACGAGAAACTCAAAAATGGCGGCCAACACCACGTGGCTTCTTATCAGTTAATTGTCGGTCAACATACAGCTTATCTCCACATAGCTTGTCGTCAATTGACAAGCTCTAGATGAGCTAATACATTGCAGGTGAACCGGTGCCGTAGGAAGGACAGAAAACAGTTTATCGATCGATTTACTGGCCGCAATAAGATACTTACCGATAGATTGGCGTATAAGAGACTGCACAAACAGAAAACGGATTTAATTCGTCGTAATCGAACTGGACGGCGTTGGTCGGATTCTTATCACACGCTTGTAAAATCTTACGAGTCTAAACAACATGGTTGCTAATGACATATTACTGAAACATCCTAAGCTCGAGGTTTGTCTAACAAGACTCGATCATCACTTAAGTTTGCGGTCAAAACTTTGTTACTTCTGTATGGGTTAACGAAAAAAAAATCCTCGTTCTTTCAACCAAACACACTAAGGGTTTTTACATAAAATATGAAGTAAATGAACCAAATCAGGTAAAAATGTATTTTTACTTGTTGCGCTACTTCAGGCTTTGGCCCTAATTCTAATAACCGACGAGCAAACGATGCCGCTGTCTTGAAATTTTTTATCTAAAGAAAAGAGGCGAAAAAACCGAATAAACGAGAGGGTAACCGATGACAACATTAGTAAACAAACTTGCAGAATCTCCAAGCATCTTTTTCGTTAGCTGTACTTTAGTTATGTGGTGATCAACAGGATAAAATGTATACTTACTTTAAAAGCTAAGTTAAGTGCTGTGCGAAGAGTTAGCACCAAGTGAATCGGTTGTAAATTGCAATGTGTGAAATAAGCTGCCATCTGTAACAAAGGAAAACAACAGCGCATAACGACTACATGAAAACATCAGCAACCGAGTGATCAATATAACACTTAAGTAATAGTTTCCTCTGATCAGGGTTGTGAACATGCCAGTCCATCTGAACAGGGGACACACTTACCTCGCAGATTCTTTTGATTTCTTCAGGAGTTTTCTAGAGTCAAGAGGAATCTACTGTCACTGTTTATATTTTCATATAATCGCCTCACAAAAAGTTACATTTAAGAACATTAATAAAACGTAAAGAACATTCACACTTGCGCATCAACAACATGTGTCCAACAAAATGTACCTTTGGCAGTTCCTTTCTATTGATTTCCATATTCAAGCCGACTAGGTATTCACGACATATTGAAAGAAGCTGTTGCGCCTGAAAATAGAAACAATTTCAAACCGTGAGCTGGATGAATTCCATAGCAATATAAGAAGGATAAATATCGAGGGCTACTCCAACATTTCTCTATCGGTTTCATGTGAATAAATTATAAACGCTGTCTAAAGGCCCTATTAGACGGTAAATTATGTTTAAAAAAAGTAACCTTTTTTACAATAGAAATTGATCGCTGATAAAATATTTCGAACAAAATTAAAATGATTTGCTAAACTTAACTATTTATTCCTTCAACGTTGACATCAGTTGGTTAATTTTTTTTAATGAAAGTTAATTTAGTTTTGAGATTAGTTTATTTAATAGTTTCTCTAACCAGACCTTGAGAGTAAAACTAGAGAGATAACACTCACTTCTGTAATTTCCTGCCTGCTTTCTACAGCCAATAACGTCACACTCAATAAGATGTTATGAAGGCGGTCAGCTGCCTCTTGGAATTTACCACCAGTAGTTAATTGATACGCGGTCTAATCACCGAAAGAAGATCAAGTAAAAAAGCGAAAGGTCTGAGGTACCAGAACGAAACATAAACTAAAACATTGTTACTAAAAACAATGTTGATGTAAATACCTGCAAACGTTGAACTAAGTCGTTTAATTTTAATCCGATAGCCGGCAAACCCGATTTAGCACCGGCTTCCTTCCTATAAAAAATAAACGTGTCTGCAAAAAAAACAAAAAAAACAAAAAAAAAACGTTCGTGCATTCCATACGACATCAATTACACTGAGATTTATCAAGACAGTTAGAAGATATTCATTCTAATCAGATGATCTATGCTTCGATTCGTCTGAGTGAAAACTTGAAAATGAACAGAAATGGATCGAAAATCGCATATAAATTATATAACGGCCGAATCAGTAAGTCAACTCAATTACACGGAACTCATCGTTCCACTCATTCTACTCCAACTCCATGTAAATTTTGATGTTGATAAAGAAGATAAACTTTACGGTGTTAACAGAATCTGCTTACCAGTTTCGATGGGGATAAAAAAACAGACTGGGCGTCGAAGGTAATCCACATGTGGAAACACGACTGCGTGAATAGGCTAACATAAATAACTGTTTGTATGGTTCAAAATCGACCACGCCAATTTGCTCATTCATTAACTAGAAAATTAAGTTTGTGTTGTTGTAAAAAATGCGATTACCAGGAGACGCGTAGAAACATTTCAATCTCGTGAGGACTGAAGTAGAACATTCGTGAATGTTAAACTAACCCTGGCTGCTGAATCAAATGAACCAGCCACAATATGATCGACAGCCAACTTGGAATTGTTCACCCAAACTTGGGCTTGACTGTTACCACGCGTGGGTGGCGCATAGTAATCACTACCACCTCCGGATGAAATAGGGCCGACGTCCTATAGGAAGAATAAATAAACGTACATTCGACTATTTTCTCATAAAATTTAAAAAAAAAACTCATCGAAAGTCAAATCTTACAAGGTCAGGTGGCAATTCTAGATCGTCGTCATCGACATCCCATCCACCACCTTCCTCATCGATAACAATTTTTTCGTCAGGATCACCAAACTCAGCATCTAAATGAACGATGATATAAATACGTTAAAGGGAAGAAATTTTGCGGAAGTTATTTTTTGCGATTTTGCATTTGCATTGATTGAATATTTATTTCAAACAGGATAACAATTTTATATAACTGCTATAAATATTGGTCCTCTTTATAATAATTATAATAATAAAAAACAAAATGGCAAGGGATAAAATACAGATTATTTATATACTGCGTTGGATCCAATGTTTGAATAAAAAAATAGTTAAAAGGTAAATAATAGAAGAAGGGATTAGAAATTCTATAGTAGTAAAAACTCAAAAATAATATCCACAAACATCGAAGAAAAATCATTGAACCGAAAAATTAATTTCGCAAAATTCGATGAAAATCGTTAATCCGCAAAAAAAATTCCTTTTCTTTTACAAAAAAAATTAATTTTCGCATTTGCTTGACTATTTTACCCAATAGTCCTGCACATTTATGGTCTGGCGTAGATAACTAGCAAAGAATTTATGGTCTGGCGTAGATAACTAGCAAAGAATTTATGGTCTGGCGCAGATAACTAGCAAAGAATTTATGGTCTGGCATAGATAACTAGCAAAGAATTTATGGTCTGGCATAGATAACTAGCAAAGAATTTGATAATGTTTTCCACGGTATACTTAATATTTACATCGAGGTCGTATATTCACAAAAGAAATTGAAACTAAATGAATGAGCACTAAATGAATTTTTCAAGTGTTCTTTCAGGACCAGACAACATAACGAAGATATAGGATTACTACACAGTCTCAACAAAACGTAAATTTTCAGGTAGACGATTTCATGATGAAGGGGAAAAGTAAAGCAAAGTTAGACGTAATATTTCAAATAAATGGGCAGATCGGCAAAAATAAATTCCCCAAATTTAAGGTCAAGAGGCAGATCCCCAAAAATTAATTTCCCCAAATTTATAGTCAAGAGGCAGATCGGGAAAAAATAAATTCCGCAAAAACTAGCAGTTTCTTGTACCTTCATCCGTAAAAAAATTCTTCCCTTAAGGTATATAAATACAAAGAATGAATCAGTAAATTCACACTTTTCCTAAAGGAATAAAGTAATGACTCTGAATAGGAACATAATCATACCTTCTTCCAAAACCAAATCAGAATCCCCCCATCCTTCTCCTTCATCTCCCATGTCACCAATAACAGCAGCCATATTATTTCCACCGCCATCTTCATGTAAAAAAATATTTTAAAGATAATACCCTGCAGAAATATACACAAAAGCCATTTCGATGAATAACATGAAACACGAAGCCGTCCAAAATCTGAAACCACAACAAATGTGACAGTAAGTTCTACAAACCTTTCATGGCAGCAGCTCCTTCGAACAAAGTCTTACTAACAGTAAGTAACGGCCAATTCCCTTCGTTTTGTAAGATCGGAACTGGCGGTCGTAGTAGTTTAGCATCAGGATTAATAGCAGGCAGCTAGAATGAAAGAAAAGAAAAATCTGTAAATAGTCAGTCAGTTTCGTTCTGTGCAAAGATGTATTTTCTCTAGAGTCGTATACAAAAGATAATATAGAACTGAACAACTATACTTTCGCAAGTGACAGAGCATCACTTAAGAAGTCTGGCAAACATATTAAAAGCATTATAAAGGATAGTCATGATCACAATTGTGTTATGATGACTTTTTAAGGGTAAAGCTGAAAGTCCATTGAAAACAACCGTAGTAATGCATATGTTCACAAGAAGGATGGTAGGAGAACCTTACCTTCTCTGGGTCAAGATTGAATGTTGCCTTGATTTCCTCGCACTCTTCAACAAGGCCATGAGTGGCAGCAGTTAGATATGCAAGTGATCCTAAGAAAATGATGTGGAGCAAGAGCAAGTTAAATATGGAGAAGTAGGAAATGAATGTTGTAAATGATAAACACACAATAAACACACAATATGTCAATGTTAATTTCAATTTTTCAGTCACAAAACAAAGAATGTTTGAATTATAGATATTATATAGTTTTAAGATATAGACACCCCTACATAACGGATCTGACAATCTTACGAACAATTCAGGTGTTTATTTATTTTATTCAATCGATACAGGGACACACATGTTTTCTTCAAAAAGTGTGCGAGGAGGAGTGTTTTCTATAGGAATGGAAAACAATTATCGCCTGCTGTTACAATAAAAAACACTCCTCCACAGAGAAGATTTTGAAAATTTTGCCCACTGGAATTGTAAGTGATGAGGCAATGCAGACTATGAACACATCAGGTTTAGAAACGTGCTTCACCTTGTCCAACTTGCTTGAGGACTTTTATTCTTTCCTGTACATCGCCACAATATAAAGCGTTGTGTAAGTGGCCACTCACATCTTTACGGATTTCCGCTAAATATTAAAATGAATACGAACTTAGATAAACAACAAGGGTGAAATATATTACGCTTGTACTATAACTTTTATGTTTGATAGTCTACCGATGTAAAGATGAATAAATTACTTTTTCAAAAAAACTTCTAATTTTTAAAATACTTTTAATACTTCATGTTATGTTTATACTTTGTGTTGTTTTGGTGTTCATATATTTTTTTATTTTTTTTTTGTGGAGTAAAGTCTTTCTGTCTCAAACACGCGCCATCTCGAACATCTGATATCTTGAAGAAAAATCTTGATCCGTTGAGCATTTCGTTGCCTGAGAAAACCTCTCACTATCCCAAACTCTGCTTTCTCAAACATTTTAGCCCACCCCTTGAGAGTTCGAAATAGCGGTGTTGACTGTAACTGGAAGACCTTCTTCTAATTGCATTTGAATATGTCCATCCACATACAGAGCTGATTATGTATAGAAATTATCATGAACTTACAGATTTTTAACATTTTCCGAAGTTTTTCAGAATTGCCAGTCGTCAAATACAAAAAGGAAAGTCGATCAAAATTTTTAGTTCGTTGATAGCACATTTCCACCACTTGATGGTTACCCTGCAACAATGCCATTTCGCTTAACCTCTCCCAACACCCCTTGTCGTCAAGTGACTTCGCTGCCTCCAAAGCAATTTCAAGATTGGCGCATTCAATTGCAAGACCAAACCGTGTTTTTTCATCTTTAACAAAATGTAATGCAACCTAAAAGACATTTTGTAATCGCTTTTATCATATTTCCAGTGGAGAAATTATTGCAATTAGAATGAACATAATACAGGAATATCAAGTTCTCAATTTCATTGATTGGACAAATCATACCTCCGGATAACCTTTCTTTTGTAAATATGATATGATGGATTGTCCGACCAATTTTGCATTCCGCACCATGTGCAACACTTCGTCGTAACGATGATTCACTAAGGCTAACTTGAATTTAAACTCAGTTGGATCAATGTTCAACACCTTGGTTTTGCATTCACGATCCAAGCAATACACACTGCTACCCTAAAGATCAAAATTGTCATGATTCCCACATTCATCAAGTAAAAAATTTGACATACCAGCTTCCAAAATCCACAAAACAAACCATACCTTTACTCTGGTTATGTATATCGGCAAATCCAACGTACGAATAATCCCACTGTCACCATTAGTCAGCGTGTACTTGATGTGATTACTAGTTGTGTACACAAACACACCACAATCATCCCAAGCTCCACTTTTGATTTTGACACTCTCATGAATAGTACATAGGTTTTCCATTTTACGATTGCAAATGGCAATGGCTAAAAAATGACAAAAAAGAAAAGAAAATTCATGACATTACTTTTGTAAATAAAATTAAAAAAAATATATATTGAGCATCTCCATCAGCTTATTACAAAACAAACTATACTTGACTCACAATGTTTGGCAATGATTGCAACAAAAGTCATGTCTGCTGACCAAATAACGTTACGAGCCTTCGCAATTTTCACAGTAGCCATGACCCTATAATAAAGAAATTACCATGTGAAACCATAACATTAAGATAGCATGTATAGAAACTAAGTTGAATCGGATCTCAACTACAAACTTAACGTTATTCATGAAAAATAATTGGATGATTTTCAAACAAACAATGGTAAAGAATAAACCAACCTTTTCTGCTGCACATCAAAAAGCATCACTTGCTCTGCGTCCTTCAACAGCACGCTGCCTGTACCCGCATAAAATATCATTTCGCAAGGTGGCGTCTGAACCTTCTTTGTCACTTCATTCTTAAGATTCTTTATGACAACCTAATCACCAAAAATGGAAATAGAAGTTCAAATACTTGTAACAGCAATGAAAGATTTTTATAGTCATGGATTTTATTCATATCTACAGAAGACAACTTCCAGTAAATATATTCAGTCCCACGATATTACCTACAGCATACCTTATTGGCCCTTTTGACGCCGGCCCTTCATGGCAATAATTTTCATGACTTGGCTGTAAAAGGGATGGGGTTAGATATTTGTCTGTGAGAGTTTGACCGGTGTACAAAGGGGAGCGTTAAGTTTTGGGCATCATAATACGGCCAATTAGGTATATGAGGCAACTGAACAATTTCGTTCACTTCACTCACATTTTGTTGTTTATCTAACACAGCAAATCTATTTCTTGCAACCCAAACTGCTGCAAGACCGGCAGCACGACGACCATCAGATACTACAGAAAAATTAATGTTGTCAGTTAGTAAAAGCTACATGAAAACAAGATGAAGTTTAAGATGAAACTAAACTTACCATCAGGGTCGGATGATCTGACATCTTTAGGAAGTGCATGTAATTCATAAATTTGGTTTTCACCATTCGAGTTCGATGTAGTAGCCTACAAAGAATAGGAAACAATGCATGAACACATTAACTAAACAAGACAAAATAAAATACATATTTATGACCTTTTGAGAGAACTTCAAGTATTGGATGCTCGCTGCATATTTATCAACCAAATTTTTTTTCGGTTTTTAATGTATATTTCAGTTCACTTACGTAAGTTAACAGTATACATCTTTCAGCGGGATTGAATACCAAACTCACAGGTGATGGACGACTTGATCCCCTGAAGAATGAGATACAAACTCAATTAGCATAATACAACTCAAGTCCAAAGTTAAAACTAAAATCGAAAAACTAGAAAGGCTTTTGCTACAGCATAACAATCTGCTCACTTTTTGAACTGCATAATTGGAACATCTTTAGAAGTTCCGAATTCATACATTCTCAAAAACCGTTCCTGAAAAATAAACCAAGCAAAGAATAACAATAATTTTATTTATCCACCAATACGAATCACACTTTAAAGATGAACAGTGAAGTATAGACTAAAAACTATATCCATTGTACACCAAATCAGACAAAAAAATATGAAAATATTCCCATATAGCAATGACCAATTTCTAACCTTGACATAATACAGCGTGTTCATATGTACAGCATAAGCAGGTCTTTCACGTTCTAATTTAAACACAATCATACCACTATCGTGGCCTATAACATAAAGCAAAAAAATGATACTAATCAGTACTAAATGAACTCTATGGAACTGTTCAGGAACAAGAAACACAGTATAACTATCACATATTAAAATTTCAGTTCCCATTCCCAACCATTATTGTAGTTGCACCAAGGTTAGCCTTTCACCTAATATAAAATTATTGACATTTCACAATCTTTACCTGCGGCAAACAAATTTAGTGTTGGATGTGCCCCAAGAATCCAAAAACGATCATGTTCTCTTCGAAATGATTGTACACCTGTTCTTTTAGACATGTCCCATACTCTGATAGTTTTGTCTTCAGAATTACCTGTAATGGAAAAGCATATAAAGACAATTACTAATTATATTAAAAAGATAGTTATCTCAGATATGCCTTGATACCTCTATATTTTCCTAAGAGACTTGATACATATTCATCTCAACAGCATTATCCTCACCACTTTCTTTAAGCTCCATAAAGTTGAAAATGAATCAATATGAAGCTATAGGTTTCGCAGTAGCATCGTAATATCATACATGGTTACTCACTCAAAATAAGCTCCTGCCTTGGATGGAATAGTACAGATGAAACATTATTGTAGTGTCCACGGCAAGTATCTACTTCCCATGCTTTGGCCTCTGTAAAATAAAATTACATTTCACTTCATTAGAGCTGGCTCAAAGTCTTGTAAAATACGCATCAATTTAAATGTTGAATTACCATTCATTCGCCATAATTTGACTTGTCTATCATCTGCTGCAGATACAATCAAAGGCATGTTAGGATGGAAAGCAACCCAATTGACACCTCGGTCGTGTCCCTAATGAACAATGATCTCTTTAAGTAAACTAAACACATGCCACAAAATGACTGAAAATAATAATGTCTACCTCTAATACGTGCTTGACAACTGCATCTGCTTGCCCAAATAAGTCCATCTGGCCTGGCGTTTTAGGACCGACATTATCTTCATTAACTTTACCGCCAGGAGAAACAAACTTCTTCCGTAATCCTGAATGTCATAAAATAGGAAAGAACCTTAACAAAAATGAGGACAAAAACTATTATTTTCAATAACTGTTTACAAAACATCTTACCAGCAAAATCCCATACTCTGACAGTTTGATCGAGGGACGCAGACACTAAATAATCTTCAGAGGGATGAAATTGAGCGCACATCACATAGTGGTTATGTCCAGTCAGCACACTATAAACCAAGATATAAACAGATATTCCTCAAAAACCTTTTTTCAGTAAAGGAAAATGAACAACAAAAAAACACTAGATTCTGATGAATCATCCCACGTTTACCTTATACAATTTCGTGACTGCCAATTCCATATACGAATAGTCTGGTCATCAGAACAACTCACTATCCATGGATACTCCTAAAATTACAAAGGACAAGAATTATACAAAGACTGATTGATAATTACCATAAAGTGTTTTGACTTTATCTGACTTCATTTCAAAATATATTTTGGTTTATCGCTACATTGCCAGTCAAAAACTTTAGTTTAGTAACAAGTGTCAAATCAACAAACAAAAGGTGAAAAAGATGAAAACATTTATTTTGTTGAGTGGTCAAAAATATAGACATGCATTCATTTATTCTGAAGAACAGACAAATAGGAAAACTAGGAGTTCTGCATTAAAGAAGATTTTATGGACGGACTTCTAGCATACATACATGATGAAAAAATGTTGTTCGTATATAATCCAAGTGACCAAGGAGGGTAAAAATGCATTTTTTCTGTTTATAATTCCAAACCTGAAAATCAAAAAAAGTAAAAAAAAAGCATTTGCAGGTGTTGTAGAAAAGTTTTTTCTAACAAAGAAAGGTTGGAATTTACCTTTATCTTGTAATCATCTCCACCAGACACGAATAAGGGTTGATGTTCATGAAAATCTATACCTCGTACAGGACCTAATGGTTAATCATTAAAACTCAAAATCACAGAATATGTAGGAATATATACATGGTTAACAAAACATAACATGTTGGAATTATTAAACAACACACTTTAACATACCATCATGTTCGTCAAACCGTTCCAAAAGTGTACACATGCGGTAATCCCATAACTGAATAACACCATTATGCAAACTCGCAAGTACCCAAGGCCGTTTAGAGTGAAAGGTTAAACCTAGTAATGTAAAAAAGGAAGTAAGGTCATAAACATTCGATATTAATTCTAGTAATCTTGACACATCAGACACATGGTAACAAAATAAAAACAATTCAGAGCTTGTGTTTATGTGGAATTAATAACAAACAACTTTTCAGCATTAGACAAAGTACTATTTTATTAGGTGTAAAAATACCAGATGATTACATAGTATACTATATAAGAAGGGAAAAAAGAACATTTTAAATCTATATTTTTCACTTCAATGATAATGAAAGGGCTTCTTTCAAATCCTGAATTGTTGTTTATAAAGGTGTCATACTTTTAATTAGTTATTCAGTGATCATAGCAACAATCCAATAATCTTGTTAAGAATTTTCCATAGCAACCAATTAAAAAACGGTTTAAAGAAATGAAACAATTATTTAAGAAATCTTCAAAATCAGCAAGAATGAATCAAAGTTATTTGGTGGTGAATCAATATTGATAATACAAAGTTTGTAATTTGTTATGATGAAGAAAAATCTGAAACAAAGTTAATTTAAAGCCAATATGATGCAAATCCTTCTCCGAAGATTAAGAAAGTCATTCCTTTTCATTTGCTTGATAATTACATTGTTTATTTCAGCATGGCTTACCATCAACAATACAAAAACATACGAGAAGAATACAAAACAAAAGAAAATTCTATTGTATACAACTATGTTTGGTAAAAAACCATGGGTAGGTATGCCAGAAAAATTTCTAAACAAAGAACTTTTATCCAAGACATGTTCAGTGAAAAACTGCATTGTGACTTATAACCAATCGGATGTCAGTCAAGCTGATGGGATCATTTTCCATGGACCTGACATAACATGGAAAAATTTAATGGAACTTCTATTCTTAACAAATAAACGAAATAAAGGTCAACTATGGGCCTACCTAAGCGGTGAATCGCCGCATTCGTCACCATATCCACTCATAGATAAAGTGAGACATATTATGGACACCATGTTTAATTTGACTATTACTTATAAAAGGTTGTCAGATATTAACATCCCTTATGGAAAATATGAAAAAAGAAAAATTGTTGATCATTTGAAAAAGCCAACTAAGAATTATGCAGAGGGAAAAACAAAAATGGTAGCGTGGATGGTAAGCAATTGTGAACCATATCCGAGACGAAGCGTTGCAGACACCCTATTGTTAAAAGGCATTCAAATCGATGTTGCTGGTAAATGTAGCCACGTCTTTACTGGTTATGGCAACATGGGATGTCACGCAAGTGAATGTTTGCAATTACTTAAACAGTACAAGTTTTACTATGCAGCTGAAAATGTAGTATGCCAAGATTATGTAACAGAAAAGTACTGGAGATACCCAATAGAATATGACATGGTTCCAATAGTTCTTTCTGCTAGCGATGTCATGATACCCGGTTCTTACATAAGTGTTGATCAATTTCATAGTGGAGACGAACTAGCAGAACATTTAAAACTTTTGCATGAAAATGATGATCTTTACAACAAATATTTCGAGTGGCGAAACATATATCAACGCAAGAAGCCAACAGACTGGTTTCCACAACCTTCCATTTTCATCTGTGAATTATGTTTTATGCTACATGAAGTTCCCATGAAGCAAAGATTAGTTAGAATGTCAGACACGTGGAATAAGACAAAAGATTGCGATTCTGATGATGCTCAATCAAAGTATCTTTTGCTTTCTTACAGAAATAGAACTGCACCAAGGACTGTAATATAAAATATTGTAATTTTAGAGATTTCATTCGTCAGGAAAAGTTATTAAAGGAAATTATTCCTTTTTCATCTCGTTCGTGCCCAAAATCCCTATTTTATTGATGTCCCTTTTCATTAAGTTAAGAGATTTATTCTCAATGCAAAATAAAATAAAAATGAAAAATAAACTTCTAAAATTCTGCACTTCCCCTAGGAATAGCGGCCAGTTTTATTTTTCAAAACAATCAAGGTGAAAAAAGCTTTAAAGGCAAGTTTTCACTTCACGGATTCATTTGGACTGTTTAAATGTGTGAGAATAAAAACAATTTAATGCTAGGCCAAATACTATTTTATTAAAGTGTAACTTTTTACTTATTAACTTTTCTATATTTGATTACTTCATTTTCATTTCCTTATCATTTCATTTATACTGACTAATGGGTTAAATGTTTCTTTTAGATTTCCATTTTAAAATTATGCATGTGTTATGATTGAAAAATCATTCGAGTATGAAAATTATCGCTCAACTTTTTGTGAGTGACAGAGTAGGATTGACTCCCACTTTAGTGATCACTCAATCTGCGAAAGTATAGCCCTATTGTGGACCTACGTCACAAAAAAATGAATTCAATGTTTTATGAATTTACTTGAAATAAGAAATAAAAGAAACTTCAGAAAAAACCCAAATTAAATCAACAAACTTTGATAAAAATTCAGAAATTGCACTAATAAACTCCATATTTCCTAGGCATAAACTTCGATTCACACTAATTACTTCCACACTCATGTTAAAATTTTCCCATCTTGACTAATTTATTCCACACTCTTTTATTTCCAAACTTTTTAAAAACCTTATCAGCTTTTGGTTAACCTCTCTCTTAATGACGGCTGACTAACAGCCATTCAGGCAGTTTTATTAGTTTTTAGTGGTAAAAGTAAGTAAAAGTTAATCTTATTTACAATAGCAACCAATTAAAAAATAGAAGTCACTATCTAAAAAAAAACCTTAAAAAGAATAGCAACTGTATGGATTGATAATGAAAGTTCGTAAGTTGCTATACAATACAGAAAAATGTGAGACACAGTTTAATTTAAAACCAATATCATGCAAATCCTTCTCCGAAGATTAAGAAAGTCGTTCCTTTTCACTTGCTTGGTAATTACATTGTTTATTTCAGCATGGCTTACCGTCAACAATACCAAAACATACGAAAAGTATACAAAACAAAAGAAAATTCTATTGTATACAACTATGTTTGGTAAAAAACCATGGGTAGGTATGCCAGAAAAATTTCTAAACAAAGAACTTCTATCCGAGACATGTTCAGTGAAAAACTGCATTGTGACTTATAACCAATCGGATGCTGGTCAAGCTGATGGGATCATTTTCCATGGACCTGACATAACATGGAAAAATTTAATGGAACTTCTATTCTTAACAAATAAACGAAATAAAGGTCAACTATGGGCCTACCTAAGCGGTGAATCGCCGCATTCGTCACCATATCCACTCATAGATAAAGTGAGACATATTATGGACACCATGTTTAATTTGACTATTACTTATAAAAGGTTGTCAGATATTAACATCCCTTATGGAAAATATGAAAAAAGAAAAATTGTTGATCATTTGAAAAAGTCAACTAAGAATTATGCAGAGGGAAAAACAAAAATGGTAGCGTGGATGGTAAGCAATTGTGAACCATATCCGAGACGAAGCGTTGCAGACACCCTATTGTTAAAAGGCATTCAAATCGATGTTGCTGGTAAATGTAGCCACGTCTTTACTGGTTATGGCAACATGGGATGTCACGGAAGTGAATGTTTGCAATTACTTAAACAGTACAAGTTTTACTATGCAGCTGAAAATGTAGTATGCCAAGATTATGTAACAGAAAAGTACTGGAGATACCCAATAGAATATGACATGGTTCCAATAGTTCTTTCTGCTAGCGATGTCATGATACCCGGTTCTTACATAAGTGTTGATCAATTTCATAGTGGAGACGAACTAGCAGAACATTTAAAACTTTTGCATGAAAATGATGATCTTTACAACAAATATTTCGAGTGGCGAAACATATATCAACGCAAGAAGCCAACAGACTGGTTTCCACAACCTTCCATTTTCATCTGTGAATTATGTTTTATGCTACATGAAGTTCCCATGAAGCAAAGATTAGTTAGAATGTCAGACACGTGGAATAAGACGAAAGATTGCGATTCTGATGATGCTCAATCAAAGTATCTTTTGCTTTCTTACAGAAATAGAACTGCACCAAGGACTGTAATATAAAATATTGTAATTTTAAAGATTTCATTCCTCAGGAAAAGTTATTAAAGGAAATTATTCTTTTTTCATCTCGTTTGTGCCCAAAATCCCCTTATATTGATATCGCTTTTCATTCAGTTAAGAGATTTATTCTCAATGGAAAATAACCTAAGAATGAACAAGAAACTTAGATGATTTTTTAAAGCCTGATTCACTTAGAAATGTGTATAGAGCATAAAAATCATTTTTTATAAAAGATTCTATAAGTCCTTCCTTTCAAAAAGAAAGAAAGGAAATAATTAAATAAAGTAAATTATGATAAGTTTTACATTTTTATTCACTTCCTGGTGGAAATATATAACAATGAGATATTCTAGAGAAAGCTATTAGAAAGGAAAACGATTATCAGAAATTTTATACCCCTAAAATTTTCTTGTTTCTGTTTTACATTATAAAAGAATAATGAAAATAATAATGTCATGAATGTAAATAACGAATAGTAATATTTTTTCTTTCATGTTAAATTATTTTCACCAGTGTGATTTTCACCGTTTCGTAGACTCTTCCTGTACGATTGATTGATCAGGTACTTTCTGTTTGTGTGCGTGAGAGCGATCGCTCACATCTTAATGAGAAGACTGACTACCTTTCTTAATCTGTGCTCATGATGAGTGAATCCTACACGTATAAACGACTAAAACATAGCAAAAACTAATAATAAAACTTAAAGGGATCCTACCATCTAAAACAACATTCTGTGAAACACTTCCTCAGACCATAAATAAAACATCCCCATATCTTATAAGGTATAAAATAAACGCTAGGGTTGGTAATCAGCCAACATTATTTTTTAATATTTTATTGCCTTTCTGAGAATTTGCTTCTTCCTTATCAAAAAAACTTCAGAGTAGCCCCTAGTCCTTACGCAGCACATCTTGTTAATAAACAAATTTTCATTTTAGATGGTAGGATCCCCTTAAATTAAGCCACAGATAGCTAAATTAGATTGGTGTTGATAGCCAAATTAGGCAAAACTTAACAAAGCTTAGCAGCAGCATCCATACTCACGTTGCTGTGACGTTTGGGGGTGGGCGTAGGGATATATTTCTACATGTTACAAACATTTAATAATAACTTTGGGTTGCTGTTAGTTAATTGTTCGTTCATACCGAAAGACATGCATGAATAAATGTTAATAAGAATGCATGAAATTTTATTATAATTACTTAGGGGACATTAATTAGATGATTTACAGTATGCTAGACCAAACTGAAATATACAACGCAAGTTGTTCAATAAGTTGTTCTTTGTTGAAATAGCAAATTACAGTAAAATAATAAATAATAAAACTACATTAATTAACAGCGGCCTTATCTCAACAATTTTCCATAAAAATTGTTTTTTCATCTTTCATTCATCATTAAAGCAGCCATCTTTATTTGCTCAACTCAGAAGTGTCTGATGATAACATCGAACTGAGGCCTTCTCCGCCTTTTGATACGCCATTTCCATATAAAAAATTAGACTTACAGCCGTTTCAGGCAGGCAATTACAGATATCCCAATTTGGCTACAAATAAAACATTCCGAAGCAATACCTAAGAAGCAGGAGTTGCAATGGGATTTAAAATGCCAGCGACATTGAATGGTTTGGTCAAATTTAATTAATTTTAGGCATTTATTGAAGAGGGACGTTTATTAGAGACGGGTGTTCATTTAAAAAAATGTTTTTGCAAAGAAGGTTCTTTTATCTTGTCCATATTTTAACAAATTTACAACTTATTAAATTTCTATAAACTTATCTTCATCGTCATCTTCATCGATGAGATTTTCGTCGTTGCTTGCTTCTTCTTTGTCCGAGTCTGTGACTCTAAAAGGGTTCCTGTTCAAGTATTCAGCATTCTTTAACAAATAATCAAACCATCAGCACAAGGTTGGTTTTTTTGAAACAGTGGATTAAATTGTCTTCACTACCATCACTTTTTAATATCAATGCACAACATTTAAACGAATTAATGATTTGCCTTTTATCAAGACGATTCCATGATTCTAAAATCCATTCAACTACCAAATGTTGTGAAGCAGGTTTCATATTCCCTGCTTCTGTAAAGTGATGGACACCTGAAGCTAACCATTCTTCATAAAACCCCATCATATGATTCTTGAATGGCTAAGAGACATCAGGCGCTTGGATATACTTTTTGCATCCACCCAGAATAAGAACATCATCTGTATTCATTTGATTAAGTAATTTTTTCACAGCTTCAGTCATGTGAGCTTCGTAAGTATCCCAAGCCAACAGCCGTTTTTTAAAAGAAAACATTCCTAACACTCTTCTTAAAAATTGTAAAACCAGCTCTTCATTCATCCAGCCATTGGGGGATGATGCTAATACACAGCAGATTTAAATTCTTCGTTTAGAGCTGCTGATTCTCGTTTAGCACCTTGAAAAACAATGGAAGATTTCAACTTTGTTCCATCCCCTTGTGTAGTTAAGCACACACTGACTCAGACTTTTTCATTCTCATTCCTCGTTGATTTGAGGGGACCATCTTTTCTTCTTAGTAAAAATAGGTTGTTTCGTTTCATGAACTTTATCAGCCAGCCATCACTAGCAACAAACTTTTAAGGCCTCATCTTCTCCACACTTTTCATCATAAACTGATTTAGCTTTAAACATAATGAGTTTTCTGGAAACACGCAACATGTTGGATTGCGGTTGATGTACCCAATTCAAAACTTTTTCCTCTAACTTGACATCTGTAAGCTTACGTCCGCCACCTAACCGGAATTTTTTCGCCTTCGTGGGTAATACTTTCTCTTCTTTTTGAATCCACTCCCAAACTCTTTTTCGATCGACTTTAATTTTTTTTCTGAACTAGTGATAGAGTTTAGAGTTGAGTTTCACTGATTTCGTCCATCATTATGCTTTGGAATGATGATGTTTTGGAATGCGTGTTTGTATCAGTTTATCTCAGGTTTTCGAACGAAATACAGTGTAATGACTTCTTTCATGTAAATATAAAACAAAAGAAACCAAAAAGAGGACTCTAGAATCCGACCTGCTCTGCAATAGTATCTTTGAAGTTTGCTTAACAGTACAAAAATGCCACAAGGTCATCATAGACGTGAATTCCAAATTATGCATAGAATTAAATTTCAAAGCCTGATCCGAGGTCATGATGTATATAAAAATGTTTGGAGCACTTACATAAGTGAAACACTGATAGCCCAACCTGATAATCAAGAAGAAGCACAAGAATATGATAAATATGCTATTGGAATATAGAAGAAAAATAATTATGGTTCATAAGAATTGGTTGGTCATGTGCCAATAGAACTATCAAGCCTGATATACCATTTTCTGAAAGCTAGTGCTGAAAACTATGTCACCGTTTAAGTGATAGGAAAAAGGAAGCACAACGTTGGACTCGTAGTTCCTGCGAAATACGTCGCCTTCACAAAGAACAAAAAGATATCCATTGTATTGGATGAAGAGCTTTCGAAAAGAAAGAGAATGTATAAGTCTTTGTTACAGCTGAAACATCAAAAGAAAAAGAGTTATCGAATGTTTCCAGTGTAAATTTTTGATCAGAATGCTAGTTTCAATTTCCAAATTTAATATATTTTTTCCAATAGATGCCCTCTCTAGTAGGGTGGGTGTCTATTGGAGAGGGGCATTTATTTAAAAGATTTCATTTTAGGGTGGGCATTTATTGGAGAGGGGCATTTATTAGAGAGTGGGCATTTATTGGAGTAAATACGGTACATGAACTCATATCGACATGAGTTTTAACCCCTAAGTTTATACAAGGTTGCATGCTTCTAATTAACCTGATAAAAACATTTATGTCATCTATTATGCAAAGTAATTTTTTTCCGGCCCCAGTGGACACCCTGTTATTTCTATTGATTTTAGTAAAAGAATATACAATGCGTGGACACTTACTAGTGGATGAGTGGGTAAGCGTCAGAATTTGACATTAAATTTGGATGAAACAATTTGTGTCACCCCTTCCCTTGGCCAGTGACAGTAACGGCAACATTTTTCACACATGGAAACAATCTCTTTATCTGGAAAAATCAATCTAAACTACTATTTCATTATATAGTAAATGTTTCTTGATATTGAAATTGCAAATCGTAAATCATGATCTGGGTTTCCTTATCTGGAGAAATTATTTCCCAATTGGTCTCAAATTAAAAGGCAATAAACGAATATAAGTATCGACAATGCTAATTCAACAACTCAACAATTAGCTGCCCAAATAAGAAAAAAGATACTTCAAAACAAGTCAGTCGGAGGACGGTTAACTTAACGAAATTTTGATTTTGACCTAAATCCAATGGATGTATATTTTGTTGTTAACCTGACAGGTCTACTTGCATTCGGTATAAAATAATACCACAATCGAGGGGCCTCCTTCAATTAAAGGATCACTCATTCTATTATTGTTTTCCCTGCTGCTGACTGCATCATCATCATCATGAGCATGATCAAGAAACGGCAGGGCTATCACAAATTCTTCGGGTATTATTATTACCCACATTCACATGTTCTGTGTCCACGAACGAGGCAAGAGGAGGGAGGGAATGCGACAGCACTAGCTACACATCACACATACGTCGTATACTACACGTCTTCCTTGGTGGCTGCTCCGCAAACCTTCCTTCACCATTCAACAACTATTCATATGTTCGTACAATTAATACTTCTTTGGAAAGGTACAACAAACAGATATAAAATAAAAGTATACCTTTCACTCTGGCAGACTTAGTTTCAAACTTGGTTAACATATCAAGTCAAAAACCAACCATTCGAAAATGTTAGGTAGTGCAGTAAAAGGTACCAATGTTATTCCAGGTAATGATGATCTGGCTTTTCGTTTCGTATTTACACGTCACCTATAGATATCCAGCTTCGTTGTTTGTAGAAATTTATTTAAATAAACGCACCATATTATACAAAAGAGAAGATTTATTATAATATTTTTTGCATGACTTGATATATTTGCTTTAAATTATCCTAAATATGTTTAAATAATATCATATATTTTCATTTGAAAGCAAATATTTCAGTCCGCAAAATGAAGATAGGGGAAAATTGCAATTCGACTTGAAGTTATCAACTTAATCCCCCTTGTGCGCCCTCGAGGAATTTCGCCAGTTGAAATTCAAATTTGGGTGTGATAACACCGCCCTGTTGCTATGTGTTGTGTTGTGTGTTGTGTTGTGAGATAAATATATTCTATCCCTATTCTATCCTGAAAGTGAAATTAACTTTTTCCAACCTCAAGTAAGAAAAATGGAAAAATGGCAATTGTGACGTCATAACTTGAAGTTGTGACGTCACACAACTGCTAACTAAGTTTTTAACTGGAAGTGCCCTGAGGCAGTTGTCCATAACGGGGGCATATAAACATGAATTCGGGAAAGGGGTGTAATAATTAGAAACTCCAAACCTTTTATTTTTTATGATGATTTTTATAATGATTTTATTCGTCAGAGAGGAACAGTAATTCGGAAAGGCGTAATTGATGATGACACAAATTTCCACGAAAGTTTTTTAAATGTTTTCTCATAATATATAATTTTTAATGGGTGTGGGAGGGGGGGGGGGGGGGGGGATAAAATAATTAGGCAATTCGTGAAGATGTACAACGAAATACAAGAACAAAGAAAGGATAATCTGAAGCCTATAACGATCCTGTTAACGGATAAACGGATGTAATATAAAAAACTTTGCACACCCGTCCCCAAACCAATATATTTCCGCCTTAAATGATGGGCGTGTACAACTACGAGAGATACCATATCTCCTTTACTGACATAGAGGAAATGGCGGTGACAGCTGTTGCTAAAGTGGGAAAAATAAACAAACTCACCACATTGCGATAAGTGTGTGAATTTAATTAAAACTTGTAGTATACATTGAGCAATTGATTAACTCACATTCTCTTCAAAAATTATTATGGTTTGTTTACTTTAAAGGAGAACCCTCCAATCGTAAAAAATTCAGAAAGCGAGAAAGAACATACAAAAACCACAACACACACGACAACAACAACAACAATAACAATAACAGCAACATCAACAACATCACACCAACACCATCATTTTGAATTTATTTCTCTGATCCGGTGGTGGCGGATGGACGGAAGTAGCTAGTTATTATTATTCCAAGAATGCTTTTTGTTTCTTTTTTATTATATGATGACATGATATTTAAAAATTCTTTGAACTATTTTTTTGGTTTTCAACACATAGCTAGCCTCTCACATGTCCAAAAACACCAGATATTCAACAAGACTCATACTCCTTTGGGAAATATAACTATCTTGTCACTTTGTTTGAATTCCACTTACACGGCAGTTAATTTAGGTGATTGCTTTTGCAATTTTTTCATATCTCAAATTGAGATAATATTATTAGCTTAGCTACCTTAAGGACATAAATTTTTGTTAAGTTAATTTACAGTATATATTTTAGCCCCAATTGCAAAATTAAATTCCAGGAAATTTCGTATTTTATTTTGATCTTTGTTTTTAGCTAAAGTGGGGGTAAGAATGAAAGAGATCGTTTTTTCATATATATTCTAGATAACATTCTTGCTTCACAAGATTAACATCAAAATAACTGATAATTAACCAGTAACATCTTCGAAATAATGCCTTCAAATTATTTGAATTGAATATTAATTGCTAATTTTTAGATTCTCGCCCAAAATATGCACCCAAAATATACACATTTATGAATTCCACGAAATTTACAGAAAATATTATGATCACGAAAATAAATTCCGGCAAATTCACTGTTTATTGACCAATGCAAATTCTTATGACCTTAAGGTAGTAACCATTCATTTCAATGCCAGCATGTGGCTTGGTTTTGAAAATATGATAGTCTTTTATAGTGGTTTTTATAACACATAATATTTCCATTTTGGAACCCTTTCCCTTTTCATGTCAAAAGCAGTATAATGTATTTATAATGTAATCTAAGAATAATTCTTTTTGAGGGTAATATGAAAATATTATGTATGATTCTCTTATATTGAAACTAATGTTTTGATGTGATTTTGGAATTAAATAACTGTAGTAGTGAAATAAATACACAAAGATTTTAAAGCAAAATGTGAAGTGCTTAATACAAATTTCAAGTGGAAGTAAATCGCAGCGGCAAATGCGACTTCAATTCCACATGTCGCAGTGAAAATTCATGTCTGAGAGAGCCACACCACACCACACACCCTCCTGCAGTTGTGTGAGAAATAATCATTATGTAATGAATGCTAATATTATTGACATAAACTATAGTTGTTTAAGATTAAAGGGTATAAAAGAGATTCTTCTAAAACAAATTTTTGAATCTATAATTATTTTTTTTATATGCAGATAAAAGAAATATAATATAATGTCGAGTTCAGATGAGGATGAGACAGTTGAACAGCAATTGAAAATTACTTTAATTGGGGATGGTACTACTGGCAAAACATCACTATGTTCACGTCTGTCACAAGAAATCTTTGATAAAAGTTATAAACAAACCATGGGGTTGGACTTTTTTCTGAAACGATACACTTTACCAGGAAATGTCAAAGTTACATTGCAAGTTTGGGACATTGGTGGACAACAAATTGGAGGGAAAATGTTAGAGACATATTTATATGGTGCTAGTGGTATCATCTTTACATATGACATAACAAATCACAGCAGTTTTGAAAACTTACAAGACTGGTTGGATATTGTAAAACAAGCCTATTCACGACAAGAAAAAATGCCTTATTTAGCCCTGATTGGTAATAAAAAAGACTTGGAACACTTACGAACGGTGAAAAAAGAAAAACATATTGACTTTGCTCGGGAAAATAGTATGGCAAATTTCTACCTGTCTGCTAAATCAGGAGACCAGGTCAACTTTTGTTTTCAAAAAATTGCTGCTGATATATTAGGCATTCGTTTATCCAAACAGGAAGTGGAACAATCGAGTCGTGTGATAAAAGCAGATATTGTAGCTTACAAGGAAATGGAAACGGCTAAACACACACCATCATCTCACACTAAGAGCACTTTTTGCAACGTGCAATGACATAAATTTGATAGAGTTATACCTGGTGATTGACTGATTTCAGCCTTGTCAATTGGACATAGTGATGCCAAGAAGAGATTTATGCATCAGAAGAACTTTTAATGAGTTTGCAGCTGTACCGATGTATTTATGTCATTGTATTAATGGCAATTAATTAATTATTTAATTAATGGCAAAAATAACCTTGGAACTCATAAAATAAATTGAAATTGAATATAATGATGATACTATTACTGTTGACGAAAATTTCAAGAGTTCTGTATATTTATGAAACATTGTAGATAATGATAAATAAACTATTCTCTAATGGAGAATAATTCTGCTATACAATATTCCTGTCCCTGCTGCAAAGACCTGCCTTAAGGACACAATTTTGCGGGCAGAAATGAATGCGACAGAAAAATTTGTGACAGAAGCTCTTAATATTTGTGAATTTTGCAACGTTTATTTTTAAGGAAACAAGCTGAATCGAAGATTTGTTTAGTGCTTTGTATTAAACAATTAAAGTAAAAACATGGAAGTCATATCAAAAAGATATGTATCGAATTGAGACAGAAAACAGACACTTCTATGATTTGTGAATAACGAGAAATACTAATAGCGTGCAATGAAGTCCTCCCCGGGCCTGATGATAAATTTTCGTAAATTGAAACCTGTACAGTATTAAAATGTTAAAATTTGTGACATTCATTTTGGTGATTTGCAAAGTTTTCTGTCACATTTATTTCAAGCCCTGTTGGAATATAACTGTTCATCTTCTGTTTTTATTCTTGGTCTTAAAACACGGAATGCTTTATAATTAAATGTATGTGTGTATACAACGTTCGAAATGCATGGCATCAACATCCATTTTACTTTTTAAAACCTATTGTTAACATAAATATTGTTCATTTTAATACTTACATTTGTGCATAATGAAATATATATATATATATATATATATATATATATATATATATATATCAATACAGTGTTTCTGTAGATATTCTTTTTAAATTCTTCCCTTCTGACGATATATTAGTCATGCAGAACTGAAGATTTCTATGTAATGAAAATGAAGTTATTATGACAAGTTAAAGTTGTTTATTTTGTTTATCCAAGATAATAGTTGTGTGATCTATAAATATTTTCATGTATTCATTAGGCACTTACAATAATAGACATATATATAATGCCAGCCAAGAAGAAACGTGGTGAAAGTACAAACAAAACAAGCACATGGCAAAAAGACGAAGATGATGTTCAAGCAGTTATTATTGCAGATAGTTTCAATGTAAAGTTTTCTCCAGTAACAAGAGAATTGCCAAGGGTAAAGTGGATCCATTTGTTTACTTCACACTGTAGAGAATAGAGATGCAATGGAAAGCCATTTTTCCATTTTTATTTACTAAGGAGGTCAACATTGTAAAATGCCGTTCAACATTGTAAAATGCTGTTCAACATTGCCGATCTGAAGGTGTACGTCAGCTGAGCTATGACTACCTAAACCAGACATAGATCAAATTGCCTGAAAACATTAAATAAGTATTACCTTCTTAAAAAATGTTTATTAATCTTGTAATCCAACCCTGAGTTAGTTTTCAAAAGGACTCTTTAAAAAGACACCTTTGTAATAACATTATATCGGGTTCTTCAGGTTTTTTTATAAGTATACATACGCAACTCAGGGTTCATCTCAAAACGGGGGCAAAAAATTGGTTATTTAGTGGGTATGTACTAAATGGATAGCTCCTAAGAAGACACTGAACACAAGAGCAGCAAATAAATTTATGGGTTGAAAGCTACGAAAAGGAAAGCTTTGAAAGAAACAATAATACTTTCGTAAAATCTTTTTAATTGAACTGTGTGTCAACTGCAGCACATTGAACCTATATATTAATAAACGTTTTCCTTAAACTCTTTCCTCTTCTATAATGCTTCTCTCCTCACATCAAAACACACTAAGAACACATAGAAAACACACTAAGAACACATAGAAAACACATAGAAACTGATTTTATAGCTACCTCTCTCTTACTTAATTGCTTATCGCCGCGTTGTTAAATAAGTATTGTATTACTCTTTTGATCTTCAAACTTTTACTCATCTCTTTTCATTATTATTTAAAACTTAACTCTTATTTATCTTACTTATAGATAGGAGAAAAAGTTTTGGCGTCATAAATCATTCAGAATAAAAAAGGAGCATAATGTTCAGTCTTGTTTGCAAATTGTGAATTAAAATAAAAACTTTAAAACTTTACTGTACCACTGGTGATCGTCAATTCTTTTGTTGATGGTCAATTTTAATTCATTTTGTATTAACGATAATGTTTTTCTATTGACCGTTACTTATATTTTGATTTGTTCAATGGGTGATTGATGCTCAATCAAAATAATTACCGATGGATAAACAATATTGATCGTCAACGTTTGTATTGATATTAATCAAAACGATTGATGTTGACCAATTTCTATGTTTTTGGACTTGGTATTGTTGGTAATAAAGGCCCAGGAAAACGATTGCTACGTTTTGGGATTGAAATTCTCAATTCAATTATTTTCTCTTTCAACAACTAACTTCGTGTGAAATCCAAACTTTTCCTGGTGATCTTATTATTATATTGCATATTCAGCGATATAATTTTTATAACTCTTTCAACTATGAAAATCTATAAAAGTTTATATTATTCAACTACTGCTCTCCTTCTAAATAATGCCTAAAATCTCAATTAATCAAACTCCTTTAATTTTTTGTAAATGGATATAAGACTGTTAGGTGCGGGCAGTTATCAGAGAAGGGTGCTAAAAGGAGAGGGCCACTATAAAGAGGAAAAAGAGGTATGGCAACCTTCCTTACTTATTGCCTTATTTTTAGGCATTGATGCCACTTGGAAACAGAGTCCTAATTGATTACACTATTGAATACTTGTTGAAAGAAGGTGTGCAAGAAATCATTGTTTTCTGTTGCTCTCTTGGAGAAAAGATAAGAGACCATGTGGAGTAAGAAATTTTCTTTCGTTTCAATGCAGTTTATAATGTTTATTAAAAATACTCAGTTTAATTCCGTTTTCATATGAGTATAGTTAATGTATTTATGGAAAATCTTGTGTTAAACTGATTATGATGTTAACACTGTTGGTGAAGATTTAAGTGCTGTGTGATATATAAGATGTATAGGACAAGGAGGTCTGTAATGATGAGGGAGGAATAATGACTATATAGTACGTGTGTATATGTCTGATGATTTAATATGGTTGCTATGTTAATGAATATGTGCGTTAAGGGAAAACATGAAACAGATAAGATGAAAAATGTTGGATGCGTTTGCAGGTGATGTTAATGTTTTTGGGCCTAAATGTTTTTGTCCCTACTCAAAAGCAACCAATCGAATGTTTACATGTTGCAATCATTGACGCAAGTGCATCCTACATGTTGGATTTACATTGATTAAAGGTTGGACCTGCATGCTTGGACTCGATTTCCCTGACCTTTACATGTTTATGTACCTGAAAGTTATGAAAGTTAAGAACAGATTTGTACGATAAGATGAGAGTGTTGAAAATAATGAATGTGTATAAAGTCAATGGTAACATGATTAATATGAACATTATTGTATATGTTGTATTTTTCTTATGGCTGAAAGTCAAATAAGAGCAGACTTGCAGAATCAACATCGAACACCAAGAGATCAAAAACTCAAAACAGTGATCAATCAACAGTAATGCAGAATTTGCAACAAATATTCCTGAACAAAACTAACTGTTTGATAAGACAGATATACATATCATTCAACGAATAAAAATATGCAAATATATTATACGACCTAGTTAGTTGTTTCAAAATAACACAGGAAGCTCGTAGAAGATCCACAAAGATCTTATTGTTTCTCTCTTTAGTGAAGGTATAGGAAGTAGGTGGTTTTGTCATCTTGAGGGTATATACTCCGTTTTCTTGATTTATAAAAATAAGCACTACTTAAACACCAAAGTATGGTCAAAATGACAAAAAAATAAGCACCAACGAACCAGGTCGATTTTTTACTGGTGCTTATCAGAAAAGCGTGTATTCCCAGTGGGCAAAATCTTCAAAAGGTCTAGGAGGAGGAGTGTTTTCTACAGAAATGACAAGCAATATTGCTTGCTGTTTTTACAAAAACACTCCTCCACAGAGACTTTTGAAGATTTTGCCCACTGGGTTGCTTACCGAGGTTGTGCATCATTGTGATCCATGAAAGTCCCCTTCATCTACAATGGAATCCCAAAAGAAATTTACCCAGACAGGGGCCTACAATGCACCCCAAAGTTCTTCAAATCGTTTTCAAAGTGGAGCTTTTGCTAAATTACATCAAGTCATCATCACCTACAGTCAAAACAGAAGTGTCAGTGAAGAGGGTGAAAAACTTCATATAAAGGTGTATATATCACTAAGAAAAGATCATGGCCAGCTTAAAATGCCAATTGGAACACGCCATGACTACTTGGATCCCACGGCCCAGTGCTTGACTTCTATGTTGCATCCATCAAACAATCGCCTTAACATTATGTTGCTGTTTTGTCTTCCCTGCAACATGAAGTCTTTTATTATTTTCTGTTTATGTTTTGAATTAAGTTGGAACAAGTGAAACAAAAATAACAATCTTTACAATGTTTTTTATTTGACGCATCATGAAGATGTTTGTTTCTTTTATAAAGATTGAATATTATACTAATGATGGTAATAATACATTTTTATCAGGTCTAAATGGGTGAAAAATAATCCGAAATCTACGATACATTGTGTGATGTCATCAACAGCAGATTGTATATCACTTGGAGATGCACTTCGGGAGATTGATAGAGAGGTTGGTTATTTAATTTGAGATATTGCTGACATTCTGGTCTTGGATGAAAAAACAATAATGGCTGTTAATACTTTCATTTTTAACCTTGAAAACTTATTTAATTTTTGTGATTGGCATCATATCTTTTCCCCCTAAATTATCTTAAGTGGGTGTTATTAAAATGTTTTGAATTTCCAAATGTTACTTCTACTTTTCTAACTTATAACAGGATATATCCATACAATTGATATTCTCCTCATTCGGACTAAAAGTTGTTGACGCTACCTAGTAACTTGTAAAAGAAAGGAAAGCTTGAGGTGTGGCCTTCATAACTCATAATTTAGCAAATTACTTGAACTTAAGGTTACTGTAAAGGGGAAAAAAAGAAAAAACTCAACATTTCTGGGGTTTTTTTTTAACAAAGTATGCATCTTCCTATAAATTTTCCCATGTAATAATTTCTTAATCTGGAAACAGTTTCTATTGGTGGAAAAAAGGGGATAAAGAATTAAATAACAACAATTTTGCAGAGAGCTCATCTTGATAACTCAACATAATGTTTTCCATTTCATTTTACACCTTTCCAAAAGCAAAAATATTTCAAGAATACCAGTAAACAAAACACCTTGATAAAAACATGTAAAACGAAGTTCATGCATAATAATTGAAAAATCTCTTTTCTCAGAACAAAATTTATGTCAAAACTCCACCAAGAAAGAGTTCCTGTCACACAACTAACCGTGGAAACGGAAAAAAAAGAGACATATCTATGTGATCATCTAACATAGTTTAACAATCGGCTGTCAGTGTTCTTAAAATAATTATTCTGTCTAAAATTATTATGCAATAGAGCACAATGGTTGGAGAAATTTATGCGAGTAAAGAAAAAATTAATATATCTTTCGAATGATGGAACTATTTAAAAAACGGTGACACAAGATTTTAGTTTAAAGTACCGACTTCTGAAAGAAGTGATTTTCAAGACATTTGTGGTTGTGTGACAGGAAATTGTTGAGTGAATATGGTAGTCTTATAAATTGAGCTCAATTTTACAAAAAATGCTACTTTCAGATAAAAACTTTTTATTCCATTATTTAGAGTAAAGGAAAAAGCTTTCCAAAAGTATATGCTTTTATATATTTATTTCAAAGATTTAATGAAATATTGAGTGATAAAGAAAAACAGTATTTTTCCTTTATAGTAAAACCTTAATGTTGTCCAAATAAAGTGGTCGAACGAGATGAACTGTTCCTTGTTTTTCTGACAAACTTCAATGTATTGACTTATTGATTTTATTTCTCTAGGGACTCATTCGGTCCGACTTTATTTTGGTTCCTGGTGATTTATTATCGAATGTGAAGATCTCTGCAATGATAAAAGAACATAAGTATGAGAATGTGTAAATTTTATGCAAGATGCATTATTATTATTTTGAACGAAAGGATATTGTATTGTTGAATAAACCTTTCTTGTTGTTACCGATTTCAACTGTAAGATTCGTATGGTGGTAGTTGACATCAAATGGTCACATGGTAAATTTTTTCCGATCATCTGCAAACCTCTAGGGAAATAGATTTTGTTTTTTTTATAATTTCAGAGCCAAAAGGAAGAAGGAGAAAAATTTGGTGATGACTTTGTTGTTTCGGGAAGTTAATCCAGGACATTTTAGTCGGTAATTAGAATAATATATGTTTTACAGTAGATTATGCCAGGTCGACAATATTATGCATAAAGTAACTCTTTCTAGGTGTTCAGATGATGACGTCGTTATGGCAATTGAACAAAGTTCAAACAGAATTCTTTGCTGTCAGAAATCAGAAAAAATGAAAAAATTTGCATTACCTATCGTAAGTGTTGTATCAAACTTTGATTATCATTCAATGTAACTTATCTGTAGGCTAAACCAGGAATTATAAACATTTTTTTTCTAAAATGTTGTGAAATATTGATTTTGCTGAATATTTTGGAATTTATCCAACAGGGCTTGACATAAGGGACAGTCAGTGGTCAGGTAACACAGAGTTTTACGTCTTGACCACTGAAAACTTCCTCCTTGTGAGCAAAGTGATCGGCTAGTTTTCAATTAACCACATATAGCTTATTGGTATATAATATTATTGGTTAACATACCTGAATTATTGGTTAGCATATCACAGATAGTAAGTAAAAAGTTGTGCAATCAACTTAAAAAGAATATTTTTTTGGCCATAGCAGACAAAAAACTTGACTGAGAAAGTTCAACACTTCAGTTATAAGCCTTCCGAATTCACTGCCAACCACGATTCAGAAGGAACAGCAAAAAAAAGCTGACCTACATCACTGTATATTTACGGCAAAATTATATTCATGGAAATTGACGGCCTCTTACCCAGGAATGAGACAATTGTTTAGCTACGCGATTCTTAGTTTTTGATTTCAACATCAGAGTTATTTGAAAATGCTTATCTAGTTCTGAGATTCATCAGGCAGAGAATAACTAACCAGTTTTGACCCAAAATGTCTGTGTTCATGGCCAACCTGATCATCCTAGCTAATTCACTGACTCCTGACCTTGTTGTAAAGCAATATGTAGACTGGACCTTAACAACCTGGTCCTGTCATCCTTGGTAGCAAGGAAATTTCAGATGATCACCAGCCATGCAGTACTTAATTAGTGCGGAGTTGAACGCGAGAGAGCACCGACGAAGCCAGTCTGAATCACAGACAGAACTAATGCTAGGTCAATTTTCCTGACTTTATCCATGTTAATGAGAAAGGCCACTAACTTTGAGAGTATAAGGAATAATACAGCTTAGCAATGTCTCTTTTGTTTAATTTGAACAGAATACAAACTTATACAAACTTATGAGACGTAGTTGCTGTTAAAACATTCCAGTTGAAACTAGGCGACGTAAGTCCAACTTTGCAGTTCAAGAGAGAGGTAGAGCAGTAAAGAAAGTCAACTGGAACTCTCTAGGACATAATTTTCTTGGAAATGGAGTGGCTCCGCTGTTGATCCTAGTGAAAGCTTAATTGTCTGGTGTCGTTATGGATCATAGTAGAGGATATTTTCCTAAGGGTGCTAATCCCACAAAAACGGCAATGTCTCAACTAAAGTTTCATTTGTTATAAGAAATGTATGAGAAAAAAAAGACAAATACTTGTTTCGTTTTATAGTTTTGTACTGTTGACTGGTGTATTTAATTTTAATCATACATCAAACTTTATTTCTTCAAATGTTGTCTGTTAAAAAGCTGATGTCTACTTAATAGTTATTTCAGTAGAAATTGCACGACGGCGAAAAATTGCAGTTGTATTTGGCAACTTGCTGCCATTAATTAAAAGGGCTGTGTCTATGTAAACAACACGAGTTTCATGCAAATTATTTTCATTGTAAAATCTTTTAGAAACAGTTTTACAGTTGAAAAATACATCTTGCATATACGTGCATCTACATCACGAGAGGCGCGTTTACTTGCTGGCTCGCATGTTAGTTTGATTTAATTCTCATATTGTTTTTTAATTATCGTGAAGACAAGCTATTGTAGTACAACCTCAAAACTACCTATTCTGAAATTTCATGAAATTGATGTTATGGGACTTCTGACAAGCCCTGCATGACCACCTTATATGCCGACTGCAATTATACTTTTTGCCGACCTAAATTCTCATTCAGGACTGCATTACCGACCTAAAATTAATATGGGTTAGAATCAAAAAAACATAGAATCTTCTGAATTCAGAAGGCTGAGTTATTGTGTTCGTGGTTCGTGGTTCAAGTTGAGAATACTTACAAACAATCGCCTATAAACATTTTTGACCACCCAAATTTAATACTTTCTGATCGCAGTTGAAAACTTATTTCACGATGGCCGAGGTTGAGAACTTATTTCAAGCCCTGGTCCAATGTTGTTGACGTGTTCATGAAAATTGTTGAATTCTTTTATTTGCTTACAAAAGATTTATTATAAACCTTTTCTTCAACTCCTCTATCATGTCATCTCTATCATGTTCTATTATAGCATGTTCTGTCTAATCGCAAGGACATTGAGCTTCGGTATGATCTCTGCGACTGTCATATATCGATTTGCTCACCACAGGTTTGTAATTGCCACAAGTTGTTTCCAATTCTTTTAAGATATATGTGATTTATTTTTGAAGAATTCTTGTGTTAAATTCTTCCCTTTTTTCTAAATAAATACTTGGGTTTTAAAACCGTTGGATGCTGCAGGGTAGCAATCATTTTCTATTTCTCTTCAAAATATCTCCTTCTTGACGAAACGTTTTGTCTCTTATATGTAACCATCTAGATACAGCTTCTTGAAATTTGATTGTTATTCGGTTTTTAACTTAATATTTTAGGTTGCTCCATTATTTACAGACAATTTTGATTACCAAACTATTGATGATCTCATTAAAGGAATTCTCACTAATGAAGAAGTAAGTGGCTTCAACTTTAATGGAGTGGTGACATATGTATCGGTGCTATCATTTATCACCAGATAACTTCGTAACCTTTTTGGTATTTTCTTTACCCATATGATTTGATATTTTTGCTAGTCATCTAAATTAAAAGCCCAATATTTTTTAGATACTTGGTGACCAAGTACACTCAACAATCATACCAGAAGGTTATTCCTCAAGAGTCAATGATCTATATATGTATAATGTCGTCAGGTATGCACTAACCCTAACCCTATATTTCCCCACCATATTTGAAGATTTCTGCAGATAGGATATTTCCTTGAAAAAATATTCACTCTTACTTCTTTTGAAAATAAATCTCCTACGAAAATGCTGATTTTATTTTTACAATTTAAAAAAAGGTGTTAGTTTCACTTTTCAATCTGTCCAATCCAGTTGTTAAAACAAGAAATTGTATTGTTTCATCACCTTAAAACACTGTTCAAATATCATTTCAACAATAAAGGTACCTCTACGAATACTGATTGTTTGGTGGCAACTGACATAAATATCACTGAAGTTGTTTTCGTTTTACAACCGAATAAACATTTTTGTCAGCCTCTGAAAAAAGTGTTATAACCTGGAAAAAAAATGTTTCCAATAACGTTTTTTATCGTATTCACCAAAATTACATTTCAATGCATCAAATAAACCAAAAAAATGAGCTGGTGTACTATATCGCTTCAAAAACTTTTCATTTCATTTCATTTTTATACCTTATTCAAACAGTTGCATCAAACACAGTTATTTCTAACACAATGAAGCCAGGCAAATTTAATCAAATGAAATTTTAATCTTCTTCGGACTTCTTCTTTGAAAAACTGGCTCTACTGTTCTCAAACACCTTTGATTATGTTTCATTTAGACATATTTGATACATTTAACCAAAGCGAGTGTACATCATTTTAGGCTCTGTACACATTAGTGTTAGTTTGTTCTAAATGCTTCTTGTACATAATCTTTCTAGTGTGACTGTTATAGTTTAGATTTTATGAATCGTTGGCTGTATCCTGTCGTACCTGAAACATCAACATGCAGATATCGAAGAAATAATGTTTACATAGAAAATAGTGTTAAAATTGAAAAGTAGGTTCATCAAAAATAGTTTTTGAACTTCCTTTGGGTTATCTTTTTCATTATAACAATTTTATCATTTTTGTTTTTCTAGAGATTGTAGATTTCCGGAGAACGTGATCATTGGCAGTCGTACTTCCATTGATGAGGCAACAGTAATATCGAACAGTGCAGTTGGTTCCAATTGTGTTATTGGTATGGCCTGTATAATAGTCATTGGATAGTCAATTACCATATTGTCTTCTGTGTTATCTTCTTTAGTTACTTAGTTACTAGTTAGCTGAAGTACTTTGAGGTAGGAGTTCGTGTTGATGTTGAGGAAAAACTGATTTTTTTTTTACTCAGACAGTCAATGCATACATAGAACATATTACTTGTATACTGAAGGAATTGTATTAGCGCATGTAGTTTTTTTGAAGTCAATGCAAAATCTTTATGGGCTTTCATGTTTTCATTTATCTAACCGGACAAATTTTAATTAAAAGGTTTTGGGTTAGTTGTTGGATATTAAACAGTAGATTTTGTAATGTTGGTGTTAATGATGGAAAACACTTTCTTGTTGCTTTTGAATAACTCGTGGAAGTTTTACCACGCATTTTTGTATATTACTATGACAACATTAAATGGAAATCAATTTCTCACCAGGTAAAAATGTTCAAATCCAAAATTCGTTTATTTGGGATAACGTCGTAATAGAAGATGGTGTCTCACTTACTCAAACTGTTGTATGCTCAAATTGTGTTATCCAAAGGTAATATTTCACTTTCCAAAAACTGCTTGGATTATACACACAACTGCTAAAATACTACCCGTTTTGATAGGTTCTGTTGTGTATTAATTATCAATACTGAACTGTGCCTCCATGCTAAAATTTGATATTAAATGATATTTAAGTATGCTCTTAACTCAAATTTCTATTTATACCTAATATAATTTTTGTGGTTCAGTTTGTCAAATTATTGAAAGGCTAGTGCTGTTTCTATTTTAGGGGTGCTAAAATCATTGATTCAATTTTGTCATTCAAAGTAAGTTTTTGAATTCTTAATGGGAACATTCTGTTATAGCACCTACAGAACAAAAATGTGTATCCACCGATATCTTTCCTGGTTGTTTAGGTGTGTATTGGTTCAGACATTAAGTTGCCGCCTGGATCAAAAATCTCCCTGGTAAAACCAGCTGCTTTAGAGGAAAAATTTAATAGTCTTGAGATAAGTGAATTGGAGCAAGATAGTAAGCAAAAATTAGTTCTCTTGAGTTTATTTATTCCTTAAGTTGGATAAACACTTTTTCGCCGTGGTTGTGTGCAAATAAATTATGTTGAGACCCTTGTGCACAATATTTATCACTTGGTTGCATTCCTCAAAGCAGTTGAACAACTTTAACTATCCCGTTAAAAAAAGAATACCAATCAAACAGATATTCCGGTTGCTCACTGTGTGACTTTGGCAAATGACATGTGAACCTTCCTTTACAGAGAGAAGACAAGTTGTTGTTGTTTTTAGATTATGATTACAGTGTGGTAGGTAAAGATGGTAAGGGTTACGCTTGGCATCAACAAGATGATGAGGATGAGGTCATACCAAGTCTTACAGGTCTGTTTATCAAAACATTCTGTCAAGTTATTTTAACGAAATCATGGAATGAAGATACAACATGTTCCTTCATATTTGGCGTTTTCACACCAGTAGTTTCATTATATCTCATTATTTTACCAAAATAGGTAATGATTATGAAACGTCATCTGACGAGAGCAGCGATGAAGATGAGGAATCATTACCCCCAACACCACCAGCTGAGTTGAGTAACTGTAAGTTAATATTGAGTGTTAAAGCATCTATTAGGACTAGCTGATTCTGTTCTATTGGTCAGAGTATTTTGAATGTCTCCTTACAAATTAGACTAATTGATCTGATAGGGCAAAATCACGATCAAAATATGAAATAACATGCAAAAGTTGATATTTTTGGAAGTAACATTTATCTGTTCTACCATGTGTCAATGAAGAGATTTGTGAGATGTTATCAAATGACTTTAGCATTGAACTATCATTATTAATGAATTTTATTTGCTGTGATGTACTGAAAACGAGAAATTAATTCTCCAAAACTGATACAGTGACTGTTTTGTACGTCCATGTTTCATAATCTTCAGAATGTTTTTTGAAGAATTTATGACATCTTATTTAATTTTCTGATGCTTTTTGTTGTTTTTTAGTACACCAGTTTTACTTGGAAGTTGTTGAGAATCTACGTTGTGGTATTTTAGAAAACATTGCAGCTGACAATATTGCTTTAGAAGTTAATGCATCAAAGTGTGTAAAAATTTCTTATCTTACAAAACACCAGATGATATTTCCAAAATAATGTTGTGTCTCTTTCGATCTGTAGATTTAAGTTCAACATCAGTATTCAGGAGTTGTCTCAGACAATATCGAAGGCATTGTTGGTGTTAGCTTTGAAAGAAGAAACTGAATCAAAGCAGGAAATGGTGAAAGAATTAGATAAAGTAAGAATTGGTACATGTATTTTGATGACGCACTGATCAGTTTCCATGGTGAAGTGAATTTGTATTTTGCTTTTTATATATTTTATTATGTTTCAGGTAATTACTGTTTTACAGCCACTGCTACTAAAATATTTCAACAGTGCAGAAGGGCAGTTGCATGCAATCCTGGCAGTCGAAGTGAGCATTTGTTTAACCATTATGAAAGCAATTCTTATATTTTATGAAAGTTGAATGTCAAATCTAACTTCTTAACTTACCTACAGGAATATTTTGCATCCCGCCTTCCCCTTGGTGGCATATTAGCTACCTACCTTCATAAAATGTATGATAAAGATATCTTCGATGAGGACATCATATTGGCATGGTATAAAACCGCACCCAGTGCAACGGATTTTGTTATGCAAGACAATTTTGTGGAACTGAGAAAAAATCCGGTTTGTATTCCTGTTTTTGTTTTGTTTATGTATTTAAAGGCATATCGTACTACCCAGGGTATCACACATTTTGAGTTCGAACACTCAGGGCATGCACACTGTGCTTCATGCTCATGAATTATGCAGACCAGAAAATAATCTTTTTATTTTGAACTTATAATAATTTTTATTATTATCGTGCCTTTCATTAATTTGTTGACTGTGGAAAATTAGCTGGTCTGTATTATTTCAACACTTCTTCATCCTTTTCAAATCAAAACAACATGGAGAGAAATTAAAAGAAAAATCACGATCAATTTTTGGTGGCATTATTCGATGCACAGACACAGTTTAGTGCAACAAAGATAATAAAAATGTATTCTTTTATATTCCTAGAAATTAAAATAGACCCTGGGTAGTTCGGTATGCCTTTTAATGGTAATATCACTTCCCTACTGAAACTGAACTGTTACCCAAACGAGATAACAATACGGATAACAATATAGCATTCTTGTTTTCTTCTTGTCAGACTTTATTGAAGTTTATTGCATGGCTTGAAACAGAAGACACAGATGAAGACTCTGATTAGTTTTATATTTACATACAAATCTTGATGCTTTTACTAAAAATATAAGATCTTTTACATCAATATAAACTGTAGTAGTACTTTCATAGAAGTTATCACATGAAGTTTTGATAGATAATGAACATATTGGTACAAAAAGTGTTTTGATATTTTTTATTTTGTACTTATTGGTCGGTCTTTCTTTTTGTTACCTCTTTCCGATTGGTATAGAAATTCATCACCATTTCATTGGAGTGATCAAAGATAGGCATATTATTTGTTATACACATGTAGTCCAGGCATGTTACCATGTGAGTTCTTTGATCTGATGTGCGGGAATTTTCAGATGATTTGCAATTTTCCACTTTGATATAATTTTTCACTTTGATATAATTTTTGTTGATTCTTTAGACTCTAAACACATAAATGATAACACAAACTAGTGAAGGTAGTTTCCTTGGAGTTGATCTGTCTGCAAAAAATGGTGTTGAAAAAATTATTGCTATGAAAGCCGTCAGTGGAACCTCAGTTAGTATCCTTTTTTATCCATTAACAGTCGTTTATAGGTTGTCATCTATAGGCGACTGGTTAGCATAATGTTGTATAGACAGTCGAACCTCCGAATAACAGGCACCGTCAGGACCTCCAAAAATAAGGTAGCTCCAAGAAGTATCCATTTAGTAGTTGTGCGGAGCTCCAGGAGAAATGGCAGTATCTGCTATACCAGGCAGGATGCACGTTACAAATGACCACATAGTCAGACAGATACTCCCAACTTTTGTTTCAGAACAGGCTTTTTTCTGTAATTCCGTTCAGCATATTCAAATACTGTTTCGAAGTTTTATTAATGTATGGGCCAGAATATGTACGTCTTTATGGTACACCTTGTTGTTTGGAAAATCTTGTTAAGAGAAATACATGATTCAATAATACATTAGGTACACCTTGTTGTTTGGAAAATCTTGTTAAGAGAAATACATGATTCAATAATACATTAGGCCAAGATATTTTCTTAGCTGATTAAATCTGAGGGAAACCCTTTCCGATATTTACAAAAAGGTATACCATTATTTTTATTTAGGGCACTGACCGTTATTACCAAGTTCAATGGCATCCCACGTGGGTACCTGAAGACAGTTTGACCAGATATTGCAGTCATCTCATTCATGAATACGAAATGTCTAATCCCCTCACTAACCAACAGGTGCAGATTTTTAACGATACCTTATTAAACATTAACTCAATTAAACGAGAAACATCTAAAAATCAATGTTAAGTGTTTTTCGAACTACTCAATTTCTCATTTCTACTAGTCCAGTTAAACTACTAGATAAGCTATGTTTAAAACGTTTTTAATAATTTACAGTGTATCTTAACTAAATTATTCGAAAAGTTTATCAAATGACATCAATGAAGAAAAAAAATAATCAATTTCTATTATAAAAAAAGTTTCTATTTTTGAGCATAATTTACCTAATAGCTTGCCGTCGTCAAGCAGTACCTTTAGAGGGTATAAAAAGTTTGTTATGTAATTCTACAGCATGCATTTAAGATGCTCATGGCATAACATACGCTGGAAATCTGACATTTTGCTATGGTCGGAGTATTTCTTTTGTGGTTTCATTTTAGTTGTGTATTTCAATTTGTTTGCATTAGGATGATGGGGAATCGCTTGGAAAGTCTACCCCACCTGATGGTACCAATTTATCGCATGAAGGTAAATGTCTTGCAGGCTGTGTTTTATATAGTTACTCACCGCCTACAAGTGTTCCTAATTTCTCCTTGGAAACATTGTTTTGCTTCTTCTTATTAGTTGAGGGCCTGTTTACACGTAGCAAAATTTCTTACTCAAGTTTTCATTTTGTTTATAAGTTTTGTTTGGGCTCAATTTACAAATGGCTTGCGAAGAGGGAAGATATGATTGCAATTTTAACAGTCTCCCTTGCTTTAAAAGCAAAACAAAGTTATGAAAAGAAAAGGAAAAAACGAAAACCCTTCTACGTAGGATTGTGGTTTTAAAACAGGCCAAGCTAAGGAGCTGGAGACAATATATAAAGCTGTCCCTATCATCAAATAATGCGCCCATCAAAGTGAAAATCTGCATCTGCCATTCGATAATTAAATCTGTCAGACTTTCTTTTCGATTTTCTTTTGCATTTCTTCGTCGTTTTCGGTGTCAGGACAATTCCACGAATTGCACAAGTTCTGATAAGTTCATGCACAATGCGTAATGACAGCTGTTACACATAATAGTACATTGTACTTGCACATGTATGTTATTTGCTATTGCAGATTTTGCTACGTGTAACGATCCCTTAGGTGTCTTCCTCTGCATCCATTTTTTCTTGGATTCGTTTGTTTATGGTCGTTTCAGCTTTTTTGGGGGGGGTTGTGTGTTACAGGTATAACGAACAACGATGCAGTAAATTCAAATGAATGTAATGGTGCTATCCTGAACAGTAACCCCGTCAGTGAAGCTCTTCCAACAAAAACTGTTTCCAATATGTTGCCGTTATCTACTGTGTGTGCTACAGGTACAACTAACAACGATGCAATAAACTCAAATGAATGTAATGGTGCTATACTGAAAAGTGAAGCTCTTCCAACTAAAACTGTTTCCAATATGGAGCTGTTTCCTGCTGGTACTATAGCTTTCGTAACTTTTTTCACAGAACACGTAACTGTGTTTAAAAATAACACGATAATGACAAATCAAATTATTTGTATTTTATTTTCCATTTTAGTGGCACTTGTCACGGAAGCTCCCCCAAAACAGAACGAAATTGAGACAACAGGTGTGAGAAGGAGAAAAACCAGGATGCCATTGAAAGCCGAAACCAAATGTCAAGTTTCACAACTTCCATCAGTTCGAAGAAGCGCGCAATCCAACGACCAATCTGAAAACTCAAAAGAAAACAATGCATCCGTGAAGTGTTTGGTGGAAAGGAAAAGGAAGGATCCGATCAAAGGCGATGAAGAGCAGCTGGACCTTTCGGATGGGGCAGTTTTAGATGCAGGCGATGAAGAGTCTGTTCCTGATGATAACGAAATAAAAGAAACGAGATTCAAACAGAGAGGTAGTGCATAGAATGTTACATGTATGTATGTATGTATGTATGTACGTATGTATGTATGTATGTATCTCGTAAATTTTAATACCGCTCCTAAACAATCTTCACAATCACTTAAATTTACTTTCATCTGTGACATGAAGAAATTTTTTTGTTAAGTCATGTTCATCGTAATGGCTATCAGGTTTCTCCACTTCCGTCTTTCTCATTTTTTTGCTTCATCACATAGGGAGAAAACCAAGAAAACTGGTCGATGCCGTAAACAAGCTCACTAAAAGAACTAAGAAAGAAACTGAACTAAATCCAACCAGGAAAAGGGATGGAGGTCCGGTGTCGTGCGAGAAGTGTGGCTCTGAGTATACGAAAAGCAAGTGTCCTTCGTGCTCGTTAGCAACTTGTAAAGTGTGTGGTGTGAAATACAACAATACATATTATAGAGAAAAGTGCAGGGCTTGTACGAATAAATGCAAGCACTGCGGTCAGTCGTTTCGGAAACCGTCAGATTTAGTGAAACATATGGAAGCAATTCACGAGCGGATTAAAAAGTACCATTGTGCTGTTTGTTCGAAAGGATTTGCAGCTAAACAGTACCTGACAGCCCACATGGAGTCGCACAAAGTAGAAGCCAACCACGTTTGTCCTATCTGCAATAAGAAATACAAGACAGGGAGACGGTTGAACAGACATAAGAAAACACACACTGGCGAAAAGCCATACTCCTGCCCGGTCTGTTTGCGCACGTTTCTTCAGAAGGTAGCGGTCAAAACACACATGTTAACTCACTCTGATGGCCCGAAACGATTCCAGTGTCTACTCTGCAAGAAAGGGTTTAATCACAAGGTCAGTCTTAAAAGTCATATGTTGAAACATCACGATAAAAATGAACAGCAGGCAGCGGTTATGATTGGTTTGTGGAAGAAATACCAGAAAGATGAAGGAGGTGGAGTGAACATGCAAACTAACCAAGACGAGGTTTTAACAAGAGCCCTCAGTGCCGTTGCCATGACTCCTTTGGATAACGAGCGGAATGTTTGCCCCACGAATCCGACATTTCCGTTTATTGATTTCGGACAAATCTAAAGATCCTTTATTTGATAAGAATTTCCACTCTAAAATAGCGTCTCAGAGGTTAAGCTACAAAAATAATTATGTTTGGTGATCCTACAGATTCATCACACATATACAACTTAGTACAGAATACAACAATAAACGAAAGATCACCCATAGTCCTTTGTAGTTCGCTATTTTTCCTCTTTGTACCAGGCACGGATCGTTCGATATTTATGGAAAACTGTTAATGTTACAGATCTGTAAAATACACGGCTGTTCTAAACACTGTTTTTACTTTTCGTTTTGTTTGATATATTTTTTTTTATTTATACTTAATAATTTATAGTTATTTTGTCACAGTAGGCGATTGACATGAAAAATTACTTCATTTTCACCTGTATGAGTTGATATGGTTGATCATTAAAATATATTAATTATAATTTTCCAATGACACATGACGATAAAAATTGATGTGCACGTTTACACCAATCATTGAAGAATGAAATATGCAATTCATTTCAATCATTCAATCATCCTTAATAAAAATGAAAAATTTGAAAAAAGGATGTAGGTCGCTTTTGTGTCATTATAGGACCAACCAAGTTCTCGGGTGAAAACTCTTAGGCGTAGACTGCCTCTTACCCTCGCTGAACCAAAGAAATTTTATGTTTTTTGATGTTTTTTCGTTTCATTTCATTTTTATATGATTTTGTACTGTCTATAATTTTTCTTATGTTTTTATAAAAAATTTTATTTTATTTTAATCTGTAAATTTCCTGTTTTAGTGTATTATTTGTATTTATTGAATCAGTGTTTATGGCCTCGCTGTCTCAACACTTCATACTCCTTACTCCTTTTTCGTGGACTTAACGTAGAGAGTCGAAACTTGCCAGTAGGTCATAAGAATGTGCAATATTGACTGGGACCACAGTTTAAAAACAACATTTCTACCATAGACCTTTTCGTCAATTAAGTGATTGAGCAGACGTTGTTGTCTCGTTTCAGATCGACTCAGATCGACTCATTACTATTGACGTTCACTTGCATCATAAAAGTCGTGGTGCCTTGAATTTCATGTCCGCTATTGTCATGCAAAAAGAACGTTGTAATTATTACGATTTGGAACGAGGCAATGTCTGATCTGTACAAAACGAAAGTTACGTAATAATGAGAAGTTGCAAATCTTTTCATGGTGAGCTGTCATTCTATCTAAGCAGCATATTTGGAAATTTTCCCTTGATGTCATAAAAGATTTTGAGTATATGATGTTTTACTGACAATTTCTTTTCACTAGAAATTTAAAAAGTCCTATAAAATTGTTTGAAAGAACGAGGTACAATCTGACTCACTAACCCAGACAAACTTTCTAAGGTTTGCCATTAACTAAGTTAATTGTGAGGAGAAACTTTTCAGTTGAACGTTTATTGGTAAACACACTGCAAAGAAAGTCAATGTATTGCAATTTGAGATTTTGTAACGTTTGCATATCGCAATTTTCCAGTCCTGCAGTTGCATAGTTCGTACACTGGTGTCAACCGCGATTCTGTCTCTGATGTGTGTTCAATAAAAATACTCAAAACTACCCTATCCTTTCTAAATGTTTTGATTCGTTGCTTATGTATTTGTATTTGTTTTTGTTTGTATTTATTTGTTGATAGAAACTAAAAGATGAAGTACACCTGCGAGGAAAGTGTAAATATTGAAAGAATTATTGACACCAAAGTTGTAGACCAATCAAATGTAAGTATTGTTTTTGCTCGTTTGTTTGCAATTCAAAAACTCGTAAGAAGTTATCATTGCAGCAGACGATAGAAGAGGATCTCTGAGGAGGAGAGCTTCAACTGACAATTTGTGCTAAGTAGGCAAAAGAAAGTGGAGGAGTCATGAAATCATGAAATTTCTTTTCAATCTAAAGTGTTGATTAATAGTGTTTTTCTTTTCTAAAGAATTTTTTCCATAAATTTTGCCTCAGCTTTAGATTCGTTTATATTTAATACGTTTAAACGATACCCTTATTGTGAATTTATATCCCTTTGTGATAGAAGTTGTTGTCATGGAAATGCACAATAAATATGTGTTTGTTGATTGGTTTTTATAGGCCAATGAGCGTTTCTACAAAGTGCAACTTTCTGCTTGGATATCGGAAAATTATATGAAAGTACATTGCAATGACTTGGTACAGGATTTCTGGAAGGTAATACTTAATTTTGCTGTGTCACCAACCTCATATAGCGAAAGGAGAATTAGGCCAAAAGCAATTTTTTTTCTACCCTTTTGTAGATTTTTTTCCATTGTTTCATTTTTACACATAATAATAGTTTGACTTGCTTCAACAATTCTGACATTCCTCTTTAAAGAATAAAACACATCCTGTCGATGTTGATGTGTTGGCATCATATACAGTTGCTTCCAGTCAAACAAAAACACATCCGGTCGATGTCGGTGTGTTGACATCATCTACGGTTGCTTCCAGTCAAACAAAAACACATCCGGTCGATGTCGGTGTGTTGACATCACCTACAGTTGTTTCCAATCAAACAGGTGTGTTTTTATTATTGCTGTAAGATCAAGTAGAGTAGCGCCTTTTAAATGCGCCTCCTAAACGCACCTTCAACAGTCCAAGAAATCTTATTACCTATCACATTCGATTTACAATTCGTTGCCTTGCATGGTTCCACCGTGTTTTCATTTGATAACCATGTTACTTTTTTTTTTTATAAAAGCGTTTTATTTTCTTCTTCCTCTTTACAAGGAAATGAAGTGTACTTTTAGATTCGATGGATTTTTCATCACAAACTGACCCATGTTCCAACAAACAAGATACGGGTTCAAATTGTAATAACAGCGTCCAATGCAACGACGCTGTAATGAAATTACAAATTGTGACCACTAAGCGCAATCGTCAAAGACCAAAACTTCATTCTCATTCGAAGAGAGGGCCGTCAACGAGGAGAAAAAATCCGTCAAAGTCACCGACATTATCTTCAGATAAAGAAGTTACGGACGATACCCCAGATGCGATTAGTACTTTGTCTGATACAAACTGTTCAACGAATCGTTGTCCAGTCAATGAAAACAGTTCCAATGCATCTGACATTGCGAGGGATACGATGTTATGTCAAGCGAAAACACACCAAGAAGAGCAGGCAAACGGTAGTGAAAGCGTATTTAAAGGTAACAACATTGTTCATATCAACAAGTGTTCCATTCACACTGTTTGTTTAAAATTGTCATCTTGATGCTTCTGTGACTTGATCTCTGAGGAGGAAAGTTTTTATAACGCATTCATGAGAGGATCACTCTTCACCACAGACCACTCCTTTTCCATTCTAGCTCCAAATCTGAGCACGATTCAAGAGACGAAGACAAAAGCGAATCGCACTGTAACTTGTAAAGATTGCGGAGCGATGTTTAACAATTCGTTTTACAAAGAAAAATGTCGTTATTGTACGAACACGTGTTGTCATTGCCTTAAATCGTTCAAACGCCCTTCTGCTTTGCGTAACCACATGGAAGGCGTCCACGAGAAGGCGAAGAAGCATCGTTGTGAAATTTGTTCTAAATGTTTTACCACTCGTCATTACCTGACAAATCACATTTTGAAACACAAGAATACGAGAAACCACGAATGTGATATTTGTCATAAACGATACAAGGACATCACCAAGCTAAAGCGACATAAGCTTATACATACTGGTGTCAAACCATACAAGTGTGATATTTGCCAGAGAGAATTCCAGCAAAATGAGGCACTTAAGAAACACGCGTTGTTACACACGGACGGACCCAGACGATTTCAATGTCCGCTTTGCAAGAAAGGGTTTAATCACAAGGTCAGTCTTAAAAGTCATATGCTGAAACATCACGATAAAAATGAACAGCAGGCAGCAGTCATGATTGGTCTGTGGAAGAAATACCAGCAGACGGAGACGAACGGTGAAAGCTTTTCGAACCATCAGAATGATGTGTTGTCGAAAGCACTGAACGACGTCGTCATGATTCCTCAAGATAATCGACAGGTTCCATTGGAAACTGACGTCAATCCTTCTTTGCCGCTTCTTAATTTTGGAAGTTCGTTGAGTTTGCCATGAACTTTCGTTTACGTTATTCCGTTAATTGAAGGGATTTTGATTTTTACCACAATTCGAATATAGTAAAGACAGAGACAAATGGACCGAATTCTCTGTTTACACTGCGTTTGATATGTCGTAATAATCAAAACAACTGTAAACACTACTTTAATGAATATACAACACACGGTAAAATTAAGTTGTGGTTTGAGGCGACTGTAGCGGTTGGTGGTAAGTGAACCACGGGTTACTGCATGGAATCGAGTGGTGAGTGAAGCCACAGGTTAATGCATGGAATTGACTGTGAAAATATGTAATTTTCTTGGAGGTTTACTTGCATGGACAGCATCATAATTGCAGATATCGATATTTAAGTAGTTCTGCTCTGATATCATTTAATGCTCCCGGTCAGTGTCGTTCAATCATTTGAAATTTTCTTTTTCGTTTGTTTCTGATGTGAAGTTTTTGATGGACGATTTTCCAGTATATTATCTATACCTACTGATTTTAGGCGTGTGTGTATATTCATTTTAACCGTGATCTTTTTGTATGTCCTTTTGTGTCATGTGTCATGTAAAATGGATATATATTGTCAGTCTGAATTATTTTGGTATTCTTTAAACGTTTTTGTTTTTTTGGATTTCTGCGTAAGCAAGAAAGACATTACAATCAACCGTGTCCAAATCTAGCGTGATTACTATACGTCCGCATTCATTGCGGCGAGAGAAGTTGCCAGACATGTAAGATTTAGGCAAAACTTAATCCAAATTTTGAAAGTGCATCAATTTTCATGATCATTTCCACGTAAAATAATTCAATGGTGCAGATTGCGAATTTGGGGATCATTTTCCATGTTTTGACCCAAAAGGGCAATTTGGGCACAATTTGGACCAAATTTCGAAAACGCTCAATTTTCACGAACATTTGCATACAGCACAATTCAATGATGCTGGTTTCAAATTTGTTAAGCGTTTTCCATATTTTGGCCCAAAAAGGGAAATTTGGGCACAATTTGGGCACAATTTCGGAAGTGGTTCAATTTTCATGAAAATTTACACGTACAACAATTCAATGTTCCTTGTTTTAAATACGCGAATCTTTTTTCATATTTTGGCTAAAAAGGGCAATTCGGGCAAAATTTGGATCAAATTTAAATCAAGGGTTGTGTAACATGTACAACACATGGGCAGATTATTAAGAGGAAGCTTTACCTTTTGCTACGGGTTGGTTACAATAATTCCGACCAAATTTCTGCTCATTTGCGGAAAGCCTTATTTCCGCCCGGGTTCTAGTTATTTGTATCATAAATAGTAATATACTAGTATCCCGGGTAAAAACATTTTACCGGTTCACTTTCCCCATGAGTTACCGCCATCCCGTGATTTTCCTATCAATATAGGGATGACCGAAAATAAAATCACACAGTACGAAAGGATAAGTAGTACCACGCTATAGAGCTCAAAATGCTGATCAAAGCTATTACATCAAAAAAATCGAACAATATGAAAGGTTGTTTTTTGTCCTTATTTGGTAACGATCATATCTATCTATTGAGTTGTTGTTTTTTTTAATATATATATAGATAAATCATAAAACTTATATTTCATTTGAAACAGACGCATCGATGATGATGATGATGATGATGATAGCGGGGGCCGCTCAAAATGTATGGTCCACAAAAGAGATTAATAAATCAGACAAAAAAAATAGGTATGCGAATGTAATTAATACATACCATTCTATTGTCTCGTTTTTTTAGACAATAGCTTATTAGATTTTCAAGATTTAATCCAAGTTCCCGGGTAAAAACTTTTGAAATTTCTGAAAATGTATCACTCTCTAAAATAAAAGTGGGATGCACACTCGCTATTACCACCATCCCGTGATTTTTCTATCAATAAAGTAAAATAAAGGCGTAAAGTAAAGTAAAGTAAAGCCGTGTAAAAACATTTTACAGCTTCATTTTTCCCATGAGTTACAACCCCCAACTCCCGTGCTTACTCTCTCTCTTACAATATGGCGGTGACGAAAAATAGAATCACACAATTCAGAAGAATAGGTATCACTAAGTTGTAGAGCTCGAAAACCTGATCAAGAAATGTATGGGATCGCCTGTGCACGAAAACCTGATCAAGAAAATGTATGGGATTGCCTGTGTACGACTAACCGTGACTGAGATATAGTCGATCAAAGATTTTAATGACGTCATACCCGTCCCCAAAAAGTTTTAGACCCAAATTTTTTGACACCCCATCGCCAATATCGCGCGCCCAAAGTGACGTCAGTTACTCCCATTGGTTCTCGAGATATTTTCCCTTAAATATCGCGTTTTCTTTGGGTGCAATGCAATGTGCCCACTGACGTCGCGCTACTCCTATAATACTAATATCGCCTATATCTCGACAACTCAGTTACGCACGACCTAAAATTTCAATTATAACATTTTCCATACAAACATTTCGTTCCCAGTCCTTTTATTCACACTGACCGAACTAAAAAGTGGATGCACAGTCGCTATTAGTATATAGACTAGTATCCCGGGTAAAAACATTTTACCGGTTCACTTTCCCCATGAGTTACTGATCCCAACCCCCCTGCTTACCCTCTCTCTTACAATATGGCGGTGACGAAAAATAAAATGATAGAAAGGTGAAGAATAAGTATCACTAAGTTGTAGAGCTCGAAAACCTGATCAAGAAATGTATGGGATCGCCTGTGCACGACGTGCCGTTACTGAGATATCGTCGATCAAAGATTTTAATTACGTCACACCTGTCCCCAGAAAGTTCTGGACCCAAATTTTTCGACACCCCATCGCCAATATCGCGCGCCCAAAGTGACGTCAGTTATTCCCATTGGTTCTCTAGATATTTGCCCTTAAATATCGCGTTCTATTTAAAGTACAATGCAATGTGTCCACTGACGTCGCGCTACTCCTATAATACTAATCGCCATTAAAGTCACAACTCAGTTACGCACGACCTAAAATGTCACTATATCACAGCCCATACAAACATTTTGTTCCCAGTCTTTTTATTCACACTGACCGAACTAAATTTGTTATGCACAACTCGCTATTAGTATATAGACTAGTATCCCGGGTAAAAACATTTTACCGCTTCACTTTCCCCATGAGTTACCACCATCCCGTGCTCTTCCTCTTTCAATATATAGTATATGACGAAAAATAAAATCACACAATGCGAAAGAATAGGTACCACAGAGTTGTAGAGCTCGAAAAGCTGATCAAGAAAAATGTATGGGATCGTCTGTGTACAATGTACCGTTACGGAGATATCGTCGATCAAAAATTGTGATGAGGTTAGGTGTATAAGCACGACGAATGAAAAACACAAACTTTCTCTCTATCTAATTAAGTTTTTTAATTACTTTCTAAGTGGCCTTTTGTTAACAAATATTCGTGTTCTTAACTCGATAATAACTGGATGTTTCAACAGGGAATATTAATGATCAAGTCATTGTCTGCCAGCATCTTCACGTATTTTTAGTAAAAGCTTCGTTTATTTTGTCTTTGCCTATGCTGGGTATGAGCTTATAATTTTTTTCTACTTTTGTTGCAAGTTAAAAACATTTGAAAGTCATCTATGATTGGGTTTTGATAATCATTCGGGAGTTTTGAGTGGCGGATCTAGAGGGTACATAGGCGTATTCAAGGTCAGTCAAAAAATGTGGAGGAGTCCAACGTTATGATATTTCTTTTCTAGTATCCCGGGTAAAAACATTTTACCGGCTCACTTTCCCCATGAGTTACTGACCCCAACCCCCGTGCTTACCCTCTCTCTTACAATATGGCGGTGACGAAAAATAAAATCATAGAAAGGGGAAGAATAAGTATCACTAAGTTGTAGAGCTCGAAAACCTGATCAAGAAAATGTATGGGATCGCCTATGTACGACTAACCGTTACGGAGATATCGATGATCAAAGATCCTAATGACGTCACACCCGTCCCCAAAAACTTTTAGACCCAAATTTTTCGACACCCCACCGCCAATATCGCGCACCCAAGGTGACGTCAGTTATTCTCATTGGTCTCGAGATATTTGCCCTTAAATATCGCGTTCTATTTAGGGTGCAATGCAATGTGCCCACTGACGTCGCGCTACTCCTATAATACTAATATCGCCCATATCTCGACAACTCAGTTACGCACGATCTAAAATTTAATCATAACATTTTCCATACGAACATTTCGTTCCCAGTCCTTTTATTCACACTGACCGAACTAAATTTGTTATGCACAACTCGCTATTAGTATATAAGACTAGTATCCCGGGTAAAAACATTTTACCGGTTCACTTTCCCCATGAGTTACCACCATCCCGTGATTTTTCTATCAATATAGGGGTGACCGAAAATAAAATTACACAATCCAAAAGGTTAAGTATCACTAAGTTGTAAAGCTCCATGGTCACCGCCATATTGTAAGAGAGAGGGTAAGCACAGGGGTTGGGGTCAGTAACTCATGGGGAAAGTGAACCGGTAAAATGTTTTTCATACATACATAAATGATACACGCTAGTATCCCGGGTAAAAACATTTTACAGGTTAATTTTTACCATTATTTGGCGCCCCCACCACCCGTGCTCTTTCTCTTTCATAATTTAGGGGTGTATATATAATATAGCTTGTAAAATGTTTTTGCAGGTTTACTTTCCCCATGGTTTATCGCTATCCCATGTTCTTCTTCTTAATATGGTTGTGACGAAAAATAAAATCACGCAATCCAAAAGGATAAGTAGTACCACCCTATAGAGCTCAAAATGCAGATCAAAGGTATTACATAAAAAAAAATCGAACAATATGAAAGCTTGTTTTTTGTACTTATTTGGTAAAGATTATATTTATCTATTGAGTTTTTATAAAAATATATATAGATAGATAGATTAATCATAAAACTTATATTTCATTTGAAACAGACGCATTGGTGATGATAGCGAGGGGTCCTCAAATCGACAAAAGAGATTAATAAATGAGACAAAAAAATAGGTATGCGAATGTAATTAATAAATTCCAATCTATTGTCTCGTTTTTTTATACAATACCTTAATAGATTTTCAAGATTCAATCCAGGTTTCAGACTTTCAGCATCTCATTTTAATTACAATCGCAGTTGTGTCAAGTTTAATATTTAATTTTATTGTCTGATTTCTTTTAATCTCATCAGCTTTTACGTGGAAACAATAGAAATAATAGAAACATTACATTTCTATTTATTTTTGTTTTTTTTCACGAATAGCGCGGCACTACATTTTGAAGGGCCTCCGCTATCATCATCAGGCATATTAAAAAAATATGCCGAAAATAAAATCACACAATCCAAAAGAATAAGTACCACTAAGTTGTAGAGCTCGAAAAGCTGATCAAGAAAATGTATGGGATCGCCTGCGTACGACTTACCGTTACGGAGATATCGCCGATCAAAGACTCTGATGACATCACACCCGTCCCCAAAAAGTTTTAGACCCAAATCTTTCAACACCCCATCGCCAATATCGGGCGCCCAAAGTGACGTCAGTTATTCCCATTGGTTCTCGAGATCTTTGCCCTTAAATATCGCGTTCTATTTAGGGTGCAATGCAATGTACCCACTGACGTCGCGCTACTCCTATAATACTAATATCGCCCATATCTCGACAACTCAGTTACGCACGATCTAAAATTTAATTATAACATTTTCCATACGAACATTTCGTTCCCAGTCCTTTTATTCACACTGACCAAACTAAATTTGTTATGCACAGTCGCTATTAGTATATAGACTAGTATCCCGGGTAAAAACATTTTACCGCTTCACTTTCCCCATGAGTTACCACCATCCCGTGCTCTTCCTCTTTCAATATATAGTATATGACGAAAAATAAAATCACACAATCCAAAAAGAATAGGTACCACTGAGTTGTAGAGCTCGAAAAGCTGATCAAGAAAATGTATGGGATCGTGTGTGTACGATGTACCGTACGGAGATATCGTCGATCAAAAATTGTGATGACGTCACACCCGTCTTCAAAAAGTTTTAGACCCAAATTTTTTCGACACCCCATCGCCAATATCGCACGCCCAAAGTGACGTCAGTTATTCCCATTAGTTTTCGAGATATTTGACCCTAAAAATCGCGTTCCATTTAGGGTGCAATGCAATGTGCTCACTGACGTCGCGGTATTCCTATATTACTAATATCGCCTATATCTCGACAACTCAGTTACGCGCGATCTAAAATTTAATCATAACATTTTCCATACGAACATTTCGTTCCCAGTCCTTTTATTCACACTGACCAAACTAAATTTGTTATGCACAGTCGCTATTAGTATATAGACTAGTATCCCGGGTAAAAACATTTTACCGTGCCCTTCCTCTTTTAATATATAGTATATGACGAAAAATAAAATCACACAATCCAAAAGAATAGGTACCACTGAGTTGTACAGCTCGAAAAGCTGATCAAGAAAATGTATGGGATCGCCTATGTACGACTTACCGTTACGGAGATATCGTCGATTAAAAATTGTGATGACGTCACACCAGTCCCCAAAAAATTTTAGACCCAAATTTTTTCGACACCCCACCGCCAATATCGCGCGCCCAAAGTGACGTCAGTTATTCCCATTGGTTCTCGAGATATTTGCACTTAAAAATCGCGTTCTATATAGGGTGCAATGCAATGTGCCCTCTGACGTCGCGCTACTCCTATAATACTAATATCGCCTATATCTCGACAACTCAGTTACGCACGACCTAAAATGTCACTATATCACAGTCCATACGAACATTTCGTTCCCAGTCCTCTTATTCACACTGACCGAACTAAATTTGTTATGCACAGTCGCTATTAGTATATAGACTAGTGTCCCGGGTAAAAACATTTTACCGGTTCCCTTTCAATATGAGTTACCACCATCCCATGATTTTTCTATCAATAAAGTAAAATAAAGGCGTAAAGTAAAGTAAAGTAAAGGCGTGTAAAAACATTTTACCTGTTCACTTTCCCCATGAGTTACCACCATCCCGTGCTCTTCCTCTTTCAATATATAGTATATGACGAAAAATAAAATCACACAATCCAAAAGAATAGATAACACTGAGTTGTAGAGCTCGAAAAGCTGATCAAGAAAATGTATGGGATCGTCTGTGTACGATGTACCGTTACGGAGATATCGTCGATCAAAGATCCTAATGACGTCACACCCGTCCCCAAAAAGTTTTAGACCCAAATTTTTTCGACACTCCACCCCCAATATCGCGCACCCAAAGTGACGTCAGTTATTCCCATTGGTTCTCGAGATATTTGCCCTTAAATATCGCGTTCTACTTAGGGTGCAATGCAATGTGCCCACTGACGTCGCGCTACTCCTATAATACTAATATCGCCTATATCTCGACAACTCAGTTACGCACGATCTAAAATTTAATCATAACATTTTCCATACGAACATTTCGTTCCCAGTCCTTTTATTCACACTGACCGAACTAAAAAGTGGATGCACAGTCGCTATTAGTATATAGACTAGTATCCCAGGTAAAAACATTTTACCGGTTCATTTCGTCCATGAGTTACCGGCAGTGCCGTTCTCTACCTCTTTCAAATTATAGGGACGACGAAAAATAAAATCATAGAATTGCATAGAATAAGTATCGCTAAGTTGTAGAGCTCGAAAAACTGATCAAAAAAATGTATGAGATAATTCTAAACGGTTAACAAATAGGACTTTTATTGGGATTTTGTGTAAGGAAAAGAACATAACAAGAAATATAGAATTTGTTGTCAAACAGCACAAAGGGAAGAGAAGCTTGGTGCATTTGCTGTGTCGTTCAGTTCAGTGTTGCCATGTCTACGCACACGTTACAACGCAGAGTTAAATTTGGAAATTTAAAGGCATACCGAACTACCCAGGTTTTATGTTAATTCAAAAACAGTACAAAGATGTTTTAACTATGGCTGTTGTGGCTAGCCATTTAGCAGAAAATATAAAAACCTGTATAAAAACGGCAGGTGGAAAAAAAATACGCTTTCAGCCACCTTTGTTTTATCCAGCAAATTGGTGAACCAGCTGACTTGCCACGGTCATCAATTTAATGTAGGCCCGATTAATAAAAATATTATAGGTTCGAAATAAACAAGAAGACTGGCGTCAGCAACCTCTAAGTTTTCATCGAGGGCTGCTCACGATTAATGTTCACACCTAAGAATATCGAATGAAAAAACTCAAAGAAGAACTTTATATTAGTCTGTTCAACCGAGATCGGTTATCGGAACGACAACTTTTGTGTTTTATTGTGGCACTTGCAGATAGAATTTCAGTCATGTTCAATCTAGTGTGTATAACCTACCTGTCAGACCACTGCACTCAAGATAGGGATCTACTGGCAAGGTAAATGATATTATCTAGAGATTTATTTCTGGCTTTCCGGTCGGGGCTATGGAACGTTATGTGCTGATCGGTTGAGATTGCGTAGCAATAAGAAGGAGTTGGCTCGATAATTTGTTTATCGCTACTGCTGAATGTGTTGCTACAAAGTTTTTCTCCATAGACCTTAAGAGTTTGTGTTTGATGCTATCAGACTACGATCACAACGTTAAAACATATTTGCCAATCATGGTGGAAGTTATCAATCATCATTTAATGGAAAACACTGAGTTATACTTTATATAATGTAAAGAGCTTAATCTCCCTCTTCGTTCAAGGTTTTTCCTTTTAGAAAATAACTGTCTGATAAGTTTTCACCTGCGAAAGTATATGTAGTCAGGATGCTAGTAGGAGGTTTAAGGTTTATTTGTCCATAACGAGAAGTGAAACCACTGTTTTGTAACCCACACCTAGCTATATAAGATCACTCGGTAAAAATTGGTAAAGATCTCATCATCCGGATGATAAGAAGTTTGGAGATTTTGGGACTTTAAAGAAGGCATCCTGAGTAAAATAGTCATGCAATCGTGAAGAAAATAATGTTGACCTAAACGATGTGCCACAGAATGGGCTTAACCATTCCATTTGGTGAACTATTCTAAGGAGGTTTGGCAACCTGAACATTGAAACTCTAGTTCATATCATTCTAGATGTAGTTAAAAAAAAGATAAATAAAAGAAAAAAGTAGAGGCCTGAAAAATATGAAAAAATCACCTCGGTTTCTGTTATACCTTTCCTATTTCCGCTTGACTTTCAGTCCAACTAGAGAGTTCTCTTGGAGTGTGCTTCGCAAAATGCAATTCACACTTTCATACTTTACAGTCCAAGTAAATGACAAAAAAATAACAAAATCATCCAAAATGTGAGCCTTTTATTTTCTTATTATTAATGTTACTAAATACATTCAAACAATTATATGTTTATTTCAATCTTTTGAAATTTATTGAAGCACTCGTTAAACTTAAATGAAACATATGCCAATGAAGCGGCTAGAGATTATGAAGAAGGTTCAAACTGTCCGCAAAAAAAACAACAACAACAACAACAACAACAACAACGAGGATTTTAATACTCGGCGGCGTGCTAAACTGATGATGATCGTCATAGTGACGTCAGTTGTCGTTGTACTGACTCACAAAATAGTTTCTTCACAGACAAATTTTGATGCTGTATTGTTGGAAGTCGTAAACGGATTTGCGCAGAGCAGATCAGTGGAGTGGGTTTTCTTGATCCTAACTGACTCGAAACCGATTTTTCTAACCAATTCGAATACTTAGTCCGCCACAGAATCAGTTTGCAAAAGCTGTTATTATGGATGAATGCGTGTTTGTGCTATCGCAAATGCATTTCCGGGCATCTATAGTACCAAAATGGCCACAATTTTCTTCCTGTCTGGCCGCCGAGGTCACTAAACTATCTACATTGAGAATCGTGTAATCCCACGTCAAATGTTTGTATCAGAACATTGTAGTCCGTTATTTGACCTGATGTCAAAATGGCCGGCGTTGAAAGTTTGTCTGTGAAAGTTAAACTAACGCCAATAAGAGGAACAGTGTGTGTGTGAACCTCCAACAAGATACCCAATCCTATGACGAAGCGTGTATTGGAGCAATACTTCTTTAATTAAGTATTTTTAAGCTTTTTTATTTCAAATAGCCATTAATGGGATAATCATTTTATCCACATTGTAATGGTGAAGTTTTTTTAATAACATTATTAACAAATGCCTGTGGATAACCTGTGTTCGTAAACTGACTTGTTTTTCTTTCTCAAAACCCGAAGAAAATTCTCTTGTTCTGACCGATTTCTCGCAAAATTTCATTATTTTACTGATAATTAGTACGATATCGCTATTAAACGAAGAAAGCCCTAATTTACTTTTATTTAAAGATAAGAATCCTTATCCATCATGTTGTATCAAAGAAGGGGTGTGTATTTGTGGCGAAACCTACGTTGGCGAAACCATTAAAGGCATACCAAACTACCGAGGGTCTATTTTTAATTAAAATTTAAGCTAGAGAATATACAAACAGAAGGTACTTACCTGTGTTCATCATAAATTTAGTATCTAAAGGCATACCGAACTACCCAGGGTATCACGCATTTTGAGTTTGAACCCTCGGGACAAGTCACAGCGTGATTCATGCTCATGAATTATGCAGACCAGAAAATAATCTTTTTTTATTTTGAACTTATAATAATTTTTATTAATCGCGCCTTTTATTAATTTGTTGACCGTGGAAAGTTAGCTGGTCTGTATTATTTCAACAATGCTTTTTCAAATCAAAACAACATGGAGAGAAATTAAAAGAAGAAACACAACCAAACTTTGATGGCAATTTTCGATGTACAAACACAGTTTAGTGCAACGAAGATAATGAAAATATATTCTCAAATATTTCTAGTTATGTTCTGTGCAATTCTACAGAACTTCTCTTGGTTATATTTATCTTACTTTGAGCAACCCTCAAAGACACTCTGATAACATTGTTTCAGAACTTTCTCTTGAAAATCATATTTTTCTGCTAAATGGTTAAACATAAGAGTCATTATTGCATAATATAAGCGTTATTGTGCCGCTGTTTCAGAAAAAAATTTACACTTAAATACTAAATTTTTGGTAAAGGTTTACCAGCGTGTCTGTTAGGATGGCCCACATGGCAACACTTCCAACGGTTGCACAAAAGACGTCACAGCGCCGAAACTACGTTCAGAATCAAGTTTCGACCTGCAGTCGTTCTTTTAAGAAGAAAATATATGTCCTACCTTAAAATGCAAATTTTACTACGAATGCAAGGCAGAAGCGGTCTATGAAGTCGTTTAAAGATTGGGGAATGGAAGAATTTCCAGCATTTTTTAAACAAACAAAAAAACGATGCAGAAAGGGTTAAGCCAACATGCTTTTGGCCAACATTGATTGAGACCTTAAGAAACTAAGAGGCCAAAGTGAACTCAAACCGGTTTGAAATGAAAAACTTCTCTTCGATGCATTATGCAATTCTTATTACTGTTTACATGACTTCGGGCGAAGTGAAACTCACTTTGGGTGTAGTGAAATCTAAAACCGGTTTGAAATTTTCATGTAAACACTGCTCTCCGAAGTGAAAGTCTGTTTATCGATACAGCGGTCTGGTTTTTCTATACGGCACATGCGCAACTCTTGTTTTGATTTTGGCTAATTTGTTGTCCCACTCTAAAAGGATTTTCCACCATTATGTTCAAACCGTATTAGAAATAATCCGCTGATTCAGCAAAAAAGGGTTACCCGAAGTGAAATGATTCATGTAAACAGCTCAATTTTCAAAGCGGTTTGAAATCTCAAAGAGGTTTGAGTTCACTTCGGGTCTAATGTAAACGGCCTCTAAGACGGCAACGTGAATGCAACAAAATGTTTTGTTTTCCTTTATTTAATTAATTACCTCATTAGTAGGAATTCCATGCTCCTTAGACAACGTGAAAACTTATGTTTTCAAGTCCTGTTGACAACGAAAACTTGATAGAAGTCGTAAATTTTACTTGTACCATATTTGCTTTAAAAGAATTTGATATCATTTCAGTTTTACATACACTACATTTAAAAAAGTCTTCCAAAACATTCAAACTACCCTGAATTTTGTTACGCTGTTTCATATATTTTGTAAAATTAGCATTTTTTTCATACGCTGCCATCCTCGTTGCCGTCTTAATTTTTTAAAGTCTCTTCTTATCCAACATGGTGGTTCAACTGTGAAGCTGATATTGCAATATTTGCCAACAATTGTTGATCCCAAAAATCTTTATTACGTCGAAACAGTACCAAAATATCACTTATGTATCGCCAAAATATCCCTTTTGAGTACATTTTTTTACATATTCTTTTTTATTATTATTCCATCTTTGGCCAACAATGTAGTAAGCCTAGAAATCTAATAATAAAGGCATACCGAACTACCCAGCGCATAATTCAATTAAGTGGGTCCTATAAAATTTAAAATTTAAACGAGAGAATATACAAACAGAAAATGCTAATCTGTTTTCACCCTAAATTTAGTGCTTAAGTGCAAATTTTCTCCAAAACAGCGCAAGAATGTTTAAACTATACAATAGTTACCCTATAATAAATGTTTAAGAGGGCAATAACGGAAAATATTGACCGACGTCAAAGTATTACCCCAGTTTCGAGGGTAACGCGTGACGAGGATTATTACCCGCGTTTAATCTTGATTCTTCGAAATTACTCATTTTTGTGTGACATTCGATTTGTTATTAAAAATTGTAAAAAATGCAATGCAATGAGTTTCCTTTTCAGCAAATTAGCGTATTAGTTAAAAAAGTGATTAATAAAAATATACTAAGTTCAAAATAAAAAAGATTATTTCTGGTCCGCATAATTCAAGAGCATGGAACACGTTGTGACCTTCCCTGAGTTTTCAAATTCAAAACGCGCGATTCCCTGGGTTGTTGGTATGCCTTTAAGCGAGAAATATGTTGACCAAGATGTTATTTTAGCGCAGTATTTTTTGGTACAAATTTACGTGCCTGGTTTTAACATCATTGCATGTTTTAACATGTTGGGGAGCAAAAATAATGTTGACCAACATTTTTTATTTGAACAGTTTCGAAAAAATGACGCAGTTTCTTACCCCGCTTTATTTGCATGGATACGAAAAACAAGCATAATGACTAACTTCATACTTTCCTTCTCTAAATCAAACGTTAAAAAAGCATTGATAAAAGGAAGTACCCAACTGTAACGTACTCTAAGAATCAAATAGCGTGTAGGCTTTTATATAAGGTGGGAAGAGCAATCATACCATATGTACCATATTGGCATTGTGTGATGTTTGTGAAATGATAATATAATATTACAGTTTCATACTTAAATTTTACCACAAAAAAGGTCTTTATAGATTTATCATACAATGCCTCCCATTGGGATCCCTCAAAATGATATCATCTTTTTGATTTTCTGATTCATAACTTATTATGACTTTATTCGTACAAAACAGTTTTGATAGGATTTATTGAAAAATACCAATGCATTTATTTTATTTTAACACAGTTTCACTACAGTTGTGTTCAAACGAAGCATTAACGTGCTGATGTATTATAGGCGTGGAGGAGTACAGAAATGAATTTCACACTCCTCTACAAACATCCTCCATTTCTTTCCTTTAAATATATCCTCAAGATATGTCCAATTACCGAAATTAACACCCAAAACATAGGCGTATTCAAGGTCAGTCAAACAAATGTGGAGGAATCCAACGTTATGATATTTCTTTTCGGTCTTAAGTGTCGATTAGGGCACGTTATTCTTTTCTACTTTGAATGACTAAACTCTCCTCCACAAATTTTGACTGAGCTCTGGCTCTACAAAAACTTCCGTGGAAGAATAAATTTTCCTATTTTGACTACGAATTTACTTCTTGCCAAATTATTAAAAACGAATTAACTCCCACACTCCCAAATCAACCTCAATAGATGAGCTAGCATGTTGTTGCAGCAGCATAAAAACACGCCTATCACCTCTGCGTAAGATCGCGTGGGACTTTTAATGAAAGCCCTCACATATATTGCGAAAAAATACAAAAATATTAACATTGCTGCCCAGGTTTTTATTGGTCACGGACGAGATGAAAATGTTCTTGAAGAAAATTACACCGGTTTTACTTATCCTAGGTAAGTTAACTAAATAACTTTTATTGGTCTGTGAAGTCCAAAGGTACGAAACCGCTAGAAGAGGTATGGTATTTTGGAATGTGTATTGTACCATATTTAATAACTCAGATAGTTTGATATTATCAAACAACATCTCGTCTTTAAATTTGTTTTTAAACCACTTTTACACCGCCAAATTTTTGGTAAAAAAATCCTTAGAGGTTCTCCTATTTCAATTCTTCATTACAAATTAATGGCATTTTTGTTATTAATACCAAAAAACATGTGTACGGTGTATATAAGGTTTTCGCTGGCTGAAAGGGGTGGAGAACAAATTTGTCTTGATAATAGAATATACTTTAAAGGCAGGTTTACAGTTCGCGTGAATGAGCAAATGCTATATCGAGCATGTACTACTGTTATAAATGGAGACATTTTTATAACCAGTATAATTCATAAAGGGAAGTCATCTATTGCTATGGTAACAAAACCCTCGTGAGTAGTGTTAGTAGAAAAGCGACAAAAACAAAGTCGGTTTGATAATACGACACTTATACGTGAGATTGATTGAACATTTGGTAGCTGAATTAAAATTGCCTGGTGTGTAGAATTTTGTCAAGCTTTGTTGCCAGTATTTTTTTTTAACTTCAAAGTATCTAAATGTTATTTGTTTTGCGTTCACATTGATCAAACTGTTGTTTTCTTGACTATGAAAGAAAAGAAAAAGGAAAATTGGTGTAACATACATACATACAGTTTATATTAAAAAGGGTGTTTCTCCTCTTTAACTAACATTCCTAAAAAGAGTCTCTCCGTTTCTACATTGTCCTTAACTTCCATCAAAGGAGAGTATTCGCAGGGAAATTAACGAAGTCTCTCTGATCAACTGTTTTCATATTTTTTAGGTTTTGTGAAAGGCAATGTCATCGACAGTTTCAATGGACCAAATCATTATTTGATGACAGATAATGACGGGGGTTAGATTTTTTCATTGTTTTTGTTTGTTTGTTTTTTCAGTTAATATCGATGTCGCTATAACAGTATATCTGTTAACATTCTTATTTGGAAAATTAGTTCTATAATCGTGCCAACATTTCTATAAATCCGGAAACTTTGATAATATTGGTTATTTTCGACCAATTCTCCCAAATTCATAGAAATAAACTTTTCCGTAAGTGACACCACAAGCGATCACAGTGGTGCTGGCTACATAGATATTTTAGATCCGCCCAAGAGATCAATGCAAAGCGGCTATGGGCGGCTGCTGAACTCCAACGAGAGTGAAAAGCGTCCCGTTCTGCTGAGGAGATTTCATTGTTAAGTGTTGGCATGCACAATGATTTTCACTATATGCATATTTATATATCTTTCTAGTAAATACTAACGGGGCATACGAAGGTGACATTATCCTCACTAACTTTGATGTTGCTTACCTGGATGGGAACATTCAAGGTGACGCTATCATTGGCTCACATTACAAGTGGCCATCGGCTACGATTCCATACGAGTTCGCCAGTAATTTAAGTAAGTTTTCTTTACCATTATTAATATCATGCATAATAAAAACACAATTCATAAGAGGAAACTTTAATGGATTATCTGAACATCAGTTTCTATACATTGGAAAAAGAAGTTGCAACAAAGATTCAATAGAAAACTTTATCCATTTAGTATAGGTTTCTTTTGTTTTTTATATCATTGAAATCAATCTTGTAAGACAATATTTCCCATGTTTGTGAGGTCATTATGTGGTTATTTCATCGAACATACCGTAGGGGATTTTGTGCTGATACGCGTATCAAAAAAGTGAAGTGGAAATCCAGCTTTACAATATGGAAATGTTCCATACGTTGTAATGCGATGGTAATGAATGAAATCTACCAGGACTTGACAGCTTCCACTTGATTTCATCATATTCGTTAGAAAAGTCCCTGGTCAGAAAGCCTATTAAGTTCTATTGTCGGTATTATCAACTTAAACTAACTAACTGTAGTTTGTTTTGCATTCACTTTGATCACATGATAGAAAATAATTACACTGCGTGCATTGGTTGTAATTGGTCATGTGATCAGAGGGAGTACATGATTAAATTTGTCTATTGAACAGATCGAAGAAAAATGAACAATAAGTTGTTATAATAGGCTTCCAGACAATCAAATTTTCTAATGACTGTGATATCACTGAGATTTGTTTTAACCAATAGACAGCAAAGCTCGAAGCGCAGTTCAACAAGCTGTTAACGAATACCACTCTAAAACATGTTTGAAATTTCGAAAGAAAAGAAGTGGTGATAGGAACTGGATTCATTTTTTTCCCAGTAGAGGGTTAGTACTGAATTTTTACCTATATAAAAAATTGTTGAACGCTTTTCAATTTCGCAAGAGTTATTTATTAAAATGAAAGTGCTTTTTTAACCTGCATTCTGAAAAAACTCAAAACGGTTCGCATGATTTAGATGCTGGAGTTATGTAGGCAAACAAAATGGCATGCAGAAGATATCACTGGGTAGTGGTTGCGAGTACAGATCGACTGCTGTACACGAGGTAATTATCTTTCACTTTTGTCTGGCTGCTCAGGTAGAAACAAATTTGTACAGCCTATCTTAAAGGTGTATATTTTTCATGATTAACACCCAACCGTGCCTGACTACTGTTGATTTATATTCCTATAGAATTGGTAAAGTGAAAACATAGTCATCAATACAATATTTCCTGGTCTGGAGACTCAAAGTCTATTTTACACTACCCAGTGATATCTTGTGACTATGGTGAAAATGATATCCACTGATCTTCCGAAAAATATTTACAACGTATTGTTGTTATTTCTGTTGAAAATCATCTTCATATCTTAATCACTGTGTAAACATTGTGTTTGTTATAGATATTGCACGCTCTTGGATTCTGGCATGAACAATCAAGACCTGATCGTGATCAATATATCAAGATTCACCTTGAGAACGTCTGGAAGGGTAACGAAATTGTATTGCAGCGAACAATAGCAATACCAAAATTCCCTGGTCTAGACACCTATACTTTATCTTGCACTCACTCACTGATTACATTACTTATTATAACCAATGGAAAGTAATTATTTACTATCATGTGATCAAAGTGAGTTCAAAATAACCTATAGTTTCCAGACCAGGGAATTTTCTACTGACTACAAGCAAACCGAATGAACTGTTCACTTTCTCACACTTAAAAATCATCAAAATAATGGAAGAAGTGAAAAATACCCAATTCTTCACTGAGTGATAAGAGAAACGTTTTGATGCTTAATGTTTACAACTGGGGTGTACGCATTGTGGTAGTCATCGCTCGTCAATCTGCTTTTTATTGTCTAGGTATGGAACACAACTTCAAGAAACATAGTTCGAGCAGCTATAATCATCCATATGATTTTGACAGCGTAATGCACTACTCCGAGTAAGTGTTTTCAGCTCTCAAGCCAGATGGAAGTTGTTAGAGCAATCAAAGCCACAGCACAAGTTCCTCATCATGCATTTTTAATTAATATATTTGATAAATCCATTTTTTTTTTTAGCAAAGCCTTCAGCAAAAATGGAAAGAAAACAATAACAGCTATAGGCGATCCTGGTCGAAAATTTGGTCAACCATGGAATGGTGGATTATCAAAAATTGACGCTCTACAAGTGAATGCCCATTATCAGTGTGATGGTGGCAGTGGTACCACTACCACAGTCCGCCCAACAACCAAAACAACATCAACTACTCCAAGAACAACAAAATCAACAGTCAGTCCTTCAGGCTGTCGTAAGGATTCCTATCTTACATTATATCATTTGTATTTTGTATATATACCTTGTGATGAAATGTTTTAACCATTTCCCAACAAATGCATTTCATAATACGAAATAATATGTAATAATATGGGATAATATGGGATAAAATGGGATACTATTGGATAATATGGGATACTATGGGAGAGTGGCCACCTTTCGGTATCCTTTGAAGTTTGTTGGCGACATATACACACACATAATCGCTTAATAAAAACCTAACTCACTCACTCACTCATTCAATCTTTTTCTTTCCTTTTTTAGCTTTACCTGACAGTAAGTACAGTTTATCTTTCATCTTTTGATTTTTATACTTCTCTTTTTTTTTGTGGATTATCTCTACCGAAGTCATCTGCATCAAATTGTAGAGAACTCTTATAGGACTAAATGTTATCAAACTTTAGTCCTTTATGTTTTTTCTGTTATACATTCATTTTGTTCTCTCTCAGACTGTGAAGACAAATACAAATTCTGCGGGCTTATTGCTCTCAAAGGATATTGTCACATCTGCTGGACAAAGCAAAATTGTGCGTTGTCATGCGCTGGTCCCGACAAAATATGGCGATGTTCTATCTGGGCAGAACGTGGATATTGCGCAGGTCGCTATGAGAAGTACATGTCCAAGAATTGCAAGAAATCATGCGGTTTAAGTCAATGTGACAAATAAAACATCGCCAAACATTTGGACGGAACTGATATAATTATGTAACCAATTCAGTTGTATTCTATAACCATTTGTGTTTTTGCACTTTTTATAATATCCATATTTTATAAGTTCATTTATTTGTTCTTCATATTATGTCCTGAATCGATTAGAACTCTTTTTTCCCCCCTGCGAAACAGGTGACAAGTACAACAAGCTCACGTCAATTTTCCTTTGGCAACAATATTAGCGGTATTAGCGATATTCACGAGAAACGCTAGTGAGTAGCTATTAGAACCAAATAAATGGGAAAGGAAAAAATGCTTAATAACGGCGGTTTCCAAAAATTCGTTAGTGTTGTATTTTTCGAAAATGTGATCCGATCTGTAAACGTTTGCCTTTTTGATGATGGATGTTGGGAGGTGGGAAGGCAACCTCGATCCAAGGGCCTTTCTCTCTCTCCTACCTTTATATCGGACATTTACGGAGATAGAAAGCACCTGGCAATGGCAGTTTTAAAATGTGATTGGTTTCAAAAAATTACATATTTTAGAACGACGCAACTAATCTGACAAGCTGAAGAGAGTTTCAAGATGAAGAAAATGGCAAGAAACGAAAAAACTAACATTTTAATATATGTCACCAAACATAAAGAAACAGAAAACATTAGTTCTCAGTGGCTTTAGCATGACGAGTATTAAAATAGACGCTATATTCGTGTGGAATATATAATATGAACACTCACATTTAGAATATATACACTTTTTTCCCGCCACGGGAATTAAATACTTATAATATTAAACAATTTTTTCAATAGAAACAGAAACGTTCGCGGAAAGAGTATTTTGATTAAATCTATGATGTGCTTAGAGGGCCTTCACAATTTACAATATCAAAAGCCAAGTTTAATCTTTTTGCCGTTAACGGCCGTGAGGCTGTTTGATTATATGTGATTATATGTGATTATATGTGATTATATGTGATTATATGTGATTATATGTGATTATATGTGATTATATGTGATTATATGTGATTATATGTGATTATATGTGATTATATGTGATTATATGTGATTGTGCAGCGATGGTGTAGTGGATAGTACCTCCGGGTGCGACCACTGAGTCCCCGTGTTCGAGTCTCAGTCATATCGCATTTCGATACTTCACTCCGATGCGCTTTAAAAGCAGCGTATCAGCCCATTTGGAGCCATTGACTGACTACACACTGGCCTTCGGGCAAGTTAAAGCAATGATTTACGTATCTCTGGCGGTAAGTCAACTTTCTAGTTGCAAGTCGGCGGGCAGAATAGTCAACTTATTTGAGTCAAGCATAAAACTACAAATTTTACTGTGAACATGTAATTTTGCTAGTCATTAAAGAAAGATTGTATAATATTTTTGACTGGTTAAAAGTTAAAAGAAAAACATATTGAATCATTATCTGTACTGAACAAAATTTATTAAGCACCCCGGCCGAATTAGCCACCCATGCCGAATAAGCGCCCCGGATCAGGGTTATTCGATCATTTACGGTACTCGTGCTGCTTTTATATTCGTCTTGAAAATTTCACTCGCCGTTATAATAATAATCTTGAAAGGTTTGAGAGCAATGAGATTTTTGAGTTAAGAGCACATATATGGGTGATTTTATGCAGCCAGTGCTAGTGCCTTCTTTTTCTCTGCATAAATGTCCGATATGAATGTAAGAGAGAGAAGAAGCCCTGGGGTCAAGTTTGGTGAATGTTGGGAAGTGGAACGGTGAAGGTTCAATGGTGGGACGGTGGATGCTGGGAGGTGGGAACGTGTATTGACAACTAATAATAATAATTAACAATTTAAATTGATAATGTTTGATTGCTTCGTGGAGATGATCTTGTCATCATTTATAACAGACACGTTTATCTTTTGAAACTTTCCCTGCGAACTTGTTTGCAATGCCATTAAACTTGAATGGGCATGATTTTTTGACTACTTTATACGACCTCACGAGTTTTTGTAGGTTAAGTGTCCATTGCAGAAAGAAAGTTTAGAACACGTTTCCCACATTAAATGGACACACAATTCATGAAGTGGCAATTACCGATTAAAGAAAAAAGATTGGTAAAAGCAGATTGGCAGCCTAACATTGATCTTGTTTCACGGCCTTAAAACAGAACGTCAAAGAAATGATAAACGAACTGCGCGTATTTAACCAGAGATTCAAGGTGTGACCCTGCGAACATAGAGGACACCGTCACTTTTTTTTTATCGCAATTGTTTATGTATGGCCAAGAAACTTTCAGTAACTTTTAAGGGCTGAAAAATCGACTTAATAAAGAAACTTCCGAGCTAACCTTCTTCAGTTAGTTTCTTATAAGAGTTTATTTTTTTAAAATGACGAATTTCAAATGAATGCCTGATTTGGTGGGAGGCTAAAGGATAAAAATTATAGCTAAGGTGACCATTTTATTCAAAATAAGTAACAACAAAACAAACACAAAACGAAAGTGCATATTAGAAATAATGATGCATATATGATGTGATGTATGACATTCCTAATTTTCTAATCAAAACACATTCAGCTGTTCAAAGTCTCTTCTTTAAGTGCAAACCGTTCAGTGATGCACCATAGCCGAGTTTCCTGTTTAAATACCCCATACTATAGCGTGGTTGGGACGTGATCAGCCTTATCTTACCTATCAAAATAGGTTAGCAATATTTTACTGGTATTTAGAATAATAGGACAAATTTAATTTTTAATACAGTTCTAATTAATGAGGTGGCCAGGCTTTTTCAGCGAGGCCATAACAGAAATTCGGGAAGGGCAGTGTGCATGTAGTGAACCGGCAGAGCAGTCGACAAAGGATTAAATTAATGTCATTAAAAAAGCGATACTTCCATTACCAGTATACTTTCCTTAAAAAACAATTATATTGCGGAAGCTGGGTATTTACGATGTGTTTGGAGAGTAGTTTACTTTTAGCAAATGTTGTATCCACATGAATGTTTACATTGTTTCGCCATTAAACGCCTCCGCTTTTTATCTGTACACCACCCCCGCTCCATTCTTCGTAAACAACGACCACTTTTCCCATCTCTTCCAGAACAGGCGGACGGACATAATTGTCTTATCTTGCAATTGTAACAGAATCCCTGACGATTCATGTAAGAACATATCAATTGATCCTTATCCTCACACGCTAAAAGAAAGTATGAACGGATTTAAGAAATCAGCGGTTTACTCAAAACGCATATAATATTGACCTAAAGTTTAGGACAGCAGAAATTGGAATCACTTCCCGATACATCAAGGAACCTTTGATATTTTAAACTACCAGCTCCCCTCAAACTATCACTTAATGACAATTTTTTAAGAATAATCAATAATAAGACAAAAAGAAATTAAAACAATTAGGTGTAGGGAACTAAAAAAAAACAACTTTAGAATGATGCTACTTACTGTCAGGAGCACCTAAAACAAGAAAAAGACAAATGTTTGAGTATTGCATTCACATTTAGGAGCATTCAAATCTTCATGGTATGGTTTTATTGGGACAGTAGTTAAAGATTGATGTCTTCGTTTGCATTACGCAGCACCGTATTTCTATGGCAGCACACACGTTATTGACGACGGTCTGTTCAAAATGTTGCTATACACCTTCCCGAATTTCTACTTAAACGTCGTGTTTTGGTCAAGAGAGTATATTCGGCCTCGTTTTAAATATCAAAATTGCCTTTAATCACTTTAAAGTAATAGAGATAATTACTAAGTAATAAAGTTAAAACATTATTGAAACAATAAATTTCGTATAAACGAGGTTGGATGTGTGACTAGGTCAAAACACGGTGTTTAAACGGATAGGTGTATTCCTTTGTTAATACGAAAGAAAAAAAGGAATCCTTACGACAGCCTGAAGGACTGACTGTTGATTTTGTTGTTCTTGGAGTAGTTGATGTGGTTTTGGTTGTTGGGCGGACTGTGGTAGTGCTACCACCAGCACCATCACACTGATAATGGGCATTCACTTGTAGAGCGTCAATTTTTGATAATCCACCATTGTTGACCAAATTTTCGACTAGGATCGCCTATAGCTGTTATTGTTTTCTTTCCATTTTTGCTGAAGGCTTTGCTAAAAAAAAAATTGGATTTATCAAATATATTAACTAAAAATGCATGATGAGGAACTTGTGCTGTGGCTTTGATTGCTCTAACAACTTCCATCTGGCTTGAGAGCTGAAAACACTTACTCGGAGTAGTGCATTACGCTGTCAAAATCATATGGATGATTATAGCTGCTCGAACTATGTTTCTCGAAGTTGTGTTCCATACCTAGACAATAAAAAGCAGATTGACGAGCGATGACTACCACAATGCGTACACCCCAGTTGTAAACATTAAGCATCAAAACGTTTCTCTTATCACTCAGTGAAGAATTGGGTATTTTTCACTTCTTCCATTATTTTGATGATTTTTAAGTGTGAGAAAGTGAACAGTTCATTCGGCTTGCTTGTAGTCAGTAGAAAATTCCCTGGTCTGGAAACTATAGGTTATTTTGAACTCACTTTGATCACATGATAGTAAATAATTACTTTCCATTGGTTATAATAAGTAATGTAATCAGTGAGTGAATGCAAGATAAAGTATAGGTGTCTAGACCAGGGAATTTTGGTATTGCTATTGTTCGCTGCAATACAATTTCGTTACCCTTCCAGACGTTCTCAAGGTGAATCTTGATATATTGATCACGATCAGGTCTTGATTGTTCATGCCAGAATCCAAGAGCGTGCAATATCTATAACAAACACAATGTTTACACAGTGATTAAGATATGAAGATGATTTTCAACAGAAATAACAACAATACGTTGTAAATATTTTTCGGAAGATCAGTGGATATCATTTTCACCATAGTCACAAGATATCACTGGGTAGTGTAAAATAGACTTTGAGTCTCCAGACCAGGAAATATTGTATTGGTGACTATGTTTTCACTTTACCAATTCTATAGGAATATAAATCAACAGTAGTCAGGCACGGTTGGGTGTTTATCATGAAAAATATACACCTTTAAGATAGGCTGTACAAATTTGTTTCTACCTGAGCAGCCAGACAAAAGTGAAAGATAATTACCTCGTGTACAGCAGTCGATCTGTACTCGCAACCACTACCCAGTGATATCTTCTGCATGCCATTTTGTTTGCCTACATAACTCCAGCATCTAAATCATGCGAACCGTTTTGAGTTTTTTCAGAATGCAGGTTAAAAAAGCACTTTCATTTTAATAAATAACTCTTGCGAAATTGAAAAGCGTTCAACAATTTTTTATATAGGTAAAAATTCAGTACTAACCCTCTACTGGGAAAAAAATGAATCCAGTTCCTATCACCACTTCTTTTCTTTCGAAATTTCAAACATGTTTTAGAGTGGTATTCGTTAACAGCTTGTTGAACTGCGCTTCGAGCTTTGCTGTCTATTGGTTAAAACAAATCTCAGTGATATCACAGTCATTAGAAAATTTGATTGTCTGGAAGCCTATTATAACAACTTATTGTTCATTTTTCTTCGATCTGTTCAATAGACAAATTTAATCATGTACTCCCTCTGATCACATGACCAATTACAACCAATGCACGCAGTGTAATTATTTTCTATCATGTGATCAAAGTGAATGCAAAACAAACTACAGTTAGTTAGTTTAAGTTGATAATACCGACAATAGAACTTAAATAGGCTTTCAGACCAGGGACTTTTCTAATGAATATGATGAAATCAAGTGGAAGCTATCAAGTCCTATTAGATTTCATTCATTCCCATCGCATTACAACGTATATGAAACATATCCATAGCGTTAGAGGCCGTTTACATTAGACCTGAAGTGAAATCAAAGCGCTTTGAGATTTTAAACCGTTTGAAAAATTGAACTGTTTACATGAAATATTTCACTTCGGGCAGCCCGAACTGAAGTCCAACTGAGTGCGTATTTGAGTACGGATCCTTTTTGCTGAATCGGCGGATTATTTCTAATAAAATTTGAACATAATGGCGGAACATCCTTTCAGAGTGGGACATCTCACAAACTAGCCAAAATCACCACGACGTAAACAAGAGTTGCGCATGTGCCGTATAGAAAAAACAGACCGCTGTATCGATAAACAGACTTTCACTTCGGGAAGCAGTGTTTACATGGAAATTTCAAACCGGTTTGAGATTTCGCGAGTTGAGTTTCACTTCGCTCGAAGTCATGTAATTAGTAATAAGAATTGCATCATGCATCGAAGTGAAAATTTTCATGCATGATATTAATAATGATAAAAAACTTACTTAGATTACTGGCGAACTCGTATGGAATCGTAGCTGATGGAGAATGTAATGCGAACCGATGATGGCGTCTCCTTGAATGTTCCCATTCAGAAAAGCAAAATCAAAGTCAGTGAGCATAATGTCGCTTTCGAACGTCTCGTTACTACTTACTAAAAAGATATATATATATATTCAAATAATTTGTTCGCTGCATTTAACTGATAAGATAAGAATAATACAAGTTATTATATACATATGTATATAGTGCAAGAGTCATTGTGAAAGGCAGTGGAATCTCCTCAGCAGAACGGGACGCGTTTCGCTCTTGTTGGAGCTATCATCCGCTCATAGCCGCTTTTTATTTTTATCTTTGTTTCTGATTAAAAACTTGGCTTTTGCGGAAACGATACTTATGGAGTTTTTTTCAAGAGAGTCAAGAGAGTAGTAAATATAATTTTCAAGATACATATATTTATGCTTCACTTTGGAATATACAAAGAGATATTTCAGGCGATATCGAACTATGTCCTGAACCGATAACATCGAAGGAACTAAATCAACCACTGGTTTTAAAATCATTCACCAGATATTGGTTGACTTATCGGTAAGGAATACCTTTTATCAGATATCTTGTTAGTGCAACGAAACATAAATATATTTGGTATCACAGAAGCACTTCTCAATGCTACGTTACCGTCTTCGGTCGTGGGTATTACGGGGCAAAGGCGTAGCTAGAGCCCAGTCAAAATTTGTGGAGGAGAGTTTATTCCTTTTAAAGTAGAAAAGGAAAACGTTAAAGTAACCTAATCGACACTTAAGACTGAAAAGAAATATCATAACGTTGGACTTCTTCACTTTTTTTGACTGATCCTGAATACGCCTATGCAGGGTACACATTTGGGATGAAAAGTGTACATATAATGGGACTAACCGAGATGTCCTGATACCCGGGATGAAAAGTAATCATGTAATTAGGCCCTTAAACAATTGATTAAAACTACTACGAGAATTACCGAACATTCTAGAACATTATTAGATGTTGTTTGTAACATTACAAAGTTGTGATGTAATTCCCTCAGCATTGAGTGATCAGGACATAATCTTCTGTGTACGAAAATTAAATAACATGAAAGCACTGCCTAGAACAATAAAATGCAGGATTTACAAAAATTATGACCCCGAAAAACCTAACCTAAACGCTCAGAACTGGGAAGTACTTTACAGTCTTACAGACCCTACTCAGTGGTCACGCATCCGTCCTCTCGTTCACCTCTCCTCCACGTACCGTTGTGGACGTCCTCTAGGCATCCTTTGGCCAAAAAGACGTCCTTTGAACGTGCTCGTCAAGTCTAGTCTACGGATTAGACTTCACTTTCGACGTCCACGGGTCCTCTCCAGGACGTCAAAATTTCGTCCTCTGCTCCGCATGAGAGAGTTGTTTACCAATAATGACGACGATAAAAAAGGAACAAGAAGTCCTTACATGGTCCATTGTCGGAATGAAACAGGAGTCTATTTGGTCCATTGACGTTTTGAAGAGCGTAGGCTAAATGAAAGCATTTTAAATAAATAATCATCATTGGCGTATTGATAAAGAACGCATTGATAAAGAACTACTCGAGCAGACAAACGACGTTGTTTTAACGTCAGAATAACGTCCATAAAAAACGTCTATATAACGTTCAAACGACATCCTGTCTCTGCTGGGACAAGTCTTACTGTCATAGTCGATCTCATCTTCTGAGACATCAGAATTGTCAACTACATTGATATCATCTTGAGCAAATTCTAATCAAATAATTATTAAAATTGATCGAAAACTCTAAATTATCCGTTGTTTTTTCTTTAATTCACTATATATTCTTCGATATGTTGAAGGCCAAACTTTTAAAGGATCGAATACACGACAAACAGGAATATAGAGTGATATTATGGTTTGATTGGAATATAGAGTGATATTATGGTTTGATTGGAATATAGAGTGATATTATGGTTTGATTGGAATATAGAGTGATATTATGGTTTGATTGGGATACGCAGGAATGATCAAACAGTGAATATCGTGCAACAGAAAATATGCAGTTCAATAGATTTGATTTTTAAAAGGAATTGAAGAACTCTTACCATTGCTATTCTCCTCCATTCTATTGTGGTAATCCTGGGAACGTTTGTAGAGAATTCGACTTTCACCGAACCCTAAAAGATAAAGAAAAGGATTCGACACTGTTGTTTTTCCATCTGTATATGCAATACGAAATCTTGAAGGTCATATTAAGATCAGACATAATAAATTTTTCCAAATTACATTAGTGCGATCATAATAATAATAATAATAATAATAATAATAATAATAATAATAATAAAACCCAACAATTTAACCGAACCTCGGTTAACAAGCTTGTTATGGAAACATTCTACTTTATAACTTACCCAACACAAGTAAAATTAGCAAAAATTTATTGGTATGCATAATCGCCTTCTCTAGATATTTTCTGTTGTGCCTGTCAGTTAGAGCTTCTGTTTTCCATTATTTTCAATTTCGCACCAAATTTATAGTTTATTCATTCAGTTAAGCTCCTACGCGCACCGTAGATTCAAGTCAATAGGCATTGGGAGCCATCTGTTACATATTGTGGCTAATTAATATATATGAAATATTGTGTGGAGTATAAAATTCCTTTTATAGAAATAACCCTATTCATTACAACATGATGCTTCTTTAGAGATCTTGACCCAATTGAACCCAATTTAGGAATTTTAATCTACCTTGATTTAATACCTATATAGAAGGGATAATTAATTACTGAGTGCATTCATTTGGGACACATTCTCTCACGTTTATAGCAATATCGGATTACAATTGAGGCTAAATGGCTAGGATTAGTTAATAAGGAGTTGACATTCAAATTATTCTCGATCTTCCGATCTATACAAAAATGATCATATGCACTGAACATTTCTATTTCTTGAACTCAATCAACAAACCTTGGAAGACTCTCTTGAAAGTTTCCTTTTTGTAAAAATCGCTCTTATTTTTCTTTTTCTATTTTGTTTCTTCTCTTTTCTTTTTTCGTTCAAGTCTTGGAATATCCTTGTCCCCAGGGCCTCTCCAATGAGCCCAACCTTGTGTCACGGCTTTCATGAACTTTAGATAAAAAAAAAGGTAAGATACTCTGGGTACCAGATTGGATAAAGCCCTGAGAACGAAGTTGGTCGTTGGATTTTATAGGATTTTATTGGATTTTTGAGTTAGATTCCAATGGATCAAAAGTGTACTGAAGATGAGTATTTGAAGAAGAAAAAAACAAAAATGTCACTGCAGATCAAATATATTATATCAATGAATTGTCATTTTTAAATTAATTCCATTCGGAAAAATGTCTGTCGGAAAAAAGAAATTTCTCTGATACTCTGGGTACCAGATTGGAAAAAGCCCTGAGAACGAAGTTGGTCGTTGGATTTTATAGGATTTTATTGGATTTTTGAGTTAGATTCCAATGGATCAAAAGTGTACTGAAGATGAGTATTTGAAGAAGAAAAAAACAAAAATGTCACTGCAGATCAAATATATTATATCAATGAATTGTCATTTTTAAATTAATTCCATTCGGAAAAATGTCTGTCGGAAAAAAGAAATTTCTCGCGTTTTTAAACAGAACAGGCAAAGCTGAAATCTATCAAGGAATTGCTCGCTGGAGTCTGCATTTCTGTCAATATTATTAATTTTTTCAACAACACTTACAGGTAATGATGGAATCGCATTCATGAGATTTACTTAGACAACCAAACGAAAATGTACACGAACAAGAGTATTATGCAATGCTTTTTTACTTAATATGGCATGCTAAATATACCACACAATATACAGATTAGTGGGAGTCTATACAAGAGTTCTTTTTAGCAGGATAAGCAAACGAACATCAAGAGTTAATTACCTTACATCAGATGATACGTACAGCATAACTCAAAGCAATGCATGATATTCAGTGCACCTTTAACCAATATTATAGCTTCAAATCAAGGTGCGCGTTTAGACAAATGAATTCAAGTCAGTGAAAAAAGAGAATTCGATATTTGGCCTCCTACGTGTCTCCTAACAAGGTCTATCCAAAAATAGGTTTTATCGAATCCCTTTCTGCAATTGCTATGATAGTGCTGGCGATTTGCTGTTTTGACGAAACGTCTTGCTGTGCAATGATGACCTTGGAAAATTCTGTGATAATCTCTGTGGAAATGTGAATAATTTTTGAACTCCCCGACAAGGTATAGATCATATCAGGGGGGAATGGAATGACGGTACGGCTTTTAATAACAGATACAAATATTAGATGCAGTATAGGCCACGGAGCAACAAACTTGCAATCCGTATTTAAAATCGACGTGACATTGTGAGACATTTTGTGACATTGTGTGACATTATATTACATTACATTGTGTGACATTGTGTTCGTTGATCCGTGTGAAAAACCTTGCGACTTTTGTTTCGATATGCATAAAGATGTTTTTTCGTTGATTTTATCCTGGAACATTTTATGACCACTGCACTCTCAAGAAGGGTACTGGAAACTCATTGTATGTAGTATGTCGAACGTGACACGTATAACGAACTACTATAAATTTACGCCTTATCAAGCAATACACGCTTTTTTTATAAGAATATACTTTATAAGAATATTTAAGATGAAATTGGACAAAAAATTAAGAATATCCTAAGAATATCGTCATCTTGACTTTTGGTTATACAAAGTTAAGAATATACATTACATTTAGAATATTCATGTAAATTCTTTATTTTCAAAATTGGGTTTTTCTTCTTTTTTACTTACTTATCTTTTTTTTTTCGCTTTGCAATCCCCAGTGGGAATAGCAACGTGCTATCTAAGTCTTTTGGTTATGTTTATATTTAGTTCGTTTATTTACATGATGTTAAAATCTTATTTCTTCAGTTGATCGATTTGCAGATTCATTCTTTGTTTCTACTTCATCCAAAATCCGAAATTCAGGCCTCGACTTTAGTTTGACTTTAAATCCCGCGATAGTTGTCACTAAGAATATGCTAAGATTATATCAAGATGAATTTTGCCCAAAACTTAAGAATATTCATCTTGAAACTAAAATACACTATTCTTATATAAAAAAAAAAGCGTGTGTAGAGTTTATTCATTTTTCCTTTCTATCATATTAACAATAGAAACAAAAAAACCCAACCTTCAGGCGGAACGGATAGGTAATTATCCATGGAATTCTTTTGTGATGATAGGTAATACTCGACACGAAATCTCATTTTCTCGTTTATAAATTCTAATTGTGTGGATTATAATGACAAGAACAATTGATAATTGGACATGTGACGTGGAATTCTGTAAATACATTTTTGTCAAAGAATTTTCTTTTGATTACATGTATGACATGTCATCTCATTTCATGTCATTACTTTATTGAGAGCTTCTGTAAAATCCATTTTTTCTCTCACTGTCTGTTTAGATCTGATCTGCAGCAAAAACAGGAGACTTAATTGCAACCACCTATGAGTTCTTTGTTGTCTGTAGTCGTGTACGCGCACTGAGGAGTATCTGAACTACCACTCGCAATGTCAAATGAGTTGCAAAGACAGCATCAGCTTTAATTACACGTTATCTCACTCAAAGGATCCGATTACAGGAACGTTTTGACGAGAAGTTCTATAGTACAATTGCGTCCCAAAAAATATAGCCATAAAGAACCCTTTAAGGCATTTTTGGCGGGAAAACATATCGTACATTTGCCTCCGCTATTACCAATCAAAAAAAAGTGTAAAATATGGGTTTTGATCCGTTTTTTAATCGTATATAAGCAACTTTTTCTCATTTACAACTTTCCCGATGATACGAGAGAAGGTTTTTATGTAGCCTAACGTAAATCATCAGATCCACGACATGAGAAACTCTTCACTTAATATAAACAACACTCCGACAAACAAAATCTTACAAAGTTCTTAGTTTATTCGGTTGATTTCAAGTCTTGTGAATGACAAGGGAAAATGAAAAGGTTTTCTGATTCTTATTAAAGTGTAGTAAATGAATACTATGTTGCTTTTGTTTGTTTGTTTGTTTGTTTGTTTGTTTGTTTGTTTGTTTGATTGTTTGTTTGTTTGTTTGTTTTTCAAATAACTTCTAAAAAATTCTAAAGCAGGCCTAAAATTTAGCATGAAATAGCATAAATTTACCCATACCTACTATAACAGTGGGATTATTTCTTCAAATTATAAAACAGGGAGGCAACACTAGAGAGTCCAGATCTAATAAAATTATTTTCTAGTATTGTTGGGTTTCTTCTATGAAATTTATTGAAAACTTATTATCAGATTTGGCTAGGGCAAGCTGTTTTAGAAACAACAACTACACTTTCGAATAATTATAATCATTCTAACGAGGTAACGTGACTGAGTATCGGTTTCCCTTCATTTCACAGGTGGACTATTTGGGCAAATATTGATGTCAGGGAAAAATTGAAAAAAACATCACTTCCGCTTTGCCAGACTGACTTTTCCTATGTGATCATGCCATAGATCTCCACAATTTGGAAGACATAATTGCTTTTCAAGTACGTTCATCCTCAATCATATTTATTCTTACTAATCTGTTGTTGAAGGCAGATTGAATAATGGCGGAAACTTTTAAAGCCTTCTAGTTTTTCTTTTAAATGAACCAATCAAGACTCGAACTTTTTAATTTCACACGTGTTCTTATCGGCCGTTTACGTCTATATTTTTTAGATTCACATTGTAATACTTGTCCCACTTTGTGACAAATACCGTCCAGCTGTCCCGCTTCTTGGTAATAAAATGTGCCAACGATAATTTACAGGTGTCGAAACCCTGTTAAAGCCAAGTACCCATTAAAAGAAATCTAGCTTCGAATCTAGCTTCAATCAGACAAACGTAAACAAATAAACCACAAGATCCGGAGATGTCCAAACACTTTATTGTCATAAGCCTTTATTTCAGCTTAGGTCGCTTTATTGACATTAAAGTCTGTAAGATTTAATCCTAATCGACTGGTGGAAGTCAGGGTTTAAATCTTGACCGAGTAATGCTAGCCAGTATAACAGTGTGAATCAATCTACCCAGCTTGAAAGCAGGATTGATGTCTAAGGGGGTTGTCTAGTTGAGTGGGGGATGCAAACATACGGGTTCCGAACCGCGAATAAGGGCATTTAATGGTCTAGGGCCTCTTAGACAGGACCCTCGTAGATAACAGTTCTATCCTGGGTAAGCATTAATAAATAAAAAATAACAAAAAATCATTTTTAAGATATTTTTTATATATTTCTTTAAGGCATTCCGAACTACCCAGGGCATCACGCATTGGTTCATCCTCTTGAATTATGCGCACCAGAAATAATCTTTTTATTTTGAACTTATGATATTTTTATTAATCGTGCCTCCATTAATTTGACTGTGGAAAGTAAGCTGGTCTGTATTATTCCAACAATTCTTGATCGTTTTCAAAGCAAAACAACATGGAGAGAAATTAAAAGAATCACGATCAATTTGTGTTGGGAATTTCCGATGCACAGACACAGTTTAGTGTAACGAAGATAATAAAAATGTATTCTTTAGTATTTCTAGTTATGTTCTGCGCAATTCTGTAGAACCTTTCTTGGTTCCATCTATCTTTTTAAGCAATCCTCACAGACACTCCATTAAACTTTTAACAGAACTTTTTCATAAAAACCATATTTTTCTGTAACAGCCATTATTGTTTAGTATAAACATCGTTGTATTGTTTAAGAAGAAAATACACCGTAAAAAAAGTTAGTACTCTCTATTTGAATATTCTCTCGCTTAAATTATGAATTTCGTGGGCCCCACTAAATTAAAATAGACCCTGGGTAGTTGGATATGTCTTTAACAGTGATTTTCTTCTCACAGGGTTCATTATTCATGGCTTTTGTATTTCTGATTACTTTTTAGTAATATACTGTTTATATTTATTTGCCGACTACATCACTATAGATGTGTTACGTTCTTCATTTGTTACTCACCTTATAAACGGGACACTTCTTTAGCTACATTGGGTTGATTTCATATACGTTTCTTTGCTCTGATTTATTTTGAAAGATGTCATTGGATCACAACAGAATTGTGAAACTGAATTGTAATATAAGTTGTAGAACTTCATCTCTCCACATATACTCAGATGCACACATAGAGTAAAGTAATTTAAAAAGAACAAAATTCAAATCCCTGATTTTGGTTATTGTTCGTAAAAGGGCGTACTGAATTATAATAATACAAATACGTTTTTTTATGTTAGTAAAATTTAGTTGGTACACTCTAAAAACGACCTCTGCTTGCCCAATGAAAGATCTGTTTCTCGAAATTATCTCATAAAGAGGCTGCATAGTGCAACATCTTGACATTCTAAGGTCACGCAATAAAAGTTTTTCTTGCAATGAAAATCAAATAAATACCGTATTGTGTCTTTTAAAAAGGGGCTGCCTTTTACACCGATTTTGTTGGCGTTATTTTTGAAACGTCGGACGTCAAATCTTCACAGACGATTTTCTCAGGCGGTAAAAACGGGAAATGAGGTAAGCCAGGTCCCACAATAAGTATGGTTTGCTACACTGGAGAACACCTGCTTCGCGATGAAATTTAACAGGTGCACAAAAATCTTTCACCGTAACTTTATATATACTAAATAGTTTTTTCTCAACTTTGAAATACTTTCTCTATTGTTGGTCAGATATGAATATATTTTTTCTATAAATATGCATTTTTATTAACATCTGCAATGTTCACAGAAGATTTTCAACTTGTTGTGTTATTCCACACTGTTATAATTGCCAGACGTTGTAATAATCAGTGGCAGAGTTTACTACAAAGTCTGACAGGTACCAGAAAGTCTGTATTATAGAAACTGTATTATAACAGTCAACAGTAACAACTAGAAGATGCAACTACCAAAGCAAATGTCAAACAACAGACTGGAAAACAGGATAATAGAAAAAGGACCCGATATTTTGCTGACCATATATAAAACTGGAAATACAATTTGTGAAGCATATTAACTATGCTTCACACAATACCTATATCCAATAGGTAAGTGGATCAGTGGGTTAGTAGATTAGTAGATTAGTGGGAATCTGTGGAAGAAAACTTTGCGTAGCAACTGAAAATTAAGAAGCTTTTCAATTCTTTTTTTTTTTTTTACCGAACCCTAGATCTGTCGTTGACTACCCTATTATATTTTAAAGTCGGTCTCAAAAGTTTGTGCATCCAGTGTTGTCTTGGTGAAATTTATCCGATTTTTTTAATTGGAATAATATGCTTTCGTCAATTTTATTAGAATAAATGTAAAATAGAAGAAGGAAATATAAAAAAAAGAATGACCTTTATACACGTGATCTAGCTCATTTTTGGTATACTTTAACAGCCTCTTTCCTGATTACGAATATATAAAAATTATTTAAATTTTTTTACGGAGTTCTAAAGTTATAAGGGCTTAAAAAGACCTATGTAAATTCAACCAAAAAATGGGTTAACATTATGTCAGCCGGAAAAAAAACAACGAAAAAACTTCGAACGAGAACGAGAACGGCAACGTGAATGAAACAAAACCTTTGTTTTCCTTGCGGATTTTGGTTAGAAAGGAAGTCTGTTTCATACTATACTCTTGGGAAAATTTTGTCAATTCATTACATCACTAGCAGATTTGCACGTTCTACAGAAAACTTGAAAAGTTATGTTTTGAAGTCATTCTAAAAGCTAAGACGCGAGGGTAGCAGTAGATTATGTTTTCTCGTATTGTTTTTATCCTTTTTAGAAAGCCTTTCTTTCTTTCTTTTTTAGTTCATTGATCAAACGTTTTGTTATTACGGGGAAGTTCCTGGAACTTCAATTGCTTTGTAATTCGTTAATTTTGGAATAATTCGGTGATCATTCTCACGTCGCCGTCCTCTTTGCCGTCCCAGTTTCGTAAGCTCCCTATTACCGTGAAACAACACGGCCTATTAACGTTTGCAAACAATTTGCCTAGAATTCGCAACTTTAAGTTCTACATTCTCCAAGCCATGACATTCATTCACAATCATTTTATTTCGCATTTAGTCACAGTTTTACAATCGTGTCTACCAAAAAAATTACAGCTAGAAAATATGTTATCCTTACAACTTCTCGTCATAAATTTTGCTATAAAATTATATGCCCGAGGCGGGGTATGATAGTTTGACAAAATATTGACGTTTTTAAACTGCAATTCGGGAAAAAGGTTTATTCTGAATTCTTTCGTTTTTTTATTCTGCACTTAATTTATTAAACCATTAAGATTACTAATTGAATTAAAGCATCATTTTCGTCGTTTTTCCTCAATGTACTAACATCAGATGGTGTCGCGTAATCTTTAATGGCTGCCTTCAATATTGGACTTTGTTTTCAGATCTTTGTTTAACAATAAGCTAGTCGCCTACGATTTGAAAATGAGAAATGGTTTGTGTTCGCACTTTGTATCTCTAATGACTCCTACCACCAGGCGAAGCTGTCTGACGGTGGGGGTTATTAAATATTCTTGAATTTGATGGAATGCAAAATTTTGATTGTATCTTTGATTGCAACATAAGATAAGGCGATAACGCTATATTATCCTTGGTTAATTCCTGTTTGTATCTGTCACGTCCGAAAGACCTTGAATGCCAAGATTAATTATCAGAAAAATCAATAAAATTCCAATCAAGATCGCATCATTTTACAAGTTCTTTCGTTGTTGTTTTTCCGGCTGACATAATGTTAACTCAGTTTTTGATTGAATTTACATAGGTCTTTTAAGCCTTTATCACTTTAGAACTCTGCAAAAATTGAAAATTGAAATTGTAATTGAAAAGCTTCTTAATTTTCAGTTGCTACTCAACGTTATCTTCCATAGATTCCCACTAATCTACTAATCTACTAACCCACTGATCCACTAACCTATTGGAATCTGTTTAGCATGAGGTCATCGAACATGTTCTTCGCACTCATGTTTATGTTTATGGTGTGAACCCTATAGATTTTGTTTTGGTTAGTGAAGTTAGAGTCAAGTTTCTGCCTCGTTCTTTCAAACATTTTTTATTGACTTTTCAGTGTAAGTTTTATAGTGAGGAGAAATTCAGTAAAGGCTACTCTTAGTGTACCATGCTAAAAGGTAAAAACAGTTGCATGTTACATCTATACGATGCATACATTAATTCTATTTATTTTCGGCTCTTCACCTTTGACTTTCTTGCAAAACCGTAAGATAAGTTTTATTAAACGCTGTAGAAAGTTTACTAAATGAACTGTCATTTAATATGAAATTGCAATCTATATAGGTAATTCTATGTGTTGGGAACAAAGGAATAGTCGAATCTCAACTAAAGTAACTTCTACTTAATTAATTAAGCATTTAGTCTCAACTGTAATTTCGATATTGAGATCATATAGCTATTTATTTATTAAAATGGACTTAAAGTAGACACCAAACTACCTAAGCTCGTTAGGGAATAGCAAAGTATAATTTTTACTCATATTTTTACTCATATATATCTCATGCATTGAACGTAAAAAAATAACTTTCCTATGTCCCAAATGGGCTTCGGTACTAAACTCCCTAATAAGTTTGCTGCAATTTTTCATCAACATATGAATTAACATCCCTTAATAAACATTTCATCATATTGTAATTAAAGGGCTATGTCTATAAAAGGCTACGTTTTTCTTTAAAAGACATGCATTCATTATTATCGGCGCCAAATATCTTCTTAACGTATGCATTTGGCAATTTGATTAACCACGCTAACTAACTTATTTATGCCCTATTTATTATGAGATTTCAAACCTACACTAATCTACACAATGCCGTAGAGAGCTTAAAGGGAAAAAAATGCTATATATTTGGTACAAATTCAAAAACTTGAAAACAGAATCTTTAGCTGACAGCAGCAACACAACGGAAAATATTAAGAGAAGCCGAATATGTATACCAAGACATTTTTTTTGTTTTTACTTGTGTTGGGTAAGTGTTTGTAAGAAGAAATTTCAATCTGTCTGATATTGAGTTGATCCTGAAAACGTGTATGCGTTACTTTATTTGATGTTCCGTTAGTAAGATTGTAACGTCAAAAAAATCTTTCACGGTTTCGCGACCAGATGACCAGATGGAATAGAAAATTGGGTCAATCTTTTTTTTTTAACTTTAGAATTTGGGCAAGGTGAAATAGCAGACAAACTTTATGAGGATTATCAAAACAGAATAGACGTGAATAGCAATGGTAAGGATTTTTTTTGTACACACGGAAATCGTTACCATTAACGAAGGAACAATTGAAAAGAGAACACCCAGATTCAGAGTTAATTTAGGATTTTGTTACAGATTCTAATGTTGAAATTTCTTTCCACTTTTACTTATAAATTGTTTTAGAATTAGCGCAAGGTAATATCAATAGCCCAATGGAAGAGCCAGAATTACCTGAAGGTACAATCAACGGAGGAGTAGAGTGGCCAAAATCAGTTGAAGATGATATCAACAGGATACTTGAAGAACCTTATGTCTCACAAGATGATGACAATTCCGGCCGTAAGGCTTGTTGTTCTTTAACAATGTGTCTTTGATACTCACAGACAGAGCTATTTACAATCGTTTTTATTTAGGAAAAAATATTCAAAGCGTAAATAAGAGGTTATTGCAAAAGCATTTCGGTAATGAATCCACGCGTAAGTATTCTTCTTTCTTTTTTGGATTTTCATTCTCATTGAAAACGTCTTTTTTTCTTTCGTACTTCAGAATGATTTTATAATAGATTTGTCAGTCCATAGAAAAATTCCTTAGAAAGTTTTTGGTGATCTTTAAAGATACACACCACTCACCAGCATATCGTTTAGACGTTATATAGACGTCTTAACTTATAAACATATAGACGTCTTAACGTATAATGTCGTTAAAACAACATCGTGTGCTTTCTGGGTAATTATTGGAAACATTGAATCTCATGTTCCGTAAGTTTCGTGTTTCATATGAATCATTTCATTTTAGTAAATTCCGGAGAACTTTATGAAGGAGATATCAATCTGAACGACTTTGATGTTGCCGTTTTAAAAGGCGTAATTCAAAATGACGCAATCATTGGTTCCCATTACAAGTGGCCATCAACGATTCCATACGTGTACGCAAGTAACATAGGTAAATTATACGCTATTAAAGATCGAACTCGAGTTTTATATTTCTCAATATACCGTATTTTCTCGAATAAATGCAGGGTTTTTTATCAAAAAATCAACAATTTCTAAAGGGCCCTTATCTGAGAGGGGCGTTTATTGAAAACATCGAATTTTGGAGGGTGCAAATAAGGGCGTTTATTTATGAAAGCAGTAAAGGTTGTAGTTGAGATATAGCATGAACGTATAAAAAGAGAAAAACTTCTAAGGCCTTTCATTACTATTATCAGAATCTTTCATGTCGGTATTCCATTAATATAAACCTAGCCTCTCGTTTCACTGGATTTTTTTTTGATGGGCGGGTTTATACAAATGTTTATGCCTCACACGTTGTGGAAATCAAAGAAATTAGAAGACATATGAATTGCATATAAATCTGCGACTTTCTTTAGTACTTCAAAACTACTACTATTCTAAATATTGAGTGGGCGTTTACAGCGAATTTTGACCAGTTATATAGAATTTAGTGCATCGTGTTTGAATGGAAAGAAAGGCCTGACTGATGCATGTAAAGGTACAGGAAAATGAATATATTTTTCGTCGATTATGAAAGTTCCAGGGTTTAAGCTGTAGGAGGGTCATGTTGAGGTCATGGGGAATCAAATTGGCTACAAATTAAACCCATTGTGAACTATATTCACACGAATAAACGTAATATCTCGAAATTCATATCTGGTTGGTTGTTACGATCGTAGGAGCCAATAGCAGCATGTCTGTTTTGCTGCACTTGTGGGGGTTTCAAAACTGCTTTTGTTAAAATTTCAAAAACTCTAGGAGAGCTTTAGTTCGATAAATTTATAGAAGTTGTAATTCCTTCTCTTTTTATACGTCCATGGTTATAACCTCCCTTATTAAAAAGCTTTGCTTTGTGGATTCTCTTTATATAACTGTCGAGGAAAAAACAAATAAGGATTCACAAATTGTTTTTATCAACGTTTGATTGTTTCAACAGATCAGAAAACAAGAATTAAGATTGAAGAGGCATTCGAGGAATACAGGCAGAAAACATGTTTGAGATTTCGAAGAAGAACAAATGAGCATGACTATATCCGTTTTATCAAGAAGGATGGGTAAGTATACGTTTTTATATCACTTTTTCTCTGTTTCAGTTTGCTCTCCATCTTTTAATATTCTCCTGAATGACAGAAATATCTACCTTCGCTGTTACCTTCACTATCATATATAAGAATGTCTAAATTGTCTTCTAATAATAACTAAATGAAAGAATGTACGGAACGTGCATTTTAATTTGATGATGGTCAAAAATATATCCACAACAGACTACCGACGTGAGAAGACTGAATTTGTGTGTTTGTCTATTCACGAATTCCAGCGAGGGTTTTTATTAAACAAATGTAACTTTTATAACTCGTTTCTTGTCGATAATAAGCAAAAAATGTCCCGTTTTGCTATTTTTACTTTAGTGTTATGTTTTGTCCTCGGATTGTTTTTTCCTTGTTGGACAAATCTAGTCGATGCTTCGTTTTTTGACAGATTATAGTTTTATGTTGTTTATAAAATAAAGCATTGATTCTTGTTTAGATGTTGGAGCAGCGTGGGAAAACGAGGAGGTGTGCAGGAAATATCCATAGGTTCTGGTTGCGAGTACAAATCCACAACTGTGCACGAGGTAATTATCTTCCCCTACTCTTCCACCTTGAGAAATCATGAGGGGTGAGAATAGAATGTTGTAAATGTATCAGTTTTTGGTTATTACGGTAGCATTCTAAGGTTGTTTTTGACGAACTTTAAAAGAAATATTGTCCCATATTATCCTTATTTCAATTTCCAAGATTTTTCTTAAAACTTCAAATAAACCGCCAATAAACCATACACTGGGCGTTTATTGGGGGCATGGGCGTTTATTTGCCTCGCCGACGTGCTATCCAGGGCGTTTATTTGTTCATAAGCGTTTATTCGGATGTGGACATTTTATCGGACGTTTATGGTATTTTTAATATCAATGCTTACAACTTCACCTTATTCGGCTGCTTGTCATGTTATAATCATAAAAGTAGAAACATAAAAAATACCCAATTCATTACTGAGCGCTGAGGGAAATGTCTTGATGATTTTAGATCTACCAGCATAATGATCATTCATCTTCTACTGCTGTTTAGGAATGGAGCACAACTTCAAAAAACAGGATCGCGTAAACAGCTACAATCATCCATATGATTTTGACAGCGTAATGCACTACCCCAAGTAAGTTCAGATTTATTAATTTTCAAGCTGCAGCTGATAATGTCGAGATGGTAATCAAGCTACGAATAGCTTAAACTGTTTTTGATTAATAGATTAATTTTCTTATGAATATGATAAATCCAACATTTTTAGAGATGCCTTCAGCATTAATGATCAAAACACAATAGAAGTTATTGGCAATCCTAACCGAAACCTCGGCCAACCATGGGAAGGTGGACTATCAGTTATTGATGTCAAACAAGTGAATACCCATTATCAGTGTAACGGGGTCAGCACAACTGTCCGCCCCACAACCAAATCAACTGTCACTCCTATTACTCGCTGTGGTAAGGATTCCTGTCTTTTATCTGGAACTATCAGCTTGTGATAAACTACTCAATCATTTCCCAATCACTAACCGAGAAACATTGATGTTCATAATCTTTGATAATTCAAACTTTTATGTATCAATCTCAAATTTTCACAACTAGCAACAAAAGTGCTTAGATTAGATCAAAAAACATAGTAGAAAAAAATTAATGCCTTCAATATTTTTCTTTTTTTTAGCTTTACCTTACAGTAAGTATATTTCATTTTCTTGATTATCATTCTCTTCTTTTTGTGAACACAACTGTCAACTGTGTTCCTTTACACGTGTTTAAGAGGTAATAGCAGTGAGCCCACTCCAGCCTTCTAAACTTATGTCATTAACCCTCTTTAATCATTCTATCATTTTATATTATGCCTAGGCTGTAAGGATAAATTCTCTTTTTGCAAACTCATTGCTCGTGGAGGATTTTGTGGGCTATGCTGGACAAGGCAAAGTTGTCCGTTGTCTTGCGCTGGTCCTGACAAGAAACAACATTGTCTCTACTGGAAAAAAAAAGGATATTGCAATGGAGGCCGCTATCAGAAGTTCATGGCCATTAACTGCAAGACATCATGTGGTTTCAGTAACTGTTAAAAAATCAACAATTGCCATCGGTACTGATATAACCAAGTAATCATTAAGTTGTATTGTGCAACTTAACTTTAGCATTTTGACTTGTATATCTAACTTTTGTGTTCGTGTATATTTGAATAGTATTATGACTTAACTTGATTTATTCATAAATATTCAGACGCCTTTAACTACCTGGGTTTTTTTATTTTCCTTCAGAGCTTGTGATTGACAAGAGTTAAATGCTTTACAAAACGTATTTCAAGTTTTATATCTGGTCAGCAAAATATCGGGTCCTTTTTCTATTATCCTGTTTTCCAGTCTGTTGTTTGACATTTGCTTTGGTAGTTGCAGCTTCTAGCTGTTAGTGATAACTGTTATAATACAGACTTTCTGGTATCTGCCACATTTTGTAGTAAACTCTGCCACTGATTATTACAAAGTCTGGCAATTATAACAGTGTGGCATAACATAACAAGTTAAAAATCTTCTGTGAACATTGTAGATGTAAATAAAAATGCATAATCATAGAAAAAATATATTCATATCTGACCGACAATAGAGAAAGTATTTCAAAGTTGAGAAAAAACTATTTAGTATATATAAAGTCACGGTGAAAGATTTTTGTGTACCTGTTAAATTTCATCGTGAAGCAGGTGTTCTCCAGTGTAACAAACCATACTTATTGTGGGACCTGGCTTACCTCATGTCCCGTTTTTACGGCCTGAGAAAATAGTCTGTGGAGATTTGACGTCCAACGTTTCAAAAATAACGCCAACAAAGATCGGTGTAAAAGGCAGCCCCTTTTTAAAAGACACAATACGGTATTTATTTTGTTTTTCGTTGCAAGAAAAACTTTTATTGCGTGACCTTAGAATGTCACGATGTTGCACTATGCAGCCTCTTTATGAGATAATTTAGAGAAACAGATTATTCATTGGGCGAGCAGAGGTCGTTTTTAGAGTGTACCAACTAAATTTTACTAACGTAAAAAAAAACATACTTGCATTATTATAATTCAATACGCCCTTTTACGAATAATAACCAAAATCAGGGATTTGAATTTTGTTCTTCTAAAATTACTTTACTCTATGTGTGCATCTGAGTATATGTGGAGAGATGAAGTTCTACAACTTATATTACAATTCAGTTTCACAATTCTGTTGTGATCCAATGACATCTTTCAAAATAAATCAGAGCAAAGAAACGTATATGAAATCAACCCAATGTAGCTAAAGAAGTGTCCCGTTTATAAGATGAGTAACAAATGAAGAACGTAACACATCTATAGTGATGTAGTCGGCAAATAAATATAAACAGTATATTACTAAAAAGTAATCAGAAATACAAAAGCCATAAATAATGAGCCCTGTTAGAAGAAAATCACTGTTAAAGGCATATCCAACTATTTTGATTTAGTGGGGCCCACGAAATTCATAATTTAAGCGAGAGAATATTCAAACAGAGAGTACTAACTTTTTTTCACGGTGTATTTTCTTCTTAAACAATACAACGATGTTTATACTAAACAATAATGGCTGTTACAGAAAAATATGGTTTTTATGAAAAAGTTCTGTTAAAAGTTTAATGGAGTGTCTGTGAGGATTGCTAAAAAAGATAGATGGAACCAAGAAAGGTTCTACAGAATTGCGCAGAACATAACTAAAAATATTAAAGAATACTTTTTTATATCTTTAAAATGATTTTTTGTTATTTTTTATTTATTAATGCTTACCCAGGATAGAACTGTTATCCACGAGAATCCTGTGTAAGAGGCCCTAGACCAATAAAACCCCTATTCGCGATTCGGAACCCGTATGTTTGCTTCCCCCACTCAACTAGACAACCCCTTAGACATCAATCCCGCTTTCAAGCTAAGTGGATTAATTCACACTGTTATACTCGCTGGCATTACTTGGTCATGATTTAAACCCTGACCTTCCGCTCTAGGCCTCCAGTCGATTAGTATCAAGGTTTACTTTTTGCAATCACTCGTTCATAGTTTGAGTAGTTTTATTAGTGTTAGTGCTGCCTAAAATGAAGAAAAACGTGCGTAAGACACAGTATAAAAAAACTAAAAAAAGACGTCCATTCCGCTAGCTACATACCGAACTATTATTTCAAGATACTGAAATTTTCTCAGCAGCTCAATCAGTAACATTCAAGGTAAGAAAATTCTTAATACTTTATAAGTGACACAGTATTAGCAGTATTATGCCTTGACCAAAAACTTTCCAGCATGAGGACGAAGAACCAAATGTAATTTTGGATAAGGTAAAATATACGTTATCTCTCTATCTTTTAGTCCCCCACCCTCCTCCTCCCTGCTGGCTGTCCCTCGCTTTGCTTTGCCAGTTTAAATTTCACGAATTCCCTGGTGATGAAAATACAAATTTCTGACATTAGTTTCTGATAAAATTTTCCTTTGGTGTCTAAAAAATGCAGGTATATACAGTATGGATATAATATGTCAGGCAGAGAAGACTTCTGACGTTTGGGGAAGATAGAGACACTTCGTTTTGCGCTCAATCTGTGATTCATTGGCAAAGGAGGTTTGAATATGATAGGGGAAATACGTTCGAAAATGCAAAAAAATAGACTTTTGTTTTCTTAAAGAGCATTTTGAATTTCCTTAAATGGATTCATCACGAGGATTCAGTATACCATCACTAACGACTAAGGATTTCGCGAAATTTATGAAATTAGATTTCCCCGGAAAGTTCAATTTATTGAAATTTGCAAAATTAAATTCCTGCAAAAATGGATTTTTTCTGACTCAGAAAATTGAATTCCTGCAAACTTTCGGGCATATAAACTTTCAGGAGAAAGCACCCTTCAACAAATAAATTTTAAGCAATTAATTTCACAAAATCAGTATTTGTCCACAAAAACTTTTCGATGGTAAAGTTAAGGCCAAAAGAAACTTTACGCATCCCCGTAAGATAATTAAGTTTCACAAAGAGTCAGTGCCTTTTTTTTTTTTTTGATTCATTCATTTATTCAACTGAATACAAAAAAAAACCGTTTTCTTTTTATTTATTTTTCCAATGGTGTGCAGTTAAAAACGCTTGCCATTACCCTGCCATGTCGTCGTGTAATTGACTCAAATATATCTGTTAAAAGCCTGTTCCTTCGCCGATTCCTGACCTAGAAGTGCTCAACAACCTCCCGTAGATTTTAAGTAATTTCAATTTTTTTTCTTTTCTTGATACTTATATATTTTTTATTAATTTTTTTAGGCCAGGGGTTGGAGGTATCTTTATCAGGTATTCGATACCTGGATATTGGCTGCTTTATCAGAATTTGTCAGAACTCGCCTTTATCGGATCTACTCAGCTTCATCACAGAATTATGATTTTACCATTTTATAATTAGTGTTATCAGATTTTTAAGATGTTCAAATGATTTCCATTTTGTAGATTTTTTTAAAAATTATGCTGACGGTCAGGTTATACACGTACCTTTAGGGTCAGATTTCAATAAAAATTGTGTTATTAACACTAAAAACAAAACGCGTGGGGTGTCCGCTTCTTGTCCACGCCAAAGAAGCAGAGCCACTGTCTTGCTGTCTTTTTGTCCCGCTAAAGGCTTTTTTACACGCTGGAGGGGGTATGTCACAGGCGTGATAACGTTACATTTTCATAATAGCAGTGGCAGTCGAAAATAATTTATTCAAACGGCCTTGATTAAAGGCTTGAAGCCGATCGTTTACTAGAAAACGATGAAACACGATATATCGAGTGATGAAAATGTTAAAATTACATCTACATATGTTCAATATATGTCAACTTTCCTGCTTCCTGTTTATAAGGTGCTAAAACGATTTTTTCAGTTGTGTTTATGTTCATTGTTTGTAGCTGTGGTGCGGATTATGCAGATAATCGATAAACCAACTTATTAATCGATTGAGTTGCACGAAAACACTTTATTACGGCTTAAAAGCGATATACACGATAAGAGGGCGATTTTTGAGAAAACTGCAGGTGTTAGCGATAACCCCTGTAGTGGTAACCCCCTAGAAACTTTAAAATGGCCACAAATGCAATTTTTCTTATTTCATTGGTATGACGTAAAAAATTGTAACCACACTTGATGAAAAAACATTTGTTTTCGGCATTTCATGAATAATTAATGACTCCAAACTATGCCTTTCTTACCAAAAAGTGCGTGATCAACGTGCTTTTGGAACGCTTGTGGCGAATAGAGGGCTAGCAAGACATAAAAATCATCTGGAAGTCTTTCTCAAAACTTTGTAGTGTCTTTTAAACGTAAAAACTCACATCTGATTTTTTTGACATTTTTGACATTTTTACCACCTTAGCACGCAAAACAAGTAAAAATATTTTGTTTTCCGCAAAAGTCCAACTTTTAAAGCGTTTTTGAATGCTTGGCCATGGTCTACGGTCAAACTTGTCGATTTCGAAATATTTGATTCGATAAATTTGATCGTTTATTTTCTAATTCGTTTCCCTCAGACGAAAATAACCTCATTTATTTGTTACAACACAACCACCGCTGCTTTAGTACATTTGCTGCATTTTCCCTGAACGACAAAACAATTGCTGCGAATCGAAGATTCTAAAATCTTTTACTTAACTTTGAGAAGTATTCGATGAAGTAGGAAGTAACGGCCAAAACGAAGCGGATTGCCTTATTGGCCAGTTTACCATTCGCTTTACACTTAAGTATATGTTTTAGAACCTTTGAGATAAGAGTGACAGGTGGGACCAGTAGATCATTTTCATTTTTCCAAAAAACTGATAAACCATCAACATTCTTTGTACCCGGACAGTAAAATTTAGATTTAAATCTTGTGGTTTTTCTGTTATCCTGGTCAGCAAATCTGTCGATGGTAAATAGGCCCCAGAACGAATTCAGTAAGTCAAAAAACTCTATTGTTATCTCCTAGCTGTCTGTATCTCGGTAGTGGCTTTGTTTGTCTGCATAAGATATATCTTCTCTCGGGACCCATTGAATTTCAAAGTTTATAGAGTGATCTCGGCAAATATCAAAAACCTCTTCTCCAAGTAGTTGTAACTCAGGTTTTGCGCTTCCAGATTTCACAATAATCGAACAGGCACAATTGTCAGTTTTCCATAAGCTTTCCATACAAAAGAAAAGAAAAGGAACGAATGGCGTAAAATTCGCGCCGTGTACATTGAGTCCACAAAAAAGCGGGTCTCTAACTTTTAGGAAGGATATCTTTTGTTCTTTTCGCTTATTTTTTGCAGTTTTTACACCAAATGAAATATAATTTTTTGTCCCTTTTTTACTTAAAAATTTTCGCTCTTTGTTGCACTGTTAGCTGAATGATTAAATAAACTTACAAGTTTTCCTGCTTATGAAGAATTTTGACAAGGCGTTGGGAATATGAAATTATTAAAACATAAAAAAGATTTTAAGCTCACTTTACACAATGATTACAAAATTGGTGATCTTTACAGAATTTCGTGGCACAGTACCACGCTGAGCAGTAATTGCAACGAAATAAAAGGTTAATGGCTCATTAAAAGTCCGGTTTATTGATCATTAAGGAGTTAATGACCGTATCGAGTGAAAAAGTTCTTCGTATTTTCTTAAACAAAAAATACCACAAATGAAAAAAATATATTTTCAGAATCCTTAAAAAAATTTCTTTCCAACGGTATAAAAATCGCATTGATTTGATAAAGATTTAAAAAGTTATATGCTTTTAAAACTAGGGGCCCGTTTTTTTGTGGACACACTGTAGAGTGTTTTAGCTTTTCTGACGTAAAAAATTGTTTGAATGATATAAAAGAACTGTTCTTTTTACTATTGTTATGATGATTATCATAAAGGTAAGTTGCTTAACCTGTTTCACTAGCATCAGAGATAATTATAACAGGAATATCCTACGAAGTTCAATGTTTTATATTATGATCAGACAGATTTTTCTTCTAATAGAGTAGCTCAAGCACAGATTCGTTATATTAAGACAAAGTTAGTCTGGCGTCCCAAGACACTCTAGATTCAATTACACTATACAGTGTGTCCACAAAAAAGCGGGTCTCTAACTTTTAGGAAGCATATCTTGTGTTCTTTTCGCTTATTTTTTGCGGTTTTTACATCAAATGAAAGATAATTTTTTGCTCTTTCGAATCCTATGTCCCTTTTTTACTTAAAAATATTTTATAGGTATCTGTAACAGATTTTAGCATGAGAACATGCAATTAAATAGATAATGATCAATTAACGCTTGCTTGAATTGGAATTAATGACTCGAGTAATATGAAAAGTCATAAAAAAATAAGTGATTGTTGTAAAGTTGTACAAACTTTTTTACAAACGTAAATGATTTCGTTGCTAGAGACCTTTGACAAAGGTAAGAAGAATAAAGGATAACCTATGAATAAAAACTAAATATTCAATTACATTCAACGTGTCCGCCGTTTCTTTGAATACAAAGCTTTACCCTGTTTCTCATTTCAGTAAACGAACGTCTTATCGTTGGTTGGTGCTGTCTCAATAAATTCACTTCGTCCACTATTCTTCTTCTCAATTTAGTCGGATTGAAAAAATGAGGGCCAATAATTTTCCTATTGCCACAAAGGCAAACCCAAACATGAAGCTTTTCGCGCGAATTACTCTTCTCAAATTTAAAATTTGGAGGAGGCTGACCGTTTGGCGCGTAGCAGCGGACGTTTTGTGTGCTGACCTTACCACACATATGGAAAACAGCTTCATCACCGATCACAATATTTGGGACAAAACGAATATTATGTGCTTGCTGCTGAAACCACTGACAAAATCGTAATCTTCTTCTAAGATCACCATTTTTAAGCTCCTGTACGATGTGGATTTTTGTACGCGTGCCATTTTAAATCTTTATTGACAATATTGTTGAAAGAACTTTTGGACAGTCCAGTCGGGTTGTTCCTACACGAAACGTCTTGTGGTTGTTGTATCATCAGCTGCCTGACTTGCTGGATATTTTGTTGTGTTCTAACAGTTTTTCTTCTGTCACTTCTTTCTGTGTTTAGGTTATCACTTGTTCCATCATTGTCATACTTCTTGACATTTCTCTGAATTGTACTTCTTGAAGGTGGATTTCTGCCAGGAAAACGCTGTCTAAAAGCTCCAATAACTTTTTGCTTTATGAAATTTTCTCACGATGAACGCTCTTTGTTGCACTGTTAGCTGAATGATTAAATAAACTTACAAGTTTTCCTGCTTATAAAGGATTTTGACAAGGCGTTGGGAATATGAAATTATTAAAACATAAAAAAGATTTTAAGCTCACTTTACACAATGAATAAAAAATTGGTGAACTTCACAGAATTTCGTGCTAAACGTAGCACGGTAGCATCCTGAGCAGTAATTGCAACGAAATAAAAGGTTAATGGCTCATTAAAAGTCCGGTTTATTGATCATTAAAGAGTTAATGACCGTATCGAATGAAAAAGTTCTTCGTATTTTCTTAAACAAAAAATACCACGAATGAAAAATTATATTTTCAGAATCCTTGAAATATTTTCTTTCTAACGGTATAAAAATCGCATTGATTTGATAAAGATTTAAAAAGTTATATGCTTTTAAAACTAGGGGCCCGTTTTTTTGTGGACACACTGTACAAACGCCTTGTCTTTAATTGAATTATGCCACCGATGACGAATTTCATTGAAATTAATTTACCACAAAAACGTGCCAGAGTTCTGGCTGTAGTATACGGTAATGAATTTAAAATCATTTGTAAAGAACGAAAAACAGAATCAATATATTTCCTGGGTGTCTAACAGGTAGCTATATAGCGTTCTCTTAGCTATATAAATTCACTTCACACCCACACCACACACATAATATGGAGTAGAGAGAGACCCTGGCTGTGGTGGCGGTTTCTGTACTTTTAAAAAGTGTTGGGTGGTGTCCTGTCTTGTGTTGACTTAAGACTTGTTTATTCTCCTAATTTTGTTTCAAAAACCAAAAAAACATGAATGAAAATTTACATAGTGGATAATGATGGTTATTGGGGGATGACAAAAATTAAACTTAAAAAAACAGCACCCCTTATACACAATTTGGACTAATATTTACAGTCAAATAAATCAAAGAAAATAATTGATATTGATATGAAACTTGATATTGGGTAATCTCTTTTCCGTGAAGGAGCGTAAGCCGCCAATCTTTTCTTGTTGTTTTGACTATATCGGTGTATTAACCGATTCGTTTATGCACTAAAAATTCTATTTTTTCCTAATACACTCTTATAATTTTAACCAAAAATATGACAATATGATGGAGTTTCTACTGAACTTGTCAGAGCAAATCCGAAAATAAAAGACTTTTTATCATTTTATTTTGATAAAAATGATCCAAAAGAAAGAAAGGAACTTAACATTTCCACTTAAGATTGTTAGCTTTCCCTACCAAATCGTGTTGAAGACAATGACTTCATGTAACAGACTTTACAAATCTTTTGCATTTTTATGTAAAAATTCATTCCTTCACAGGTGCGTCAATTTCTTTCAGGCTTTACTGTATATATACCAAATATATACTTCAAGGTGGTAAGAAAATTTCACTGGAAAAAAATGGATTTCACGTGTTCTTAAAATGAAATTCTTGTGAAAGGAAAGAATACTTTTTGCCTCAATGTCTGTCAACGTATGCATGGTAATATTTAATTAAAAAAAAAGACTAATTATTTGCCCCATTAAGTACGTTACTTAGTCTATCGACTAAGAGTTGCGTTTTTCTGCCCATTCCGAATTGGTTATCATTGGTTAGTATTTTTTTCCAATAATGTTTTTTATATCAATGGTTTCGATGATAATATATAAAATTACGTTAAATTTTATAAAAGCTTTCAGAAAATCTGAAAAAGTATTTTCTTGTATTATTTAAGTGTGTCATTTTATATGGAGCAGTTGGTCGTCTTCCAACAGCTTTTGAATTGTTTATCTTTTATTACGGTAGCAGCGAAAGCGAATACCGTATTAAAACACCCTTGGACAACTACTACTACTACAGTTTAACTACAAATATCTCTTGAACATTAGAAATTAAGCCATGATTTTGCTGTTAGTATCATTTTTCTTTCTTTCAGAAGATAAAGATGAAGTATACAATGCTGGTTGTTTTACTTGCACTTGAGCTTTCCATAGGTATGTTTATTATCATCCTGGACTAGCATTATTCAAAATAAGTATTAATCCTATACTAACTGAATATGAGGGCATTACCGGAGAATATTGACTGACGTCAAAGTAAAGCTGCCGGACTTATTGAAAGTGTGACACTTAATTAAAGTTAATTTTATATTACCTGACTTTTGTGTAATTTAATGCACACTTTAGCAATTAGACAGGAAAAAAATCACTCCATATACAGCTGGCCTTAATTTTTTGGCAACTTAAGTCTCACGTTTTTATATTTCTTATATAAGAAAGGTGTATAGCACAAAGTCGTTTTCCTGAGGTGCTGGTTATCCATTAGTCACAAGTACACACACCCTATCATAGGTCCTATTATTGTAACATGATTCTTTGATGCACTTGTTGTTCAACTAAAGTTCAATTCCTAAGCCCCCTGACTGACTTCTGTTTTGAAATTAAAAATCTCGCTTATCATTTTCCTTTCGCGTGGTTAAAAATGGTCCTAAACGGTGGTAGGTTGATATTTGCTTTTGCTTTTGATATTATGTTTTCTTGCCCTTATGTGATCCTATGTAAAATACAAAATCGAAAATATATCGTAATAGTGAAAAATGTATTCGTAGTTTCAGGTTGCGTTCAGCTTTACAACAGCGGCAACAGAGGATGTCTTAGGCATATCCCAAACCAAAGTGTACTGCAACAGGCTGGGATGCTTATATTGGAGGATCCCATACATGTGATAATTTGAGGAAAAAAGCAGATGCAGCATGCACGGATAATGAAAATGGAAGATGGCGTGTCCCATTTGGTGCTTTCCTAGTGGTGAGTATTTTAAGCTGCAAATATGATACTTAACAATTGCTTGATGCAAGTACTTTGAATACAGTGAAGCTATAAAAGGCGATCATCACTATTTTAGCTGGGTTAAGGAGATCGAGGTTACTCGATGACTCGTTGTATAAACTGCCCATGCAAGTTGCAAAAATTATTAAGCGCCTGGGAAAAATAGAGTTAATAGAATTCAAAAAGTAAATAGCAATACTAACATTACTGAAAACATCCATCGTTCCCTGTATTGTTCTCTGTAGAGTGCATTTGGAAAAAAAATGTGCCCAAAAATCTATTTGGTACATCTTTAGAACTGTTGTGCCACGAGTCTATGAAAGCATCGCAAATTTATGTTACCACAAAAAATGTCCTCAGTGTAAAGGTTTATCCAATTTCAAATCATGGACAAAGTCTAAGTAAGCGCTGACCTTTAAGCCGTAAGGCTCTTGTTTGTTTTTGTTAAAATATATCGTTTAAATATATACACAGGAAAAGGTTTTTCGTGATGAAATTAAGAAGTGTTATTAACTAGTTCTTGCTAAATAATCCTTGTTTTACGGCAGATGGTCTGTACACATTGATTAGAGGTGGATGTCTCGCACAAATACCTTTAATGTATAAGAAAAAGCCAGTTCACTGTGGTTTCTTACTCCACTTGCTCTCCTGTTCTTCGCACATATTCCAGTTGCCACTCAACTGAGCCTGCGTCACTGTTCAAGTAGTTTTTTAGTGACTCTCTCGTTCCCTTTGCTTCTACAGTATGCCGAGAGCCTCGAACATTGGTAATCCGTGATAAACAACCTTGAGCATCTGTAGCTGCAATTTTTCTCCATTCACCCTCTTGTATGCGTCCAGAGCTATCTTCTGAATCCACAAAACCGGATGGGCAGTACATGGCGTTTTCAGTTTGACGAAGATAATTGTGTAGACAAATAGCAGCCATAAGATACCTGGTTACATTTTCACGAGAAGCTCGAATTGGACCACGAAACAATCGCCAACGAGCGACAAGTATGCCAAAGGTATTTTCAATCACTCGACGGGCTCTTGAAAGCCTGTAATTGAAGATTCGTTGTTGTTCAGACAATACCCCTGAGTACGGTCGCATCAGCCAACTTTTTAGCGGGAATATTTCATCTCCAACGAGATAAAAAGGGAGCTTTTCCATTTCAAATCAACACAGCATCTTCCGGTACGCCCAGAGATGCATCTTCAAATCGTTGGCCCATTTCAGAATTTAGTAAAACGCCGCTGTCGTTGTTACCTCCATACTGTCCAACGTCAACCATTGTAAAGTTATACCGTACATCGCAAATGGCAAGCAGAAACGAGTCTGTAAAAGCCCTTGTAATTGTAATCTCGCGTCCCAGATCCTTTCTGACAATCCATTGCGATATGTTTTCCATCTATAGCACCCAGAACATGAGGCATATTCCACAAATCATGAAAACTGTCACTAATATTCTTCCATTCAAAGCTGTTAGTCAGTAGTTTTAAATAAATTGGTGCCAAAAGTCCATGCAGTGCCTCACACACTTCGCTTAATATTTTAGATATGGTTGCTCTTCCAATTCGAAAAGAGTAACCCAGCAGTAAAATGCTGGGAGCATCCTGTTGCCAAATATCTCAAAGTGATAACCAACCTTTTCTTGGCTGGAATGGATTTTCCGAAGTGCGTGTCTCGCTTTTGAATGATGGGAAATACGAGCTGGTATAGATGGTCGAATCTTTCTTTTGTCATGCATATATACATGTGAAGAAAATACTAGTTTTCAACATTGCTGGATCCGTATAAAACACTGTTGCTATGCCTCAGTCGGTTGACAAATTTGAAAAATCAACTTATCTTTACCTGAAATGATATTCACGATCTTTTAAACGTAATTCTTAGAAAAGTCTGTTGTCTGTCGTTTCATTACAACATAAACAGTTGCTAAGAGTAAGACTTTTCTTTGTTGCTTCTCTGAAACCATTTTTCGCAAGAGAGAAATACTTATGAATTTTTCTGTGACATATATTAGTTTATAGTTTATAGTGGGAACTAAGAGATACATGCAAGTTGTGTAAACGTATTTTAATCGTGTTAATCGTAATCGTGATAATCGTGATAAACCCTTGGTGGGAAACAGGCTTTATAAAATGTCCTTTTGCACCATGTTTTTAACAACGAAAATAATTAATAACTTTTGAACGAAAAAAGATTTTTTTTAAAATTCTAAAAGCCTTTTTCTAAATTTTCAAGCCTTTAATATGTTAACATATAAAAATGAAAAATGAAAAATTAGACGAAACTTCCCCTTTTATTTATTTATATATTAAGAAACAGAAACCTGAGTTCTACTAAATAAATTCAAGTATCGCGCCCACGCGAGATGAACTCTCCACCGTAGACTATTTATCATCAATATTACATAACTTAGAAGAAAATTCCTTCAAAATGGAGGTCTATTTCGCAAACTTCTATTCGAATCTATATGTCACGTTATTACTCCATTCGTTGGGCATATTTTATGGAATAGTTTTATAATGGTTTGTGTAGTATTGCTTCAGTACTGCGAAAATGTTGAAAAGGAACCTTTTGGATGCTGTCTTTTATGATCAAATTTATCGTAATTCAGCCACCGATAAAAGAGGAGAAGCATCATCAGATGAACGGAAATTGGGAAATCTTCAGAGGAAATTAGATTTGGGTAAAAAGGATTTCGAAAAACTTCTCTTTCGATCTGGTTGCTCATTATCTTCTAAATTACGAAGCACTCTCATCTGGAAATTTAAAGAAAACGGATTCGTTGTTTATAAACAAGTTAAAAAAATCATTCAAGACTTCTTAACTCAAGTGCAAAGAAAAGGCTGCAGTCGAGAAACGCCTATGCCACATCCATTTCTATGCTCCTGTGGTTGGCTCTTTCTTCATCCAGCAACTTTACCTTGTGGACATACCATGTGCAAACATTGCATAGACGAGTCTATGTTGTGTAGTGAATGTGGATACACACTAGACACACCTTGTACACCAAGCACATTCTTGCAAGAGATAATTTGCCAATGGTTTAAAACTGATCACCAGGCTTTGTTACTAAAGAAAGAAGCAAAGAACCATTTAGAGAACAAGGAATATCTAAAATCTTTGAATAGCATACAAAAAGTATTACAAATAATCACTGATGATAGTATGGCATTAAACATTCGATCAGAGATTTATACAAACCTGAAAGATTACAGAAATGCTTTAAGAGATGCGGAGTTATCTTGCAAAATTAATCCTTCTAATGGCAAATTGCAATTTCAACGTGGAATTTCTTATTGTAACGTTGGGGATTTAAATAATGCAATTGATGCATTTCAGTTATGTTTAGAATTAGAGCCAGATAATCTTGCATTGTCAAATGCAGTAGTAGCAAGTATAGATAAAATCCTTGCACCACAAGACTTTGTAAAATCAGAAGATGTTAAAGAAAGACTTGAAACTCTTGAATCGCCAGATGTAACAGATTCCGAAAGTGATGAAACGGCATGTGAAGAATCTATGAACAAAGTAACAGAATTTTGTACCCAAAATACGCAAAGTTCATCAAAAAACTTGGTGTCAGATAACTTAAATCCTTGCAGCTCTAAACTAGAATCAAGTTCTTTGACAGAATCTAGTGAATCAAATATATCAGATGGCATCAAATATGAGGAACAACATAAAAATAGGGGTGAAACCAGTCCTTGTAAAAATGAGAGCCAAAATGACAATGTTGAGTTATTACACGGTGTTCCGATAAACTTGATCAAAGAAGATGATTTTGAGTGCAAATTGTGTTATGAGTTGCTATATAAGCCTGTTACCACTCCCTGTGGTCATGTTTTTTGTAAAAATTGTTTAATCAGAACACTTGATCATAACCCGTCTTGCCCAATATGTAGAGTTTCTTTGAAGGATTATATGGCTGACCAACTCAAGCCTGAAACTAGCCTCATATTGACAATCATGAAAATTTATTTCAAAGAGCAATTTCTGGAAAGGGATAAACTTTATAGGGAACGTCTTGAAGAACTGTCAAGGTATGTATAAATGTTGCAGTTAGACTTAGTTGCAGTGCCCTCCCAAAATGATTATCTTGCCTTGCAAAGAGCGAGTTCAGAACATAATGAATTATTCTTTTGAAACCAGAAATTATTACAGGTTTATGGAACAGGTCAATAATAGTTCTGGGAGTGAACTGCAACATTTTGATTGTCAAAAAAATAAGCTGTTTATGCGAATTCCTAAAATGATACATATTTTGGTAGCACATATTTGATGTTAATTTGATCTTAGGGTTGGAGTGGATGAAGAAGTTGAAATCCCTATATTTGTATGTTCAATAGCATTTCCGTATGTATCATGCCCTCTACACATCTTTGAACCAAAGTATCGTATGATGGTTCGTGAAAGCCTAGAATCTGGCTCTAAGAAGTTTGGTATGTGTATACCAAAGCCTGGCCGCACCGCGGACAATGAATTTTCTGATATAGGTGAAGTTCTTGGTGTTTATATCTTTTTGGATCTGTTTTCTTTGTTTATACTTATAGGGCATAGCAGGGCCATCAGCTCTTGTTTGGAAACCTTTTTTCATCCAGAGAATACTACAGAAAAGTGTTGAAATAGACGTTTTAGTGCTTCTACAATCAAAAAAAATTTCTTGGTGAAACCTCGTTCCCCCATGGTGGGAGCAATGAGAAGGAAGTAGATCTTATTTACATGTGCACTTAATTCTTCACTTTGCCCTTTGGAATGGTGCACCTTTTCCCCAATGAAATATTTTTATGAGAACACTCAAGTCTGAAAATGTTTTTCACTTGTGCTTCGTTGACATAATTCGCGATATAAACATTAAGTGTAACTAAAATTATCACTTCTTGATGTCAACAGGTGGTGCAAATGATTGATAACATAAGGCTTTTCTATGGGAGAGAATTTATTTACGATTTTCAAGCGTTCAAGCAAACCTTTCTTAAGCCTAAACACATTCTTAACATGTTCTTAACTTTCAGGCCTTATTATCAGTTGTTCTTATAAAAGGAACGTGCCTACATCTGATAACTTTAAAGGCAATAAATGAGTACTGCCAGTACTCTGCTTACTCAACAGCCACTGGCAGAGATCGCGAACGGTTACATTTTTTTACTTATTATGGCAGCTACATTTACAACGGTTGCATGTTCTTATTTGGGCAGCTAATTGTCGATACTTATGTTCGTTTATTGCCTTTAACAAATCTGGAACATTTTCTGATATAACCAGGAAATAATTGCAAATACATTACCAATTCTTTTTTGACCTAAATTTTTAATTTCTTTAACGTTTTTTGCTCGTGGATGTGTCAAACAGCAGCACTCAATTTATTGCCAAATTCGAGTGTTTCACCGGAAAAGCTTCGTTTTAAATATAAATACTGATGTTTTCTTTGTTGAAATTTGATACATGCATGCTTGTTGTCATAGAGAAGAATTATATGATTGCGTATTCTATTGTGTGCACTTTGAAACCCGGTCGTATTACGAAGTACCGTATCGGTCCTTTTTACGCCCGTCTTTATTGACGTTATTTTTGTCTCACAGACAAACATCTTACGCCAACCCTTTCAACGCCAAGTCATCAACATTAAGTTAAAAGGGCGCAATAAGGTTTATATTAGTTTTCTTCCTTTTGCTTTTTCAGGTACGATTTGTGAAATAAAAAAACACGACTCGCTTCCAGATGGGCGTTTTATAGTTCACACTGTTGCTGGTCAGCGATTCATTGTACAACGCAAAAAGGTAGCAGACTCTCTGATATACGCTAAGGTGACCTACTTCTGCGATGAACCCGAGGATTTGTCTCAAGGCCAACTCGCGATAACCTCTGGAAGGATTTACAACTCTTTGACAGAATATGTTAACAATTTGAAAACAGCAGAAAGAGATTGCATTTTCAATGCACTTGGCAAGTTGCCGCTATATGAAGACAACTATCCACGATACACCCATGGCGTACCCTGGGTTTGGTGGGGTCTGGCGGCTTTACCACTCAACATGGCTACAAAATTGATTTTACTTCGATCGCGAAGCGTATCTGAACGTATGCTTAGCCTACAGAGATTTTTGAAGTTTCTTACGAAATTGAATGCGAACAACGAACCGGAAAACACTTGATAAGAACCCTTAACTTCCCTTAAAGGAAGGAGGGTGGTTCTATTGCCGTTGCTGTGAGTAACGTCTGGTCCTTTAAAGCCGGTTTTCCACTATAATTGGTCTTCTGAGTCGTTTTATTTTTCTTCTACTTAGTACTTCGCTCCCCGTCGTAACAAAAAGTTGGATCTATCTTGCGTGCTTCGCAATCGTCAATTAATTAAACTTTTTATCAAATTATTTTGATCGGGATTTCTTTGTATTGAAATGGATTATGGGAAGAGAAAGCCGTTTCTGTTGATAAGTACATCCAGTTCATGGAATGCCGGTGTATACTGACCAGTGTACATGTTCGTTATGAAAAAAATTACGCTCGTTGTATGATTTTTTTTTTATGTTTACTGTCATTTTGTAACAATCTCAATTCCTAACTTAAATAACCCTCTGAATGCGTGAAATACATTTTATCCGGTAACAAGACAATTCCCACCACTTGTTGATGGTTCACACCCCCACACCCAAGGAGTGCCCTTGTTTGCTCATGTACTATTTTGTTACAGTAATAGTTAATGTATACATATTTTCTTCACATGTTGGGAAATTAAAAATACCAAGAGTGGTTCCGCCAATCTTAGCACTGAAATACCATGGTGGCACGAAATTCAGTTCTTATGAAAAGTTTCTCCCTCTTCTTTTGAAATTCCATTCCCTGAACCTGAACCCTGGAAAAACTCCCAACCATTTTGTGGGTGTACCCCTCCTTTCGAACTTAACAGAAGCTTGCGTAAATTTTTTTCATCGAACTGGTACCTTAAATGCATACTGAACACTACCCAGGGTCTATTTTTAATTTCGTAGATGCCATGAAATTAAAATTTAAGCGAGAGAATATACAAACAGAAAGAACTAATCTGTTTTCACCATAAATTTAGTATTTAAGTGTAAATTTTCTTCAAAAACATTACAATGTCTAACCATTTAGCAGAAAAATATGATTTTTAAGAGAAACTTCTGGTAAAAGTTTGCCAGAGTATCTGTGAGGATTTCTCAAAAATAGGTAGAAAGAACCGAGAACTGTTTTGAAAAATTACTTAAAACATAACTAGATATATTGAAGTGTTTATTATCTTCGTTGCACTAAACTGTGTCTGTGCATCGAATATTCCCAACAAAAGTTGATCGTGTTTCTTCTTTTTCTCTCCATGTTGCTTTGAAAACGATGAAAAATTGTCAGAATAATATACATACCAGCTAACTTTCCACGGTCAGTTAATTAATGGATGCGTGAGTAATGAATATTGTAAGTTCAAAATGATAATAATAAAATAATATTATGGTCCACATAATTCAAAAGCATGTAACACGCGGCGACTTGTCCTGAGTCTTCAAACTCAAAATAAGTGATACCCTGGGTAGTTCGGTTTGCCTTTAAAGTTAAAATAAAACATGTTGCACAACAATAGCGTTAATGTGAGAAACAAAAGCTGCGAACGTTGCACAACAATTTCTTATTGTACAATATGTGTTGTTAAGATAGGAGAATTTCCACGATGTCTACACTGTTGTGCAAGATTTTCTGTTTTAAGTGTGGAAAGCAAACCTTAAAATTCCGTATTATTCAATAGAAGATAGTGCGGGTGCATCGGTTATATTATTTGAAATCCTAAGGGAAAATATTTTTGAAAAACATGTCACCAATTTTTTTTCAAGTTTTGTGTAATTTACATACCAGATTAGGATGACCTCATAATTTAGATAAATGCTGTAACTCGTGTTCTCTTCATTCTTATCACATGAAACTTTATCAAAATATAGCCTAGCTTCACCCGAAATGTTTCGCAAAGGTTTATGGCTGTCACCTTGATTTTGTGTATTTTACAGACCACGGAGTTTTTCGATTTCGGTCTGTAAAATTAATGAATCAAAGTTGCCGCTCAGTCTGTAAATTCCAATTTTATTACAAATTCGAATGCTTATTTATCTGAAGATATTGCTTGTTTGTTCTGAGATAAGGTGGTGGGAAGGTGTTGGATGGTTAACACAGTGAGAAGTAATAAACGGGAGTTTTCCCTGTGGGAATTATTGCCCTTCTATTATATCTTCTAGCAATTATCACATGAAACTTTCAGAATGCTGCAGCGATGGTGTAGTGTAATGAAACTTCGAGGCCTGTGTTCGAGTCTCAGTCATGTCGTATTTTGATACTTCACTCCGATGCACTTTAAAAACAGCATATGAGCCCATTTGGAGCCATCGACTGACTGTACACTGGCCTTCCGGCAGGTAAGAGCAATTCAATACGCATCTATGGCTTTAATGTCGGGTGTTATTGTCACGTGTTGTGACACAACACGTCCACAACACGTGGATATTTGAAAAGTTGATTTGAATATAACACACGCGCACTCATGTTTTCTGATAAAAATGTTCTTCAGTAGAATCGCGCAAGATATGCCTATAAATAATTCAGTTCAAAGGCCAATTTCAAATATCTGCGGTCGACAGCTAAATTACTATAAACAGACTAGTTAATGGTTATGTTATTTCAATCCAAAAAAAAGGCCTCGACCAAAAATTCACATGATCGTATCTTGTTAGTTTAAAATGACAGTTCACGTGGCCAGGAAATCTTAGCTATCATCCATAAGAGAGTAGATGGCTTCAATCTGTGACAAATTCAACATTTTGAAAGCTACTGATTTTTCTTACATAATTATTACATGACAGGCAGTAACATTACATGGTTAAACACATGCCGGTATGAGTTGATTAATTTCGTTTAATTACGCATACACGGTATCAAAAAACTCAGTTTCATGCCGGTATGAAATTTCATACATGTCTTGCAGATATCGCCTAAATCGTGAAAACACTGACAAGGAACTGACCATAGATATGTATGAGTTTCCCATCAAGTAAACACCATCAAGAATGATAGGAAATGCATGAAATTACACTAGTGCTAATTTAAAGAAAATTAATTTAATAAAAATATACATAAAAAGTGTATGGTTGTTATCTGCGGCGCGGAGCGATATTGGAATACCCTTGGATGATGATGATCCTGAAAAATTACAAAAGTGACGTGGTGCGATCGTTACACGGCATCTTTGGTCTGAGATACACGATGGAAAATTTCATCTCCTGCAAACTCTGTAGATACATTTGCTTTAGTGTGTTTCTACCCTAAAATGTAACGTGTTGGTAGTAGAAAGCGAAGGACAGAACAGGCCACACGAACAAGGGAAACTCTCTCTTTTATCAAGATAATTGTTCGGTAAGTTTCTGTTAAAATTAGCTTATTATCAGAGCAAGATTGAAACATATATATACATTTATTTTGATCAGGTTAATTAAATGCTTTACCCTGTCCCTGTGTAAACTTAGAATCAACAAAAATGAATGCAAAAATATAATACCTGTATGTAGCTAGCAGATAAAAGGCTATAACGACTAGTATTGTCGGCCCCTGCGACTAACCCTAACCCTAACTGGTCGCTGTCTGGCTACATAATATATATGAACTGATTTGCTCTTCATCATTATTTTTTTTTTTAGACCAACAAAAAAGAGGTGAAAAATATAAGGAGTTTCATAAGGAGAAAAAGCTTACGTAAAGCTAGCCGTACCTTACTAGATATGCGTATTTACAATAGATGAGTGTATTTGTTGCAAAACAAGTAAATAATTCCATATAATGAAGATGTCCTGACACATTATTTCAGTTTGTTAACCAGCAACGCCACTTGTAAATACAAAAAAAGTTGAATAACTACAATTAACTTCAGGTAACAACTACGAAGAAGAGCCGGCTAGGGAATCCCCTTATGGCTTAATGGAAATTAAGTATGACTGACCATGGATATAAGTACAGCCTGTCTGAGGATCTTAAGTACAGGTAGCTGGTAGTGATGACTCAATAATGTAATAGGTACGTTGATCATCAAGAAGAACAAGACAACATATTAAGAAATAAAAAATAAGATATTTCAGTTCAAAAAAACGGACAACAGTTTGGTTTGTCAATACTCTACATATGAAAATAAAGCTAACTCAAAACAAACAGCATATAGACAATATTAAGTAGGATCAACCAAAGAATTAAGTACGGCTAGCCAGGATAAGGTACCGCTAGGTAAAATAAAGGACGGCTGGGCAGTATTCCTTAGGTTAAATCGAAAAATTAAGTACGGCTAGCATAAACGGAAAAATTAAGGACCGGTATCTAAAATAAGAACGGTTGAATTCAAAATAAACATAACCGATGGGGTAAGGCAAAATATCGACATTTAAAAAAGTTCGGGAAGGGTGTATTCAAAGGTGTATTTAACTAAAAAATCGGATGATCGGTATCGTCACTATTTTAACTATCTTCGTCAGCATTGTCTATCGTTTCCAACTGTCCCACTAAATCGGCAAAAGACATATTAGCCGTACTTAATAAATTCAAGTTGCACCTTAATTTGGTTAGCCCTATCTAGTTTTCGCCAGCCGTACCTAATTTTCGAGTCAGCCATACATAATAAACACAAGCCGTAGCTTAATTCGGTTAGCCGTACTTAACTTTCTCTAGCCGTATCAAGTTTTTGAGTCAGCCATACATAATAAACACAAGCCATAGCTTAATTCGGTTAGCCGTACCTAATTTTCGCCAGTCGTACCTAATTTTCGAGTCAGTCTTACATAATATACACAAGCCGCATCTTAATTTGGTTAGCCCTACCTAATTTTTGAGTCAGCCGTACATAATAAATTCAAGTCGCACCTTAATTTAGTTAGCCCTACCTAATTTTCACCAGCCGTACCTAATTTTCGAGTCAGCCTTACATAATAAACCCAAGCCGTAGCTTAATTTGGTTACCTAAACTTTCGTAGTTAAAGGCTCGTCTGAATAAACAAGGCATACTGACATTTTACGCCCACTAACCCAGATAAATTTAACAAGGTTTACACCACGAACTTAGCTGGTTAAATTTAAAGGGGGATTCCCTTCAAAACCGTTGACGATGGAGTACAGCTTTTAGTACCATCGAAGTTCTGCCTAAAAGACGAAAGAAAAGTTAATTGTACTCTATCACTTAATTAAAATTTTTCTTAAGTACGGCTAAGGTACGGCTGTTAGGTACGGCTAGCTTTACGTTAGCGGAGAAAAACAGATTTTGTTACTATTTCTTCAACATTTGTATGTCTGGTTAGTCACTTTACCGACTTACATATAGCTGTAGCAATATTTTAAAATATATGATATGCATTTACCCCTGGCCTGGTCAGTCATTCAACTGTGGCCACACACACCACATATAGTAAAACTAAATGATGAATTTGTGTTCACGAACACACTCACCACAACAACAATAACATCATCCCTACTGCCAATGTAGAATAAACAATATTGTAAATAATTAAACATTGTAAACACAAGTTGGAACTTTGTATAAGATGATCTCTGGAGCATCTATCTGTATATTTCAAATTTATAGTTATCACCACTTCAAGTATAACATTTTCATTTACATTGTTTGATATCTTAAGCTATTACTGTTAATGTTTTTGATTTTGATTTTTCGATGTTGAGAAAATCCTGGATCAAAGTAATTCTATTATGAAATCATCAGATACATTTCATCAAGAAAATATTGGTTGACAATGTTTACGCAAAATACCATCTATGCAATAGCATGGTATATGGTTAGATGTGTTGGTTTATGGGATTCAGAAGGCTTTAATTGTATATTAACCGAAGGAAGGTGATCAAATTCAAAAATCAAGTTATTTATGTGTGGATAACTGACCTCAGCTCATTAATTCTAATAAGGCGGGTATCACAAATAAATGGTGTTAGAATCATCCGACCAACACAATTTTTATTTGCCATTTACGTCGGTAAAAATTTTGAACGTTCAGTGGGAAAATTTGTCACCGCAAAGATTTTGCCACGCTATCCTATTCCGCCATGGTATTGCCTAAATATCATTACGTTGAATGCAGTAGAGATATTTCCGACTCAAAATTGCACCTGAGACTTGTGGGTTCTCTTTCGTCTTTTTTTTGTTCTTTTTTTTTCAACCGACCCACCTTATTTTGAGACCTAATACAATCCATATTTGTGATAGCCGTCTAACTAAAGTGACTGTCTTGTCGAACGTCATGAAATGAAGCAAACACTTGAGAAAATAGCGAACAAAGTCCTCATGTTCGGTCCATGATGCCACAACCTTCGTCAATATTTTCCCAGAGGGACATTAATAAATGAAATATTATTGATCAAGTCCATTTACCTAACCAACTTTCTAGGCGATTAAGTTCTCTTTATACGTTTAAACAATTTTCAGTTTAAAGTACATAAAAAGTTTTAATTAATCTGATGTAAACACTGATATTATATGTCATCTATTATTACCATATTATACTGATTTTATTACAGAAGTTCTTTTTTGAAAAACTTAAAGCATTTTTTAGATGAATTGGTCTCTCACAAGTCGCTTGTATACATCAACGTTCTTGGTGGAAAATCTAAGTTGTTTATGGAATTTTTTTCTTATGTAGCCTGGATTCATTTGTTTAATAAATTTGGGTTATAAATTGCTATGGGTTTTTGTGTTGATTACAAATATCAACTATGGTGTTCTTTTCATTTTAGATGCTGTGATATTAACCTGCTTCTTCATGTGGTAACACCCAATATTACTGAGCAGGTCATATCAAAATGATGTTAGTTATATTGTCAGCAATTGCATTTGACAATCAATTGGGATGAGAAGGTCATTTTTAGTATGGTCAAATTAAGCACAACAGACTCAAATCCATAAATACATTTTAATGAATCATGAAGTGAATGCATTACAGTCGAAAAAAAAAAAAAATATTTACTATATTACTATGTGCAATTTGTGATTTGTGATAAAAAACATTTCACTATTCAACAAAACATTTCACGTACTGACTAAACAACGGAACCATCTGAGACGATCTGAGACGATCTGAAACCACCAAGAGACGAGTTGAATCCACCACGGAGAAAAAAAAAATTAACCCCGTCGTTTCGGCTGCCGGATGTCTCCAGTGTCGGTGGGAATCGTCCTAGCAAAGAAGATATTTATTTAAAAAAACTTAAAAAAAACTATGTTATTCGAGATGTATAATACCGAATATAAAAAAAACACGTAATTTGTTGATTGAATTTGTGTTTTTATAAACTCAGAATCCAACTACTTAACACAAGTCAACTTTGATCCAGTCAATGCCGTTTCAGTTTTCAGTCATTTTAAGACGAAAATTTGGCCCCGTGACAAGATCTTCATCATACGATTCATTCGCAATACATCGATACTTGAAAGGCAAATTAATCCTCTAAAAGTACACGAAATTTGAAACAGACAGCCATTTGCTCCAATTAATGCCTGCAAAACATGATTTTTTCGACTGCCGACTATAATTTCCTGCAGATTTTTGTTAAGCCCATTTTTCACTTGCTAAATACATCGACGCATGCGCATTAAAAGCCATTACATAAACACAGCAAATTTGATGTTGAAAAATCTGTTTGCACGAATAAATTCGTGAGTGGAGAAAAGGCGATAAGAGAGAGGATTCCCATGTACTCCGAAAATCCCCAAATCGGCCGACGTGGTTTAGGAAATATGGTGCGTAGATTTTTACAGATGGTCTCAGGTCGTCTCAGCTCATCTCTTGGTGGTTTCAGTTCGTTTCAGATCGTCTCAGCGCGGTTCAGATCGTCTCAGGTGGTTTCGTTGTTTAGTCAGTACGAACATTTCACTAGTCAACGGCTAAAACACAGAATGAAACAGCGATGGTCCGCAAATTACACACTTCGTGACATTGCTGAAACGGCTAAACTGAGAAGAAGCACTTGATGTTTGTCTCAGTTATTGTGTTTTTTTTTAGTTGATCACGTGAGAAACGTCAGCCAGATCTCGCTAAGATAAAAAAAAATCCTTATAATGTTGTTGATGTTGCGGTCACATGAGAAACGAGCCACTCCGCCTTGCCGAGATCTCCCTTTATCCAACCACTTTGTCCGCGCAGAATTTTTCGATTCCTCGAAATCGGCTTTAATTCGGAACCCCCTAACCGCGCACTTGTGATCATTCACTTCGTAGATTCCAATCTGTTTATTCTACTACAAATGGAAATTGTGAAAAACAAAAGAAACATCAACCGAACTCTCAGTTACGTTTCGTTACTCTGTTTAATTAATTTATTGGCCCCTATTCCGCCGGACCTAATTCTGCCAAAGACAATTATGGGTGTTCTGTCACTTAGAACCGGCAATTTTAAGAATAGCGAAAAATTTGATACCTTCGTATGGTCAAGCCATTTAGGCCAAAATTTATGCCACTAAAGACCGGCGGAATAAGGGGGGTACAATAAGGTAATTAAAAAGAACTATATCACTTAATGATATAGTATAACATCATATAAGTCATATGGATAAAAATAAATTGTTGTGTCAAGTCAAAAACGGTATTTTACAAATTCATTTTGTATGTAAAGTTAAAAGTGTTACATATACATGAAGTCAAATTTCTTACATATAAAGTGAAAACCTTTTACACATATAAAAAAAGTGCTCACTTCCTAAAATAAAATGTTGAGCATGCATGGGCAACTTTCCCATGTTTCCATAAAAGACGCGCGCTGTTGCTCGGTAGATATAAAGATTGCTGCTGTTCCACCAACACGTGTAGAGGTGTCTCCTCTTGTTTAGGAAATTTTATCACACCCTGAATTTAGGTAAAGTGTTTCAAGACTTACGTCCCCCGATACAGGACGTAGAAATGCAATTCCATTTTCGGAGCTGTCACAAGCTATCACAAATTTACAGGAGGGAAGGTGGTGGTGGACAACCTTCTTCATTGTCATCATCGTCACCGTCAATGAATGTTACAACCACCCAAGGAGTTGCTGTTGACTCATTGTTACCCTTTTTATACGGCTAAAATCTAAAAAAGATTTAAGTTTGTCACAAAAACGTCAATTTTTACCCTTTCCATGTCGTTGAAAATATGACACAGTAGCAGTTATAGAGTGTTTTAGGGAGGTTAAAACTTGAAAATTTTCTTCGTCACCCAACCGTGGTGGGGGACATTTTTTCAGCTTATTTTGTCCCCCTCACATTAAATTTCAAGCTGCCTGTCATAACAGACATATGATGAACAAGGTATATAATGTAAAAGTTGTCACACTATTTTTCATGAAAAATTAAAGTAGCTTTGGGTTGGTATTTATGACATTATCATACAGAAAGTGCCAGGTCTAAAAGTACCTAATTCCCCCTAAAGGAATAATCAGTGATATATTAGCTAAATGACAGAAACCATCAATATTTTATTAATAGAAACTTATCAACGAGTTTTCTTGGACTTTCAAGTCCTTCGTAGTCCTCATTAGGACAAGAACCTCCGGAAATTGATTGATCAGGGGGAAGCAGTGAGCGTTTACTTATTCAGCACTAACACTCTGAATATCGGCTTTTGGTTTTTGGTAACCTGCAATATCGTATTATAAGGTAATCCTTATCTGTTCTTCGTAACCAGAACTCACACACATTGACGTAACTTGAACAGTAGTCACCTCGCCAGACGAATTAATTTATGATAACAATTCTTTTATGTACAGAGATTGACTTTTCTTGCATTTTATTTTAAGTGGACAACTATGGCAGGGGATAAAATTTTTTGTTGAATTGCCATTACGACCCCTCAGAGAACCAAATCAATAGAACTCTCGCCATTAAATTACGTTAGAGCAGGTTTCGCCTCGTTCCTAATCTCAATAATAATTACGTACTGAAGCATGATAAAAGAAATTCGTAAGATAAGTTTTCCTTCAGGTATCGTTTTCTTTTGTAAACGAAGCAATCGTGATAATTGCTAAACTTGAAAAAAAAACTGCTAAAAGTGGGTTGCCAAGATGTCGAGACAAGTGTTGTTAAACTTACGACACGGAAATGCGACAACAGAACTATAGTAGGAAATTGAGAATTAAAACTGCAGGTTGAATGGAAATTGTGTTGGCACAGCAACTGAATATACCTGAGTATCTTGGGTATAAAAAAGAAAGAGACATAATTCATGACGGTTTTATTTGAATAATAGAAAACACACTATGTACAGCTATCAACATGTACGTCAGAATCCGTTGACGTATGCTTAATGTATGTTATCTTGTTTAAGTTCTTTGGTGATGCCGCATTAAACAAGAAAAACTCGCAAAGGATTGTTGTTAGACATCTATGACACGCTGCTACTTCCACAATTCATTCAAAGAGAGGGAAATCTCTTCAGATGTCACAATGTTTACTGCTGTTAAGAACACGTCTTCCATCATTCCATCAAGTCTCCGTATTTGTTTTTACGACCGGTTGCTAATGACAACAAGAAAACAAATAAATGATAAACACCAAAAAGTTAATGATATCCAGGATATTTTTTAACATGAAATTCTTATGTTGGGACTCGGAAAACCCTTTGGTTATATTTATACAAACAAGGATTAATTTCGGGCTTTTTTCAACATAACAGTGGCCTTTCATCCCCTGTCAAGTTACCACGGCTAAAAGGTAAAAAACATACTCGTCTAATCGCGAATCAAACTTTAAAAAGATATAGTAATATTAAGGTTCTGTTAGACGGTAAACTATTAGATAAATTATGATACTCAAAGTTGAAATTTTTTTCATTATAGAGTTTGATTGTTTTTTTTTTCTTCATTTACGTCAATTGATCAATTGATTAAGATACACAATGAGTTATTCCGTAAACTAATCTATTTTAAGTAAGTTTTTGGCATAGTTTATCTAATAGTTTCCCGTTTATCAGGATTTTTGTCGTATACATTATATAACACACTAGAAAAATTATCGGTATTTTTTTAATAGTGCTTTAAGGATGGCAGCCGATTCTTTATCAATAACACCATCGAATTTCGACTGTCTGAAGTGCATTTGAAAAGAGGATACAGCATTCGTTGTTTCTGTATTGTACATACCGTCGACATTAACCCGATAACCGTATTTTGTTAAGTCCTGCTGAAACTCCGCGACGTCGATAATATCAGGGAGCGTCGTCATGTATTCTTCCACGTCACCATCATCCGGCCATGCACCGATACCGTTATCGAACAGCTGTTTCCATGGAAATAAGGGCCCTGGATCTACTTTTCTACCAGGCGCACAATCTGAATGACCTATGACGTTGGTTGGCTCGATGTCATATCTTGCGATAATATCCTTGCTTAACTGAATGACGGATTCAACTTGATGCGCGGGGTATAGGTACCACTCCCTTTCACCATTCCTGTCTTGATAACCCAAATTTACAATCTCAACACCGATACCTTGATCATTCAGATTATTTCGTCCCCTCCAAAAGCTGACACCATTGGTCCAGGCGCGTAGTTCTTCCGGGACAAGTCGATAAATAATTCTTTCGTCGTTGATCGGACCTTCCGGAACCAAATAATGGCTGCTCACTTGATCTCCAGTTAATACTTTTAAGGACGTTTCCAGGTCCAAGTGAGTGAAGTGAAGTACTAAGAATCGCTGTCTGAAATTGTAACTTTTCGCCACATAACTGGTATTCAACATATACATTATTTCTATCTATATCCTCTATCAGTACAAAATTCAAATAAGAACACTCACGCAGGCTTATAACATTTTGAATATTACCATGACCAGAGACAAGAACAAAACATCGAATGAATAAATGCGCTAACAACTGTTGCTACATACTCGGTCTCTTCAAAGATACAAAAAAGTGGAGGGTTTTTATCGTCAGCGCAAATGGTGCAGATGTGATTTTATTTCTTCTCTGGATTAGTTAGTTCTTTAGTAACAAGCAAAAGTGAAAATAAATAAAGAGGTTTTCCTTCAGTTTACTAGAAAGATTTGAACATTAAATAACAACAGCAACCAACGATTGATAGGTTTGTCATTTAGTTTTCTCGTTAGCTACATTCCTATTCATCACAAACATTCCTCAAACAGAAACAACACTTCAATTATTACCGAAAATATGGCAATAAACATTCATGAAGGAATGCTTACAAATTCTTCTGCTCGAATTACAAGCAAAACAAATAAAACTCATGATGAAATGTATGCGCTACTGGAAAGTCAGAATATATTGTGTCATCGTTGCTTAAAATTATAATGAAAATTGTTGATGAAAAAAAACATGAAATTTGTGACAAACGAACAAACATATAAACGTAAATAAGCACATAATCTGTTTTTGTAGCAGAAAATACTGTCACAATCTAAAAACAGCTGCAGACAAAACGAAACCAAACTCGTATTCTTAATTATCATTATTAGATAAACCAAAAGAAAATATATATGGAAGTAATAACCCACAGAAAAAAAATAATCTGAAAACTGATGCTAAGGTCACATCACGTCGTCAACAATATAGCTACAGGATTAACGACTTGAAAAAACAACAAAAACACCCAAACTAAACACTACACACATACGCACGCACGTTGGACTAGACTCTAAGACACGTGCAAACAGCCAGATAAGATTACATCAGAATTTCGTAACAAACCTTCGGCGAATGTTTTCCTCAGACGAGTTTCTTTGTTTCCGTGACCCCCCTGTTGCACTTGTGGTGTCGTCACATCGGCAGAATAATTCGATGAAAGAGGATCGTCGTCCCTTGAGAAATCTAACACCGAAGACTTTCTATCATCATAGAACATTGTTGATTGGTAAATGTCCAAATTGACTAATCGATCCTAAAAAAACAAAATGCGAACTGAATGATTTTAATCAAAAAGATGAAACTTTTTCAATTGGCTGTTCCCCTTATTCAGTTATCTCTTCAATACATAATACAACTACCACAATGCAATGTAAAAATAAAACTACCACGATGCAATGCAAAAAATCACTAAACATGTCTCAATGGAATAATGAAAAGTTTTCATGAACAAAACTGATATTCTCACTGCCATTTTGTGTAATGCATTAAAGAGATAACTGAATAAGAGGAACGGTCGATTCTACCTTTCAGTTCAAATTTTCACTAATCATAATCAATACCGTCGTTTTGATCCTTTAGGAGAAGTTTCTAAAATGGAGATGCGCTTCAGTCACATAAAAAAATATTACATTCTCATTCTGTGATAGAGGGTCGTTAGCAGATTCAGAGGTACGATTCGATTGGGTTTTTCTTCGGAGTTCTTCCTGAGTAATTCCCCTTTGTGAAGGTGTAGGTGAGTTGTACTGCCTGTGCTGCTGTCTTAATTCGTCCCATTTAGTCGAGCGTTTATTCTCTCCTTGAGGTTCCATACGTTTGAGTAGTGGTGAATCGAAGTCCTTCTTAAATGTTGGATCGTTGTGTAGAGTTTCTTCGTCTTGGGTCTCTTCCAATACTGAAGGATTAAAACGAAAAACATAAGTACTTAAGAAAATTACGTTTACAGAAAAAGGGCCATTCTACACAGATATCAGTTGACCTGTTTCGCTTCATTGATAACTGATGAAGCTTTTTGAAAATGGAATGGAATCTTCATTTCTCAAAATCAAACCTTTCTTCTCATTTCAAAATCGAAAAACCATTTCAATGTGCTCTTTTTTAGCATATGAATATGCATACATATCAGAGGTAGATCTAGAGGGCATGTCAAAATTGTGGAGGAACATGTGAGGTGATAAAGCGTAAAAGAAAAACGTGCGAATAAGCCCATTGGGGATGCAGACTAAAAAACAGAATATGTTCATGTCCTCCTCCACAACTTTCGACATCCTGAATTCGCCGTTATATATAGCTACATTTTAAATGCCAATGAAAGATATTACAGTTTATAGAAAATTCAATCATATTCATGTTCATTGTACACCTAAAGGCCCAAGCAAGCTGCTCCAACATGATTTTATAACACGTTGAAATTGCTGCTCTCACCTTTATAGTTGGAAAAATTAAGACGAACGACAAAAAATCATGTTACCTCGGTTGGGTGGGTAAGTAACAGGCATACCAACTCTGGAAACAGAAACATCAAAAAGAAAATCTATATTGTCTATAATCTGGTGATTTAATGAAAGACTTACTGATACCATCAATTCCCCTTCCAGTCAGAAGTTCCCATCAAACACCAATTCCATCACAAGAAGTAAGAATCTCTTCCATCTAGACTTTGACATGTTTTTTTGACAATGTATTTTCAGAACAAACTCATTCATAAATTTTAAAGGAAACGATTCAGTCTTAGGTATTGATATAAAACAAAATTCCATTGCATTGCATTCCCTTCCAATAAATACAAATTATACTTTTTTTGAAATCCTCGAAGCTGTTCAGCTAACACAGAATTTTCCAAAGCCATTATCTTCTTTAAACACTCCTTTCTATATGATACGAGTCCAGAAAGAAATCCAAAACCAAACATTCCTAAAAGTAAAACCAAACGTTTTTCATCAGTTTCAAATGGCAAACTATTGCAATGTTATATTAATTACGGCACCACGTTTGAATAGCCATTGCCGTGAAAAAAATGGCGGACATGTCAAACCGTTTATGGATATTTCTGAAAGTTTTTGTCCCATTCCAAATTGACCTCATGGGGCCGTTTTATGGCCTGTTAAAGTGAAAAATGCCATTAAAACAATTAATTTAGTCTTTTAAATTAATACACTTGGTTATATTGGTACTAAGACATGCTTCACTTGACTATATTTGAAAATAAGAGTGATATAGGAGCTCCAGAGGTCATTTTTTAAAAATGGTGGTATGCAAATAAATGACCAGATATCACTCATAGTGTTATTTTAAGTGTTGTTAAGGAATCATATTGGACAAGATTATTTACTTTATGAGTGATTTATGATCTTTATGGTCAATGCTCAAAATTTCATCTTTGCAGTGTTCCATTGATTACATTATTTACGGATATTTTTAGACTCCAGTTTGTATTAAAAAGGTCTATGCAGGTCTTAAGTACACAGTAGAGTCAGTAAGACACTAAATTACATACAGGGTTTATATACACTGTTACTTATATAATGTAACTACTCCTGCAACTCTGATAACTTGAAAAATTTAAAAAGTTCAAATTTTTTGGTCTCTTTTAAGTTCAAATTACACGAGGTCATACCTTGGTCATACCAAGTTGTGTGTTTAACACTCCTAAATGAAGATACGTTACAACATTTAAATGTCTGGATCTTTGCAACGCCTGATATTCTTCTCCGCTTTAAAGCATTTTAATGTGAATAAAATTACATCTTACAGGATCAATTGTGTATATGGCTTATAACTTACTCATCAATTGAGGTTTGTGGTTGTTAGGAAAGAGTATCTTGTAATATGTCTTACTTCTGTTTGTACTTTGTTCGTTACTTTGAAAGGTTTTCGGTTCATTATAACTTGAAAGAAAGAGTTTTTATTTTTCTGACCCACAGCTCCCTTTTCACTTTTCCCAGGTTACCACTTAGACTTGAATAAGCGTTTTAGGGCTGACCTGAACCCTTTTTTCAGAGACAATTGGTATCTTTTTCACCCCCAAAGGTCTGTTCTGTAGCTTGGTTAAAATCATTACAGAAGTGCATACTATTATGGCTTTTTGGGTCATTTTTCACTCATTCTTTACTCTTCTCAGCAAAAACAGAAAGTTTTTGGCATGTAAAGCATGACCAATGTTTTCCAATTAGGTAAATCACTAATAAGAGTGATTTTTCAGCAATTTAGACAAAAGACCATTTTCTCTAAACACATTCCTAATTTGAAGAAATATGTGTCTAATATGAAGTCATAATGTTGACCAACAGGGAAATTATTGCACTTTTTGTGATTTTTAAGATTTTGATTTTGGGACAATAAAAAAAATATGTCCTTATTCTTCTTTTTCGACCAGTTTTTTATATCTTTAAATATCTTTTGAATCAGTTTGAAATAATGTTTAATAATAATATAAGAGTTTTTTTTGTTTTTTTTCTTTCAATATAAATACTTTTTCATAAACGTTTCCCTAAAGTCTAATTTGGATGAAAGGCCATCTTAAAGTTTATTATTGCCTAATGCATTTTCATGTATATTTACCACATATTCTTACACTTTGAAAACTGAAGGGGAATATCACCTGTATTTCTAACAATAGTCATTTTAGAGATTATATTGTTATATTGGATTATGGCATATTGAATGTTTCAGTAAGATGACGAGAGTGATGTTTTAAAAATACTTGTGGAATTAATGAGCGGATAAAGGCCTTGCAGTATGTATGTTCATGTCCTGTAAATACTTAAAGATTTTACTTTTATGTATTGACTGATGATGAAAGTTGGACGACTTTTGAAACCTCTCGAATATAAATGAAATCAATAAAATGTTGCTTCTTATTTTTATCATCAAATTGTTAGCCCTAACAAACATTTTTAAACTTATTTGTGATTCATTTTGTGATATTTTTTGTCGTTGTGATTTGAGCTTGGTGGGTTGTACTTTAGATGAAGGTAAGTTACTAAATTTTAAAATCGATAGCTTTCATTCGTGTAGCGCTGAATATAAAAATGATGTCTCCTAATATAAATAAAATTTGTTGTTGCTGTCTCTGTTCTTGATATTGTATGACAGGGGCGAATTATATCATTTAATTTCATGAAAAATGACCCTGTGAATGACCCAAACAAATTTTGAAATTATTTCCCATGTTTCCATTGCAGGGACGTCGTCAGTATGCACTTATTCAAGTTCCAACGTCCTCCATTTTGTTAACTTTATGTTTCCCTGGAATGTTCATTCGTCATCACATAGATCTTGCACAATCAAAATTCCATAAATAAATTTTCCGAATGAACAAAGGAAGTCTCCATAATCCTAAGCCACAGAATTCACATGTGCAAGCTCTATTTTGGCCAAATTTTGGAATAATTTTGAAATCATCTCGTATATTGGCCAAAAAAGGGTGATTCAGGCAAGTTTCAAAAGTGCTTCAATTTAACATGAAAATTTGCATGTAGAACAATTCAATGATGCTGATACCGAATTTGGGAATCATTATTCGTTTTTCAGCCAAAAACGGGCGATTCGGGCCAAATTCGGACCAAATTTCAAATTGACCACTGTCAATTTACATGAAAATTTGAAAGTAGAACAATTCAATGATGCTGATTTCCAGTTGGGAATCATTTCTCGTATTTGGGCCAAAAAAGGGTTATTAGGGACAAATTTGGAAAATGTTTTAATTTTCATGAAAATTTGCATTTAGAACAATTTAATAATGCTGGTTTCAAGTTTGTGAGTAATTTTTCATATTTTGGCCAAAAAGGGCGATTATAAGGTTTTGTATTGTACCTAAGAACACTAAGAGGAAGCTTTACCTTATTATTGCAGTTGTTACAATAATTTCACTTGCAGAAAGCTATAGATGTTTAAAGTCTGTCATATCACAATTTCACCCCACATGACTAAAATTTTAGCACATAGGAGAACAAAATCACATACCAGAATAAAAAAGTCCTTGCCATCTCTTCAGACGAGGGAAATATCCTAAAATTATTAAAACTTATAAAAATGATGGGCCGGCTAGAAGGAATGGGTATATACAAAGGAAATTGAAAATGAAAAGCAAATTTGAGAAAAAATATGAAATATAGAGTACAAATTTATTCATTAATTAAGTGACTAATGTCCAATTACATGGTAATCACACTGCCAGAAAAGCACAAAAGAAAATATTAAGTCAACTTTTATAAATGGCTTATTAACCTCACTGCACTTGGTCCATGACGTCACAACCTCGTTCATTATTGTCCTGTATTATTATTCCCAGCTAAACAGTTAGTAAGCCATTATTATTTTAATTAAATAAAGATTAAAAAGGAAATGACATTTCTCCTTCTGTTCTCTTATATTTTTTGTCTCTGCAATGGAGAGTTGTCTTCATCATTTCATATCTTCACATTTTTTATTAAGCAGGCCACGTGACATCAAATTAACCAATCATATCTATTGTGAGAAGACTTTACACTGCAGGGCTATAATGTACAACAACCTTTAAAATTTCAGTAAATCTACATAAATCAAGCCCAGGTTCTGTTTAAATACACTTTGAGAACAAATGGGTCCTGTGAGGTTTTCAAACACGTGGGTTCCATGACCTTATAATTTCATTTATGGATGGAACGGGTCAATTGTTTTGGGAGTGAACTGCAACTAACCCATAAAGGTATAATGGAAAGGAAAGGACCCCCAAATGAAACATGTTGATAGGGAAGTTTGACATTCTATCTATCTATGATACGATATTTCATAGATATCGTATGTGTTACATCATATCATACTGTCATCATTATCTATGTTTCATTGTCATGAAATGCTGTTTATATCTAAGTCTTCTGAATTTTCTTTTGATAAAGTGCATAAATTAGACGTTTTCATAATAAACACCGTGCAAAAATTAATGCAAAATAAATTAATGCTGTATCACTTAAATTTCATGTAAAACTTCCTTCACAAAGTCAATTGGGAAAAAAAACATTCCTTTATCATCAAACTGACCGTGCCTTACCACTAGCTACAGCACTTCGGGCAACCACAATTGATGCAATCCCCAATGGTACACCTGTAATAACAATTAGAATTAGACTGCTAGTATAATATTGTATAGTGCCGTCATCGTGTGAGAGAGCAGAAAAAGAGTAGCTTCATCTATGCTTCATCTATGCTCGACATGCTTCTATTCTCGACACATGTAAATATTGAAGCGATTAATCAACGAAAAAAAATGAAAAACATTTAAAAACATTTAAAAAGGAAGCTTACAGTAAGTACTTTTGACCCAATAGTTTAAATTTGAAATATCGCTTAATAATTAGGGGTAAATTCAAGATGAGTCTGAAACCTCTTTAAACAAATCCAAACACAAAAAACACGACCGAAATGAAGATGTTGATATTCACGTGCAATGGTTATGAAAATGTTATGAATAGCTTTAAGGGTAATTAGTGGTAAAGAAAAGAAATATCATCTCTAGTGTTTCCTTTGGGACTATTACGGCACATGGTTTTTACGGCACATGGTTTTTACGGTACCTACTTTGTTATTCCACTGTTCCGTGTTTTATCTCTAAATTGTTTTGAAAATTGCTTTGTGTCGAGAAAAGAATATATGGTTGAACACGGACGTATCCTCCAGTTCCTTTTCTCCTCCGTTTATCTATCTTCAAAGTAATCTATCTTCAAAGTTTTATTATTAATGTTGTTTGGATATTGTATTTCATATCTTACATCCTTTTGAAGGTAAATAAGGTTTCCTTTTTCATTTATTGGATTCTAAAGTTGTTTTGTCGAGCATAGATGAAGCTACCATATCTATGATTTATATCAATCTCAGCACACAATATAAAATGAGCCATCAATTCAAGGGAACAAATGGGTGAAAGAAAATTAAGTACCTCTGTAAAAAACACTGTTAATCCTACATTCCTTCAAGACTTTTATCTCTTCAAGAGTGAGCTATAAAATTTATACAAAAGTTAATGATCACTCTCCCGTCCACCACACGAAATTTTTAATTTATTATCGAAAGGGATTTTCTATTAATAAAACTAGAAAAAAGTAAAAAATTCAACCTGTACTGGGGCCTGTCCTCGAACGGGTTTAGCGCTTCCGGGACTCATTTTCAGTGCCAGAAAGTTTCCACTGTGACAGCTATGGATACCATTTTTATCTGATTTGCAGAAAACGAAAGTTTTTCTCTACCTCACTTTCACCTGACGTAATGATGGCAGAGAAAACAACATTGAATGAAGAAAACAACATTAATTCGAAATTATAATTCAAAATTGTATTTAACCTGTTTTGTTTATACTTTCAATGTCATTCTTTGAATTCTTGTATACTGTATACTAAATTGTATTGGTAAATAAATTCAATTCAATTCATTAAGTACTAGTTAGTCATTAAGTACTAATTTCAGTCTTTATTTTCTATTATACTAAAAAATTTCCCAGTCAGTGTTGTTTGCACGGGTATATTGATAAAGCCAACTCAGAAGTTTCTTCTGACATGGAATATGGCTACTGGGGAAGGTTTATTGTAACAAAAAAAGTGTGCCTAGAAGTTTTTTGTGCACGTCAGAGTGTACCAATTATTTTTGTCATTCTTTAAGAAAGATAGTTTTACACCCTAATTATATAATCTTTTTTGGATGATGTATGATGTATGCATAGATGAATTCCAATATATGACGTATACTGTTTTGATATATCTCGATTATTAGTTATCAATTATCTAAAATGGTCCATGTTAAAGTATTCTCTATTATCAAGGCCAATTAGTTTTGCATGATTTCCAGTCAGCATGAAGTTTTTTACCATTAATAGAGAACTTGATAAGTGACAAATTGTTTACAAATTCCTGCGGCCTTTTCTTGATTATTATGGATTGTTTTTACATAAAATATTAATTATCGAGGCAATTTCCTGCGAGGATGCGCACACATGCTCACAGGTGGAATCTTAATTCTCTTTATAAACTAAACATTAAAATTATGATAAAAAATTTCTTTCAATACACATATAGCACCTTTTGGGGTATTTTTATACATTTCCTTGATTTTCCGTTTATACAGGGCATAAAATTGTAATTAATGTGATAAAAACATTAAAAACTTGTTTATAACAATGAATGGGGCCATTAGTTGGTAATAAAGAATTCAAAACATTAGAATCTCCAAGGAGTCTTAAGGAAAAATTTGATGTTGTAAAAGGGGTCTAAAAGCAAATGTAAACATGAGATTCATCTATTTAATGTGCTCACTCATTCAATTCAAAATCATTAAAATCGTATGATAATAAAATCATAAAATGAAACCAACAGTTGTCAAAACTGTAATTTTATTTCAATATGCTTCAGATATATGCTTCTGATAGAGTTAACCAGTACTTTCCTTGTCTTTATCGATTAAAGAAATACTAAATTGTCAACTTCAATTTCAATTTGCCACAGTTGAGATGGTCAATGATGGTGATGACGTTGGAAATGAAAGTGATTTGGATGTGAATCAAGACAAAATTTCTGACAAAACTATACATATACAGCTGACACTTTGCTCTAGTGAAGACAAAGAAATTGGCTGTGTTGAAGGTATATAGCTTCTTTACATCATTAGAAAATATTCTTTTACCAACTTTTCCAATTGTATATTTGACATTTCTTTGTGTTTTACAATTTAAAACTTTACAAATATGCAAAAGCAAATCAAATCTCTACTGTATATAACATAGATTAAAAGTGTTTTATTTGCCTGCCCATGGGCAAGTACAAAGTAACAGAAACATTGTTAGAGTTCCATAAATTCTGACCTGTTTGCAGTCAATGTCAATCAGATGTAATTTATGTAGGCAAATGACCTCAATGAAAAAATACTATATTTAAAAATTGTATTGATCTACAGTACAGTCCAAAAATAACTTTACACATTTACGAAGGAATGAATTTTTACAAGTCATTATTAAAATCTTTTGTATTCTATGCAGTTCGTTTAGACATATTTTTAAACTGAACATTAAAATGCATGTTAAATAAACAAGACTGTTAACTTCTAAAGACACCAACTCTTTGTAAAACCAACCCGGAAGATAAAACTTTACACGAAGTCATTATGTTTTCAACACGTTTTTTTGTTTTTTTTTAAATCTTGTGTTGGATTAATAAAAAACTTTAATTTCTAAAGATGTAATGCAGAAATGTAAAGTTTCTTTTGGGCTGTACTGTACTTGTTGTCTCCTGAAAAGTGGTAAATGGGGAAATAAAAAATTCTAATTCTGATTTTAAAACCTACCGTTTTCAATCCAGATAGATATACCGTGCCCCATTTACAAACAGGCCACCCATTTACAATCGGTACAGGATAAGTCCATTAGTGGTTATAAATAATGGAATCTCTAAAGAGGTTTTCAAAAAGATTTGATGGTGAAACTATACAGGTTTTATAGCAAATTATTATCTATATAACTTCATTGTGACTTATGAACAGTTAATTCAATTCAGTTCTGTTTTCATGTTTTTTTTCAAGAAAATTTATGAACAGTTAGAAGATTCTTGCGGTTGAACATCATATTGATGTTGGTGAAGAAATGAAAAAAATATGTTAAGAAACTTGTTTATTATTATAGGTGTTAATAAAGCCATTGTTCTCACTCCTGGTATGAATTGTAAAGCAATTCGTAAAGTGAGTAATTATTTTTTAATAACTACCATGTGGATTAATTTTCACAAATGCCATTCTATAAAAATTTTGCGTGGATTTATTTTTGCAAGGATTTATTTTTGCAAGGATAGGGATTTGAAAAATATTTATTCCTGAGAAAAGAAGAACACCACCATTTTCACTCAAAAGCTTTTAACTTTCAACAGGGTAACAAATATATTTTTACATGTCTGCAATATTTACATGCTTGAAATAGCATCAAGTACATTCCATTCATCGTCTAAAAAATACTCATCCAATAACATTGATTGCGATTCTTTTATTCAATTTTGTTTTTTAGAAATAAAATATGAAAGATATACATTGTTACTTAAATCGTTTGTCTTGATTATTTGGGTCATATAGAAACACAGTTTAATTTTTAATGTTGCATTTTGTGTGGATGAATTTTTGTCAATGGCCACTTCTTAAATCTTTTGTATTGAACTGAACATGAAAATGCATGTTAAATAAACAAAAGGCTGTTAACTCTTTATGAAAGCTAATTGTTTTATACGGATATGTAAAGTCTCTTACGGACTGTACTGTATTGATAATTTGGTATGATACATCTAAATGTGCCCAACAGCCCAAATTGGAAATATCTGGCTAACACACAAATGGTGAAAATTGTGGATGAGATCAATATCCATCATTTTTGTTGTCAAACCTGTTCATTTCATACTTGCATGTTGCTCTTTTATATGTTGTTGAAATTTCAGCAAGTCACGTAAACATAACCCATGTGGTGTGAGCACACTTGCAACAAATAAAGAACAGGGTGCCAATTAGGAAAGAAATAAAGCTTTGCAAAAATCAGAATTTTTCTAGGTAAATAATCTGCACAATGGATTTGTAAAATTTCTAGCAGCTATGTTGCTATTGCTGTGCTGATGATAACTTTTCTTGTTCAGCTAAAATAAAGCTTTACAGAAACTTGCGAAGTACGAGTCGCTAATGCATAGCCTGCTTGTACATACTATGTTGAACTGAAGCTGCAGTTGATGACATAATTAACATTGCAAAATACTGCAGATTGGATTTAGTAACAGATTATGTAAAACCATCTATAAACTCATTCTTACTACAATGTTTTGCTTTGTTTTAGTTACTTATGTCAGAATTTGAAATTTCAAATAATGCAGTTGTGTTGAAGGTAAAGTTGTGCAAATTGAAATTCAATAATGTTTCATTTTCAGATCACCAATGTTCATGGTGTAAACCTTCTAAAACTTGTTAGGGTCAGTGAGGTTCAGGCTACGTTGTTTCGAACACTTTTATGAGAGTTTTCAATGGAGTTTAGTTGGTCTGGAAATTATACTAAAATAACCTCATTATTATTCTAGTTGGAAAAGCATGTCTCTAGACATTTATCCAGTGGATTTGCTGTGTTTTTAAGGGAAAACAAACACCCAGGGTTGACTCATGAAATGAAATTTTGAGAATGACAGTTTCCCTTTGTTTAGTTTCGCAATCAAAGAAATTCTATCATACCATTAAGTTATTCAATGCCAGAGAATGCCGCAAATAGGTAAAAAAATCACTTCATACTATGCCTGCACATACAGACTTTTTTCACATGATGTGTTATATTTCACGTTGTGTTATAACTCTAGTAAAGTGGCTTCAACCGCCTCACTCAAATACTTATTGATAGTTTCATCGTTTGATTTTAGGCCATACAGATTAGAAGTTTTTGATCGATACCAAAATGGTATGGAATTGGATACTAATAACTTGGCTTTTTCTGTTTATTTCTCTTAAAAAAGGAAAGAAATTATAACAGGCTTCGTTATAATAGACTGCCTCGGGGAAACAGACTTATGTAACTGTTCACCTTTTCTTGTTAGTCACACCATCCAAAAGAACAATTAGTGTACCAACGTATGAACAAGTGTTGAAGAGGAAACTCCAGTCCATTGACAAAAGGGTAAGCACCCAGTGGGCAAAATCTTCAAAAAGTCTCTGCGGATTAGTGTTTTTTATTGAAACAGCAGGCAAAAGTGCTTGCTATTCCTTTAGAAAACACTCCTCCTCGTATGTCACTCCCAAATTACAGTCAGTAATGTTGCTATAAAAACACTTCTGAAACACTTATTTACCACCTGCTCTGATTTATAGTTGATGAAGTTAGAAGACTATGCACCAATGCTGCCAGATCGGCAATTACTTAAAATCGATGAGGTGAGTTGGACCAGTTTTGTAAAAACGGATCTAGAAAGGATAAGTGAACTGTGCAAATTAGACAGAAAACGAAAAATAATTCTGTCAACACTCGATTCGTTGTTCTTCGTGCTGAAAATCGTGTTGTTGTTGTTGTTTTTCACAGGAAATTCAAGATTTAAATGAGAAGATGAATGTACTGGATAGAAAGTTAAAGGTATGTCTTAATTTCATTCTGCTCCGCTGCAAGAGCCTGTAGTGAAATACCAACCATAATGCGATGATATGAAGGAAACTTTTCCTGTCAGAAGATCCTTTTTCTTCTTCTTTTATGAATATGCTGGGTAGATGAATGTAACTTCATAAATCGCAAATGTTCGTGCGTTTGTAGTATGATGTCGCATCATTTGCTCATTTATAAATTTTTAAATCATTTTTTTGCACATTTCGCGGGAATTTATTTTCGCGGATCGAAGAATTTTCAAATTTTTACAACGCTCACTGATGAAAATTAAATACAATACATTTTATAAATTTGTAAACCAACAATGCCATTAATTATTTATTTTTTCATTGACAATATATTTCGGATCGTATAAATCCATCATCAGGTCTAAAAGTACAATGAAAACAGTTAAAAACGGTTAAGCTAAAAATTTTCTACAAACATATATATCTACACTAAAATTATAAATTTTGGTACTTTGATAGTTTTTTACTATGATAATGATGTACAATACGTCAAATCGAAATCATCTTCAAATCATCAAATATTTGTGGAATGAAGAAAAAGCGCATATAGAAAATCTCATTTTTGCTAGTGTCTCGAAAATCACGAGTAATGAAAAAAAACAAAAAAAACGAAATTAATCTTCGCGGGTTGGCAATATTTTCGCGGAGCAGTGTAAAATGGATTTTCCGTGGAACCTAATTCCCGCGAAAATTAATACCCTTAAAGTACTTCAGCGATAAAATACTTACGAAAAGCTGTCTTAGTTTTACTTTTTGCATAGCTTCAGTTTTTTACAGGATAAATATTGGTTCTTCTGAAAAATGTTCTTGGATTATATATTGACCATTAACGTGGTGTAGTCTATACGGATTTCTCAACGATTGGGAAGACTTCCCAGTGGGCCAAACCTTCAAAAAGTCTCTGTGGTGGAGTGTTTTTTTATTGAAATAGCAAGCAATATTGCTTGTCATTCCTATAGAAAACACTCCTCCACAGAGACTTTTTGAAGATTTTGCCCACTGGGTTGGTTCTTTATGTATGTTTGTACTTTATGTGTAATTTTAGGATGCTGACGAAACGCAATGGCAAGGTATGTTTCAAAGAAACCCTTTATGGTGACATTGAAGTCGTACCAGACTCTTGATGAAACTACAACAAAGCACAGGACTTAATTCTGAATGAAATTTTAAGTCGAGCCATTTTGTTTGATAGATTTACTTTACTGATGAATTCACATCTCGGTGAAATTTCTTAAAAACATTTTTGTGTTCCGAAAGAAGAACGAACCAACAAATTAAAATTATAAATATTGTATAAAATATTAACTTTTATTTCCGAAAGAACAATAATTGATCTGCACCAACCGTTACGAAGTCTTGTTTTGCAGAATTCTGTTTTAAATCACCATACTGTGACCTAGTAATGATATCTAACCCAGTGGGCAAAATCTTCAAAAAATTCTGTGGATGAGTGTTTTCTATAGAAATGGCAAGCAATATCGCCTGCTGTTTCAATGAAAAAAACACTCCTCCACAGCGACCTTTTGAAGATTTTGCCCACTGGGAACCTCGTGTCTAACATTTTAACCAGAGATATCATGCTCAACCATTGTTTCACCGCCCAACATTATAGACCTTTCCCGAATAGTTGTTTCTAATGAACAATGTCAGCAATTTCTAACATAATTTTTATGCATTCACACTTTATAACTTCTGCGAATAATCTATTATTCCAATTCCCACTTCCAGCTAGATGCAATTTTGATGTTGAAACGAAGGCCAGACTAAATAATCCATATATGGTGTTTAACACGCATGTTACCAAGTGACGGTAGAGTGGTTTTGAGCAACCACTTTTGACGTGTTTACTTTGATAGCGTTAACCTCTGCGCGTCTGAGATTCTCAAGTTTGTGAATGTTATTTTCGAAAATAGGGGAAAGTCTGACTGATGTCTAGTTGGACTTCTGCCCTGTCGGGGTACATTTATTTTATAAGAACTAGTTACTTTTGATTCAGTCCGATTGTTTTTTCAAAAATTTAGACCTCAATTTGTTCTTATTTTGTTCTTAGTTAATTCTACAGCTAACCCTTAAAGTAAATAAACGAATATAAGTATCTCAAAAAACGACGACTCGAAAACTAGCTGCCCAAATAAGAAGAAAATGTAACCGCAGTTACTGCTTTTATACTCATTGCTTTTCAGTGGCGGATCTAGAGGGTAGTCGAAATTTGTGGAGGAGAGTGTTAGCTATTAAAGCATAAAAGAAAAACGTGCAAATAAGCTCATTGGTGATACAGATTGAAAACAGAAATTATGTTAATGTGCTCCTTCACAATTTTCGACATACCCTGGATACGCCGCTGCTTTTAAATGTTCAAATGTTCTTATTTTTGTGTCAAACAGAAACCTAAACTCGCCATTTTTGTTCGTTTTTTAAGATTTACGGGCTGTTCATATGGATAAAAATTACCTCTGGAAAACTTTTCGACGTATTAAAAAGTTTCGTTCTGTTCATATGGAAAACAATTTCCTTGGTAAGCAAGGAAATGACCTGCACATGCATGACGTAATGGTATATGAACAAAAGAATAAATACAAAATTTTGCTGACTAAGCGTAAAAGTACCCCACTTACCTAGGAAATTGTGTTCATATCAGAAACCGAGATCCGGGGAAATGTTTTTTCTCATATGAACGCAATGTAATTTTTTATAGCATTTCTCAAGAGGGGGAGATCTTGCCAAGTAGAGAGTAGAAAAGTTATCACCCTTCTTGAGATTTCCCGCTTACTGAGGTAATTTTTATCCATATAAACCCCTTAGGCCATATCCCCTTCAGCCATCACCTGTGAAGCAAGAAGATTGTACGTGTACCAAATATTCTCAAGAAGTTTTGATTTTTAACTTTTATTTTATATTCTTATAGTTCCTTCGCTGGATAACTTACTTAGTTAGACTTTGCGAGTGAACAATCTACCAGCTAATATTCAATTATGAAGGGGGTCTTCCATAGGAGGAGAGACCTTTTTTCCGGGAGGGAATTATTCTGTTACCGCGTGAATTAAATTGAAGAATTCTTTTCAATTCTTATTCCAATCATCACCGTTAAATAACAAAAATCTCTTTTCAGAATAAATGTTCCGTTAGAGAGGAGAGAATTCCTAAAAATATTCATTTCAATTATTATTCAACTTGCTTCCTGAGGAAAACTAGATGAACTAAAGTAAGGATTCAAAATTTATTTTCCTTCCAAAAATATATCATGGACCCATCCCTCATCGACGGCATATTTTTATCTTTCTCAATATCACTTTTATTCAATGACATCCAGGCTTCGGATTGATCCACCCATCCATTGATCTTTTTGCACCAATCAAATCAGTTTATTTTTAGGTGAAGTGGAAGCGTGGCAGGGATAAATTTTGGATGCAGGAAAAGTGTCAAAAAGTTTCATTGTAAAGAAAAATAAAGAAATTGTCCAGGAAGGTCGTCTTGATTGAGAATGGTTTAATTCGGTTTAGTTGACACCACATCACGCAGTAGTCTCTTCTTCGTTATGTCAAACCTTTGACCAAGTAATTCTATTAATAATAAAAAGTTGTATCACAAGGAAAAAGTTTTCTCATGCTCCCAAACTTACTGAGATCAAAACCAAGACTAGATAGTTGAATTATCGAGACTTACTGGGATGTTATAAATCCAAGCCAGGATGATGAATGATAAACTGTACATAAACAACAACAACAACAACAACAACACTTTCTTCTTGTTGTTCTTCTAAATGATGAATTAAACGATTTCCATGGATTAGTAAACCAGAAGAAATATGTTTTTGGTCGTCTGAAAAGAAGGTTTCCATCTAATCACATCTTAATATATCAAACCCTGCAGTTAGAATTTTTCCCGAAAAATCTCCAAGGAGGAGTGTTGCATGTTGAACTTCACGTAAACCCATGACTATCCTTACTCTGGAGGATCCAATTTAAGATTCATGTTAGGTTCATCTCTCCACTTTCCTGCCGGCCTCGACTCGGTGACACTTTCCAGTTCCAATTCAATTCCCCCATGAAATACATACAAACTTACAATACGTACAAACTTTATTTTTCATGAACCACTTACTTATCTTTTCTTTCATTAATTAAATCAATATTTGGATCATTTTTTTGTCTTAGATCTTTGCCTCGCTTATTCGTTACAAATACATATAATATTTTAGGCTAGTTAATTACCTCCACCAATTTATAAATGAGTCTTAGAGGGGTTTCTTATAAGTTAAGGAGAGTAAGTTGGGCATAAACTGATTCACCAGTATTCATTACACAACGTTCATAGAGGAAAAGATTGTTATGAACTTTTAACGTATATATCACTCATCCGTTCACCAGACAAAGTTTTTTTCTCGTCCAGCTCGATGTTTTCAGTTCTCCCAACAATCAATCGCAAAACATAACTGATAATACAAAACAACGAAAACGAATTGGAACAATGGGAAGTGTTTGATAAATCGAGGCATAAACTGACCCGAGCCTTCGTTCAATCAAAAAAAATCTACAAGGTTTACAAGATTTTCGTAACTGATTCCAAAGTGTTCCGTACTGACTAAACAACGGAACCACCTGAGACGAGCTGAACCGAGCTGAGACGATCTGAGACGAACTGAAACCACCGAGAGATCCACCACGAAGAAAAAAAATCAACCCCTGTCCTTTCGGCTGCCGGATGTTTCGAGTGTCGGTGGGGATTGTTCTAGCAAAGAAGATGTTGATTTAAAAAAAACTTAAAAAAAACGAGATGTTATTCGAGATGTATAATACCGAATATAAAAAAAAACATTTTAAGGATCTCTTTGTCACGTAATCTGTTAGTTGAATTGTGTTTTTATAAACTCAGAATCCAACTACTTAACACAAGTCAACTTTGACCCAGTTTCAGTTTTCAGTCGTTTTAAGACGGAAATTTGGCCACGTGACAAGATCTTCATCACATGATTTTCGAACGTTTATTTTATGGTCACGTGACAATAAAGCTTCCAGTAGTTTTACGACCGCACGGAAGTCCAAGCCGGCAGCTCACTCTCGAGAAAATGGCATCTGGCAGCCGAAAGGACGAGATTGATGCAGATGCAAATCTTCATTTTCAGATCATTGAGTATATGCAATGCAAGCCGCTCTGTTTTTCGGGGCGACTTAATTTCTATCCATTTGCTCGGGAAAAGTATCGACCTTCCAAATCAATCGTCGTTTCACCAACCAAATCATTCCCATTGTAGCAATCAAAATCTTTAATATTCAGTTTAAACACTTCCTCATATATTGAATTCAAATTGTTACAAACTCTTTTTTCTTTTCGTGATTCTACTTGCTTTCCACATAAGAATAAACTTTTACATTAAAATGTTTTGGCGGCAGGTTAATACCAAACGATGTAAACATAAACATTGCAACTGAACGAAATTTCACCTCCGGAAAATTCAATGGCTTCCATCCAATTGACAAATGCAAGTTAAGTATACCCTAAAAAATAGTTGAGATGTGGTATCACCAATTTTCTGAACAACCTTCCGTGTTACGTTGTCCGTCAGAACCCTGTTAATTTTACCTTCAATTCTCCCACGATATTATCGTCTCGCTTCTCCGCAGGATCTTCACCTGTTCTTAACGGGTATTTTTAATAAATATTGCATCTTTGAAAAGACTCATCCTTTTCCAATTCAGCATAAAAAATCTGTAAAAAAACAATTTATCATTACCATAACAAGTAAGATGGAATCAAAAAACATCTGATCATACCTTGATGACTTCATGCTGTTTTAAGTAATTTCCACATTTGCTTAATAATTTCGATGCATTTTCACATTTCCTTGGACTGCCATGTTCAACACTTTCATACTGAAAGTGAGAAGAAACATCAGAATAGTAAAGAAGTTTCAGCGAAAACTTTTCTTTCAAACTAATCCCAGTGGGCAAAATCTTCAAAAAGTGTCTGCGGAGGAATGTTTTCTATAGGAATGGCAAGCAATATCACAGACACATAAACAATAAAACCAAATAAGTATGAGGAGAGCTTGAAGTTGCCTTGTTAACAACATCGTGTTGAAATTCTAGTTGACAAGAAATGGCGGCTATCAAGAAGAAAGAAGAAGAAGAAGAAGAAAAAGACGAAGAAGACAGTGACATGGAACCTTCATATAATCTTTCGATGTCTTGTTTATCGAGAAAATGTTTTCCGACAAGAATCGTTTGCCCAAACCGACGATGATCATACACATTGACAATTATTGGCGGCAAATATTCAGGATCTTTTGCTAGTATCTAATTTTTCAAAAATGTCGATGGCACAGAGCTACCACAAAAATCTAACAATGTGTTTAGACCCTAACGATTACAATGCATTTAATACACATGCATTTCAACAAATGGAGCGCCAATCGCAGGTTGGCTACAAATAAGCTTTATTTGAAATTTGGAGAGTTAAGCTAAAATTTGCGTGAAGTTTTAATAAATATTTTGTCCTCTCATACGATATACATTTCACATCACAGTGGACATCTGCAAGCCGAAGGCTTTTTTTTTCTTCATTTTTCTTCGTATTTTTTACAATTTTTTTTACATTACAAAATTTGTTGAAATTCATCAAGACAGCGCTGAGAGATTTTAAAAATATGCACAAACTTGTGAGACAGACTTTAGACGAGTACCCTTACCATAGATGTTGGGTACAATCTCACGTGCAGGGATGGTGTCGAGTGTGACCGCTGAGACCAGTGTTAGAGTCTTTAGTCTTGTATCTCGATACTTCACTCCGATACGCTGTATAGCAGTAAAAGCAGTATATCGGCCCATTTGGAGCCTTCGACTGACTGCACACTGACATTTGTGGAAGTTAGAGCAATGCTAAACGTATCTCTGGCGGTGAGTCAACTTCCCAATTGCAAGTCAGCGGGCAGAACTGTTAGGGAAGAAAGCGTAAGAACGGAAAACTCCAGCTGACTTACTTACAATTGTCTTATTATTGCCCAGAATGCTGCATTGTTGACATACTTGACACGACCCTAGGAATTTGGGGAAAAGTGGCAAGAAATGTGAGAAAAGTCCCTTTTCACGCGGAAATGAATTTCAATTTAATCGAAAAAATGCAGAAAAGCTGTGAAAAGGACACGTTAATTATTGTTAGTGAAAACCGGCTTGGTCTTGGTTTGGTCACGTACGAGACTAATAGCCGGTTTTCATGGGTCCCAAGGACGGATTTGGGTCGGGTCCAGGTCCGGTCCAAGTAAGTAAAGTAAAGCCGAACGAAGCAATATCAAAATGTAATATATAATGTCAATAACATGGTTTGACGTGCCAGTAAAATTCAAGCCATATCATAGTCAAGATTGGCTGGAAGTGAAAATAATGTCATACCTGCACAGAGATATCGCGCTTTGAACCACAGCTTGAATTGATTTATCATAGATGTGGAATACAGTGAAATCTCGATATTACGAACCCCCCGATATAACGAAATGCAGTTATAACAAACTCCCTATTCAACAACTGCTGTGTTACGATGCAGATGCGGCTGTCAGCGATGCTGATAACGATTCGGAAAATGATGACAATTGATTTGAATAAAGTGTATGATCTCGAAACGCGTGTTGTTAAAATATTCACTAACTTTGAATTGTTTGGATAAAATATCTTGCTCATATATATATAATTTTTTTTATAAGCATCAGTAAAGCCTCGTTGCTGCTTTAATTTATATTAATTTGAGCCTCCAATGATGCATGCATCCGCCAAAGATGATCTTTTTTAAATTTTGCAATTTGAACATGCATGGTAGTTTTGCCGTGTATATGTAGCCTTATCTCGTGATCGAATGTGTTTGTAAGGATTTGATATTTTTGTTATTTTCTTTTGTGCTCCTTAACAAATTTCCAAAAATTAAAGCATTTTTGAGCCTCAGTCATGCTTGTTTTTCAACCCAAGCCTCGATGTGATGCTTAAAATATGCTTAAATTTTGCCAATTCTGATCCTAATGAATCGGGAATCGACTGACCCATTCCGGATATTCAGATTGAGAATAAAACGTAATGAATTGCAAATATATTACGGACCATACCGAATTATTTTATGAAAAAGTACTTTTTGACCAAAAAATGACCGTTTTAATTCGTCAGCGCCGTTAGGCATCTGACCTTTCATTTACCCATGTGGTTCTGTGTGTCTGTAATGTTAAAGTTCTCTGCGCCTGTTCGTAACACCCTTCTAAATATCGGTTCTAAATATCAATTCTTTCTTTGCCGTTTCCTCAACGCCTTACCATAAATTCGATCTGTAATTGGTTTGCTCAAGAAAACGGGTTTTAAAAATGGCGTGAAAGTTCCTTTTTTCAGATAACGTTTCTAAACATGGAGTGGAAGTGAAGTGAAGAAGACAGAAACTTACTTGAAGGTAATAAAATGCTTTGATTTAATTTATTTGCAAGTATTCTGATAGTGTTTGAGTACAGTTTTTAATGCATTATATATTTTATGTAAACTTTGTGATGATGATGGACTGTCCATAAATAAAAAAGGGAAAGGAGCACAGCTTCACCACTAGAAGAGAAGAGCAGGGTATAATTGTTTGATTTGATGTGTTAATGTGTTAATGTGTGTTTTATGTTAATTTAGTTTATTTAAATTAGTAGAGGGGAATTTGCATTTTTAAATTCATTCTACTGTGTCTGAATTTAATGCCTGAACCACTTTTAGTGTCATTTTAATTTGTGGATATTTTTGTTTTGAAACCTTTCATTTTGCATTTTCACTGCAGTACACAGTGAGTTTGCAGTAAGTTTAAAGATTTCAATGAAAAAAGAAGACTAAAATACCTTCAATTAATTTTCGTGAACATTTATTTTGGCGAGTCTAAAACTACGAACTGTATTTGTTTCCATTTTCCTGATAATTTTTGTGACATTAATTTTTGAGAATCAAGATCTTTAATTTTCACGAATCGGTATTTCAGAAAAAAATTCACGAACATTTATTTTCAAACCTTTTTTTTCTCATATGAATTTTGCAGCATTTTAATTTTGCGGATTTTAGATCTCCATCAAATTATGAAAAATTCATGCCATGAAAATTTCTTCCCTTAAAGTTGGTTAGTAAATATTTTTTCAAATTTTTCAATAATTTTGGATGGATTCTATTTTGATGATTTTGATGGTGATATTTTTTTAATTAATTTATAACTAATAACAGTTTTATAAAGTGTGTTAAAAGAGTTATTTACCTACTTAATTGAATTAAAGTTGTGTCAAAGGGCAGTCTTATACAATGATGAAAAATAAATACTGCTGCTACATATTCACTTTCCCCAAATGAAAAATCTCTCTCGTTTTAAAGCATAATTTCCCATTTATTTATTTATTTATTTATTTATTTATTTATTTATTTATTTATTTATTCATTAATTCATTAATTTGGTTAAGAAGGTCAGTTTTACAGGCAGTGGTAAACAATGATGTGGACCTACTATAGGACCTACATTGACTTTTATGGATGACCAGCTTACACAAGGAAATATGGTATACTGAAAAATGCATTTTCATTGATTTGTTTTTGTTTAATTTGATATCTGAATGAAAATACAGAATTGATATCTCAAAATACTGTTATTTCCTTTTTTAGCACTTTTTAGTACCTCTTTAAAAACATCCCACCTTAATAATAAAATAATGTATTCCTGTTCTCCTTCGGCATCATCGACTTACCGGATCCGGAGGTGTGGACCCTTGGACCCTCGAAATACCGAACCCTGATAAAATCGGATCCTGAAAACTCTCGAATAAGAAGCCAGAAAAAGAGAAAAATACTAATAAGTTCAATTTATTTCTTTTTTTAAATACAACAGATGTGATGTACGTATTTTCTGCAAATGACCTTATAACTTCATTTATCACTTTAAATTCATAAGAAGCGATTCTTCTGTCCTGGAGTATCACTTTTCGAATGAACATTTGAATGTTCTCCATGTGAGCCACTCTTTCAATGACTGCGTTGAGAAATCGCCCTTAGAAATTCAATTTATCCTAATATTTGTATTGTCTTAGATATTTTTGTTAGTCTTACAGCTCTGTTCTCATTTTAACATTTTTTTCTCATTCCTCTACAGTTTACTTGTTAAAAAAATAACACAAGAATTGACAAAATGTAGCATTTTTTACCAGGATTTTTTATCCATGATAGTAGCGTTGCGAATTATGTTAACACAAAGATCATCCTCAGTGTGAGCACAGGGCCTATCCTATTTCCAAAAATGAACTAGGTCTAAGTTAGCGCTGACCTTCAAGCCTTAAGGCTTTTGTTAGATTTGATTTACAATGTTTATTTTTTTGGATAGAATATTCATTCCTCTACAATTTGAGGTGAAAATATTTAAAGGTCTATAACTTCTGATTCTATTGATTGATACTATCTTTATATGGTTCTCAACCAAAGAAACAAGGCTCGTCATTTCTCTCTTTGATACGAAAACGCAGGGAAAGGTCCTGGCATCGCATCGCAGGCCGAAATTAATTCCTATATTGAGTAAATATCATCATGTGATAACTTGGAAAAATGAGTGTGGTCTAAGCTATTTAAATGTTGGTTGATTCAAATGATTGAAATTGATGACAATGATTTGGAACACACAGGATGATTGAGCGTCAGTTTCTTTAGTTGACGACGTCACCGTGATTAAAAAAAATCGCTATAACTTCAAGGTGTTGTATGCGTCTGATGGTCTAAAAGGTGAGATAATTGGTTTTCAAAATATTTAAATTTTGGTGCCCCTTATGACGTCATTTTGGGCCAATTTGTAACCCAAAAAGGGGGAATGACATAGTTGCCAGATGGGCAACCAAGCTATTGATTCAACTTTTTGAGCATGTTTTCTGTTGACAGCTGAAGGGCTTACTTTACAGTGCTTCTTGACCAAACTTTCTGATATTGATAGTTCATAAGGCACAGTTTCTCGTTATTGCATGATTCAGCCTGGAATTATTTACATAGTTTGCAAGGGAAATAAACACACGAAGACAAAAATAATTCAACACATTGAAAATAAACGGGAAGAAATATGGAGTCATAAATTGCTGAAAATCTCATTACTGATTCAGAGAAAAACGATGTAATGAACAAAATGAACTCAACAGGGTGAAGAAGAGTGAAAGAAGCCGGAAACCAATAAAGTTGTTTTTTGAAATAGGAAATAGAAAAAAGTACAAAAAAATGCTACGAAATAACAAAACAAATCTTCTTTAAAAAGAACAAAATTAGTTGCTATAAGAATATAAAAAAATTGTTCAAATATCCAAAATGGTGTGGCAAAGACAACTTTCTCTACAACGGACACTTCCCAGGAACGGATGAAACGACCGTCATAACTTTCATAACAATACCTCTATGTAGCAGACACCTCTCTATAGCGGACGTCGTTTCCAGGTCCCAATTGGCATTACCTCCTAGAACTGGTCTCTCGCGACTAACAATGGGTTATATGAAACACTTCTTGTGAAAAGATTTTGTATATTTTTTAGCCTGTTTAGTCAGAGGTATAAAAATGAAAATTTGCAGGGATTTCCAGTCCGTGCCCACCTCCATGGTTAATGAGTTTCCCAGTTACCAAGATGTCCAAAGTGCAACGGGGGTAGGGAAAGAGAAACATGGATACAATCACGGAGATATTGTTTGCCACATGGCCAACCACCTCTTCTTTACAATTTCAGCAGGGTCAATTTCACTATATCCTAACACCCTAGAGCAGGTTTTTGAAGCAAAATAAGCCAACTTAACAAGAACCTCTGTGTAGCGGACACATCTTTCGTCCTGATGGTGTCCGCTAGAGAGAGGTTTCGCTGTACAACCGAAGTACACAAAAATTCTACGAAATAAAAAACAAAACTTCCAGCAAAAGAACGAAGTAAAATAAAATAAAACTGAAAAGTGCCAAAAAAGAAATACAGTTGACTCTCGATAAGTGGAACCCCGGATAAGTGGAACTTTCGATATGCGAATGTTCCACTTATCCGAAGTTGGCCTTTGTTAAGGCAAATCCAAGGGACCGACGAAAATAGCTCCACATATCGAAAGTTCCACTTATCCGGGGTTCCACTTATCGAGAGTCAACTGTACTTCTCTTCTCTACTAAAACCTATTTTATAGTAATAATAATAACATAAAAAAATCAAAACAGAACACGAACGCCATGCGCGTAACATACCACATAACAACTCAAACCCTCAATATTTATAGTTGAATTTCAATCGGACCAGGTATTTCATATTTATCTGGGATACGTCGTAAACAATGTATCTAAACAATTACTCAGTCAAAGGAAAAACAAGGACAAATAAAACACAGTCGATTGCAGTTCAAATCTGTAGGAATTAGTGTTGATGTTTTCTTTGGGGAAAAGATACTCGTTATACAGTAAAGATGATGAAGCAACATTCGACGATTTCCCGACACCCATCGGCACAGTAGTTCCGTCGTCAAGAATTTTTTCTGAGGTAGGTTCTGGTTCCGTTCTCCCTAATCCTTAAAAGGGAATCATATCAAGTATTAAAAAAACAACAAAAACAACAACAACAACCATCCACGAAACATTTAACAGACATTATAGACAGCAATGTAGATGTACCTTTACAACTATGCTTTCCCTTCGGCAGTTTAGTGATGTGTTTGGCACTTGTTAATTCATACCTGAATAAACAGAACAGGAAGACCGTGGAAACTTATTCAGTTTTAAATGCTGTGGGAGTCACTTACACCAAAATAACTTAAAACTTACATATTTCCCAGTGCAACTTCACATAACAACATAAGACCAGTGTTGTTGGAGCGCGTTGTATTACAGTAATTTGCGGACTGACGAACAAAGAGAAAAGGAATTGAGGTGTTACCGAATCAGGTATCTATCTCCTACTTAAAGGCCAATCCATCGAAAATTGAACATGCAATAGTGGATACAGATACTCAAGATTTTATCTTATAATACAAACGATTGGCTGTTCTTAGTAAAAGATTACCTTGGACGCCATATCTATAATAAAAATAGCATAGGTATTATTAACGCTTTTGATTTTTATCCCCTTGAAGGTGACTATTACAACATTTTCACTGAAGATGAAAACTGCCACTGACCAGTGATTTCAAAGTCTGGACAAAATTACAGAACCAGAGCTACTGCACAAGACTACGAAGAAGAATTTGTAGCGAAAGCTTTTGAAGCATTTTTTCAGTATTCCTAGCGTATAGCGTAACCCGACCCAGTGGGTAATATCTTCTAAATGTCTATGAGGAGGAGTGTTTTTTTATAGGAATGGCAAGCAATATATCCTACTGTTTCAATTAAAAAAAAAACACTCCTCCGCAGAGACTTTTGAAGATTTTGCCCACTGGAGATACAATAATAATTCCATAATTTTTTTTGGGTTTTTTTTGTTTTTTTTTAAATCATCTTTGTGAAAGCAAGAGAAACACTTCCGACCACTTGAAAATTATTCTCTACATGCTGTTGAACGTTCTTAAGACATAATCGTTATTAAAAAAATTCATGACTGTATGTTTGACGTACCAGCAAAATAAACGCCTTTACCAAACATGTAACCAGTCTAGAAGACAAAATTGTTTCGTGGTCATTCTAATGGCCAAATACAACATACCGGATTTAGTATCCACCCAGTGGGCCAAATCCTCAAAAGATGGAGGAGTGTTTTTTTCGTTGAAACAGCAGGCAATATTACTTGCCATTCCTATAGAAAACACTCTTCCTCATAGACCCTTTGAAGATTTTGGCCACTGCGCAGGGTTTTCTAAACGTTGTTTCAGATCATAATACATACCACTGGAGCTTCAGGCGGAGCAATTCTTAAACCTTGTGAAATTATACCAGCAAAATTGGTAGTTCGGGAGCCATGCCATAGCAGTTTTCGGTTATGTAGATCTTTGAAAGGTCGATAACTTTGCCGCTCTCCCTCTCTATCCACAGTGAAAATCTAAAAGATGCATATTATTTATTAATGTTTACCGAGGATAGCCTCTTCAGTTCTGATAGATGAGGGTGCTGCGTCTAAGGTCCTAGAGCATTTGGGCTACGGAAACCGCTGTCTGCTTCAACCGCCCAACAAGACAACCTTTTCAAACATCAATCTCGCTCTGAATTGAGTGTTAAGCTGAGTGGGTTGATTCCCCGTTATGGTCGCTGGCATGACTCAGCCAGGATTTGAACCCTGACCTCCCGCACGGAAGGCAACCACGACGCCACCAGTTATATGATACAGCACAAATGATTCGTAAACAAGGAATTTTTTCAAAATTTGATGACAAAACATACTTCTACTACAGTAAGCGTGTAGCTTGAATGGGTTTTAGCATGTGTGTTTTGCACGTATTTTTCAATCATCTTAAATTCTTCCGATTTACGATCTATTTCCTAAAAAATCACAACAAATCACGAATGTCAACCAGAATTGTTTTCACAAACAACTTAGTGCCATGTCTTGTGAATAATGTATATATGTGCAATAAATAAAAGAAAACAAATGGTAGGCGTTGAGACTTAAAACTAAATTGGTAGAAAGTTGTCGATTTCCAGTCAGATAAATATCAGTGTTCATAGATGAGAATACTAAAAACCGATAATCTGCAAAATGTATACATTTATTGATAGTTTCATACAACAACAACAACAACAACAACAACAACAACAACAACAACAACAACAACAACAGCGAATAAAAAGAGAAGAAAAATATTTCTGTTTTTATTACCTTAATGGCAGCCTTTAAACTTTCATAATGTTGGTCGATAGGGTCCTTCTCTTCGCTGCCACCTGATGAATTCTTCAGCAAACTGTATGCTATTTCAATTTCCAATAGACTGTCCAACATCTGTACTTTCAGATTAATTAACTCTTCATTGTCAAGTAAAGGCGGTTTTTTCAACCCAAAATCGTGTGGAATTAAGGTGAAGAACCGGTTTGAAGCATCAAGCACTTTAGAACCCTTTACACCGTTAGTTAGATACTGCAAACAGGAAATTAGACATTTAACAGATAGGTACATCTTATATGAAGATTTCGAATACATTCTAGAAAAAGGACAGATTACTTCTCTACCTGTTGACACTCACCAAGACATGCATAAGCTGTTTCAATTTGTTTTCTAGAAAGTTTTCCAAGTGGCATTTTTTTCAAATCGATCTAGAAAAAAATAAGCAGCATCCATAAAAGTCATTTCTTTGTGTTTAGTTTTGCACATTCGATTGAATCAAATTATATTGGTATGGTAATACTGGATCATATTGAAAATTCTTAGAAACGGCTACAGTCTTTGTTCAAGCAATATATGACCCACTTCCAAAAAATCCATTCTATAATCCACGAACCATCTATATTCCCATTTCCACAACTTCACATCTCTGCAAGTCCTTCATTAAATAAAACCTTACCTCAAATTCAACGAGAGTGTGTTTCATAGCTTCAACATCGAATATCAATTTTATTAGTTCTTGCAGTGGTTTGGACAGTGCACTGATGCTTCCTGGTTGTATAGAACTCTGAAGCACATCGTCATCCTGGAAAAACAAATCTCAAATAAGTTTATCATTTCAACAGATAAAAGAGATAAAACCACTTTTACACTGTCTTTCACTCCATCTAGTAAGCAAAAAAACCCACAAAAACTTATTTTTTGTATTTCAAGGTTTATATTGGCAGGAAATCATGCTGAAATAAAATTGGCCTTGCTGATGGATACATCAGATATTTGATAGTTATCATAGACATATCAAAACTGCATACATCGCAAGTTCATTATCTATAAAATGAATACAACAAACAAGCCTCATAAAAATATTTGTATTATTCCACTCAAAGTTACACCTGTCCGTAATCAATATCCATTGGATAGAACTTGTCTGGTCTCTTCACAAAATTTTGTCGATTATGCCAAGAGTTGCCCGTTTTCTCTTCAAACAGACTGGTGAAATTCCACACAGCATCTTCCTTGTTAATGAACTTCTAAATAAACAAATGTCTAACTTTGATTAGCAAAACATAGATAAAGGAATACAGCAAGACAACATTGGATACGATTTATTCCGTTGACACAAGTAATTCAACAACAATAGATATCTGTCAACGCACATTCTTAGACTCAACTGATTTGTAAACCTAATAACCCAAAACTGGGGTGTCCATCTTTATTTTGAAAAGAAATCCATATTTTTGTTTTGAAACTATAATGGAACTTATATGTTTAAAGTCTGAGTTTTGAAATTAAACGGAACGTTTTGAGTCCATGTTGTTCTATTTCCAGGGATTACTATTCAATAGTAAATGATCCATGTTAACGTCAATAACATTTTTTATTAAATCCAAAAGTAGAAGATAAGAATATTTGTCTGAATACACATTTAACATTTACTGTACATACCTCCAGTTTATTGCCACCAACTGATGTTCCTACACGTCCCCAAGCACGGAATACGAAATATCTGAAGTCACAATAAAAATAGGCACACAAATAGATTTGGGAAAAAAAAAAGAACTTTATAATCTATATAATGTTGCACTTCCCATATTTCCCATATATTCCCATATTTGTATAAATCCAAACTAGAACTAACTTGTTCTTCTTTTCATCATTCTCTAGTACTTGAAGTTTATAGTAAGAATTAGTTCCTCTAGTTAGATCAACAAGTCCCAATATCGCAGAGTAAATTTCCTTTTGAACTGTTAGAACGTGACAGGTATCTTCTTTTCCTACAACAAAGTGCCATTAGTAACGCCATTAGTAACTAGTTAGCGGTCTACAGAAAGTAATCACAAAAAAGTACAACATACCAGATGCAGGATCAACAACTGCCCCTCCTTTCATCGTCACCTTTGCTTTCTTGGTCGATTCTACAAGTTAATGTTGTAATGTTCTCACTTTTCACTCTTTTCATTTCTCAATACCATAATAACAGAAAAAAAGTGAATACAAACATACAAACATCGTCATCAACAAACCTGAACCAGATTTCTCTTGCTTTCGTTTGCGACTGCTTTGACCATCAACTTCATCACGAGCTTCTCTCTATTTTAATAAGAGGGGCAAATCAATGTAATAGAAATGAAAAACTCCTTACATTGCATTGATGCATTTATTTTACACTAAAAATTCCATCAAAGAGGCTCAAAATAAAAGATATAATACATTGTCACCCCAAGGAGCGATAGCAAACTTTGAAATCATGAGTTCTGCTCCGCCTTTTTGAATGGCATCAAGATACTCTTCTGTGACCACTGGAATATTATTCTTTTCGACAGCTTGCATTTTCTTGCCTGACTTCATCACCTCACCTACAAATTCACAACTTGATGGAAAACTTTGCTTTTTATAATTTATTCATTTCCTTAGCACTTTTAATCACAAACCTGGTGAACTGATACAACAAAAGCAGGAACTAGTTGCGCTTTCTGATAAACTACCACCCAGTTTTTCAACAGTTGACCGAATTGTAACCTATAATCATATGAATAGAATTCAATCATAGATAAAAGAAAAAGCAGATTTGATCAATAGAATACAACTAAAATGGCAGCCAACCTTATTGGACTTTAACTTCCCAACCAGAACAATTTTCTTTTTTGCTAACGGAAGACCAGACTCACTGACTTCCCTTTTTAACTCTTTTCTAAACGAATCACAGGATATTCTTAGATTAGATTACAGGTACTTAGATAAGAATAGGTAGATAGTGCACTGCCAGACCTGCTTACGCAACGTAAGTTTATTATACTAAAATACACTGAAACACTCACACAGTCGCTGGAGGGAATTTTCGTTCCTTAATGATTGCTTTGTATCGCATTCTAAATGTTAATAAATGTCATGTCAGTTTGCTTTTTAAGATTCATGAGACCGATGACAAAATAGAGATTTAGACATACAAAAATGCATTATCTTTTTTCAACTCTTTCGGAACTTTCCACTTTTTCCTCTTTGGTGTTTGCGTAACATAAGTGCATTTAGTCCATCCACTAACATGCCCTGTGCATCCGTATCCATCAGAACTAAAGCACATTGACAGATAATAATAATAATAATAATAATAATAATAATAATAATAATAATAATAATAATAGATGATGATGCTACCAACTTTCACATGGTTTGAATTTAACACTCTTACAGTGCCTCTCGTATATGCAAAAGTTAGAGACTTCGTATTTCCTTTGGCAAAGAATTTACTGTTTTATGTGCTTTTGGATAGTAAATGATATAAGGTAAATCATCTATTAAGCGCCATCCCTCTTTTAAGCACCTTCCTCTTATATGCGCCCCCACCTAAAAGCTGAAAAATTTAATAAGCTTAATAGAGGATTTACCATTCAAGACTAAAGGAGGCATTGTATTCGCATGAATGGTGGCCCTGAGTCAACCTGAGTCAATAGAATCATTTTAATTCAGATTTCAATTTTGTTGGCCCCTGAGAGCCATTATTTTCAATATTTCAAAGTATAGCTTATTTTGCCACGATGTGGGGAAACCTAAAAAAATGGTGACGATAAACTAGAAGAATGACCAAAATCTAAAAGAGGCTTTGGTGAGATCTGTTGCACAGAATGTACCACAGCGTGATATTTTAAACTACATGCCCAGAGATTTCAGTTCATATTCTTGGAGCATAAGAACACTCGATCGACGACTGAGACATTTCGGAATATATTGCTTGGATTTCAATGTTTCTGTGGAAGCTGTTCAAGATGCTGTGGAACAAATGCTAGGATACAGGGCAATACAACAGAAATTAGTATCACCTAAATGTCCCTATTGATACTGCGAGTCGTAAATTATTGTGGTTAAAAGTTTGGGATTCTAACTCGAAACCAGAATTAGTTGGATAATGGTATTTAGAGCACCTTCTAGCATCCCACATAGTTCCATCATACATTGGCATAGACAAAGCGATATCAATATTGAACTACATAAGCAATTTTTTTATGTATCGTGTAATGAAGGTTAAAATGTCGTTTTTCCCTCTTTCTTTCTTCGAAAGGCACGGAAACTGGCGTCATGGCAACTATGATAAGTGACCTTGGAAGAAATGACAGTGACCTTGATGATCCTACAGATTTTGTTTTATATGGTTCTTCAACAACAAACCAGGCAATAATCTTCAAAATAATCTTCATTTTCTTGAAGTTCAGAAATTGGGGCTCCATTCAATTGTTTTTAAACCTGTTTATATAGATTGAACGATGGTGGAAAGAACTCCATGAGAGACTGGAAAAGTTTTGTGAAATTAATTGTGAAATTATCATACCGAATCAGAAAGCAGAACGACACACTCATGGTAGATGGGGTATCACATTATATAACTTTCCAGAAGAATATGAATTGCAAAATTGTGGTAAGAATATCACTATCAAATAAAGAAATATAAAAATCTGAAAAAATCATTTAATAATATATAACTTTTTTTCAGGATTCACAATGTCTGAAAAAGAACTTCAAGATGTGGCTGAGTTGTGAAACGTATTGAATGAAACTGAAGATGACTACCTTGAAAATAAATTTAGAACTTCTTATACCAGTATCATTAAAGATCCAGAAAATATTCCTTGTAATCAGTATGTGGAAACATATCTTACAATAAAGAATGGCTTCAATCAACTTTAGGAATATAAACTCAACTATTGTAACATACTGTAACATACAACAAATATAAAGATAACATCAGTTAAAAAATGTCATTGATATGCTCTACGCAAAACAAATTATTGACATTGCTTCCTTCCAGGTCCGAAATAATTTTGATCCTAATTTCGATCCTACTGAAAACATATATAAACTTTACATCATTCATTTACAAACGCCCGATGATGACAGTAGTAACTGTCGAAACGTCGCAAACAAAAACAACCGGTCTATGACATGATAAACTCTGATTATATATTATGAATACTAGACTGACAAACAATATAAATATATTCAATTTGATATGTGTCTCTTTGGTAATCTCTACTAGCTCTGGTAATTTGCAATAGTCATTACACACATGACTTTGACCACTCCTGATAAATTTCCCATGCAAAATAAAATTTGATTATTTTCGTCAAAAGGTCTTTTCATTGTAGCAATTTATGGGTCATATAACATATTTCGCGAGCCTTGTATATCCACTAACATTTGTTTTTGAGATTTTAAAAAGGAAAAGTGTGTTAAACACTCTGACATATTCTGAACTACTACAGCAATGTTACAATCACGTGTTATGCTGCCATCATTGTTAATAATCTTAAAAAACCTGCCTTCAACAAGTTCTTCCACAGTAACAACTTCTCCACATGAAATAAGTTTCTCAAATGCAGCCTTGTTGTAACACAAGGCTTCTCCTTATTACACAAGGCTTCTTCTCATTACTCATTAGTGAATCTTTCAACTGTAGTGCAAAATTAGCAGCTAATGAATGCATTTGAATGGACTTGCATGTGTGACACTCAGGTGTTTCTTGGAATTGATTTAAATCAGTAAGACTACTTTCTAGGTATCGCTTAACGACAGTTTCTTGATATTACTAACTTGGTCCATGTAAGCAGCTTGAAAACCACCAGCAGCAAATGGTTGTTCATCAATAATTAATTTCCATTTAACTCCATGTTAATTTCTATTTCTTCACATCCACTCTGAAACTTTGTAATTACTTTCCCAAGCTTCAACAAAGACAACAAAGGCATGCTTCTCACCAAAGAAACAAATGCAGGCACAAAGCTTTTGGTGGGTTCACCAGCTAACCTTTTTGGTAATAGAGAGGAAGTTAGAGACTTAAAAAGGTATAACGATTTACTTGGTTTACGAGGTTGAAGGGAAAGTTAACAAAGTAGCATTAGCAATATCACTGTCCCTGTCAGCACCACCACTGCCACTACTGCTGCTGCTTTTGATGAATTGAATATGGATAACCTATCAATTTGGTAAATGACTTTTTGTACATGATAATCCCTTGTCGCTAGCTAGGATATTACAAGTCATTCCATAAGGTATTCTGCTTTTAAAGTGATGGTTGCAAGCTTTTTTATATTTTCTATGCTCACCTCTTCATAATCAAACTCAACAAATTCTTGTGCTCCCATCCTTTCGTACTTCTTTGCTTTCCCACTAGGGTCACTTTCTGTTGGTTGTACGGTAATCTCTTTTGCACTAAGTATATGGCTGCCATAGTACTTGCTGTTTATTTTTTTTACTTAACCTCTTCTTCTTTCCTTTTTGGCCAAACTCTTGCCATTTCTAGTTTTGTTTGAGTTTGTGTTTTCGATTCGCCATCTTTGTTCCCGCGTGAACAGAAATAGGAAAGCTGTTAGCTATTGCTTAAAGTATCAAAATAATTGGCAGCTATGGGCCAATAACAAAATCAATTTAATTTCAAAGCAAAATAGATTTAGTTTTCTTTTACAATGGCAGTAATGGGCCAATAAATAAATTCAATTTAATTTTGTTAAATTCAAATTGCCTCTATTGACATTTTTTTAATTCGAAACATGATTTTATTCAACTTAAAATGAAAAATAAAGAACATAATAATATTGGTTTGCCAGCCATGGGCCACCATACACAAGCAAGTTTGACTTCAGTGGATAACGAGAAAGAGAATAAGCCTGCGTAAATATTAAAATAATGGTAAAAATTAATATAGAACACACAGCACCTATAAACCAATCTTCCTTTTTCACATTCAGGACATGGTTCTAATGCACCAAACATCATTCCATCTGCACACTTATCCAAAAGCTGCAAATAAGATGAAGATATCAAGAAAAGCTAGACAAACAGCCGAGTTTCAAATGGAAGTCTCTTCAAAATATTGTTACATTCTAACCTTACTCTCTCCACCGGAGCTTTCGTAATCATTTGCTTCAAGCATGTCTCGTAGTACGCCGTTACTGCACGACTTAAAAAGCTGATCTCTTATTTTCCAAAATTCTTCATTTTGTACCTTGAAAATTAGGACTATTTTTATTATCAAAAACATTTCCATTGGTTTCAGATCAGAACTAAAATATGTTCCCAATTAACAAAATGTGACAATCCATGACAGAAAATACCATTTGCGATTATAAATACCAGGTAATCATAATGTCAGTAACAAAGTATATGATATGATTAGATCATTTCAAAATATCATTAGGTATTACACGTATAGGAATAGGTAAGGCATTGCAATGGAAATTCACTGCATTCTTTTGTGACGTTAAATCACAGTGGAAACCAAGCTTTAATGTTCGTAATAATTTTAAGAGATTTCAGGTCTCAAATTTTTCTCATCATTTTAATCTGATTAAAAAGTAATTAATTGCCTTTTCCTTTTTATAATTTTATGAACTTTTTGTTAAAAATATATAGCTTAAATCATTATATACAGGGTATTATAGGCTAAAATGTCAGGATTAAGTGCTTTTGGGTATGCACAAATCGGTGCCTAAATTCTAATGGATACTTATATTCATCACATTTTATTGCCAATAATCCTGAAAACAATAAAAAAACCTGACCCCCCGGTATTTAGCTGAACAGCTGTTTTAGCTGTTCCATTTTTGTTTCATTTTAACCTCAAAGTGTTTTTTCAAAGTGTCAGAATATATGACAGATATAGATAAAAGCATTTATCATATAATTTTAGATATTCGATTGTAATTATTTGATAGTAATTAAAAGGCTTCATATAACGGATGAGAGCTACTATCCAATAAGCATTTTACGTCACAGATGTATGATAAAACATATATTCAACACGATGAAATGGGTCACTCGGAATTATTCAGTCTCCCCCTTTGTTGATATCGTTGAATATCACAAGCTTGACTGAAAAATTCCCGATGTCCCATTTTACCTTGTTCAATACCTGTTTAATATAAGGTGATAAAATATCTTTGCAAAATAAACTTAAGAAAAACAAAAAGAAAAAACTTTAATAATTATTATTAAAGGTTTTCTAAAATGTAAATGTTTTATTTTAAACTGATTCAAAAGATATTTAAATTAAATTAAAAGACCTTTAATAGCAATTTCTATTCGATTGGAGTGCCAAAATTTACATAATAGGCATAATTAATAATTCTAGGTTTCAAACTAGGTGTGGACAGACAAAAACAAAACAAACAAAAAAAACAAATTCTTTGATATGCTTATGGAGATACCCAATAACTAATCAATATTTTTCTTCGAACCTTCAACTCGATTTTCTCTTTATCTTCCGTTTTTGTTTGAACAGCAGGTTTTTCATCAGCCACGATTTTCTTTTTTCTTTTCTTTTTGCCACCCAACTGTGTCAATATGACTCCCTGGTCTTCAGAACTCAACGAGGGGAATCCTTGGAAAATAAAATTAATAATAATGAACAGCAAAATCCTAAATAAACAAGATTATATGGAGTTCCAAGGAATCTATTGATAGAGATTGAAATCGATAGAATATATCAGGGGGATCAGGGTCACAAATTGCAATATTCCACTATCAGCAAATGTGCGCATAATTTTGAAGCTGTCCGATTAAGACTTTGCTTAATTTCAAAGTAAAGTGCAACTCAATTTGTCTGTTGAAGTCTTGTATTCATTAACCTCTTTTTCATTCCAGTCACTGAAGTCTTAAAGCTTACTTCTAAGCTGGAAATCGAATCCAGCCAGGGGATCTTTGGCAGACAATATCAATTACACTCGACTACAAACTTAAGCAAAATTCCCAGCAGACAGCTTTAACATTATGATACATTTAGGGATATTGGAAAATTTGTGACCCTGATCCCTCTTGATAAGAATACCAGGTATATTTGAACCAACAAGATCCTCCGCCTCCAATTCAGATCTTCTCTCAATGAAGCATTTAACATGATGCCAGTGGGGCACTAATCCAGATGCAAACTTTTTCACTTCCTCAGGTTCTAACATTTTCGCTATTCTAATTTCGTTCTATGGAAAAACAACTCAGCATTTGAAATTTTGAAGTCGTGTGTATGTATTCATTATGTGAGATGGAAAACAATTGAGCCAGGTATTGTTTTAACACAGTGACGAATAAGGGTGCATTTTTTTCATACCTTAGTATTTAGATTTGCCTACCTCAAGTACCATCACTGCCTCTTGTTTGAAAAAAAAAAGTTGGGAGCATCCTGCTAACACCGCAAAATAGTAGCCGTAATGAAAATAATTATTTAACAAAATTATGCTTCATAAGCATAAATTTAAATCGCACATTTGTAAAAAAATATGGCTGACAACAAATCTGTCCTGTTTGTTTTGATTTATTTTGCATAATTTATTGCTATTGCCTCGCAACTTAGGTAATTATTTAATTAGATTAAAAATGGCTGATATGTTATTCCGCATTAATTACTATGAATGCCACTCGACAGGTCGAAAAAAAGAGGAAAAAGATGGTACTTTATTTGGTAAGAGAGGCATAGAAATTGCTACAAGTACCAACAATACCACTATTGTATACCAATGCTTCGTTTTGAAGGCAAACGTAGACAGATATTTTTACCACTAAAAGATCAAAAATATTGGAAATGGTACTTGTGGCACTTGAAGCTAAATTTTGGGATGAAAAAAATCCACCCTAACATTATGAACATTATAACATTATGGAAATGCTATATGGTATTCGGCTTCCATAAAAAAGTGAACTGACTCCACTTCTACAGTGTTATCTACCGAAATAGTTATATTTGCTAACCACAAAGTGTCTGAATCTTATATTATGTATTAATGAAGTTAATTCTCACTTTTTCAATTTTTTCTTCACATTTTCGACACTTTGCTCTGCCAGATTTTGCATATTCAATGGAGTAATCGTTATCAACGTTTGATGTGCTGGCTCCATCAACTTTATCTTGAGCAAATGCACCACCTGGCATCTTCCCTTTGATTGTTTCTTGATCATCCCACCGCAAACCATCAAAGTTACCAATATCAGATGTGCTGTTCGGTTTGAATTTTTGGAAAAAACATCTGAAATGATACCACTGAGGCATCTGAAAAAAAGTATAGACTGATAATTTCCCAATTTTTCATCTTCTGCATTTGTAACGGCACCTTTTCTATGAACGAAGGATTGAGTAAATGAAATCCTTCATTCTCGGAGTGGAAAAAGAACAAACTTACCTTTCCATCAAAATGAGGTGACTAAAAAAGAAAGAAACAAATCACAGAATTTTTTTAATCTAATATTTTTTAATTTCAGATAACAAAACTCAAGTTCATTTTTAAGCCAAAAATCCCGACCATCATTACCATAAAAAAACATACTTTGCATATTTGGGTAGTAGGTCTACTTAAACATAGCGAGTCACAGTTCTACCTGGACCATTCTGGCAATCCGCAAGGAATCTTGGGCAATATTTGATTTGCATCCTTTACAACCAGATCTCCCAGATTTTGCATACTCAGCTTTGTAAGGAGCTTCATCCGACATTTTTTTTGATTTTTTTTCTTTTTAGAGGTGTCCTTATTATACAAGAAACAATAATTCAGATATACGTGTTAAAAAAATGATGTATCAATGTTTTTGAGCTATCAATGTCAAAAACATAATTTTATTAGAAAACATTAACATATTTAAGGTAATAGTATCCATCAAAACATAAATTTTATATTGTATAAATGATATAAAAAAAATCCTTGTAATGTATGAGTAATAGCTGATAGTGGTTCAAATCCAATATACTCAATTAAAGTCAAATACAACAACGGAAAGCCCACAATAAGACAGAAATGAATGCATATTTTCTAAAACACAGTAAATGTGCATTTTGGCAGTTACTGATTATCAGTATAAATTACTAGGGCTAGATAGTCAATGTGATGAAGTCTCTAAGCATGTATTCTACTAGCCAGGAAATCCTAACTACCCTCATACTCGATACACTGATGGAATTTAAACAAAAATAAATAAAATCTAAGCGAATAATAAGGGAATAGTCAGGCAATAAACAACTTGTTTTTAAAACTGCATATTCTGATTATTCTCTGATTTGCTGCGTCCTTCTAATATCTCTCCTTGATCATTCCCATAGCCTGATCGAATAATTTCACCTTCTGTGATTATGTGCATGGATAGAGTGGGGGATTAGATGAAATCAGTTGAGCATTGAACAAGGAAGGTAAACTTCTCGTACAAAGGTTTCCTGCTGGGTTTGTTTTTTCGACCATACGTAACCGTTGGCTCATTCGGAACAATAGATGGTGTGTCATCTTAATCAATTTCGATTGGTGGTGGATCATCGAATGAGACAGGAGTATCTTCTCAAACAAATTCAAGTCAATGATCAAATCCTGAACATTTGTTATTATTGATAGTGTCCCCTCTTGCTATCTCCATAACAGGAAAATTTTTATTCGGCAATTCGGTAGAATCATGAAAGAAACCTCCCTACAGTTAACATTGTGTCTGTATTTGGGAGGCGTTAACCTAAACACATCCCTTTCAAAGACATCATCTGTGCAACCAACCAATTAAAAACGTTTAAATTCATAAATGAATTTTTCGATTATAAATGTTTGTACTTCGAAGTAAACCAAAAAAGGCTCAGAAAACGTCCTTGAATTTGAAATCTTTATTACAGTATTAGCTCACTTGCTTTCTTGTTCACTAAATAATTCTTACTGTCTCACTGAGGAGAGGACATCCCTTTTTCTAAAAAAAAATACAAAATGTTATTCTTTATGGCTATGTGCCATTTAGGCGCAGAGAATAACCCTGATAATCGGGAGGTTTATCATTACATGCAAAAATTAAGAAATGGAAATGAAATGTGAAGAATTCAAAGAAAATGCTTTTTGACCGACTGCACTGCACAGTGTAGACCATGTGGGTTAAGTAATTAATGATTCGGCGCTCCATAATCTAAGCAGGGCTGTAGTAAAACGCAGAACACACAACAACGCTGATACCATAGACGTTGAACAACCACGGAATAATGGGGCGGAACGTCTCCGCCGCCCCGGAGAACACAGTGATAGAAAGAAACAATGTTTGACTATTTTTCTCAGTGCTATATGATGCGCCCGTTTGACTTATGTACTTGTACAAAATAGGACTGTTTTCTATACGACGAGTGTCAAGTTTTACACAATGGGTGGGGCATTTTGGGCAGTGTTCTTTCTTCTTTTTCCTTCTTCTCCGTTTACCACGCCGCGAGTGCTTAAAAACCGAACAAATTTATCATTCTTACAGAATTTGCCGTTATTGTTTTTTTTGTGTGAACCCTAGTTTTGTAGTAGAACTGTAGAAGTCCAGAAATATTTCATTTTTCAAGTTTGGGCTCTACACTAATCTTTTCTTTCAGTGTTTTTCACTGAGAAGGAGGAGAGAAAGTTTTATGGTCTGTCTACAGAAAGAAACAGATGGTGTATGGGGTCTTCGATGGAAAGAGGTAAATCAAAATTGTAACAAAAGCACGGAGACAATATTCGTTATATAGTGTTACTCGAAAGAATGAGTATGATAATAAAATTAATTTTTCTATTTACAACAAAACAGCATTAAAGACCGTTAACACAGCGGCAAAAAGATTGAACTTGGCTTTTGATATCGTAAATATTAAAGGTCCTAAAGGCTCATTATAGAAGGGAGAGTCTTCATAATTTATGAGTCAAACTACTCTTCCACGAACGTTTCTATTGACAAAATTGTTAAATATCATGCATAACTATAAATTTACATGGTTCTGATATCATAACAAAGCCCCTCAACGTAACAGGTGCCAAACGTTACAATTAGTTCAATCAAAAAGATTATGATTGTATTTCTTAAATTAATTTGCAGTTATTTCTTTTCATCTCTATTAGACTTATGTATCATTTTTTTTATTATAGTTACTCCAAAAGTAGTTTTTGTGACATCACCATTGATAGTTGCAGAAATTCGAAGTGAAATTACAATAGAATGCATCATAAGAGGTGATCCATTAGATGTTGCTTCCATAAAATGGGAAAAGTTTACTGTGAAAAGTCCATTAGTATTAAGTTTCATTAAAGAATACCTTCTTTATTATAGTGATTAATCAAACCAAAAAAAATTAAAAATTAAAATTTTCTAATGATGACCTTTGGAACGTAAGGTCGAAATATTAATCTTTAGAAATAAATTCGATCATATTTCTTAAAGAAGAAATGTATAAGCTTCTGGCGATACTGTTTACAATTAAAATCTTTGCTCATAATAAACATTTTTGAAAATTTCCGTGGCGGGTGACAAAAAAGTGTACAAAAAACCCCGTCTATTTTAATACTCATCTTCGTGGTTAAAATCTCTGAGTAACAATGAGATACCTTCAGAGATACCTTTTTTGGCATTATTGAGAGATTGAACACAACGTTCTGTGCGCGCGCGCTGGCGTTGTTCCGCCATCATTCTTCGGTTCATTCCGCGTTCTCTACATTTTACTACGAGTGAAACTGCGGAGCAAATCGAGCGGGTTTTATTTCAAATTTCAAACTGGAAAAACAGTTTCTTTGGATGCCCTGATCGCATTAGCTGTTTTTATGCTGAGGCTATTTTATGAATTGAACTACTTAAAACAACAGATGGTGTATAAAGTAGTCAACATAGAAACTGCCTAGACTACTTTAAATTGTTTTTTTAAACAATTGAAACGATAAATCGAGATTATTTTATTATCATATCACTGTTCTTGTGGTAAAAATAAAAAGGAGACACCTGTTTTTAATGCTGGGACTACTTTACGATTTTGATAAAGTAGATGGGTCCATTTAAGTAGTCTCAATATAAAAACAGCTATTCTTCGCTTTGGTTTATCTATGAATCCAACGAAGAATTAGATCGATTGATGTTAACAGTGTGATTGGGGTTTAATGCAACGTGGAGGAAAGGTCTTCAGAAATTAATTTCTCACCCCCGTCAAATTCATCCTTGGTAAGCGCTTCCTCATATCGTCTAATTGCCAATCAATGTCAATTTCTAATGAGCAGAGTTCGGTAACAACATTCTTAATTTCTTCAATGTCGTATTTCACTAACGAATCATACTGCGGGAAAGTCAGATAGTAGAGCTTCGTCCTAATCAGTTTTGGTGTGACCAGTTCTTCTGTTAACTCTGACCGCCGTATAAGACATGGGGCTAGTCGAATATAACGGAGAATATATGACAAAAACAACAACAACAGATAAAGAAAAATGGTTATTAATTGATCCCCTTCCAGTGATGTGAAAAAAAATTAATGTGTCAATAAAACAAGTGCAAGTATACTTTTGAATAAAATGGATTTGAAGAACATCATTTATCTCCTTATTTCAATATAACCGAAACGGAAATGTCCATCCCTACCTTTTTCTTGGCGATCATGTTTGCTTGATTCCTATGTTTAATATGAATTTGAGATGGATTTAGACGACACGGTTCCCCGTCCACTTGCATTGAAATTTTGTTATTGGTAACAAGTATGGCCGAGTGGCATTGATATATTCGTACACCATGACCACCGACTTGAGTTGCAACCTAGCGGCACACAAACAATAATAGCTGCATTATTCTATTTGGATTTTAGAAAGGATAGTAAAAATAGTAAAAATCTCTCTCTCGTCGGGTTTATGATGTCATTCCTCTCCGTCCATCCACAGTGATGTGTGTGATGATGCAGGAGTAAAGAAAATATTTGTTGACTGAGGGAAGGACGTCTTTCCAAAGTGAGGTATGTTATAGATGGATCCGTTGTGTAACGAAAACTGTTTCGATGTGTTGCTCTCTGTCTCGATGATTAGCTATCAAATGTCTAATTTTACATATGAATGTTTTCTATATTATCAAGGCCAATTTGTTCTGCACGCTCTTGCGTCAGCCAACGACACAAACCTTTAGAAGAGGAGTGCCTTATAGTATCGGGGGGCTGAATCTGCAAATCTGTTCAATTGGTCCGATAAAAGTAGTTTCTTGGTTGAAATGTAATATTTGGACATAAAAAATGGACTAAAAAAGTAAGTTTTTTAATATTTTTGGACAAACTTGCAGATCTCATGATGTGTTGTGAGTCAAAAGTAATTTTTCTAATGCAAATGCTAGTAAAAATTCACCACTGAGATACAATATGTTATTACTGTAAAATATAAACATATAAGATAAGAAGTGAGTGTGTCTCATTATGGGTTGTTAACATTCCCATTCTTTCACAAAATCTAGCAACTTCTACTGTTAAACCTACCAAAACCAAAACACAACTGCTACCAAAAATGTAACTGGAAATAACAAAAACATCAAAAGCTTTGTTAGTCTGCTTTATGAGTTGAGTCTCTAAAACTGCTGTATGTTTTGGTTGCATCTGCTCGATGTTTCTTCGGGTATCCATTTTAGACAAGAGAGTTCCTCATTTCCTTTATGATGGCCAACTCAAAGGCTGAGCTCATCAGTTATTGTGATCACGTATGAATTTGAGTATACATAATGACTCATTTGCAGTTAGTCCTTGAATCTTGACTGATTGATAGCCTATCAGAAGCATCAAGAGCATCAATCATTGCATTTCTGCAGCAATGGTGCTTCTGACGACAGGTCTCAAAATTCTACTTCTCCAAGCAAGTGGACTGACACATCCACCTGAGCTTTGACCAGAAGGCAGGATATCCATAGAAGGGTCACTGTAACAAAGGCTTGAACACCTCTCTAATATGGTTGTACGTATGGGGAATGAGTTATTAATGGGTTGACACTTAATCCTTTTGAAGTACTTTATATGTTTAAGTAACAGAGAGACTTTAAACGAGATATCTGGACAGATTTGCGTCGCTACCCAGTTTAACTTTCTAGCTAATTTGCAATATTCCGCTGTCTCTACAAACAGATCAACTTTCTCTCCAGCTGACGTTCTTGGCTTGATGGGATATTTCTGATCTGATCAGTATAATCAATTATCTATTCAACACTTATCTCAATGTTCTCATGTTGATGCATGTTAACTTCAATACATACTTAAAGGTGGTTGATGAAGATTTTCCCACCTGGAACTTTCCACACATTTTATCAATGACTTGCAAACGAACTTGCAAAACGGTAATTTATAACTGTGAACCTGCCAATAGAAAATTCCATAATCAATGGTAGATCTATTGAAAACAGATCTTATGGAATTATCATTCAGCTTTTACTTGCAATAACTGACAGGATCAGTCTCATGCTCTCCATGCTGAACCATAGGAGATGACCACATACCTTGCCTCATGTAACCTCTCCACCAACAACTTGTTTGTGCACACCCAATGAGTAGTAAGTCCAATAGTGGCAACTTCAGGGTTACACCTCATACTGTTTCTACCAAAGGATCAGCTGGGCCAAGTGCAATGGATGCCAATTTATTGTCGAATATTGTACTCAAAGTCATTTGGCAACCAATGTAAAATGCTTCGGGAGGAAATATCTATCTTTGCTAAAAATTGTGCAACAAGATCGTACCACACAGATCTCGTGGAACTGTATGTGGCATATAGACTGATCGCTCTTGACAAGAACCCTGGAGTACGCCCGATAGGTGTAAGGGAAGTGCTTCTTTGAATAGTGGGCAAAGCTTTCGTCTATCATTGTCGTGAAGAAATCAAAGAGTCCACCGGTCCCCTACAAACCTGTGCGGGTCATGGAGCAGGTGCTGAGGCAGCCATACATGCAATGAGATCCATATTCAATCAGGACCAAACAGACGCTGTGTTATTAATGGATGCACCTAATGCATTTAATTGTCTCGATAGAACGGTAGCACTACATAACATTCAAATATGTCCCATGTTATCATTATAAAGAAGAAACTACCCAAGGGCATCCCCTGGCGATGCCCTGGTATGCTGTTTATTATAGACTCCTTGCAATTATTTGAACCATCTGTGAAGCAAGTTTAGCTAGCAGACGATGTAAAGGCCACTGGGAGACTACAGCCCCTACATAAATGGTATACGAAACAAGTCAGTATCGGTAATAATTATGGATATTATGTAAACCAATCCAAATGCTGGCTAATTGTTAAATCGGAAAAGTTAGCTACTAATGCAGAGTACATATTTGGTGACTCCGTCAGTGGTATTGTACTATTAACCTTAATAGGAAGGCCTCAAAGAAAAAATCATTAATGGAAAATTGGAACCAATGGAAATAAAGCTTTCCCTGTTTTGACTTTAAAAATATGTGGATCATTACAAATGACAATCTACTTCACTAATTCAGGATTTAAAAATTTATAGTTTTTTTTTTTTTTTTTGGCTCGCCCAGTAGTATTTCTCATTAATTCTGAAAATTCAATTGAAATCTGCTGATTCTCAAACTTTACTGTTTCAATTGTTTCATTTTCAAGTTTGCAAATTTTAATTCTGCAATCTTTCTTTTCACAAATATTTAATACCCTTGACATGAGGAAGGTAACCAAATTTCCATTTCTATAGCTTCAACAAAAAAAACTTCTGAAAACTTTGGGTTTTTACGTATATAACAGAGATTTTGATGGTTGATAAACTGTCTATTTTCATTTTGGGCGATAATCTTGGTATTAATGTTAATCAATTCACAAATATATGGGCAAACATCAAGCTCGATAATTGTGCGTCTGTAAGGTCAGTTATGCACAGTCAACATCAAATTGTCACACCATAGCAGTAAACAGATTATGTCTGTCACAATTTATTTATTAATTTTCAGATTATGTTAATTTTACAGGGTACGAATGACTGGAAGTCTTTTTAAGTTTCTGGGAGGCTTTCTTCTAACAAAGCAACAAAAATGCTGTATGATTACTTATGCAATTACATTGTAGCAATTTCACGTTTTTATATTCACCTAGCGCAAATCTCCTTTTAGTTTGTAATTGTTTGCGAAGCTCTTCGTCTTACCTTCTCCCTACCCTGATTTTGTTTTGTTATGTTATGTACTTCAAACTCCTGTCTTCTTTTAGATTAGATAATAAACATTTCAATATGGGAAAAGATAACAAAGATTGTGAAGTTGGTGTTGAGTCAACAGAGGCCACTGAAGGTTTGCTTATACCCAATATTTTCATTTGTTGACTTTAGTTTTTTCACGTGCAAGGTCGTCCATGTCATTTTAACTCGAAAAAGAATTTATGCTTTTCCCATCTCCAGTTAGTAACATTCCCATTTTTCCATGATTCTTAGTAACTTGAAAATAATCCACAAATGGAGGGGGAAATTTTTGATTTCAATAAAATATAAGTCACATTTCATTGAAATATGTTATGTTATTTCCTAAACAAAAATTTCATTTCAAAGTTTTACAAAGTCATGTAACATAAATATTGTGACGTCAGTATAGCAGATGTGATTTTCTTCACGTTTGAAGGTATGTAAAATTTCATATTTCTGGGATGGCATTAATAAGGTTTTTTTATTAAATTCAATGTAATTACAATTTGAAAATACATCGGTCAGTGCTGTAAAATAATCCTGTAGAAAACAAGTAAAAGTTTACAAAAAATCTGTAAAATGTATTCAAACCCCAGTACCTATGAAATTGTTTGTGAATTAGAAAACACATCTCAGAAATATGTGTAATAACAGTGTAAACCACACCTTAGTAATTTTGAAAATAGTTAAATTAACAAGTGGAGATGAAAGGAGTGAAAAAACAATAGTTCATGTTGATCGTTTTGTAGAGTGCTTTTTTGATGAATATACATATAAATAAAAATGAATATAAATCAAAGATCTGTACGTGATACTGTTGATATACATGTTGATAACATCAAATGTTTTTCGTTTAAAAATAGTAGGAATCGTGGCAGCTTTTCAATTTTGGAAATGTAACCTAGAAGTTTACGATTACGCAATTTGAATGGAATAAGCAAAGCAGCTTGTTTGCCTGTTTACTAATGTGCTAATGTTAGGTTACTCTTTCACATCGGAGACCAGTAATATTTACGATTGTTTCCATCAGAAACAGCAATTATTGTCGACGGTTTTTTGAATGCTATAGAATATTGCCAAGGGGGATCATTAATGAGACTCTTGAGAGACACACTTTTATCCATAGACAGCAACAACAGGAAGAAAAGTTTTGTGTCTTTTGTGCAGATTTGAAGGTTCTGGTAAAATACTGTAACTATTGCAACACCTGTGTTCAAGGAATACTCAGAGACTGCATTGTTGGTGGTGTCTATCTTGGATGGTAAGACAGAAATTGCTAAGTAAGGACTTAGACTTAAAGAGAGCAGCGGAGATGTGGAAAAACATAGAGCATGAGTGTGTACAAAGCAGCAGTGAATAGTGATCATTTGAGCAGTGATATTGATGCAATATTTAGTAAGCCGATACAGAACAGTAACAGGCAAACAGATAGGAGGGTGCATCAGGCAATCATAAATTCTGCACAAGACAAACATCAGTTTGGAAGTTTGTCCGGGAAAGCCGCCAGCAATATGGGCTTTTATATCAACTTAACCAAGGTAAATGCATCTACTAAAAGGGAGTTCTGTCAATTGGACAGTATTGATATAAGTGCTGGGAAATAAAGTTATAATTGTGTCAAACCGGTGGTGCTTATGTGTCACGATACCTTTCTAAAGCAGAGAAGAACTACCACAACATTGAAATAGAAATGTGGGAAGTGACGTGGGGCTTTGAAAAATGTTTCGTTACATCCACAATTGGTGAAAGTCCTGATTGAGACCACAAACCATTGTTGCCAATAGTAAACTAAAAACCATTGGTGGAAATGTCACCAAGATTACTCAAATTCAACATACATGCTCAGCATGTCGGTGGCAACAAGAGGGCGGGTGCAGATGCCCTTTCACAATCACCATACTAGCAACGAGAGCCAGAGGATGAAGTCGCAGAGGAGGAGATTGCCACACATGTTGCAATGGGTTTGGCAAATATGCTGGCTACAGACCAGTGGCTGGAAGAGATCCGAAGGGAAACAACTAAGGATATGGTCGTGCAGGATTAAGTCACAATATGAAAGGGGTGGCTAGAGCAACAGCAGGAGTGTCCCACATTTTGGTCATGTCATCAAGACCTAACATTAGTCAACGGTTTGGTTGTGAAAGGAGACTGCTTTGTGATACCCAAAGCCATAAGATGGGAAATGCTTCACACAATCCACACAGGGGATGGACAAATGTAAGAGAAGGGCCTGGCAGCCTGTGTACTGGCCAGGCATCAACACACACATTGAGTAGATGGTCAGAGGATGTGAGGAATGCAGTAAAATGCTACCATTGAAGCCAGCGCAGTCACTAATGAGCCACCCAATATCAATCAACCCATGGCAACAAGTTGAATCAGATCAATGGTATCATGGAATTGTTCATCACCGACATCATTCAAATCTCTGCTTATGATTCTACTTTGTATCCTCAAGTAAATTTAACAACACGTTTGATAAAGTTGTCTGCTTATCTTGAGTATGACTTCTGATCTATTGAAGAACTGGAACAGAAATGGCTGGTAAAGCTTCTCTCAATAAACCAAACTCTCTTTACCATTCATAGTAAGGATTTATTATTTTTGTCTTCTTGAAATCACTTTTTCTCGCGAGGTCTCATGGAGAACCTATATTGAATTCATTGCTAAATCGGAAGGTTGGATTCCTCAGACCTGAGCCCATTCTCTACCTTTATGAGTCTGAATGAATATTCAATATTGTTGCCGAACTGGGCTTTAGCTAACTTCTCTTGGATTGCATCATTGGTCAGAACCTATTATTTAAACTCTGTTGTATTTCACATGACCATAATGTGGCTTCTTTCTCTATTTACTATTAATATTATTATGGTTACTGTTCAGAGGTGCTCTCCTCTTAAATTCCTCCTTCCAATTGCTTCCAACTCTCAACAGTTTACAGTTCAAGTTCCTGGTTGTGGTAAAACACCGCACTGACAATTTCTTTCCTTGTACCACATTAACGCTTCCCTCATTCTAATGACCTCCAGTCATTACTATCTGTCTTCTCTGTACTTTCTTAATTTTCTTTCGTAACGTAGTTGTTACATTGTAATGGTCTTTTGAACTTATAAAAAAACGATTGCTTTAAAAAGCATGTCACCAAAATCAAAGTTTCATTAATATGTGAACAGTCAAACATGGCAAGATTTGTAATGTTCCTTCAATAAGTTGTCTTCTGTTCAACAACACACCTGTTTCGCTTGAGTTGTTCTGTACATGATATTTTGATATACTAAGAAAAACTAAGAAATTACCCTTTTAAAAAGTTAAGTTAGCTTATGGTATAACTTGCCTGTTACATCATCAAATCATTTGAAAATGAAGAACTTTATCATAATGATCAGTGTTTCACTAAAGTTCTGATAAAGTTTTGCAATAATTACTTATAACTATGCATCCTTGTATTGTTGGTTTACTTGGGCATTATTTTCCCAAGTATTGACAGGCTAATAAGGTTAATAAGCCATTTAGTAGCTGGCAACATAATTAAGAGAAGATTTATAACCCTGCTAAAACTTTTTTGTTCTAATTAAATAAAATTTTGAAAAGAATTCTGTTTTCTTATATTTACTGTGACTGTAGAGTGTGATGTCAATTAACCAATCATAATGATCTATTGCGATAAGACTCCACACTGTCAGGTACTAAATTGTGTAACTATTGATGGAATTTACAAACATCCTAGTGGGATCAAAAATCTTCAAATAGCCCATGAGGAGGAGTTTTCTATAGGAATGGCAAGCAATATTGCCAGCTGTGCCAATAAAAAAATTCTCCTCCACAGAGACTTTTTGAAGATTTTTTGGAACCTGTTTTGGGGGATAGTTTATGCAGGTTTAAACCGGTTTTATTCTCAAAGTTGCAAGCAAGGAAATGTTATGATAATTAATTTCATTTATGTTAGAAATGTTAAAGAATTTTGCATGTATTTGAATTGCCTAATGCTGATGATTTAGTTCTTGTTAGTGAAACACTTGCAGGTTTAATTGGAAAATCATAGAAAGGTGCAATGGAGTCTAAAAGGTTGCTAGTTAATCTCCAGAAAAGTGATTATTAGTGTTAAGCAAGTGACGCACATAAGAACGAGGAAGAATGAAGGTATCCTTGCGTTGTTGGTAACAAATCTATTTATTGTAAGTTTTGCAAGCTTTGGGTGCATAAATGGTGAAGTGGTGTTAAGAGCAGACCATGGGTTTAGGTGTAAGTTGCTGTGTACAAGGAGATTGTTGGACAGAACAAAGATAGTGTTAAAAAGTTTGTTACCTTGGTGATACTCTTGGAGCTAGGGCGGTGTAGAACATTACGTTTAAGCTAGGATCACAAAGTGATTTGAATAAATTTAGGGAGTTGTTGCCTTTGTTATCTAGTGGAGGTTTACCTTCAGTGAGGAAAAGGAAGGTTTTTTGGGTTTGTGCTCGTATTGTTACGTTGTATGTTATGTGAGACTTGGCCAGTAAAAGAAGAAAATATAGTATAGTAGGTAGTACTAATTAAGTAATTAGGTCAAAAATTAGTGAAACAATAAATTGCATGGAAACAAGGCTGATTGTACTGACTTGCTCAAAACATGACTTGTTCAACACATGGTGATAAAATAGAAATGATATGGTGAATCACTTCCTCTTGAAGCCCTTTGAAACGATAAACTTGCAAAAGCCTGGGGTTTTTTTTTTTTTAACCACAATGCAAGGAATGTCATGTGAAAAATTGTCTTTGTCATAAGAAACTTTTTTTTCAGCAATAAATCAATAAATGTTTGTAAAGTGAGATATTTTCCCACAAAGATCCGATTTTTCTTGGAAATCTGACCTTTTATTCGGAAATTTACCCTGTTCTTGAAATACATTTGAAAGCTTTTGAAAAAATGCTGCTTGGGGCGATTTTGTTTCCAACTTTCAGCAGCAAGGGTTGCTCTCTTTTAAGTCTATTTCTTTTCTATTCTACCGGCGATATTTAAGGGGCGATATATTAACTATATAGAACTTATGTTTGTATTTATAGTTTGAAGTTACGTCCTTCCTTTCTAAGGTTATATGTGAAACTCCTTCATTACGGTGTCGAATAGAATGTGTTGCTCTTGTCTAAAGTTGTTCCACCAATGATGATAAAACTGATAAAATTTGGGGGTTTTGACCAAAAGGTAATGTTTGAATAATGTTTCCAAGCAACAGATCATCACAGAGATGCTGGGTTTTTTTCATATTACAGTATTTGTGTTGAAATCATTGAAATTATGCAGTTTGACCAGAGTATTTCGTGAGTTGTTTTGTTCAAAGCAAACAACGTGCTCATTTTCGTTCATTTTGTTGTAGAAAGAGAAGCGCACACGCCTGATCAAGATGGTAATGGACTCAATCCAGTTGCTGTGAAAGAAGAACATGTTGGTAGCGAAGACGTACCTATAACGGGGTTTAAACCGAATGACAGGAGCGATGGTATGTTCTTATTTTTATGGATAACATTGAATGTCTGAATCTTTTTGTATCGAATTCAAAATACGAAACTGCGAAAGAGAGGGATTGACGATGATCGCGCTGTTGGAGTTTAAAGAGACATATTAATTAGCTGAAAATAAGTGCGTTGTTGACGTGAAGTGACATCAAATGTTTTTCTGCTGACTGTTCATCTTGTTTGAGAGGTAGATATTTTCCATTCTGTTTGTTGTTTCCATCATTAAGGGATCAAAGTAATCCAGTTACTTTCCGATGTTGACGTTACTATGTAGAAAAACTCAGTTTTTATTTCATTGTTTTTACGAAAAGTCATTGGCAAACAATTGCATGCGTCAAAGTCATTGTGACCATGTGTGGTGTCTATGTTTGTGAACTGTCAAATCAGATATGGAAAATAAAAATGATCTCTCTTTTCTTTCTATGGCTGAGGCTGATTTCCTTGTATTGAGCTTGTATTGAGCGTTTTGTCTAGCTGCTGATCGAAGTTTCAGATAGAGCATTACGTCCGTTTGTCCTGCAGTAAAATGATTTCTATACCTCCGTCGCAAACTGGATTTCCGCTTGGATATTTTTACAGATAAGAACGGCTTGATTTGCTGAAAAGATATTTATTGACGAGGCGACATTTGATCGTCGGCATCTTTAGAAACTTCCGCCGTTTCTTAAATGGTCGGCTATCTAATGACGGATTATTAACATTTCAATGTTATCATTATTGGAAGATACACAGCTCGAATTTAATATTAGTCCACTTAAAATGACATCGGGATGTCGCTAAAAATCCTGTCTTTTTTAAAACGTATGGACGTAAAGTCTATTCCATGACTTCAAAATTGGGCAGGTGATGGGAGGAAATCTGAGTTTAAAAAATAAACTCCAATCATATTACGAAATACATCAAAAACTACTTCGTAACTTCTCCTAAACCTATTTCATACCGCTAAATTTGCAATACTTTGGGGAATCTATATATATACACCTGTGATTTACCCCCGAAACCAAGCCCTTTATTGGTGGTTAGCACGATGGTTTTTTTTTTTCTTCACAAAGTCATCATAGCATAATGCTTTGATCATTTAACAAGCAATTTCCAACCGCCATTAAGACTGTTTCGTGATGCTATTGCCTCATTAATTCTATTTTACTTTTTCATGATGTTTGATGTCAATTAATTTTAATGTAAACGAAGGAAAATAGGCCTATCTTACGAAAACCAGTGTGGTCATTATATCCTCGTAAACATCTGAAATATGATAGATAAGGCAATATTCCGGCGACCTGGCGACCTGTTCGTTTTTGATGTGGTGGAGAAAAAAATGATGAGAATGCGTTTTCCAATGGGTGTGTGTGTGTGTGTGTGCGATGTTTAGCGTCTTATCCGCTTATACCCTCAAAATGTTTTTACAATAATTCTTGTCTTTACACGTGATCCTATGTTGTTTTTTTACGTACTTTCGTAATAAACAGAAGGTAAGTTTGAAGGAAGGCGCAAAGAAGCTGTTTGTTTGTTTGTTTGTTTTTAATCATTTTTATTGTTTTTTCTTTCAAAGAAAAACATTCAGAAACGAATATCCTTAATGGGCTGGAACAAACAAATGCATCCAAGCATCTGCCAATAACGAGTGTAAAAAGTCAACCCAGAGAAGTGAACATTAAGCGATCAACCGGGACGAACGGGAGGACGTCTGTGGTGCGCGGCAGTAAGCTGAAAGAAGGTTTGCAGAATATCCACAGTATATATCTTTGGTTGTTGTTGTGGCTGAAATTAGATCCTGACATGTGTTTATTAATGTTTTTAGTTTCAACCTTTCCGAAGAATTTTTATCTGAATCATGACAGCACTAATACCAAAATAAACAAGAACAGAAAGAATAATAATAAAAAAAATGAGCAGAATTACTCAGAGGGATTATACTAGATAATACGTTCCATTGTTCTGCAATAATGCGGACCGAATGTCTTTCTATCTCGGTCTTCCTAAGACTTTTATAATTTTGCAACCGCGTTTGTTTTTGCTTATTTATAATGATCGATTTTGGACATCTGTTCATCACTGTTTCAATATTTGTGCTGCAATTATGGGTTAAATATACGAATTGACGTCATTTGATTTGATATTGACCTGTGAATAGCCTTTGATGTGTCCTTTCGTTAACATTTTGTTTTTATATCTTATATTTATTTCTATAGTTCTTATTTTTGCATTCATAGACAAAACAAACAAAATACCACCCTCTAGGCGGACAGATAAGCGTGCACCAAAGAAAGCAAGTCGATCGGTCAAAGATCTAGAAATGTAAATAACGTTTGTCCTTGGATTCTCTTTGTTGTTATACTTCAATATGTCCATAATATATACAGTCCAACCTCTGTAACTATTCGAACCTCGAATAATTCAAACTGTTCTTAATTCGAACTGATTTGAAAGGCCCTTTCACCTCTGGTTTCTATGTCAGTGGAACTTGAACAATCTTCTTGGATGTGTTCGACTTACAGAGAGTCCGACTTACATAGAGTCTTCTATGTTTCGTTTCTCCTCTACCTAGTTTTGTTAATCCCGGTCAATCAACATGTTGTTGGTGTTTACCTGTTTATATTTACATCATCCTGCGAGTAAACAAAATTAAAAAAAATCGTAGCATTTTCTTTCGGATTATTTCTTTATATGATTATTTCGATATTTTTAGTTAATAATTTTAGTGAACGAATCACATTGGCATTTTTTGTTGTTGTTTTTCGTCGATCATTGTACATTTCCTGCTTTCATTTGCAATTTACTAAAATTAATCTTTGTGTTTACTAATAGCCTTGTTGAATTCTGGTCGCTGTTGTGGTCAATGATTCCTAAGAATATACAGCCTCTACGTAAATCCTCTTCAAAAATACGATTAGAAGTTGTTTAGGGAAATACAGTGATTATTTTCGTTCGAAAGTAAGCCATCAGAATCGTTGTTATTTCAACGAGTTCGGAACATCCCCTCCGTATGTGACGCCAAAGTTAAAAGTAGCACAATCTATCATATGGAGATGCTCGTCGTCTCGAACATCTTCTCGTTTATCTCGAACAATTGGTCGCGTTGAGAGTTTCGCCTTTTTCCCAGTGACACGTTTGTTAACAGATATTTTATTGTTCTTTAGTGTCGACAAGAAACAATCGACTTTAACACAACATTTCCCTGTACGAAGAAGTGAGAGAAGACTGAAAGCTGTCAACAAGGTGCCAAAAACTTTCGTTCTATTAATTTCCCTTCACGCTTCTTTCACACATTTTCTTTCGTTTTGTTGTGTAGGTAAGAATGCGTGAATGTGACAAAATATCTTGTTGGAATCTGTTCAACGTTTTTCACACTTGTTTTGTTGCTTCAGGGACTTGAGAGAACAATATTGGAAAAGAAAATATTATCAGGCGATGAAACTAATCTCGAAGTAAGACGTGGTCGACACTTGAAAAAGACTCGCCTTTCTCTTGTATTTTGTATCTATTGATTTTAGACTATACCGAAAATCAGTGGGAAAAAAAGTGAAAGTGAAAAAAAAAGTGAAAGTGAAAAAAAAAGTGAAAGTGAAAATTAAATTGAAATTGACACGTGTCCTTTTGTTCAGTGAAACTTCTCGCTGAAACAAATATCAAACTGTTTTGATATTTGTTTCACTGGAAATCTCACTGAAAATGTCACGGTGAAACAAAAATTGAACGTTCACACCAGTGGTGTTTCAGCCAAGTTTCATACAAAAGTGAGTGAAATTTGGTTTATTTCACTGGTGTGAACCAAGCTTAAATGATCGATTAAACGCTCAGTTCCCAATAAACGCCCAGAGTACGCCCATGGGCGTTTATTTAAAATTAGGGGAAAATTCAAAAATCTATTGAAATTTAGTATATTTATAAAATTTCTAGTATATTGTTTTTTGATTTAAAATGCTGGTACAATATTTTCTTCAAAGGTCATCAAAAAGAACCTTAGATTTTATTGAAAACAAATGCATTCTTGAACAAAACATTAACTTTGTAAATAAACGCCCTTTTCGAATAAACGTCTATGGTAAAAGTTTGATTTTTAAATAAAATCCCAGGGCGTTTAATTGATCATTTACGTAGCTATTTTTTCTTAATGTGACTGCTTAGAAACCAAATTTTTTTAAACGCGTAATTTGTGCGGTTTTTTTCGTGTTAGGTTCGGGTTTTGGAAGACAAAGGGCGTGGAGTGTTTTCAAAGAAGAAACTAGTGGCGGGTGAATTTGTCTGCGAATATGTTGGTGATTTGATCGAAATGCAGGAGGCTGAGAATAGAGAAACGTCTTACGAAGCGGATGAATTAGGCTGTTACATGTACTACTTTCAATTCAAGAATAAGAAATATTGGTATGGATTCCTTATTTTGTCAAAGCGAAAAATTCCGCCCGATTTTTTTTTTCTTTCAAGCGATATAAACGTTCTATACATGCGCTCTGAGGTTATTGATAGTCTGATAGTCAGAAATGTTATCAGGCACCTCTGGTTAAGACAGCGGTTTGGATTTGAGATTTTGTACGAGTTCTTCAAATTTTGCACGAAGTTATTCTAGCTTATTGCGTATATATGACCAAGGTTACACAATTGTTAAGTAACATTCGTAAATATGTTCCGGGTTTTCTTTCTTAGTGTTGACGCAACGAGTGAATCTGGGAAAGTGGGTCGTTTATTGAATCACAGCAAAACCAAAAGCAACGTCTATACAAAAGTCTTTCCAATCGATGGTCTACCACGATTGATACTTGTTGCTAAGAATGACATCCCCGTCGACGAGGAGCTGGTTTATGACTACGGAGATCGAAGCAAGGCATCTATAGAATCTCACCCTTGGTTGAAATCTTAAAAGTTGCCCCTCTGCTTCACACAGAATGTTGATAAATTTCGTGTGGATAGAGGGTCTTCGAGAAGTTTTCCACCAGAGAGATTCTCTGTAAATAGTTTTGTGCCTCTACGTCAAAATTGTGACTTTCGCGCCACTGTAATAGACTGATGCCCGAATACGACTTCGGTTTTGTTGTCTCGCGTTGCTTACATATAGTTCAACTGAAAATTTCTCCTTAACTGAGTTTATGGTGCAAACCTTATAAATTTTGTCTGGGTTAGCGAGGTTAAAGTCGGGTTGTGTCTTGTTCTTTCGAATGTTTTTGTAAGACTTTTCACCGTGAATTTGTAACGAGGAGATATTGTCATCCTCTAAGTAATGTAAGTTTCGACCTCCTGATCAATTTTAACAACACAGACCAACAAAAACGTAAGCCGTATTCAAAAAGAATTTCGCGTGAGAATCCAAAAGTTAATTTATTATATTTAACCAATATGTACTTAATCTCAAAATGAATAGGGTTTTTAAATTTCTTTTTTCAAGTCCTCTGGTAAGAAAGCCAATCTGTTATATCAAACAGTAGCCGCCGCTTAACTCTCGAACCTCCAAGGGAAACAGAAAATTGTTCGAGTTAACGAAAGTTCGTCTAATCCGGAGCACTCGATAACTCGAAAATTAGATATTTTAAGATGAAAGTTCGAGTTAACTGTAGTTTTTCACTACGCGCCTGGATCTTTTCATCTTGTTATGCCATGGAGTTCGAGGAGGACTACTGGGGCCTTGTCAGGTAATAATTACTGGACGTCCCAAATTTTATTTCTGTAAACCTAAGGGAAATAAAAAAAATATTCGAAATAACGAAATGTTCGAGTTAATACAGTATTCGAGTTAACAGGTAGCATTTCTTCGTCTTTGTGTTATAGTTCTTTTCCTGATTTAACTAAGTATTAAGATTCGAAACGAGGCGAATACTGTATGTGACTTATTTTCCGGAAATTCGGTTCAATAGCTTCCAGTAGTTCCAGTAGTTTCAGGGACAATGACACAGTGGCCGGTCACGTGATTTTTGTTATGTACCCTTTCTTCGCCAGTCTTATCATTTGTCGAATCCCTCGTCTATAAATCGTAAGATCACGTGATTCGTCTCGTGGTTTCTTATAAAGTCTGTGACACCAATGTCTACTTGGTTATAAAACCCATGGAGAGATTTTTATATTACTCTGCCAAACTGGTTTCTATCGCAGAGAAGAAAGTGCCACTCCTTTGGTGTAATGTGTGTCTGTGATAATACTGATAATATCTTTTTTGCATTATATATTCATTTCACGAAGGTATTTTTATTTGTCTGCGTTTGAATGGAATTTTTTCTTCATCATAATTCATGAATTCAGTGCCGTTCAACCAAGGTTTTTCTGAAACGGAAATAATCCGGAAATGTTGTTTAATAATAATACGCAAACACGAATGAATTACTTTGTTTTTGAAGTATGTCAACTAATGCTGTATTTATGTTGCGGCGTGACATAAACTTTTAAAAAAAAGGATTTTTTTTTTTGTATAGGTGCATTTCCACTGTCGAATTTTGTTCCAAGCCTGCATAAATACTTACTCGGCTTCCGTTTCATGGTATCTGCGTGGAACTAATTCCTTTTCCCACCAAATAATTTTCGTCAGCTAATCCAGTACTTTTGTTTTGTTATTTGTTCATTTTTGTTTTTCACAACAAACTTCTTTGCAGTGGAAACGCACCTTAACCTTTCCTATTATCTTTGGAAATAATTAATTTTGATTGGTGTTGCGTTCCTCTGTAATTGATACTGTAACAAAAAAATCGATTGTCTCCTCGATTATGGTTTTGTTAGAATTTCTCCTGGTTTCCATGGAAAGTCGTTTTTTTTTAATTGCTTTAATGCCTTTTTTGACATTCCTGCGGCTTGAAGGTTCCGATGATAATTGCTAATGACATATGCAGAGGCTTCAGCTGACGTCAAACCCCTTCAGATTGCAAGTAAATTTTCTAACCTCTGCAAAAAGAGAATGTTACGGGATGGGAGCAGGAGGCCTTCGTTAAGCATATCAACATTGCAGCCATCACGAGAGGCTTCGATCGCTACAATTCTCAGACGTAATCTTTGAGGTCTCGATATTTTATTTGGCATGCAGAAAAGTACATATACAAAATTATACATCAAAATTTCGATTAGTTTCAAGTTACTCACTATGACATTTGGTGTAAATGGTACATGATACTTGTTTTTTGCTCAAACGTCAAGACGGCTATAAATTATCGGGAATGTTGTTCGCACTTATAATTTCATGCGCATCTTATCATTCTCAACTTAAAACACTTCCTTCCATGTCATGTCATTTCTCTTAAAATATATTTTTTAGAAACATTGGGCCACACGAGGAAATTTTGCGGTCATAAAGTTTTGACCACTTTTTGAAACTATCAATAAACCGATTTCATTATTTGTCAAATTAAGATGTTAAAAAGTGATCTTACCACACCGAGAAGTGAAACCTTCAAGAACTGAACAATACATTGACCATTACTTCGAATAAAAAAGAAAATATTATTCCAAATTTCCCGTTTTTCACAGAAAAGCCCTATGAAACCTGGATCTCGATGACACAAACAAACCTTACAAGGTTTACACCAGAAATTTTGCTGGTTTCCAGGCGATACTATACCAACATTTGCATGTCAGAATTGCTAAATAGTCCGAAATTTGATGATTTATCAAGAAAACACTACAAATTATGAAAACATAGACCGCATTATATTTCTCAGAATATTTGGACACATTCTTTAAGCGATTTGATTGACTTCTGTAGATGAGAAAATATTTTAATCGTTTCCAAGCGGCCATTTTTTACATTATTGAAAAACATTATGATAACAACATTAACATAACTCGGTTTGCCTTGAGTGAAAGTTTTTTTCTTACCAACTTTTCGATTTCGACACGACACCTTGATTCAATTTTTATCCTTTTTATTCAAAAACTCACAAGCAAATCTTTCTGCTCATCCCTCTCTCAACATCTCATTGTGCCCTTCTTCCCAGAGCTTGCCTTCCTTAAGCAAACAAAATAAAGAGCCTTTGCTATTACAGTATAACCCCGTTAAGTCTGACTCTCAGGGGACCGAAATAATCGGTCTGACTTATCGGGAGTCCGACCTATCCGAAAACTTCGTCTTAAGTCAGACTCTACTTATTTAGTCCCAAGGGGGACAAGGTTTTAGTCCGACTTAAAGAAAAGTCTGACTTAAACCGTGTCCGACTTAACGGGGTTATACTGTATCTGAACTTCTAACTTCAGATAAAAAAATATTTTTGACATTGAAAACGAGACTAAATTTACTGATTAATCAAGCGTTATAAAAACTTCGATGTTATGGCATTCCACAATAACAACCCAACGAACGAAAAACCTTCCCTCAGTCGTTCTCGCACGAAGGGGACACACCAGCAAAACTTGTTGTAATACATCAGAACTACGATGATGACGAATAGCTATTGCTATTTGACGTGCAGAGGGGATAAAACACGCGAGCATTCTTGAAATTTTCGTCTTTTTATTTCGACTTTATCCTTATTTTTAACAATTAACAATATTTTGGAATCTTGTAAACGGTTTTTTAAAATGTAGAATGAACAGCCATAAAAAGCTAAAATGATTATGTCAAACAATAAGGGTGGGGGAAAACCCTTTCAGCCTTCGTTTGGTTCTTCTGCTTTTTCTTTTAAAAATTAATTTCAAAGAGACTTGCCTGCAGATCTCGATCTGAAAAGTTTTGGTTGGGAATAAAATTTACCGAAACCAAAAGAAAACTATAAAATTTAGTCGTTTGAGAGCTAGAAAAAAAAATCAGTTCTTTTAAAAATGTTAATTTTTTTCTTTTTTCTTGTCTAGCATGTGGTCACAAAGAGCTTTTACGATTGAAGCCAGTAAAATAAATATATGTTACAACCTTTGATCAACGTTTCAATAAATAAAGTTCTCTTTAAAACTCGATGAATATATGCTGACAAGACTATAAAATAAACCACTTGGGATTACCTACGGAAAAGGACGTCTTCCATGAGTACTGTGACGCGAGCTGAAGGACACAACTCGGTGCTGGTCCGCGTTTATTTCTTTTTCATCCATCTTGGTTATTGTGCCGAATATGTTCAGTGAACACACACACACTGGTGAGATAGGTGGGAAAGTAGCCAATCAAATCGTCAAACCATTATTACAACCTGCAGACGTTTCAAAAGTGAACGTCTTGGATATCTGTCGGCGTCACAGGCTGTTGGTTATCTTTTTCTGTACATTCTTGTTGCCAATAACAACTTTCGTATTTACTGTTGTTTGCGACATTGTCCGTATTTGTAACATTAGTATCTAGACTCATCTTCAGAACTTCCTCCATTCTTTGTATACATTCTACCAAACAATCCTGTTGATGAAAGAGTTTTGATCAGTCAGGGCGAGAGCTAAAATACACTCCTCCACAGGTGATCCGTTTGTTGATAGTCCTTATATCTTGACGAAGTATCATCAAATCATAAAGAATTTTATACATAAAAATAGTTTCACTTTAAGTCAATGTCAAAATTCCTTCGATCGTGTTACAAATTTGACCATGCGCAAATATGATTTTAAAACACGCATGAGTGACATATTTTTTTAATTGATTTTCAAACTCGTGAAGTCATTGTTGCAGACCAAAATACTAAACAGAAATATCAAAAACTCCTTACTTCATCAACACCTGTTATATCCGCAATCATCTGAACAAGTTGGTATTTAGAAGGACACAGAGAGCCAAATTGGCAACTCAACCCTTCAAATGCGGCGCAAATGGAGGCAGCGGCAATCATCGATGGCGGGTTCAAGTTTGAAAATAAAAAATCTATAAAACAAACAAACAGCGAATGCACTTTTAACCATGACAGTATACTTTCACTTCTCAAAATTCATGATTGACTTTTCGAAAACAAAAGAAACCTAAAACCACACAAATCTCAAACAGACAAACAAATATAGATCGATCACGCTTTTCCACGAAAGAAAAAAATAAATACAAAATCAACTCGCAACAGTAAAATCGACAAACTGAATGCAGTTCCATTCAATCGTGGAAAATCAAACATTGATAGATCGTATGTCGGTGTTGTGTTGTCGGGGTGAGGTATGAAACATTCAGTTGCCATACAAATATTAACTCGATTATTGAACAAATACAGTCTATTAATTGTGTTTTAACTCTCCGCTTACTGGACATCAAAACGATAGACTATACCGTTCTCCATATATACCGTTTTTAATCAGTTTCATAATTCCTTTCGCTCAACCATATATTCTCAGAAATATTTGGGGTTTTTTTATATCGCGGTAAAAAGTCGATATTTATGAATAACAATCCGTGGTTTGACATACTTAGGAGAATTTAAGAGTATATTATGAGTACAGAGTTCGACAAGTAGGCCATTTATGTTGGAAGAATCACAAAACATCACTTGCAGAAACTTAAACAACAAACAGCATGGGATTAAGTTGAAAATTAAGCCGGCGGAAAAACAAAAATTCAATCTAGTATTTGTAAAGTTAATAACGTATGGCATACGAACGTTTTTGAAGTCATAACGCTTCTATGGTAACATAATATGGAAGAAAGAAATTCTTCTCAGTGAACAATTAAGTTTATGAGGACCCCTAATGCACGCTGTCTCGATTTTCATCTTAGTACTAATAACCTTCAGTTTAATCTCATTACGGTAATATCAGTTTTCAGAATATGAGAATAAAATCAATGAAACCACAGGAGGAAGGATGTATGAATATTTGGGAAATATTTTCTTTTCGTGTTGCATACGTATACATCTTGGGTCACAATTTTAACAAACAACACACACAGGAAAATATTCATACGCAGTAAGCGCCACGTAACAAGCCCAAAAATAGTTTCACTTTGTGAAGTGATAAACTATACATGACGTCACACTTGATTGGAATTTAATTATACACATTGTTAGTCCGTAAGTCCTTTTCAGAAATGGATGAACAAAGTCTCTTGTAAATATAGCGTTTATCACCATCAAATGAGCAACAGAGAGAGAATTAAAATACCTCGTTATACTTATTATCTTCGTATTCAAAATATGGACACAGGTATTTTCCGTTCTATTTTATATTTTTAAACGGATTTAAACACATACCTATGCAGCAAAGTGCGATATAAGACTGCGCGTGTTTGCGTATGTAATCAATTTCAATACAAGCTGGCAACGTCATTCTTGGAAAAAAATATTCGAGAAAATCGTTTGGAACTACAGCTGCTATATCCCATCGTAATTTATTCAAAATTAAAATTTCCCAGTTCTAAAAAAAAGAGAGAGAAACAGAATTTAGAACAATCTGCTACATAAAAATCCCGAAGGATTATATTAGATTAAATCGTTGAGCACAACTTCTAACGCATTATTGTGTCGGAAAGAAACTGTTATAAGTTGGTTTTACAGTTTGGTTGTAAAGATATTTTCGTGTTGGAGAACTCGAACACGAAGCTGTTCATTCATGTAGGAAAAAAGTAGCCGGATATATGGCGCCATAAATACGACATAATATAATTGTCATACCCTTCTTAAACGTTATTAAAAAAATTCCGAAAAAAAAACATTTTTAGAAGTGTAAATATAATAACAAGAAAAGAAAAAAATTTGAATAACTAAACAAAATAATTTAAATTAATGATAGATGTAAAATCGCATCAGGTATAGTTATAGGTCGAGAAAAATCAAAATCGATACACGTGAAATGTTTACAAAATGAAATTTGTTTGTTTGTGAATCAACCTTTATTAATTATCACTTATAAATAACACATAACTAACCACGTGTAAACTCCACGAAAAAAAATGGTGGTGAAAATTTTGAGATGAGATGAAGGCATGTGAACAGATATGTTTCTCATGTTTTGTTCATGAGTGTGAGATAAAATAAACTACAAAGAATTTCGACACTTTGGTGTCAATAACTCACCAGAAGTTCCTCCAGGGTCACAGAATTATCTGTATATATAACTAATTTTTCAGCTGTTAAAGGAATTGTCTCTTTCAGTTTTGATGATAAAAACATGCATGCAGTGCCAAGTAATTGTAATTGAGTTTTTCGAATACTGACAACAGAAAGAAATCTATCTAACAAGTTCACAGCCAGTGGAAAGACATCATCTTCACATTTCTGCTCTTCACATACCTGAAATAAACATAGAAAATAGAAAACTGTGGAAGGGCCAAATAAATATTAAGTAATAAATACATACACAAGTCTGTGAACAACATAAATGACATTCTTAAATTCTCCAGGGACTTGGAAAAAAAGTGGAATTTACATATTAGACCTTCAAAAAAATTATTTCTTAACAACCTTTGAGAGTTCTAAATTAAGTTGTTTGTACCATCCATAATAATTAGTGATGAGGCAAGGGTGTGTTTTAGAGAAGAAAATATGACAACAAATATTAAAAAAAGACGTTAAAATCATGTGAAAAATCACCTGATGTCTAGAAAATTTACATAATAAACATCACCCCAAAAAATATATAATTCATGAAAAAAATTAACACGTGGGCAACTTACCTCGAACATCCAATTTACAACTAACTTTCGCATGTATGGTTTTATTTCTTTTTGTACAATTTTAAAATAATCACATCTTGGAATATAGTGATCTTCTAATTTAAGAAGTCTCTCAAGAACTCTGTCATCTTTTATCAAGTTCGAGTCCAAAAAACTCTTCTGAAAGCTTGTAGATGATGTACAACCTTCGTTACAGAGTAATTCCATTATTTATTTATTCTAAAATGTAAATTTTCCGTTTGTAGATCCTTTAGTAGTCAGCTAGGCGTACATTTCTACTCACAAGAAGTTAGAAACTGTGCCTGCTTCGTTCTACAACATCAGCCAAAAGGCTTCGTTCGGCTCTACTCTATTCGATGCACAACCACGCTTCTTTCGAACATCAACAAAATGGAATTATGATTATGCGTGCATTTCATTCTTAACATCAACATAACTACGCGTCAGGGGGTTAACAATATTATAATAACATTAAAAATCTAGCAAACTATTTCTCATGCACATGTAATATTAACATAAATTAAATTTTACAACGTTAAATCACACAATTTTCTAGGATGTCATCTAAATTTTCATGTGAGTATCATAATTTGATAACTTTCACATTATTTGCAAACACTTCTTTAAATACCCACATACGAACAATAACATTAAATGTCAGGACCAGAACAATGTACTCCTCCGTAGATATCACAATATAATGTTCATTTACCAGTAATTTACCAGTGCTGTTACAGCAGTGTGAATCGATACCAGTTAAACAAAGTTGAACTCAATTTAATTTTTTTTTATATATATATTTAGGCATTAATAAATCAATAATTAATTTCTCGTAAAATACATATTTGATTTATGTCTGTAGTATAAGAAACCGAGCACACTTTTACAGAGGTTGTTCGAATCATGAAGTGCGTCCATTACTTATTTTGGCATTACCAGTAAAAATTCCTAAATATTTGTGGTGACATTTTGATGTTGGCGAGAAACTAACGTCATGACATCTTTTAGATTAAAGACAGTGATATGAGATATATTTTATCCACCCAGATGAAGAGATCAAAGTTTCTAAGCAACAGGAAATTGCTTGACTTTTGAACAATTAAAGACACTGTTCTCTTATCTTGCGCAAGTACATAAATTATGCTATTCAAACTTGATCCTAACCAATTTCAAATACATCATCTCTACACACCTGCTCTTATCATTGTAATTCATTTTTTAAAGTTTAAACCTAAAAGCCTATTGAACGCCACAATCAATAGAAACTTTTGAAGTTTTCTCAAGACACGTGTGATCAAACACCGGTAAAATTTCTGTGTAGTGGAATCTTACAACATCTATTCATTGCGGGCACGTGAAAATTCTATTTAAGTGAGTTTCCTTAAAAGCCTTTTTCTGTATACGGTATTGACAAATCTAACTTGTAAAACAAACACCAATGAGGGAATTGGCATGAGAAAAATGAATGAATTATTAACGAAAGCGGGATCGGGCAGGAACAAACAGAGCAAAAAAGTCCAAAACGAAAAAAGGATAATTTGAGCATGGATGTGGACGCGTTGTATCGACCAAATGAACAATCATAAAAACAAGGAAGAAATATAGAGGGATGAAATATTTAATTATTTGATATTGTATATTTAGGAATATCTTCATTGAAAAATTTTATAAAATTAATTTCCCCTGTTGGCCTTGTATCGCACATAATACATTTCACTTTACAAATCCTAATTAGAAATAATTTTACAGAGTAGATTAATTTTGCAAAAGTAAAAAAAACAAAACAACAAAAAAAACAAAAAAAAAAACGGGGTTAGGTTTCTTCGACAAGAAGGTGACGAGAATTTGTCAAAAAGAAAAAGCAAGCACGAATTGCGGCATACGAGCGACAATCATACTATTGAGAAGCGAAACCATTACAACAAAGAAAATTTATGAAAAAAAATTTAAAACTTTCTAAAAACAGATTATAAACAAATTCAGAAAAAATACACACATACTTAGTTTACACCATTTTATACACAATATTATTGATCAGTCGTGAAAGTAGTGGCTCACACGGGGTCACGTTGACCAGCAGCAAAATCACTGGCTGAAACCAACTCAAAGACAGTCAGTTGGGCATGATGAACCAAAATATAAAACATGATCAGTAGTAGTAAAATCAAGAGAAAACTTTTCTAGTAAAATTGGAAAAAATGTCACTAAAATTTTTTAAAAGCACTATGGATTCCCTTCACCGTGAAACGACATTAATTTCCTGGTGACTGCATTCATCAATGAATAAGAGCTCGTCGACGGGGTCTCGGGCGTCATTTTCGGAAATATAATCGGGTTCGCTTGCGGTTTGACGTTATTATTGCGTACTAACACATGCGGCGGGGTAACGAATTCCGGATAGTTTTCAGAAATAGATATGACTGGACCCGCTACATTCCTTCTGATTATCGGCTTCGGCGAAATAGCGACAGACGATGTTACCGGCGGAATGTTTGGACGATATGTCGACAAAGCAACAGCGCCTGTCGGTTTGTTGATTACTATAGGGAGCGCTTTCACAGCGGCCATGTCTGATTGATCATTCAGAGATTGACACTGAACGGGTATGATATGGTAAAACCCATTTTTGGCGATGGTTATTGGCGCACCGATTGGAGAGACGACCAAAGATTGCAAGCCGGTCATCTGATTGCCACCTGGTTTAAATGCGGCCGGGATTGTAAGATAAGCTGGTTGTTGCCATTTTTGTACAGTGGTAACGTGGCGATCCCTTGGAGTATCGACAACAATCTTGACATTATCCGACGACGATGCGGCAGGTGTGTATGAAAGAAGGGGTTTCAAAGCAGAGTAGAACGTCGTTGCCGGCACGACTGAGACTTGTTGATTCCCGACATTACAAGAAGGTGCCGTCGTCACACCCAATTGCCCTTTGTGACTTTCCGTACAGACCTTCTTTTGAGGGGAAACGCACTCGCTTTCGAAATCTGTCGATAGGCTGCGACGCAGCGCTCTCGTTGTACCCTCGTTCGTTTTTTTCTTACAAGCTGACAATAATTCTAGAAGTCGTGTTAAAAAAAGGTTAAAGAAAATAACAATCTATTACTAAGCAGGCATTCCATTTTCTCTGTGAACCATTATCGCTTTTAAACCACATGCCTAATCAACAGCCATTTTGACGATAATTCGCTTTTTGAATATATGGATTTAACACATGGTACAAAATGAACGAATGAATGAAAGTATATATGATTAAAACATGCATCCATTCATCTAGTACAGAGAATGAATGGATAAAATGAATGAACGAAAAGGATATCATTATCGGGGAGTTTATCGGGAAATTCTTCTTGCAGTTGACGTAATTTCTCTTTGAATAAGCTTTCTTTTGGGCTGTCACCGTCCTTCAGTTCTACAAAGGAAGTTAAGAGGAACACGTCACAATTATTCACACGAAATATGGTGGTATAATAACAAATGTGTCAAAAGATGGGTTGGTTGACAAACAAACATGGAAGTATAAATATTTGTTGAAAATGCACCTGAGGATTGTTTAATCTCCGAAGAAATGTCTGTGCTCCATTTTTCAACGTCGAAGCCGTCATCGCGACTACCGTTTTCAACTTCCGGCTTCACAACTGTCGCTGCTGAAAAGGCTCTCGGAAATTTCGACTTCCCGGAATTTTGAAAAACATTTCCAGGGGAAGTTAACTGGTGTGCAGAAGCAGAGCGACTTCGTAATTTTAATTGGTCTTTTACCGGAGACTCTATGGTGGAGAAAAATATGAGCATTAAAAAGTGAGAGTGAAAAAAGACTACAAGCCGGTGATTATGTTAAACAGTCACCACAGGAAGAGGAATCTCACGCATGTTAACAGTGAAATAGACACGAACGTACTGTTTTTTCTTTTTGTCTCGTTATTAATCCTCAAAAATCACAGCACAGTTGGTCAAATTTCCGTGATACGAGAGTCAACTTTTTTTTCTGTATTAAAATATATCACGATTCAAACAAAAGTGACGCATGCGTGAAGAATATTCAGTATAAAGGTGAAAATTAGATTTTGCTTTATTTGTTTACATAGTTTGAAAACCGAAACAAATCGATGGAATTCGTGGAATTATCCTCTGTATTTCGTTACTGGAATTCCTTTCAACAATACCCCAGCATGGATTGAGAATTCTGAAAATGTGAATGGTTATAACAATCGGTACACAACTAACATCTTACCAATGCCATGTTTTCTTGGAACGGTGGAGAGAAGTGAGTGGCGTGTGAGGGAAAATTCTTGGGTCTGGAATGCTTTGTTTGTGGCTGCAAAAAGGAAAAGCAGGTGTAGAGCTCGTGCCAATAATGGCTCTTAACAAATATTTTGCAGTAGAAAAAAATAAATATTTAATAAGTCTCCGAAATTAAAGTTTAATACAAATCTTAATCTTCTTCAAATTAAATCTTATATGGAATAAAAGATACATTTATACATTTTTTTTTTTTTATGAAAAAAGTCAATAATAATTTCAAAATAATTCGCACCTTCAAATTAAATATTTATCCACGTTAATCCCTCAAAGTAAAGAACAACGCAGTGTTTTCAAACCACGTGTTTGTGTAACACATAAACAATGAAATGAACATCGCTCCAGGGGAGGATCTGTATTACTTCATTCAAAGAAATTTTTTTTTGAACACAAACACTCATTAAAAAAAAAAAAAAAAAAAAAAAAAAAAAGAAGAAGAAGAAGAAGAAGAAGAAGAAGAAGAAGAAGAAGAAGAAGAAGAAGAAGAAGAAGAAGAAGAAGAGAGGCTTACCTACCCTTGTTATAATTAACAAAAAAACAAAATGAACGCCATAGCGAAATCTCATTATCTTAGAAAGAGAATCGATCTGAAATCACCACTGAGCCGAATTACGACTTGCTCACTTAAAGTAACAATAAATATCTCGATGTTACAAAATATTCATGGCTTGAGTGTTTAACTAACAGCGAATCAATTTGGTATTATGTCACTTGAAATAAAAGCTGATCTGTATGGGTTTTGTTTTTGAATATCGCGTACCATGACTGAACGGTAACGTAGGAATAGAGTGTACCCATCAGATGCCAGGCTATTGCTGACAAAATTGAGGTTCCTGTGAGGTGAAGTGAATTCATTACAGGGGCAACGTAGTATCAATACATTAAAAATTCTCCGATCAGTATGTGGGGAAACTGTTGAATATTTTAAACCTAGTTAAAGAAAGGAGAATTACTGATATTAATTGATTATAACAAAAAGCAGAGAACAAAAAATAGCACGAAAAAATCCATTTTTAACGGAAAGCCTGACAATTCGAGGTGAAAAACTCTGAAGCTCACAAGACATAACTTAAACCTTCAGGAGCTAGATTTTCAAATAAACCCCATGATAAACTTTGTGGACTGTATTTCAAGGATTGTTTAGTGCTAGAATACATTTTAAATACTTTTGTAACAAAAGAAGACGTAGAATTTACCTTCAGTTGAATTCAACGATTTCAGATTTATTCCCACCCATTTGTAAGCTGCCTTTCGGGTGGCATCTTCGTACGATACACACTTTTCCAGGAAATTGATACTTGTCAAAATGTTGGCTATGTCGTACAAACGTCTGACTTTGGCTAAAAGTGACCAGCATCTTGTTAGATAACAAAGTTTTTTTATAAGTATGAAACCGACCTCAAAGATGGTCAATAAGTCGAATATATAAGAGCAAAGTAACATACTTTTGTATTTACCGGGACCTTCATCCGGTTCGGTGATCAGTAATTTAGCAGCTCGATCCAATGTTACCGCACTTCCCTGTAAATCAGAAATATCCAGGTAAAAAATTAATGAGAAAAATTTAAAGAAACAAAGAAACACTTTCAAAAACGTCTGTTAAGCAGAAGACCAAGATTAAGAAAAGTCTGGGTTGACATAGATGTTTCAGCAGAACCATAATAAGATAAAAGCAAGGTGGGTATTTTGTTGAAACAGATCAACGTACTTTCCCCCTTAAAACCAGACCAATTTCGATAAGTCGTAAAAAAAGACTTGAAAGGTTCATTAAGTTTTACAGCTGTAAAATACATTGAAATGAAATCAAAAAACAAAAACAAAAAACGCTCCCTGGAAACTTTTGGAAACAATATCTATTGCTTTGTAGTAGAAAGAAGGGAAAAACGAAAACGTTTTAGCAAAACGGCTCTGCTTTTTGATATACATATGCAAAACTTGATAGAAAATCGATTTTCTTATCGTCTCGCCAAAAACAAATAGAACAAGAAACATATCCGTCCTCTCATGAAAAGTACTTTTCACTTACTTCAGTGACCATAAATAACATTATGAACTTTTGACATAAGATTCCTAACGAGCGATTACATTCTCTACGCGTCATGTCATATGATATAATGTTGTCCATGATTGTATTGGTGACCTCTAGAAATACAAAGAAGACAGGAGAGAGAATTATAGAGAATTGGAGATGGTGGTTCACTTCAGCTGAAATGAAAGCAAGTGTTGTAGGAAAGAAAACTCAAGAATAGCTGATCAAAGCAAACAGTTGGTCGAACTGCAATTAATGACTTCACAGTTCAGGAAAAAATTTACAAAGTTACTTCTTAAAAAAGTGTATGAGGAGTGTTTTCTATAGGAATGGCAAGCAATATTGCCTGCAGTTTCAATAAAAAACACTCCTCCACAGAGACTTTTCGAAGATTTTGCCCACTGGGACTGTTCAAGGATTAGAGTAGTATCCAAAACTTTTTTTGCAAACAAGCAGTGAAACGTCTCCATAGAAGACACTTTTTGCAGGATCGGATGCCTTTTCTCCTTGAAGTCCAAACTTTTTGGCCCGGATGGTGTCCGCTATGGAGAGGTTGGACTGTATCAATCATGCCTGTAGATTGAATTGTCTCAGAAAAAAGAAGAAAATAAATTCCTCTTACCATCGACAGGTGGTTCACCGTCATCACTATTGTTCAAAACGTTATTTGGATCAGAGGATGAATCGGTTTTAGAACCAGATGTATCATTACACTGCAAAAAGGCAAAGCATATAGAAGATACTTGAAACCGTTTGGTCACACTATACTATGCAGAACCTCTTTAATAACAACAATAGCATTTCACACTGTTAACCATTATGAGGTGGGGAAAATAGTTTGTAACAATCATTGGCCAAAAGCAAATTGAGAATTAAACACAACAACAAAAATTGCAAACCTCTTGTGTATTAACATGATGATAACGTTTCAATATATTGCAAAAATTTGCACCATAAACTCGAAGAGCCAATGCCTAAGAGAAAACAGAAAGCTTTTTGTAATTGATACATGCCAAGTAGAAGAGTTGTCCTTCTCATGACAAGAAAGGTATGTTCAAACTTAATGATTGTATGAATGGCAGAACAAATGGGCAGTAGTTTATTCCACATCTTAACATTCAACATTCAACTTGTGTGGGATAGTGTGAATGGCTTCAACCAGCTTAGCATTCAGCTTGAGAGATGGATTGCTGTCTAAAGAGGTGATCTAGTTGAGTAGTTGAATCAGACCTGCCTAAATGGCAGCTAGACATGCTTTAAAGAGTTCGTATGCAGGACCCTAATTGAGAACACTTCTATCAGAACTGATGAGGCTATCCTGGGTAAACATTAATAAATAATAAATAATAATAATAATAATTCCTTAATATTTTGTTGCTAGTTGTAAATCATGATAATTTCTTTATCACTTTAAAGCTGATGGTGATCTTATAAATTGCTAAACATTGATGGAGATGAGTGAGACTGGCACAATAAAAAGAAATACATAACATCTAAAAGTAAACTACAAATCAAAACTTGACATAAAATTGAAAACAAAATAAAATTACCAAAAAAAAATAAATTATTATTATCATTCATGAATTATTATACAGGATATTTACAACTTCAGTATAAATACTGCTATCAACGTGTGTCCTGTCAAAATTCAATTACAGACTGAAAACCGTTTCTGGAAATTTTGCATGTTGTTACACCACTTTATGGTTGCACAAACGTTGCAAATTTCAAACAATTTTATTACATAGTCAGACTTCTTGTTTTTATTAGACTTCAATTAAGCCAATAAAAAAGAAATCTGAACTGTTCGCAAAAACTAAGAGATGGCAGAATGTTCAGATCACAGACACTGCAGGAGTTCTTTGACGACCTTCTACAAGTGATGCAAAGATCAGAAATGATCACCTACCCACTCATGTAGAACATCTTAATAAAGCTTTAACTGGATTGTTCATATTGGATTTTAATTGGTCTAGAAGTGAACCATTGAAACAAGGCAGACTTGCATCACAGGTCTACTTTTTAAAATAATAATACCAGATGAAACACTTTTTCATAAGTCACATGGTTTTAGGTAGAGGGAACACATTGGTAATAAAGGAGAAACACTATGATCTGGTTGAATTGTGGAGAAAACGGGGGAAGCCCTTCGCAGACTTCTCAGTGCACAATCAATGGACCAAGGTAATCATAATCACAATAGCATTTTGAGCAAAGAATTACCCAAAACTAACACAAAATTTGATTGATTGACGATTAATTTTTAAACTAAGTCTGTAAGGCATGTAATAGAAATTCTTCAAATTTAGGTATCTTGAATCTTGAAGATGGCCTTCATAAATTTGTACTTCTTGAATTTTTCCCACAAATCCATCATAGAATAGAAACTTTGTCCAAGGCCATCAAGTGAACAAAATTGGTCTCAATAGATACTTTGGGCTAATGATATGCATGACATTTGACAATAACTATGAAAATATGAAAAAAGTCATGGAAGACATTGGTATGCTCCCAGTGTCAGTGAAGAGTTAACAACAATTGAAGTGGTTGATGTTGACCAATCCTTCAAGGAGGTTGTTTACGAGGACTTGTCTTGAATTTAATTATGTATTTGTGCTAAATGTAGTTTCAACTTAAATACTGTGTTTTTTCAATGGATGTCATATCATGATTACTGTCACATTGTGTACGGGTAAATCTTTGCTTAATACATGCTTTATTTTTATTAGCAGGACAAAATACGAGGTTCAATGTTTCTTAAGCTGCTGTTTTTTTACTCCTGCACATTTGTTGCTTGTTGACTAATAGATTGGAAAGATCAAATTTGAGTTTTTGTCTACACAGGTAGGCCAGTGCAAATTTCTTTAAACCAAGCGAACTTTTGTAACATGTTTTTCATCAGAAAGAAAAAAAGAAGATGTCCCTTTTTGACTACAAGCTATGAAGAAAGCAAGGATTAAGCTGCACCTGGTTTACTGAACCCCAATTCCCTGGCCATTAATCTCCAGAGAAATCATAAACATCTCAAGTCCTCATTGTTGAGACTTCATTGACAAAACAAGAGAGAGCAGTGTAGAGGCTTCCCGTAACGGACGCTTTTTTGGAGCTGCTGCTAAATTTCCTCTATATATTTTATAAAACTTGTTAAATTCTGATATATTTAATCAAACAATCGCTTCAAATTTCAATTAAGACTGGGGCAGGAGTCAATTGGACCCTTGTCGAAATTGATATTTGTACGCATAAGAAGAATTCAAAGCTCTGCAACATAAATTGAGAACCTCCATTCACTAAAAAGATTTTAAAAATGGCTACGCGTAAGGACGTGTATTTACGAGCTTTGATACTTGTGCTATTTTTCATAAATTTTATGGTGAAAAGAAGTTGTTTTAATCACCCTGATGGTATTAGCATAACATTAAATAAAGAAGATTTATATTCTGGTAAGGAGACTTATTGCTTTTCGTCACTTTATGGAAAGATTTCGAACTTGAGAACATCGAAGAAAAACGTTTGTTTATTTTTACTTCTTGTATGCGGAGATATTGAAACGCATCCTGGATCTAACGGTAACTTTTCAAGCTTAAAAGATTTATGCTCCAAAAAAGGATTGAAATTGTTACAACAAAACATCAGAGGGCTGCAGGGGAAATTCGATGAAGTAAAAATCCTATTACAACAAAATAAAATCGATATCTTTGGTATGAATGAAATTTTTGTTAACAAAAACATTCCAACTTCGATGTTCGATATCCCGGGGTTCACGTTTCTTAGAGCAGATCGAAAGAATTGGCAAGGAGGAGGGGTAGGCATGTATATTCGCAACGAGATACATTTTATTCGAAGAACTGATCTTGAAGATGACGAATATGAATCAGTTTGGGTAAAAATTCAACTTAAACACTCAAAACCAATCGTTTTTGGTATCATCTACAGACCCCCGGATTCATCTCGACATCTATCAAAAGATTTTAACAAAATATTATCGACAAAGTTAGAGAGCCTTGACAGAGATAACAAAGAAACAATCATCATGGGAGATATTAAAACCGATTACTTGATAGCTAACGACCATCGTAATATAAAGGACATCTTTGAAAGAAATGGTTTTAAACAAGTGTTAAAGTCACCAACACGAGTAACGTCTTCAACTGCGACCCTAATTGACGTTATTGAAACAAACAACTCACAAAACATCAGTTACAGTACAGTAATCCCAAGTGGTCTTAGTGATCACTATTTTACAGCATGCGTGAGAAAAATGAATAATATAAAATACGAGCCAGAGATGATCCGTTGCTGTGACTACAAAAACTATGACATAAACGAAATTAACAAAAACCTTCTTGACACCAATTGGGAGTCCGTATACAACATCAACTCTCCTGTCAAAGCATGGCATGCGATGCAATCTATTTTAACGGAAACCTTAGAAAGGTATGCTCCTTTTATCTCAAAACGTATAAAAGGAAAACCTTCTCCTTGGATTACAGATAAAATCAAGGCTGAAATGAATTCACGTGATCAGCTCATGCGCAAAGCTCGCAAAACGAAAAATGAATCCGATTGGAACTCGTACAAACGCAAAAGAAATTTTGTCAATAACGAAATTAAACAATCCAGACAAGCATATTTTAAAACAAAGCTACAAGAGAATGCAGCCAAACCAGATAAATTTTGGAAAGTAATTAGAGATTTTCCCAACAAAATCAAAGAGTGATAAACTACCGACTACTTTCAAAATAAACTGTGAGCCTGTCACCGACAAACAAACCATTGCTAATCGGTTTTGTAAATTTTTCAGCGGAGTTGCAAACAATCTAAAGAGTAAAGCTTTTCCACTTACTAACTTTATCTGGAAACCCAAACCTATTCCGATAAACTTTACCAAGCATCAATTTAGTTTTCGAACAGTTACTGAGAAAGAGGTTGTGAGTCACATCAAAAAACTCAAACGTAAATGCGCTGTTGGACTTGATAATATACCATCATCCTTTCTCAAAGATACGGTTTACAGTATTTCGAAGCCATTGACGCATATAATAAAATGTTCACTCCGAAATGGGATTGTCCCTGATGTTTTTAAACGAGCAAAAGTAACTCCGATATTTAAGTCCGGTGCGAATGATAGTTTTGATAACTACTGTCCGATTAGTGTGCAACCTAATTAGCAACCTCGAAAATTTTGGAGAAAGGTGTATATACGCAAATTTTGGAACATCTAGAAAGCCATGAATTACTGTCCACCTACCAATTTGGGTTTAGGAAAAACAGATCAACTGAACTAGCAACTGTTTGTTTCTTGGACCATATTAGAAAAGCTATGGACAATGGTATGGTTACTGGCGTAATTTACATCGATCTAAGCAAAGCCTTTGATACTATAAGCCATGCAACATTAATCGAAAAACTTCCAGACTTTGGAATAACTGGAGTACCACAGAATTGGTTTTGCAGCTACCTCTTTGGACGATTTCAACAAGTGTATTACCAACAACATCTATCGTCTGTCGAACCAATATTCTGTGGAGTCCCTCAAGGGTCAATTTTAGGACCGCTGATGTTCTTGCTCCTTTTCAACGAAGCTGCACTTGTTCTATCGAAAAGTAAAATTGTTAAATATGCCGACGATACTGTGTTGTTCTATTCGCACAAGGATATTCAAAAGCTTGAAAAGGTTCTCACCAACGACTTTTGCTCCCTGACTAACTGGCTACAACAAAATGAACTTATTATTAACACTAAAAAGGGCAAAACCGAAGTTATGGTGTTTGGAACCAGTAAACGTTTAAACAATTTGAATGATCCTCAACTTCAGATAAACCATCATCATTCACTTATTAACAACACAAGTACGTATAAATACCTTGGATTAACGCTGAACAAAACACTTAACATGTCAGAACACGTGCAAAATACCATAAAGAGAGCCTCTTCAAAGATAAACCTGTTGAAGAAAATGCGATCCCATCTGGACTCAAAAACCGCAGCTTTGGTCTACAAGTCGATGATCTTGCCAATCTTAACCTACTGTTCGTTAGCAACGTATGGAACGATACCAGCTACTCTTGAGGATAAAACAAATGCACTAGAATGACGAGCCCAGAAAATTGTTGGTACACTTTCAACAATACCATCATCAAAGCAAATTAAAATGAAACGAGTAGTTACCTATGTTCATCGATGCATTAACGGAAGTACAATGAAAAACTTTGAGAACTACTTCGAAATTTTGGAATCAAAAATAAACACACGAAACAATGGTCATATGATACGAGTTCCGAAGGTGAAATTAGAAGCTGCTCGGTCCTCCTTTTATTTTCAAGGAGCATTGACATTTAACAATTTACCAAGAGCGCTTCGAATTGAGAAAGATTTTTCAAAATTTAAGATTTTACTAAATAAACGTTAACTAGGGAAATCATATAAGCTTATGATCTTACGAGCTCGTGTGACTTCCTAAGTTTTAAGTTTATAACTTCTGTGTATTTATAAATAAAACACTTAACTTATTTTGCATATAATTACATTTATCTTTTTATTTAACAGGACTTCTTTGAAAACAGTATAAATATATTTATGTATTATACGACTGAATGAACCATCCTGTATAAACATTTGATAATAATAATAATAATAATAATAATAATAATAATAATAATAATAATAATAATAATAATAATAATAATAATAATAATAATAATAATAATAATAATAATAATAATAATAATAATAATAATAATAATAATAATAATCTGGGTACACTCCAAGATAAGCATAAAACACCCTGCAAATGTGTTGCAGCTATTAACTTGTTTTTGCATAGAATTCCAACATAACATTGTGACAGACAAGGTTTTCATCCACATGTGAAATGTTGTGTTAACATGATAACAAAGAAAGCGGTCAGAGAGCTTCCAAATCACATCCTATCATACATTAAACCAAGTTTTAGTAGACAACAAAAGATTCAAACAAGTTAGTAGATGACAAAAGACTTCATTTTGATCCAGGTGTCATGAAACGATCATCATAGGGTTATGTTCATGTGCAATAGCCTGTTCCGGATCTAACTGTTCTAATTGTTGTGAAGTCAAAAACACTTGACATGCTTTGAATATACATGATATTGGGAATCCATGCTACTATTTTGCTATTATGATTCGTGATCATGGGATTTTATTTTCCCAGCTTTTCCAACAAATGTGGCAACAGTTTTCTATAAAGGCTGGTACACATTACAGCAATATATTACAGACTATATTTACTGAATGTGGCAAGCAATACATTGCAAAACCCTTCCATTATATTGCAAGCATTTAATAAAGATTCCATTAAAAATTAATCTGTTTGATGGGTTTTGATAATTCAAAAATGAATAACAACAGGTTATGATCATTATCACTACGCTTTTAATCAAGAGATCAGAGAGATCAGAAATGCCAGTTAGCAAAGCTGAAAGATAACAAAAGTTCAGAGTGTGACGAAACCACAGTTAATTAAATATGCTCCCAAAAGAATATACGATCATTCTTTAAAAAAGAAAATTAAACATAGAAATTGGGTGAAAGCATGGATGAAAATAAGAGTGAGGATAGGAGATTCGAGTTCTTGAATATGTAGATGGTGTAAATGTGAACATTGGACACACTGGGTTAAAATGCCCGGCAGTAAATTTGGTCAGATCTTAGCTCTTGTAAAGGCAGTTGTTAGTATTGCTTCAAAGGTATGAAAAGGTTGGTTTCCATTGGAAGTTCCTTTGTGCTAAATATGGCCTCTCAAAGATACAAATAGAAAAAACTCAAAATTTCTGGTTTTTGGACATAGTATGCATCTTCCTATAAATTTTCAATAATTTAAAACACTATTTCCTTAGAACAAAATTTATGTCAGAACTCCACACCAATAAAGAGTTTCTATCACACAACTAACCATGGAAACGAAAAAAGAACATAGCTTAACGAAAGTGTGTATTTTTAAAATAATTATTCTGTTCAAAAGTTATTATGCAATAAAGCACAGTAGTTGAAGAAATTTATTTATGTTAAGATAAAATGAATATATCTTTTGACAGAACAAGCTCAAACCATTGCAGAGATAGCAAAGATCGACCCTTCTTTTAATAAGGACAACTTCAGAAGTAATTTTCAAAGCAAAAACATTTAGTGGTTGTGCGACAGGAACTCATTGAGTGAAAATGGAAGCTTAATTTTCCCAAAAAAGTTTACTTTTTGATGAAAATATTTATTCCATTATTTAGAGTAAAAAAAATATAAACTGTTTTTCCTTTACAGTAACCTTAACGGAGGCTTCAAAGTTGCCAAGGTAAAACCATTGAGTAGAATGTAACTTGACCATTCTTAAAAATTATAATTTTTTTATCGATTTTATTAATTTACCTTTTCAAAAGAAAAGTAGCAATTTTAAGCTTTAGGTAATTGTGAGCTACATTTTGCATTGGCATGCAATTGCACCTAAACACACTTGAGGCATTAAGTTCCGATGCACTAAAGCTAAAAAATTTTTTTTTACATGATCAGACATTTTACACTGGTGGAAAACAAGCTTTATCAGACACTGCCCTTCGTATGAGAAATCTGGAAAAAATTAATATATATAAAAAAGAAAATTAAAAAAAAGTAATAAATAATAAAGACATTATAAATTTTTTCCTGACTTCTAAATTTACTTCTAAATATCTTTGCTTTATTCTGTTAAAAGCACATTAGAATTGCAAACTGCGAACAACCTATAGCCAGTCAAAACTCTTTACCAATAAAGTAAGTTTGCTCCCTGTGTTAACGACATAAATAAAAAATTGAACAATATTAATGCTTGACGACAATGTGAAACCATTACATTGGGTACCCAAAAGGTATCCAAATTCAAAATGAATCTGTAAAACAATTTTACACACTATACTAGTCTATAACTAATTAGGCAAGTGCATTTTTAGCAACCTAGTCAGGTTGTCTGGCAATACTTAACTAAGAAACACTAAACAAAAATGCCCTTTCATATACCTTTGGATGCTGCCTTTTTTTTCTAGAATAGGGATTGACAGCCTTAAAGGTAACATCAAAATTCATCTGAGAAAGTTACATCTCAGGACAGACACCTCTTGTCATCAGCTGCATCAGCAAAAAATTAAAATAGCATAATCTAAAAGGATCACTTTTTAGAAAACAACATCAAGTGTCACAGAGAGAAATATCAAATATATTTTCAGGGGGGTTGATACAGGAATTTAATTTGGGCAGCAGTAATTTCAAGCTTAGGTTCAGGTTTTATTCAATGAAAATAGTTATTTTTTATTTACATGTCCTTGTATTTCCAGGCCTGGAAATTTGGCAGAAACAATCGTTTCGTTATCGCAACGTTTCCGTGAAGTAAAAACGGTAAAATGGTGGTAACGATGAATTGTTTCCGCACAGCTATTTTTGAAGACATTTCGATAAAAAATCAAAGTAATCAGGTTCTCATACTATTTTGTAAAACAAAAATTGTTTCGAATTCACTTTTTTTCATCCGTTGATTTTTAATAACGAAACGTTCAACATATTATGGAAACTCTCTCACACTGTTGAATTTTAAATGAATGAAATCTAACAATATTATCAGTGATGGAGCTCCACGAACAAAATTTGAAAGGAAAAAAAAAGAAACGAAGTGTTCCCTTTCACGTTCACTAAAGGTGTATCTACACATGCTAAAATTTTCAAAACATTACCAAAACATTTGACATTAATCTTTCACAAACCAAGAAAAAATTAAACTAATATAGTGTTAGATTGATTTTCTTTTCCAGCTTATATTCCTGATATATATTATTCTGTGACAGTTACTAAAGTGATGGTAACAAAGCGTTTACTGTATGATTCATGGATAGAATGGTTTGAGAACTTTCAAACGTTCAAGGTATGATTGCCCACATGGGTGCTTATCCACATCTAAAAAAACATAGCGGGAAGAGCAACTCCAATCCAATATGGCAGCAGTTCGTAATGAAAGAGACGAGTGGTGATGAAATAGTTACAGCAAAGGCAATTTGTAGATGGTTGAGACATTCCTTTGTGTATGTGGCTACAGAATGTTTCTGAGCATTTCTAGTTAGTTTTTAGATGACCGGTATCGCATCGTTTCCGCCAAGCCTTATTTGCGTAAACGAAAAGTCGTTCTATCGTTTCCGCAAGCTCCAAACTGCAGTAACGATGAATTATTTCCCTAGACTTCACAAATTTCCAGGCCTGATTTTGCATTTTTTATTCCTTTTTGTAATAAAATATCTATGCTATCTAGGACTTTCCTTGAATTTGGGCCGTTACTGCTATGAAATATGAGCTGTACTACTCCCTTATCTGTTCCTTGTACGGCACAGTAAAAATATGGTGACCAAAATTAAGGGGAGCATTTCTGATGAACAGATCTTAAAATCAAAATTTTATTTTGTGTCCACTATAAAATTTTATTTATAAGTTATAATTTTATAAGTTATTTGCAAAATAGAATTAAGAACTAGTATAGCATGTAAAAAATTTTTACAGGTTAATTTTCCGCACGAGTTGCCACTCTCACCCGTGCTTCCCCTCTGGCAAAGAGTGATGCAAATTGAGAAGGATAAGTTATAGAGCTAAAAAAGCTGATCAAAAAAATATATGAGATCGCATGTTGACAACAAACTGTTACAGAGATGTGATTGAAGAATTTGACCATCCAAAATATTTTTGCCACCACTGAACCAATATCACTGACCCCAATTGACATCAGTCCCAATTGACATCAGTCCCCATTGGTTATCGAGATATTTGCCCTTAAATGTCGCATTCTATTTAGGGTGCAATGCAATGTGCCATCTGAGGTCTCACTACTATTATAATACTAATATTAAAATCACAACTCAATTACGCAAGATCTAAAATGTTCCAACCTACTAATGTATACAAACATTTCGTTTCCAGGCCTATTTGCCGCACTTATCAACATAAAAAGTGGATGCACAGATCGCAATTATATAATAACATTAATATTGTTGTGCTGTAAAATTGGCATAAATTTGAATTAAATATGGATAAAACTTAATCTCTGAAAATAAATACATTTTAACCTTGTAATGAAACGTATCATTGTCAATATACCTTTAGCTTAGTCAGCGTACTTGCTAGTCGGCTTTTCCCAAACCACAAATACTTGTTTTTGGCCTGTCGCACCATCATTTCCATACTTTCCAAGACATTCACAATATCATAAACTCTCCTTCGACCAATACCTGAATGAGGGCACACATATATACATGGTACAATTTAGGAAGGACAAATAGCTTTGTATAAATTTACTAACTAAAAGTGGATTTGCACTAGGTGTGTCTTTGAAATTGCTAGTAGATATTGTTTATTAACGTGCTGAGGTATTTGTTTTGTTTTTTTTTTGCTTATTGTAACTTCGTATTTTTGTTGTTTTGTTAGAACAAAGCCTTGCAGAAACTTAAAAACATTCCACATTTTACGAAATGCAAGCCAGTAATTTGTAATGAGTGACTTCAATTTATCAAGGTATTAGTGTCAAGACCTGTTGCAAAGTTGATGTGACAGCTTTCTCCAATAGAAACAAAATAGATATTGTTGAAAATATTAATGTTGAAAATTTCATGCAAGAATTATGTAGATTAGTTTTTCATCAATTGGCACTAAGACCGTATTATTTCTTATGTTAGCCTTAATCTTGGACTGTGTTCCCATTTTATTATTTCACTAGAAAGAACTTTGGCTTTCATTTAATGACAATTTTCAGCTGTTTTGCAGAAATACTTCTGCATGTAAGGGCACCTTGTTTCTTATGAGATCGACACTTCCTTGAAACACATTTGCACACATTTGATAAAAGTTTGAGTTCCTTGTTAATATTTTTAGTTAAGTTTTCACATTTGATTTTTATTTTCAGGGTTATCATTCCTATTTTTTTATTAAAATTGAAACTTGAAAGAAATTCATGTTATGATACTCAAATAAATATTGGATAGATAAAATCCCATCTAGGATGACATCCAGAACCTCATCAATTGTACTTATGCTAGGTTAACAAACATATATAAAATGAAATAATGAATCACAAGATGCAATTTTCAACATCAAAACCAATAGAATTACTCGTTATTATGATCAAGATAAGAGGAAGGAAAACATTTTTTAGAAATTAAAGTAAACCAACCCAGTGCCTTCACAACGTCATCTAACAATATTGTGGTTCCGTTTTCAGAAAATTCAGGATAAATAGTCATAAACCTGCAAAAGAAGCAAAATAACATTTGTGATGAATTTTATAGGAGGTAATAATTTCTCTCCTTAAAGTATCTTTTTTCCCTATTAACAACCTTCTACTATCAATTAATGAAATGAATAATTTCATTTCAAAGCTAACTCCACTGGGTTGACAATTTCTAAGTATTTCTAAGAATTCACCCCAGTTCAACCAACTCGAATAACCAATTAGCTATTATTGACTTGAAAATCACACAGCTTTAGTCCTACTATGCAGTTTTCATATGGTTGTTTTAAAGTGATAACATACTTTTTACACAGCAGTCCAAGGCTCTTTTCTTTCCTCCCCATAAGACCCTGTTTTTTGCAATACATATCATATGGTTCAGTCTTCACTTTGTTGTCACCAAATAGATTACGCCTCTCTTCGGCAGCATCTTGAACAGCAGGGGCTAAAACACTAGCTGCACATACAAGCATCTTAAGATTTGCTGTTGGTGTAACCGGATCGCAGATTATTATGTTAGTCTTTTGTGGTGTCTTTAAAGTGTTTTCTTTATTGCAGGTTTTATCACAAAGCCCCTGTAAACATAGAGTACAATGTGTGTTCTTTTCGTTTTTCTTAATGCTTAAGCTGATATTTTTATTCTCCATTGCAGAAAGAATACGTCGTTCACAAAAATTAATGTTTTCATTAACTACTGTTTTTGCAAGAACATTTAGATTTTGGGTCAATCCATCTGCTTTTTCGTCCATGATTACCTATAATGAAATTAAATAAAGTATAAAGATTATTTGTAAACATCACAGGCGCTAGTTCAGCAAGGTGGGAATCAAGGTAGGACATTAAGAGTTAAGTGATAACATCGCTTTTTGACAGATGACAATGCACGACAGTATTTTTATTTATTTTAACCTTAAATACATGTGGTCTTCTCAAATAAATAACCAATACTTTGAGTATCTGCATACTAGAAATGGAGATGGTTTAGTTACAGTTCACTCCTGGAACTAACGACCTGAAAGAAGTTCTGGTTTCAAAGAATATTGATAATGTTGCTGACTCGTTCTTTGCAGGGCATGATAATTGTTTCAGGAGTGTTTACGACTAGAGTAAGGAAACAAGTTTCTAATATTGGAATTTGCGTGCTTATCAATTGTGACCTATACTAAGCATCTATTAAGGTACTCAATGATTATTTCATTGCTAGTCATAGCACTTGGCCACCCAGATCTCGGAGGGACAAAGTTAGATAAGGGTAGTTTCCAGAATTAAGCTTCTGTTAGCTGAGGTTCTAGGTTTTTTTATTTCTTGCTAAAAATGCCTCTGATGTCTTGATTTATTACATATTATTTCTATACTATATTATTGTCCCCCATTTCTGACGACCCTCCGCAAAGTTTTGGCATTTGGTTGAAGATTGGTTCGTGGTAGGTGTCTCAAATCAAGTGACAAAAAGTTGAATAACCAGTTCGGGTTACTAGAAGAAAATGTCAATTATTGCTGTATTAGCCTATGGACATTACCAATGGTTTAATAATAAGCAGCAAAAATTGCCATTTTTGTAACTGAACTGACAACAGAGTGGCTGTGTTGGTTATTATTGACAACTGACAATGTAGTATATTGATAGAGACACAACTACAAGCACTGGTAATGGGCTGGTGGTCCAAAACTGTATAGGTGAGCAACAAGATTTTTATTATTCTAACTAACCTTTTTTCCTTAAATTGCATATATATATTCCTTTTGTTTTGCAAGGATCTAAAAAATAACTTCATCAACAAGTGTATTCGGATTGGTGTCTGCAAATTACAGGAAACAGTTTTTCTTTAGAGGTGTTAGCAGAACCGAAGGAACAGACAGAAATCTTCCTGTGTATACGTGACTCTCTCTCTCTCTGCACCGCTCCATTAACAAAATTATAATACGACCGCGCAAGACAGTCAGATTTAACTTTGGCGGGTGTTTTGACAGACATGATTTCAAATCAAGTATTGTTTCTTTGATCCAATGAAATAAACGCAGACAATCGAAGCCTTGACCACACTTTCTATAAAACAACTTGTTCAAAAGTTCATGAAAACTTTAAGGCAAGAGCACTCATTGATAAATATTACATTCCGCTAACCCAATCAAATTTGAACGCACTAAAATTGTTGTTTCCCGCTTGATATTCCCGCTTAATGAATGGCGCCAGCGCCAAAAAAAGGTGCTCCAATAATAAAGTCTTTCTTAATCAACAAAGAAAACGGATTTAAATTATCAAGTAATGAAGAAACGAGAATAAGAATATATCAGTATAATGAATAACAATAATATATTAACTACTATTCCTTGGAGATAATTTAAACAACTGCCCATATGAACGAACTTGCTTTCTTCCATTCCTTATTGTAGTTCCATGATAAAAACGCCATAAACAAATCAAGGCTAATAATGAATGTAGTAATCAAGTAAAGTATGCTCGCTGCAAGATATCGTCCTGTAGTTTATCTACAGTTATTTTTGTTGTTTGTTGATATACTTATTAATTCGTTCGGTGAACTTTTAAGAAGTAATAATGTAGTTCTTCTAGTAATTTTTGTGTAAGTATTGTTCTATTTCTCCATTTTTCCCCTGAGACATGTTCCCTTGTGCTGGCACAAAATTCTGAGTCAAGTCTCTCTGAGCCCAAATTTTAAAATGTTTTGTCGCCATTTCAGTTAAAAATCACCTAACAGATATGAACTTCGATGCATGCACAACGAATTTTTTCAGCCAGTGGTGAAAATTATAGAGTTTCTCACTGTAGTCACTATCATTTATTTAACAATTACAACAATTACAATTTAAAAATTCCAATAGTCCAGAGTACGAATGAGGAAAGAAAGATGGTCGTGTCTGCATGTACTGCAGTTTCTATTGTTTCCTTTTCCTTACATACAGGGCAGTTGACATGCCATAATGGCTTCAGTTTCATTTTCAGTTGTTTTAATTTTTTTTTAATAGAAACAGTACATTTTGTGCAACACCACATGTATGAAATCGTATGATCAGACAGTGTACAATTGTTGTGCAAAATTTTTTATGTTAATGGGAACCACGCTTTAAATAGAGCTTGGCAGAGACTAAAAACACTTCACATTTTGCAACTGCAAGCCACTAACAGTCAGGAACAACTGCAAACTAAGCTATATCAGCAAATTAAGGTATTAGCTTAACTAAATAGCTTAACTTGATAGACTAATTAAACGATAATTCTATTAAGACGGTACAATGGATTTTCGTTTCGATATCTCTATCTACTTGCTGTCACGCTGTCATTTTTAGCTAGCTCGGAACATAAGGAACCTAATGGCAAAGTTTTGTCTAGTTTGTTTGGCAGGGCGTTAAGGTACACTTCAAAACAACAAAATAGCCTATTTAAGCCGTTTGTGTACATTGAAGATTGCAGATGAAAAATGTAAATAAATGCTTCGATGCCATGTTTTCTGCAAGCCAGAAGCCATTCAGGTAATAATATGCATACGCTGACATCAAAACAAACTAATGTATATTTCGCAAAAAAATGCTCTCATCTGACTATAACATTTTGTTTGTAGTTATGAAACTGGAATAGCAATTTAAGGAATCGAAAAAAAGTTGACAAGACTGTGTGACACTCCAGCTTAAAATGGAGAGAAAAGGACAATCACTTATTTAGGAGGAGGAAATTGTGTCTTAGTTAAGCCATATAGCTTAATTTGCAGTTCCCTCACTGACTAATTTGTACCCTGAAAGTGTTTCCATATTTTGTGTTTTGCTGTTAAGTATATTTGATATTGTTTTCTTTTTTCTTTCATGACAATTTTCAGATATTAAATTCATTTTTTCATAGGATTCAAGATGTTTGCTTGCTGCTAGCCCTCATTGTCTTATTTCTGGTTTTCATTAATACGTTCGTTTTTCGAGCTGGTTTGATATATTTGCTGGTTAGGAAGTTCAGATCTACTATACTTTGCATTTTGGTATACTTAGTATTATCAATTGCCCTTCATATTTGGACAATGGTATGTTTATCAGCCTTTGTTTCTGCATGCCTCTTCTTTTCTCCTTTTTTATTACAAACATAATATAGGCATATAGAAGTTTTGTTTCTATGTATCATCATAAACATTGAATACCGGAGGAAATATTTTTACAAGTAATTCCCACAAACTGAAATTATGTGAACCATCTATTTAACACTTGCTGGACACAAGTTTTGGTAAAATGAAGTTAAGTAGTTGGGAAAACTAGTTGAGTGTCACCCTGAGGATAAATATAATTATGAATCCCAGACAACTTGGAACCTAAATCTCATTTTCTGACTTGAAAAACATGAGAACTTCTGAGAAACTTCAGGTTTTCTTACAAACATGGTAACAATTGAGAAAATCACACTATACATCATCTGTCAGATCCTAGCGAATACCCTGCTGGTACTGTTACGCTGGCTGTACATCCACCATTATGCTCTTGAATTAGAAATAGAGAAAAACAATTTTGCGTGTCTGAAAATTTCAATTATGGGAAACTGAGTCACAATTTAATGATTATTGCATCCAATCAGAAAAAGAACTGGCATACGACAGAACATTACAAAACTATTACTTGGAATCTCCGCCTTTCTCATGACAAATTGCTTCAAATCACAATCATCTATCAGTCTGGTATACATGCGGGTTGTTGCCTTAAAATTGGGTACCCATCCCTTATTGAGGCACACATCAGTGTAATCACTCCAAAGCTCTATGAGCAATTAGAACCAGAGATGAGAATTAGACAAGCAGGCAGTCTATGTGAAGATGACGAAAGTACTGGCATTATGTGCAGGGATTAGTTTATTTTTGGTCTTTGTTGTACCACAAAACATACAAAGCTATTAAGAACTTACTTGAGACCAAATGATCATTATTGTTCAAGGCGTTGGCTAACGCATGTAGTGTCCGTTTGACGTACTCTTCCCAAAGGATTTTCCCAATTGACTTTGAAGAAAGTTTGGTTATGTGGAATGCAGATTCTGCATACTTTCTATGAAGTCGTCCCCAAAGGACCCCAAAAGGAACTATGTATCGAGGGAATCAAAGTTTTGTGTTTGACATTCTATCTGTCTATATCTATAATAAGATGTATGCAGTATAGAAACTCAAATTATGTATATGTAGCTGTGAAGGCTTGATTTTAACGGAAATAAAGTGTTTATTCACTTTAAAACTTTCCATATTAAGAGTTTCCAGATTATTAAATCATTGCTTTAACTTTAACTTTCCCAATTCATATCAAAAGGAGATTATTATTCAGTTCTAGCTAACACTGTTGCTGAAGCCAAAATGATGGAATTCACACAAAAGTCAAACAAGAACTCGTACTCGTACATTGAGACATAGTGGAATGAGACTCAAACGTGAACCAAAAAAGTCACACTGGTGAAAGTGGTGATATCAGAGGTCCACTCCCAATGGACATCGTGTAGTGGATAGTACCTTCAAGTGTGACTGTCGAAGCCTGTGTTCGAGTCTCAGCCATGTCGCATTTCGATACTTCACTCCAATGCGCTTAAAAAGCAGTGTATCAGCCCATTTGGAGCCATTGACTGACTGCACACTGGCCTTCGGGCAAGTTAGAGCAATGCTATACGTATCTCTGGTAGTCAGATGGCAGAATAGTCAACCACTACGGATGGAAGCACAAGGACTTAAAACTCCCACTTACTTACTTGCATACATAAACTAAATGTGGTGGACACGATCACTTTTCAAAAGTGTGTCTCGAACCGATCACAGAAAATAATATCAAGGACCTTCTTCACCTTCTCCGTCAACCTATTTCCGCCAGTCTATTATATCGATGTACCAGTGTAATAGTACTAGACTGATATTGTTAATTGTGGTCTTAACTATTATTCAATCATTACTATGTAAAGTCAGTTCACTTGCCTTCCATCATTTCAGTACCTTGCTTTGAAGGTAGTTCGTAAGCTATCGCCCTTGTATTGTAATAAATAATAGTTGTTGGTTTTTTTCTGTGAATGTGGTCCTGCAGTGCATAGGAGGTTTTTTAAACATTAAAACCTCTTTTGGAAATCGTGCTTCCACTATTCAACTAAACAATCTCCTTAGATACCAATCCAGCTCTCTGAGTGCTAAACTGAGTGAATCTAGTCGCTGGCATGACTCTGCTAGGTTTTGAACCCCAACTTCCTGGTCTGGAGGCGAGCACTCTAATCAATGTCAGCAACCAGAGCAAGTATAACATATCTATAATTCGAAGCTAACATGTATTTAACACCCATTTTTTTCAAAGTCTTCCCTGGGCTAAAAGGTCTGGTTGTGTACCGGAATGCGAAGCAACTGTGAAAAAGAACTAATTATAACAGGCTTTGTGGGACCCAAACTTTATACTGAGTCTTATATGTCAAAGTAACTCACCACCATTCATAACATGAAGAAAAATTAAGAAAATTTCCCATATTGTATTTCAAATTCTCTGTTTTAGTCGCGTAAATGGGGAGACGAGCTTAAATACATTTGGAATGATGGATTCCAGGCTTTGTATGCCATTCAACGTGTCGGTTAGTCATTGTTTGTGTTTTCAGTACTGCTATTTTTCTTATTTGCAACGCCCTGGGTGTTAAAATTTAAACTTTTACAGTTTTATTCGAGCATGAGCTTTTATCCGAAAGGGGCGTTTATTTGAAAGGGGCATTTATTTACAAAAGTCCATATAAAAGTATTCGAATATGCTCATGGGCGCTTATTTGAGCGTGGGCGTTTACTGTCATCTCCAACTTCTTACACTAGACGGGTTTATTCGGAAGTTTGTGTTCATTTCTATTTAAATCTTTGTTTAGCTTCTACTATATACTACTTCACTTACAAGAGAGCCATCGTAAAATTAGCTGATCCACGCTATTATCGGGACACAGAATGGTTGCGTAAAGAATTCTCTCAGGTACGGTGACTGCACAGCCTATATAATGTACATATATTTTTTTTATGTTGGTTTTCCTTTTTCCTTCACTTGTTATATATTTTTGTATGTTGTAAATATTTATTTTTTAAAGAAAACAACAGCTATTATTTATTATTTATATACAATATATTTACAGAGAAGATCTTTCATTCATCAAAATATATTTATTAGTCTTTTTTTCTGGTAAATGAGTAGGCGTGCTTTGTTTGTTTGTTTGTTTGTTTGTTTGTTTCTGGTGGGTGTGTTTGGAGGAAAATGAGAAACTATTCAACATGTGGTTTATCTAACCATCAAGTTCAAATTATGTCCGCGTTAGCGAGGCTACAGTCGAGTTATGGCTCGTTCACGCAAACATTATTTTAAAGACTTTTCACCGTAAACTTATAAAGAGGAGGGAATTGTCAGATGAACATACTCATACATGTGAACAGTTTTTAATTGCACACAGTAAATAAAATCTCTAGTTTTCTTCATAGCTAGTGTGGTGGGTGGGGGTATAGGGGCGTGAGGAATGACTATGCGCCTTTTCGCTCTTCCGAAAAATACCGTATCATTTACTTGAAATCAAATGTTCATGTTCTTATTGATAATAGTGATAATGACATACATAGTGCAAACACACTAGTATACACAATAAAAGTGAATTACGCTGATAAAAGGAAAAAAGTGTCGTTGATCTTCTATTAGGAAACGTTTTCAAATGTAACGGTTTGTGTGATAGTTTTAAGAGAGACAACTCCATTCTATGAATTATTGGCAGCCATCCAAGATTTATCACATCCATTTTACGACGATACTTTTTTAATACAAAAGCAGCACAAGCATTTTAGAGTTTCTGTAAGCGGTTTATATATTGTTGTTGTGCATGGTAAAACAACGCATTGCAGTAATCGATTTTTGAAAATATCAAGGCTTTAACGAGGTTATTGAGTGGAGCGTATCGTTTCATTCTGTTCAGAATACTCAGAATCTTATAACACGAGGTTATAGTATTGTCAATGTGCGTGGACCAATTCAGGTGTTCATCGAAATATACACCTAGCCATTTCCAGGAGTCAACTCTCTCTAACGGTATAAGCCAAATAAGCTCCGGGTGGGTGGGAAAATTTTCCGAAAATTAATTAAGCGTCTTATTTGGAACTCGAGAGTAAATAAACAAATTTGTATCGTGGTTCAAAGTTATTTATACGTACATTCAGACAAATAAGCGGCATGTCATCATCACTTACTTCAGAACAAGGAATAACATCAGAATGTTTTACCTTTCCTAGTACATTAGTCGAGATATGATCAATAAGGGTGTAGTTGGTCCTTGTTCATCTAGTAGCTGTCTTAAATATCTAAATACTTCTGTGTTATTGATGAATCAGTATCTAGGATGTTAATGTTCATATCACCTGTTAAAACAACAACACCACACCACACAGAAGTAAGTTCAAATTTCTCGTCCATTCAACAGCATATTATTTTTATCGGTCCAAGAGTAAAGGAAATTTAAATCTTCTTGAACCTTGTTCAAATCACCTTGTTCTGGTGTGTGATACGTTCACATAAGATTAAAGATTAATGGCCCCAGAACACTTCCCTGGGACACACCTGATGTGGCACCAACTGGAGTGGAATGAGCTCCATTCACAACTATTCTCTGCTTTCGTGAAGTAAGGAATGAACATATCCATTTCAAAAATTTGCCTTTGATTTCCAATGATTCAAGTTTCGGTAGAACTGTTTTGTGGTCTACTTTATGAAAAGCTTTGGAGAAGTCCAAATATATAACATCTACATTAAAATCTAATAATATCATCATAGCGTTGTAACAGTTAACTTAAGCAGGATCTTCCTGATCTAAATCCATGTTGGTTTTCATTAAACAAGGAGTTACTTTGGAGAAATTTAGTGAGACTGTTTCGGAGGACTTTTTCGGAGAAGCTTCGATGAAACTAATGAAACTGGTCTGGTACAGTTTTATCTCCACCTTTAAAGATTTGTGTAATTATACATTCTTTGGTATGATACCCTGATCAAATGATTGTTACCAGAGAATAGCAAGTGGTTTGGCTACTGTAGATTTTAATTTTACTAAAAAAAATATTCCGCACCTTTTAATATGTATCTACAGGGGACTTCCAAGCCGTTAGTCATCCTAAATTGCATGAAATATCTTATGAACAAAAATAAAAACACTTACTCCTAAATTACCTCCCTTATATCAATCAACGTTAACTTCAATAAACATTAAAACGTATCGTATTCAATAAACATTAAGATCTCAGAACCGTTCATATCGTCCCCTGAACAATGGTGGTCTCAGAAATCCGAAAAGGATTAAGCATTGATGATTCATTCTCGTCATCTCCTTGTATATCTTCGTATCCTCTATTAAATAATTCATGCACACGCTTGGCATAAAACTGCATCTGTTTTTTTGTCCAGTTTCCAGTTGGACCGCGAGACTTTTTATTTTCGTCTTCTTCAAGTACAACAGCCAGTAATAAACATTCACATAGAGTATTATCTTTAAAAGTTTGGTTGCTTCTCCGAATGAATTTCTGGTAAATAAACCGCACTAAACCTGTTGGTCAAGAGGTTTGGCACGGTTTGCGGCCCGCTTAAGCATGATATTGGACTCCTTCCTCCTCATTATGACATTGAAAGTGAAACTCGTTGAGTGTGGATAACTTACTGAAGAAATTGAAAGTGAAACTCGTTGGGTGTGGATAACTTACTGAAGAGAGTTGAGCTCTATCAAAACTTCGAAATTACCAAGAAATCATAAAGGCAGTGAATCGCCAAATACTTCGTGTATACTAGGCCTTCAAATAACTAAAAAACACACAAGTAAACACGCTCGTTGTTGAAGTGTATAAACATGACCAAAGCATACCTTGTCAAGGATGCTTCACAAGAAATTCTAACTAATTGGCCACAACGAGGCATTCACTCAGCACGGTAGAGTACCAAGAACAACTTCAATTCTTTTCCACATTTTGACAGGTTATATTAACTTAAAACAAAACATTTATTCTTGAATAATTAATATAAAAATTCCAAAATTTATGTATATAAAAATACGTACAACAATTACATCGATTATCACAAAATGAAATCTGGACAAGAAAGGAGTCTGAGGAGAACATCAGAGATTGGATTTTCGTTTACATAAGAATATAAGTTAAAAGAGAAGAAAATGGCTTCCACATAGGAAGCATCATCGAGACGTCATACTAAGATTCCTTTTCCTGCTGGGGGATTTTGAGGGTGGGGGTGATAATGGGATGGCATATTTGTTTCCTCCATATTACAAGAATCTAAGATTTACAGTGACCAAAAACACTGATCGAGCCATCAAAATTTAACCTATAAGATTTTTTTTGAAATACATTACTCACTCGAATACAACAATATTATTTATCCAAATGAAATATCAAATTCTTGATCAAATATTTACTAAAAACCAAAAATCGCATTATCATTTTGGTCAGGTGTAAAGATGCTCCAAGAAGGCATCCTCGTTCGTATACTGGTATTGTTAAACGTCTGGGGATAGCGGGGTCATCTCATATAGTCGACTAGAATTATAACATGATATTATAGCATAGCAATTAGAAAATTCCCTGGTCTGGAAGTCTATTGCGGTATTATAAACTTGAACTGCCTAACTGTATTTTGTTTTGCACACTTTTATCACGTGGTAGTAAATAACTACCGTGGATTGGTTAGAATTTCGTCATGTGATCAAAAAGTGTGCAATACAACGTTTGGCTATTGAAAAGATCAAAGAAAAAAAAAATTACAATTAGTTTTTATAATAGACTTCCACATCATGGGATTTTTCCAATGGCTACGTTTACATGGAACCATAAAAAATAAAAAAATAAAAAAATAAAAAAATAAAATGGTTGGCACTCACACATCATTTCCTGTTTATCACTTTCTGCTTGCGTTCTTGAATCTCTCTGTAGTTTTTCAGCCATTTCTCACAAATGTCAATCATATTCTTTTGGTTGATGACTTTTCTCGCCTCGTCTAATATCTTCTGGATTTCTGTGACGCGTTCTTTTTTCACAGCTTCCAAGTAAGCATCTCGCAGGCGTCCGCAGAGTATCAGGGCGTTAATCTATATGTTATAACAAGATGATTGGAAGCAATGAAGAAATTGGCGTAAAACTACAGTAACATTGAACAAGAAATTCACCTTAACAACATCATCTCTGACTTGTTTGACGAACTGAATGGCTTCTTTGAGCTAACAAGAGAAGAAAATAATTTAGAAAGCTGACACAGAAGTGTTTCTCATCGACAAGGTGTACGTCATTTTAAGTGGTACATACGTGTCCATTTTGCACCATGACCTTCACAATTTCAACAAGAATTTCGTCTTTTTCGACACAGCTGACCATACCATTTTGACCGATGTTCTGCAGAATGCTTTCAACCATTGGGTACTTTTGCAAACGAGACAGTCGTATCAGAGCACGGCCGAATATGATATTCGATGGCAGCTTATACTCCTATTAACATATTCAGAAATGTGAAGACACGGACGCGTTGGTGATATGAAATAGAAATGAATGGAAAAATCTTTTCTCTGAGTAGATTTGTTTACATTAAAAAACAGCATAAACAACAACAAACAAAAAAACATAAAGTACTTCTATGTACGAGTGTATAAAAGTTGTACCTGCATGATCCGAGATGCTAACGAAAGAGAGTCATCACTACTAATCATTAGAATCTAAATTTATAAACAAATTTTCGAAAATAAAATAATATAGATCACAGATCGTATTGTGTGGCCAGTCAGTCAAGTTATCGATTCTGTTGCTTTGCAACAAACATTACAAGAATTCCATTCACCTTGATGGCTAATTCTGCCCTCTCCTTCCCATTTCCAAACAGCGTTGAAATCTTGTTAGTTGACGTGACACCGTCCTCTTGTGTTGACATGAACTTGGTAACGTCGATCTGCAAGTTCACCGTACTTAAGTGCATTTTCAGCGTTCCAATTGGAATGTCCTGGTTACCGGAACTTTTCTCGTCGCCCAGAAATGAGGATCCAACATGGCTGACAAAGGAGGATCGATTTCTGTCTTTTATTAAGTATTCTAAGTGTTGATTGGCGAGATGAAGGTACTTTAGTCGACGATGAAGGTCTGTGTAAGAAGAGGGCGGCGCAGATGTGGTGCCCAAATAAAACCGAACACAGGATAACGCTGCCCCATAAAAATTCTAAAACGAGGTTCAATTGAACTGCCTTCAATAGAACTGCCGAAAATAATCGAAAACGCAAACTGAAGGAAAATCAAAGTGTGCACGCCTTTACCTTGATAAACAATTGTAATTCGTATAAGCAATGATAGAAACTGTGTGCACTCATGTATCGGCATCCTTCGTTTAAATACGCCTCCCAAAACTTTAACGACGGATCGTGGCTTTTGATTTCGTCGCAAAGTTGAGAGAACCATCCTTCTTGAAAACATGGCAACAACAGCTGATTGACGAACAACTCGTGCGAACATTTCTAAATAATAATAAAAAAAAACGAGCCATGAGTTTCTCCAAAATTGCCTGAAAGTGGTCTCAACAATTAAACACATTCTGAAGTGTCACTATATGTATAGAGTTGTGTAATAGAACGTCGCACAAAAACAATTTCGAAAAAGGTCATTGGTAAACAAAATAGATTTTCTTACCTTATCCTTGACGTAGATTAGCGCCTTTTTTAACATTCCATGTCGGAAGAAAAACTGAATGAATTGGTTGTGCGAGCCGTACGTCTTCAAGTAGAAACTGATCTCGTCGTACCTCTTTCTGTCCAGTGTGTATTCACCAGAAGAATTCTAAAAACAAACAGAATGGCATTGATCGAGTTTCAGGGCTAAGCCATGAATACCATTTTCATTACTAAGGGCCAGCGTTGTTTGTCTGTGAGAGGTTGACTGTGGACTTGTCAAAAATAAATACGCCAGGCGTTAAAAGACCCAATAAGGTAATGATCACCAAAGAGAATTACCTTATGGTGGTCCAAGAGCTGTGCTGTGACAGAGGTAGTAACATCCCGCTATAATATGAAGAGCAATGGGGAAATTAATCATATGTGTTTGCTATGCCTGGCCAACATTGTCAACTGTAACGATAGAGATACGCAAGCTTTCTAATTGCATATCGAAACCAAAAATTTCTTGAAAAATCAGTCGGTCACTGCAACTCTTCAACAACAAATACGTACCTTCCTAGTATCGGAAGAACTTGTGGTGACAGACGATTCTTGCTGTAAGAAATGAATAAAAAATTCAGCAAGGCCGGGTGTTTGCAGAATCCAACATTTTTTCCCCTTTTAGGCTGTTATCATTACTTTTGAAATGTCCAGTATAAGGGTGGGTTCAGAAGAGCTCCCAATGGAGCGTGCACATTGAATTTGAAGAACAGCAAAATACATTTAACCGAGTTCAGTGAATTTTGTCAGAGAATAGATCTGTTCACGTGCTGAAGTAGTATCGTTTTGTGCCACAACATCACAACACTATCACCACGTGACAGTCACCAGACGAACAAATACCTATATAAAGTAAATAAACAGAACACTCACCACTAATGCCAGCTGGTTAAACGAGATCATCGGTGAACTCTCGATTACTTCAATTATCCTCTCCAAGTGATATGTATTCGGACCAAATCCTTTAACAGCATCGCCACGATTGACCTACCAAGGGGTTACAAAAACATATTCGGTCTACTTTCTTACATGGAAGAAGAGAAGGAAAGGGTGTTCAAGGATAAACTCTCGTATCACAAACCTGTCGGTGAGAAGTCTTATAAAAGTGTTCGAAAGAACGAGGCAAAAGTTGTTGATAAACTCTGTCACCCAAACAAATTCTACAAGATTTACACCATGAACTTTACTGATACGAGATTTTATACGAGAACATATGTAAGTTTTTTTCGAACACGACATAGTGAATATCCCCTTGCGAGTCAATCATGCCCGTTAAAGGTTGTTTGAGTCTGTGTAAAATATAGGGATTATCGCGCCTCATCGAAACCTTATCGAATGGAACGCAATTATTTCATTTATATGAACTATCAACGAACTTACGATTAGTCAACGAACTTACGATTAGACATCGACTGAAAAATTCCCGAGCTTTCTCTAAGTTACCAAACTTTAGTCTAGATAGCCCCATTATAAAGTGTACAGAATTTGCGTCTAGTGCACACTTGTTGGAAACTTCCATGGCAAGAGAAAACCTCTCGTGTTCGATTAACTGATCACGTAATCTCCTGAAGAAAATTGAAAGCATGTACAGACAAACAAAAAACATGAAACAAGAGATAATGCACAAATATCAAAATGCTTTTTAAACAATTTTTGAGTTATCTATATTTAATGTTGCGTCTTGCTTCATAAGTGTGGGAGCGATATTAGAACCTAATTAGAGACACCACAAATACCATCAGCCTACTAACATTCAGCAATGAAGACTGCAAAAAGTTTTGTGTCGAATAACATTAACACATTTTAAAATTCCCTCCGATATAGCATTACCCTTACCTGAGACATTCCGGCTGAGCTAATTCTTGAATAGTGGGAATAGAAGACCAATTCGCCTCTAACAAGATCTTCAAGATCTCAACTCGAGACAAATGCCTGCAAAGGAATGGAAATTAAGCAGTTAACAACGGACAGCAGGTCATAAATCTAGTCTGTAAACAAGGCGTTTTCTCTAGATGTTCACCCAAAACAATAATAGGATTAATCATAGTTGTGGGAGGAAATTCTGAGTTGCAGCAAATGTACAGCACAGCCCGATAGAAACTTTATTTGTCGGAGTAAGATAATTGGCTTTTACGAAGGGTCCCCATCTTTAGAAGTTAACGCTGATTTGTTCATCTAATCTCTCATAATGACGATCTATCATAATGACTTCATGCAACTATGCAAGAGAATAAAAAATTCATGTAAAAATACATTCCTTCGCGAGCGTGTAGTTTCTTTCGGGCTGTACTGTAACACTATGTCGAAGTCCACAGTTGACCTAGTATTCGACAGTTTTTAGGTAATGGAATGATTCCGTGTTCTGGAGATATAGGAATCTGAAAGCGAATAACATCATGAAACAGCAAAACATCAATCGTTCTCAACATAAAAAACACCTACGTGTCGCAAAGTTCTACGCCACCATAATCAGAACTCTTCAGAAACTTCAGTTTAGCATGATTCAAAATGAACTCAATCATGCTATGAACAGAAGAAGAAAAAGAAAGAAATTGAAACACACAAGTAAGGGAAGAATTTACATTTCCTGTGAAAATGAGCCATTGAAAATCATTTTTTGACCCATTGATTGTTCAGTATAAGTTACGTTTAAAGGCCAATATTTCCTCTTCTGCACATTCTCAGTAAAAATACAACGCGGACTCTTCCGCTCAAGCATGAAAGGACACAAAGACTTAAACTTTGATCTATATCTGTATAGATTGTTCAAAATTAATCAAACAAAACTGTCACTGTACATATCAAATAACATGTATATATTTTCAAAGATATCCAAGGAAATTAAAACGTTTTGATCGAGAATGTTCAGTAAAAAGATTACAACAGGTCCTAATGAGTGTGTTTTTCAATATATGATTCATGTTATTTTTTGTGGTTACCTACCCTGCAATCATGTTCACATCAATTTCATCCTGTTTTGTGGTCACCTGTAGGCACTGTGATAAATTATTGCAGAATTTGAGCAATAAGCCGCCAGCAGCTCGTTCATTTCTATACAAGTCCACAATAGCTAAACACAAAGATGCACTAGGAGCCTAAAAGAAATGAAAAAAAAAGAAATAAAAAAAATAGAGCACAATTACTCTAGCTTCTATGAAAAGGTACAAAAAAATAGATCTCAATATGTCAGTCTGTTATCTTCAAGACAAACTATGAACCAACTACCTATAGAATGACCCTCTCCAGATTGTTGTAAACTACGAGAACTTTCGGCAGGTCAATAATGACAGACATATTATATTTTACCTGTTCAAAACTGAAGTCTTCAAGTATGGTTTTGTTTCTTGTTAAGTCACTCGTTAACACCCACTCGGGTCCGTCTATTTTGTGTGATAATGGAGAATCGAATCTCACAGGATTACTGTGAAGACTTCCTGATGGACTGCCGACAGTTCGACTACTAAAAGAGCCTAAAATGTTTTTAAAATAATGGGTCACATGTCAGCAAGATGACAATATATGACAAAATTATCATTTATACATAGCTGTAAGTTATTCCTACCTCCTTTCCGTATTTCATCAACTGCAACACTAAAAGATCAAGCAAAAATCAACAGTGTCCACGTTACAAAAAACCGACATCAAAGATGGTTGCATATCAAGCATATTTCAATCTCAGATACTGAAAGTAGCGAACCTTGACTGGTAAACACATTGATAACAATCTGTGCACACTCTTTCTTTACGTTGGTACAGTTGCATGTAAACGTATATGTTGGAACACGATGCACAAGTGACACGACCGCAGTGACGACAATGATGTCTGCGATTGAACTAAAACATTTCAAACAAGTGTACTCCTACCGCTTTACGGAATATACACCCTCATTTGTATAAACGCCCCTGTTGAATAAGCACCCTCTTCGATTAAATTCCCCCTGAAACAAGTTCAAAAGTTAAGTTAATACCCCTTCCACTTCCCAACACGTTACCTTACTCTCTTGTATATACAGAACAGAATAAATATCAAAACTTTTTTAGTAACAATTTCATTCCTTTATAGGGATCTTAGAATACTAATCCATTCCTTCATATTCCCAATTTTCATTTCTGTAATAAATGGCCCTCTCAAATAGACGCCCTCCTAGACATGTTTACCACATATTTACCACTGCAATCACTTACCATATTGAACAAATCCTTACAGTGCATGCAAGATGAAACTTGTTCATCCTTCACCCAGTCTTTCTTCAAAACAGACTGCACTGGTGGAACAAAACGTTTCTTCTCTCTGGGACTTTTTTTCTCCAGGTAGTCATCGTGATCCTTTACGAGGGAATCCTGGTCTGCATAATGTCCACTATTCCATGGAGACTGTGTTTGTGGAGTTTGAAAAGATTTTGAGAAGAGCTTTCTGGAGAATGTGGGCGTGTCAGCAGGTGTGGGTAATAGACCTACGAGGAAGACGGTTCTTACTACAACAAAGCATTATAATTATCGCTCTCTAATTTTCTAAGTTACGGAAATCACTTCTGTAATATTCATTGCTGAAACAGGGGAAAAAATGAAAATTTTACATTAATGGAGAAGAGAACTTCCGTATATTGGATCAAAGCACCATTAATTTACTTAATTCTTTTGAAATAAAAAAGAATGCGTTTCTAATGGACCAAGTACAAACTGAACTGACGACGAAGACAAAGTAATGAAAAATGCAAATACCTGGCATAGAATCAGTCTGCAGGCCGGATATATCTAAGGATAACGATGCATAACGCGCCACAATATCATCACAGTCGTTTATAAGGGCCATCAATGTTTTATCTTTGAATTTTTCACTTTCTAGGTAGATGCAATTTATAACTCTGTTTGCTACTACAACTTTCATATTCAAAAGAAGCTGCTCAAGAATGAGCAACGGATGGTTTTGCAGGTGTTTATACGAATCTCTATACCCAGACGGAACAAGCTCGATTGCCAGAATCCCAATCTTATTGAGCGTCAAAATCTCCTTTTCGACAGGCGTCAGTAGTTCGGAACATTGTGTAATGAGATGGTTAACAAGAAACTGATGTTTGACATTATACGAATTGCTTTCATTCAAGATGGCTCGGCATATGTTACATGTCATTTCGGTGGATTTGACTGACTCGAGGACAGACTGGATTGTTAAATAGTCAGACTCTGTCTCATTCAGTGTGTTCTCCAATTTCATTTTGACGCATAACTACATAAAAATTAATCACAAGTTTTCTTTGTAAATCAAAGGATAAAAGTAATCCTTGTTTTGTTTTGAAATTTATCAAACTCTTACCTCCCTTAACTCATCTGTCATTTGATATACTTGAAAGCATTCTTCAAGCAGTTGGTATTCATGGTAACTGACAAGGAAATTTATAATGTACTCAGGGTCAGCTTTTATTCGTATTTCCACATCATGCCAGCTGTTGAAAGTCTTGTATTTTCCATGCATTTGACTGACTGTAATGACCTGTAAACAACAGTTTGAAGAGTGTATATGCTACATGTATATGTATTTGACTTTTTTCTTTAAAAATTGTTTTTTATTTCAGGAAACTTGCAGAAGAGATGCCTCGTTCATCTACCTCAGCATTGTCAGAAATTATAAATGGTTGGTAGCTATTATACAAATAAAAAAACCCAGCTCAAAACAACTTTCATTCATTTTATAAAGACGCATGCTCAATTCCAATTATAAAGTTCCAGACATACCTTTTTACACCACCTGATCTGATTATAAGTTGTCTCGAGAGAGATATAAACATCATCTACACTTGAACACTGTTCCATACAAAGTTTCAACAGATCCATACTATCATCGGAAGGAAGAAGACCAACAAGCTGCGTCACATGAAAACATTTCATTTTGAAATTATTTATCAGCAATGTTAAGCGTTTCAACTGTCTTTGGATAATGATTGCTTCACCAGACGATTTTAATGGTACATTAGTTGTGTCAACAAGCATTTCTAATTGGCTTTTTTTCTCATGTATGGCATTACCACAAATAATATCAAACATAGCGTCTGGTAAATACGTAAAAAATTCTAAGAAGTGCAATGGTAGGATTGAACATGTATGCGTGTAAATACAACATCGGACTAATGTGCAAAGTACACATGACCAATGCTTTGGTGCGAGTGTGAATAATACATGATCAATTAAAACACTTTGAATCATGAAATACAATAGTTGCAACAAATTTGAGTCCAGTTTTTCCTCAAGAACAGTTAGACAATTTATGAAATTGACAAAAGTAGATGAACTCTCCATTGTGAAGTTTTTTAAAACACTGTAATCAGCTGTTTCCTTTGTGAACACTAACAAGTCGTTTTGGAATGACATTAGAACATTGGATTTACTAGTTCCTAAAAGATTCTTCTCAAATATGGTAGTCATATCTTGGACAAGATGATTTTTGGACAGGCAAAGTCTAACAAACGTCCCAATCAAAGGATTAGTATCGAATAAATATTTTGAGATGGACTCTGACATCTTAGAGAATTCAACATGGCGAAAACTCAAGGATTCATCATTGAAATTCAGACGTTTCGGGGAATATCGCTCTGTTAGTGACCAATCGTGCTTGACGTTTGTGACAGTAAAATGTTCTTCAGCAGCGTTAACAAGTTTTTCTTTCAGAACAGGCGAGGCTATAATGCTCAGTGAAAGGATTAAAGCCTCCACAAGAGATTTGTGTTTGATATCTTTACCACTGCATGAGGCTATGAAACACTCACTATGCAGAAGAATGATTTCTGGTATGAACACCTAGGTAAGACATTAAAACTACAATCAATTGCTCAGTTACTTTACATACTTCAAGAACAGTGCACGGTGTGTTATGTACATTGCATGCATGGCATTGGGAACCTTCATTGCAGTAGTAGTAGTTATAGCGATCGCCATAACACAAAATCTGAACATACAAGTAATCAAAATCAAAATTCAAGCTCTTACTTCTTTTTTTTCCTTATCAACACCCACGTGATTATCAAGGTACTCCATCACAGAGGATTTTAGTATAATATGAACTTTATCTGGATATAACACCTAAAAAAAAAAAAAAAAACCAGCTAGAAATACCACAGTGAAAAATAATTAATTGAATAGGTACTGCAACAATAGATAGCATAGGGTTGGTAGGGTATTAGGTAAAGATTCTCAGTGTGATATCAGTTCGTGTCGTATTGAAGATAACAAATGCAGTCAGTCATCAAAGCATTTAGGCAACCTACTAGTATCCTTGTGGTAAAGTGCTAATTATGGACCATGTTATACCAGTCACTATAGCACTCAGCAAGACAGAAGGAATGATGCTTAGGGTGTTTGTTTGTTTGTTTGTTTGTTTGTTTAGTTGAGTGGTTGCTGTCATTACAACTTCACTAGATAATTATTTCAAAAAATGTTGACAGACAATTTTAGATAAAAATATTGCCTATACATTTATCCAAAGAAAAATCATTGTTAGGTGTGTAAAAGGAACTCGAAATAGCTAACGGGAAATAAATATATATATACTTTAGGATGAATTTTTTTTTAAAAGTTCAGAAGTTATTCCTAGCTAGTAATAAGTCAAAAGGAACACCAACCACCATAGCACTTCAAAATCAAAGACATAGTGCCAGTATGAGCATTACATAATCAAGTATTTCTGTACTTGTACAATCAGTTACTGTGACTTTCGACTTTGGATATATTAGCTGTTCCAGAATTAACCAATTCCCTTTATTGCTCTCCATCATTGTTTTGGACATCAAGGAGGTGAAAAATATAAGGAGTCTCATAGGAAAAAAACAGATTTTTTAAAATATGGTATAGAATTTAAAAAAAAATCTATCTATCAATCCATCTTTCCTAAATCGACTATCTATCATCTTCCAATTGAAAACAAAATGGGACAACACTTGAATTTGTTCCTAATACTCTCTTATAAAGTTTCACTCAAAAAAAAAATGACACTGTGATGGAGTTTCTATTGAATTTCATCATAGCAAATCAAAGAATATTGTTAATACAACCAATATTACACTGAATGACCCTCTTATAAATCGTCAGTTATAACCTCTTGAACCGAAGAATTAAATAAATAAATAAATAAATAAATAAATAAATATTTCACTTTAAAGAAACAAGTGATAAACAATTAATTGATTAACTATAATGTGGTCCCTCTTATCGGCATATGCAATGGATATAGTTTGTTCCAGTGGAAATCCAACTTAAAGGAGAATTTAGGAATATCGACTGACTGCTTGGCAACACACGCAAGTGAGAGCGATGCAACACCTTAGCACATCCAAAGAATACTTAAGAATTCAGAAGAAAAGAGATCAAATCACAACAAAAAATGGAAAAGTAAACAAACGGTGCAAAGTACGAAAAGCTCATCTATACCTGTATGGATGGTGAATCAATAGTTCCATGAGATAGAAAGAACAAGCAAGCTGGATTGTACTCTTCAGGAGCATATTGTAATAATGATGTATTCCAATGTTTTCCTGAGAAATAAAACAACAATATTTGAAAGCCCCCTGAAATAAACTAGGAAAATGTAAAAATTATTTTCAGGGGGTAATACAGATCAAAATTACAAGTGTTACTTCAAGGTTGCACTGGAGCTGCAAAACTACTACTCCCAAATACATTTTTGTATTACCCCCTGGTTAATAAGTGAAAGCGTCAAAAGATTGATCGGAAACTTTCATTGTTCATAACTGCTTGTACTCACTTGACGTATCATTTACTCTAAGGAATTCAGTTTCCATGCTTCCTGAAAACACGTCAACGTATATGTCATAGGCACTTATTATGCCGAGACTACCCACACGATAAGCAAACAGCTGGTGTAACATTAGTCTCCCATGAAAACTCTTCAGTAAAACGGACACTTCTCTCGGAGTGATCTCGAAATTATCGTCAAGCTTCCCCGCACTAATCATAGTCAACGCATGGAAAAACATTAGGTTATAGAGGTTGGTGAAAAAACATGTCTTCTCAGAATTTGTTTTCAGTTCATGCACGTCGACTTGTTGTAATTCCTTTGTGGAAACCTGAAGTACCTGATAGACTTCAGATAACGTCAATCGGCTGGGCTGTTCTGTATCTGTAAGGAAAAGCTCAAGTATTTTAACATGGAAGAATTATAGGCAAATGGCACGAACAACGATAATAAATATATTAACCATATATTATTAAGTACTGTTATCATTTTATAAGGAGTCAGATCACAAAAACTGAATATATATGCTAAAACACCCACCTGAAACCATGTCAAGAGCATTGTTCAACAGTTCCGACAGTGTAACGTTGGGACATTTACCCATTTCTACTTCTTGCATAGTATTGTCAATGGTTTCATTCAAGATTATGGCCTTCTTAAAGGGGAGGCTTTCAACATTATCAACTTTGTGTGGCTTCAATGGAATTGAAACTCCCAAGTTTTGAGCAATTACTTTTGGAAGGCTAACATTAGCTTGTTTTGCAAAAGTTTCCAGTCGCTTAGGAGACATACCCCACTGGAAGAGCAAACGACTCAGTGTAACATGTATGCTCTCTTCGAATATCAAAAATGGGTTTGCCGTTTTAACGTTTGTGTTTGGACGTCCACTATCAGCCTCCCTTGCCGTTTCTTCATTTTTATGTCGATGTTTATAATGTATCAACATGGTCGATAAACTGGTGACGTACCGAAATAATGATCGAAAATAATCGTAAGCCACATTGATATGATTTAATTGAGCAGTGGTCTCTGGATTAAACACAGCAAACAAATTCGAAAATTTCTCTTTCAAACTATCCTCGTTTGGATCTTCAACAAGCTCTTTGATGGAATGTTGTACTTTGGCAATGTGCGAAGCAAGTTTTTCAAAGATGTTTTGACCTTGAATGTATTTACTCTCCTGGAACTCTATCGTGTCTGGCAATAGTTTGGTGGGAACAGAAAAGTACAGAGATAGAAAATCTGTTGGATTTGCATTGTCGTTACTGAGGAGTTCAAAGACTTTCAAGTGTCTGCCAGAGGTTAACTGAAGTAGACCTTTCATGTCCTTTAACTTATCTGATAACTTCGCCTCCAAGTGTACATCAACCTTTCCATTCTCTGACAAAGGAATTATATTCAAAAGTTACGACTAAATATTAGTTAATAAAAAAATTCATTTCATTTTCCAGATAGATTGATTAAGGTTTCAATAATCGCTAATTCTAGGTTTCCATTAGTTAAAAGTAGTTGAAAGTAATAAAGACTTACCGTTTTCCAGCTTGATGATGGCTAAATCCACAAGGGTTTTGCAAACACTTATTGGCAATGGCAACATAAACAAAAAGTCGACACTAACAGCTACAGAAATAACTGGCAGTTCACTCTTTTTATACAATACAAACGAATGTTGCAGAATATTCTCAGCCGTTTGATTAACTTCGGAGGAGATCTTTCCAGCAGAGGCAGCTGATTTCACAAAAGCCAGAGCAGAATGTGTGTTTTGGTGTCTCTCGGTTTTTGAAATATGTAACAACTTATTTGCAGTGATGGCTAGTTCTTCAACAAAGCTGACTTCATGACTGCATAACGAATCTACAGGTAAATCAAACAAGAAAGGAAGACATAAGCTGTTTCATAACCATTTCATTATTACCAACACTTGATTTTTTTAAATCGAGTATAGTTGCTTATAAACGAGTTCGTTATGAAGAAAAATGTTGTAAGGATCAATAAAATATCAATTAATGAATCAATAAGGCCCGCTGTTAGTTAGTTGTTCATCCTCAAACTCGCAGGAAATTATTAAGGTGCTCTGTGCACTATATTTTTATCTTATACTAATACTAAATCTTGCTTTTTTCTTACCTAACTTTGAAAGAAAGACCGTTAGGAAAATTTCCGGGAAGTTTGTCAATGGATATTTGTTTATGTTTTCTACCGTATTATATTGGTAAAATTTGCGTACTGAATGTTGCTAAATGTAGTGATGGTCGATAAGTCAGAAACGTAGATATTAAATTCTCTCTTGCAGAATTTTTTTATGGCCTTTTTGAGATCGTTTGGGCATCATTATATCTCCTCATGGCCTTTCTTCCACTTCCCATTTTTAGTATAATTATTGTTGTATATTGATTTCGTAGTGGGCCAAAGTATTTTAAGCGCGAATAAATAGATAACTGCTAAAATACGAGAAGATCTGAAGATGGTGTCATGAAAGACACTGAAACATTGAAATACTATGTTGCTTTTCAGTATTTTAGCTGTTCCCTTATTTGCGCATAAAATACGTTGTATATATTTGTATATCTTGCTTAAACATGTTTTTCAAAAAAATCAAACAAGCGTTGTTGTAATTAAAAGTTTTGGTAATAAACTTTCATGCGTTATTATTAGCATTTTTTGTGACCATGCGTACGTTTGAGGATGAACGAACCATTAAATGACAGCGGTCAAAGCCTAACTTATTTTAGAAAAATGTTCACCATACCAGTTAGGTTAAACATCTTGATAACTTGCTTTGCCTGGATGACATCACCTTTCCTTTGGGTTAAATACACCAGGCTTTCTGACGAGCTGAGCATATCAGATACAATATGCATTTCGTTGTCAATTCTTTTACCTAAATAATAAATTAATGCCAAAATAATATCAAAATAATAATATTTCAGAAATATTTTAATATTATTTTGTGTATAGGAATAATGATTAAAATAAGTTTACAAAATTTTTGGAACAATAGAATTATTTAGCATCAAAGTTTTTTAAAGTCAAAAAGTTTGACTTTAAAAAAAATTGAATTTTTTTCTAAATATTTTTTTGGTGTTCTATTGAAAATGACGTCAAACAATCAAAAGATATTTTGTTTGAAGACTTAACTGAACAAACATATTTCTCAAAGTAATTTTTAACAAGGAAATTTAGGATAAAATGGACTATTACAACGGTGTGAATTTTGATCAAAGACAACAAGAAGTACAAGAAGGTTGATGCCGGAACTGTAACCAATCTTTAACCTAACCATGTTTTCTTTTTCTTTTTGAGGTTTGTTTTGTTCAGCTATAAGAGCAACACCTAACGAAACAACCATAACTCCTAATAAATCTGTTTCGTCAGCCGTCATGCCTTCTTTAAAATTATTGTACTGATCTGCTCTTTTTTCATATAAAAAATTTGCATGACATTATTTTTATGTCAAAAAATATGTACGATACACAAACAATATGTTCAAAATAATATTATTTTGATATTATTTTGAAAAAATATGTCAGTGAAAACAGGCCTTATGGGTTTCTATACAAATCTTCAAAAATGTAATGCAAAAGCTTAAAGAAAAATATTATACAGCAGAAACAAAATTATACATTATACATAATACATTATACATAAAATTGAAAGGACTGATTTTCAAGCAACCATTAATTCCAAATTGATGTTTATTAAAGCCTGGTGTCCACTGAACGGTTTTAGACCTTTTGCAAAAAATAATGCAACAGTGTTGGTGGACACAACATTTGACTTGTCTGTCGTGAAAAAAAATTGTCCTATCTTTTGCGATGTGGAATGAAAAATTTTTTTGGTGATAGGAATTGAAGTTTGGTAGACACCAGCCTTAAATGATATCAACTAGATGGCATTACTTTAATAATAAATCTCTGTAGAGGTCATAAAATGCACATGAAAAATGAACTGTAAGCTTGATTAAATCTTGGCACCCCAGCCAGAACTAAAGTTCCCTAGAAATTTCTGCCTTACAATTACTAAGACTATTATGCTACACAGCAAAGAGTTGCATCTAATAAATTCTCTTACTCGGTGATTCTTTTGAGGTGAAATTAAATCCAGAAATTAGTTCCAATCGCCACTGAGCTTCTTGTACGTAGCGACTTAGTACAGAGACATGATGATTGACATTTGCATCATGCAAGGAAGATCTTGGATGTGACTCCCCTAAAAAAATATTGTCCATATCGGTATTGCAGAAAGTCATTTTGAAATTATGGCAGTTCAATTATGGGACTAATTATTGAGAAGAAAGAAATTACAAACATCATTCTTCCCCTGAGCAAAAAGTTCAACAAGTAATAGAAACTTTTTATTGCAAGCACTCTGGCTATACCAGAATGTTTTGACCTTTAAGAAGTTAATGTTGTTTATTAAGGGAGTTTCTTCAACTGGACTGAGCAATATTATTTTATTTACAGATAAGACACAGAATAATACCTAATGATGACACAGCAACATGACCACAAAAGATAAAGACTTTAAGAGTATGATTTTGTACCTGCTGTTTTTGGATTTTCTGAACATGCATTCAACAAACCCATTTCATTGAAACACTCATTAAGCATGATTAATGTTTGACGGACTACACTATCACTAGCAAGAAAATGAGGTGTTATACCACACATCATATACTCTTCCGAACATGTTCTAGGTTTGACAGTCTCAGTAGATGAACCATCCATTTCTTGCATCAAAACATTGACATTGGTCTTCATGTGTTCCATTGAGAGAACAGGCGTTGAAGCCAATGTAATTTTGTCTAAATGTAAATGCGGGTCCATAAAAGAGTCTTCCTTGTTCTCGCTGTACTCATCACCAATGGTACTCAGTGATTCTAGACTTAACGACAGCGCATGATTCATGGTTTGAGACCAGCTACTGGCAACGCTCATTTCTTCGATATTGTCATGATCAATATCTTCTCTCTGATAATCTTTTAAGTCAGATGACCGCAGGAAAAGAAGTGCAAATATATTTTCAAGTAATTCGACACGAAGGAACACAGATTCAATATTCCCAATATCAGTCTTAATCTCCATCATGGTTTGCTGAATAACATCATCTTTGAGAGCTGTATAACCATTTTCTTTGTTCCAAACGGTTCCTTTCATTAAACTTGTTATCAAATTCATAAATTTCTTCAAGACAATATAACAAATGAACACTTCAATTTCACAATGTGGATTAGTGAAGTTTGGAGACATGTCCTTTAGATTTGTTTGTTGTTTAAGTATGCCTATAACCTCATCTTTTGTCAGAAGTTTCAGAAGCTTGGTTTTATTGAGGACTGAGAGAACCGAACTGAAACTAAGTTGTTTGAAAAGAACATTCAACAGCACATTGGTATCATATGTTTCACCAAGTATATTCCTATGGAGAAATCAAATAATTCATGAAACTTACAGCCTTAAGGAATCTTAAAGGAATGGTCCAGTGAATTCTTCACATAAAAATTAATCAAAACTTTTTAAAAAATGTTTTTTTTTCCTGCGAGAAATTGACAATTGTAAATAATATTTTTTTCTGTGACTTAAACTTTTAAATAAACGTGACGTAACAGGTGAGACATCTGTGATAATTAAGCATTGAAGAAACTGTATTTTTTTCGAAAAACTTATTGTAAATTTGTAAATTTGTAAATTTCTCTTGTCAACAGAAGAACAAAATCAATTTCTCTATCTGTATCATTCCAGAATTAAACCAATCTTTATTTCCAGTACATTACTTTTCCTAACAACCTCGCTCTTCTTAATGATTTGAGCTTTCATCAGATTTCTCATCAGCAGCACTCCCCATATCTGCTATGTTCCAATTCTGCTTCAAACTCGTAGACATTTAGACCTATGACAACTTCAGAAATATCATTGATGCTGTTGGGTTCATATCCAGGGCCAAAATTTGTGTTTTCCAAGGTTAAAACATATTTTTACAAACATATTTTTGCTTTCACTTGGTATAGACATTTCCGAAATAATATTAATATTAATATTAATATTAATATTAATATTAATATTAATATTAATATTAATATTATTATTATTATTATTATTAATTAATAATGTTAATTATTAATTATTAATTATTAATTAATAATAATAATAATAATAATAATAATAATAATAATAATAATAATAATAATAATAATAATAATAATAATAATAAACAAATGCATTGCCAACGAAGTCATATATTAAACCATAAAGAATGAGGAGGAGTGTTTTCCATAGGAATGGCAAGTAATATTGCCTGATGTTTCAATAAAAAAAACACTCCTCCACAGAGACTTTTTGAAGATTTCTTCCATTCTTAAATTTAGAAAAACTTTAATGGGAATTTCTAAAAAAAACCCAAAAGACAATGAAAAATTGAAAAAACTATTTGTTCCTATCAATCTTAGGATGCTGAATCATTTTATGTAATTTTTGGAGAAACAAAATTTTCACTGGACCACTCCTTTAAAGTCAATCCAAATCTATTAACAAAGACTGCATAATTTCCTTAAACATTTACTTTGTTTTTTCCAGACACCACAAGATGAGTTTAGTCTGGTAAACTAGCTGTCTACATACGGGCCCGAAATAACCCACTATTTTGCCACCGTCCCCAACTAAGCAATCCAACAGCAACAGTGCTTCATTGAAATCAGGACAGCTTGACCACGACAGCAGTAAAATTAACGGAGCCAGTGGCTTCCAATTTTGGAGTATTGATGAAACTTTGTCATAATCTTTGGAATTGATAAAGAAACGAACGCCATCCTAAATAAAAAGCAGAAAACTTTCCATAATATAACATTGACAAAACTTGATTGGATTTTAAATGTCTGGCCAACAAACTCTCACTGATCACTATAATAGACAAGGCTCGCTGATTTTAATACTTGGCGACTTGTAGGTAAATTAAGTTAAATATAACGAGGAAAGAAAACATGGATGTACCATTACACACTGCAAGATATGAACTTTGTTGTGATAACAAAACAAAAACAATTTCATCCAAGCTTGTCCATCTCCCTGTACATAAAGCTGTGTTATTATCTCTGCTGCTTGGCCCTTATTACGAAACTCCGCAGCTGTCATAATCACTTGCTGTTCTGCACTATCGATGGCCGCAACCAAGACAGGACTTGTGGTTGGATCAACAAGAGCATTGTAAAAACTATAACTTGAAGAGGTAACGGAATCTGATACAATTTGCATCAAATGTTGCAGCTGTTTTTGGAGAGTCGAATCTCTATCGTTTAAGTGTATTTTCCCTATTGACAACAGCCTTAAAAAATTCTCATAACTTTCCAAATGAATTTCCTCTGACAGATCATGTAGCCAGGCGCTTATACGATTACAAAACAACTGGGAGAGGAGAAGGTTGTTGAGTTCATATACTTTTGACCTGCCGATCAACATGCCCGTAACAGCTAACGCTAAGCTTGGATTATTGATAATTAAGTTGCTAAGCATTTCGCATGTGGCTTCAGAAAAATGTTCAACATGTTCCACTTGCAAAATGCCAATTTCTGTATCTATCAATTGTGTATGATACGTGGAAAGTTCCTTTAAAAGAAAAACAAAAACATAGCTTTGAACAGAAGTCATTATAAACCTCTAAGAGAGAGCAAAATCGGTTCCCAAAATGCAATGCCTTGTTAGAACTTTTTATTTAAAGCTTTGTACATGAATCTTAAAACCTTGAAAGTACACAAAAACAAAGAAAAAAGCATATAATTCACATCACATGCGCCAAAAAAAAACAAGGAAGATTTTCAGATATCTTCTGATTTATTGTAAGGCTTTACAAAAACCATGTCAGATACAAGAAAAAAAATTTAGTCTGTGATACCTGAAGAACACAAGTTGGTGTTTTGGCTTTGAGTTGTTGTAGAAGTATCTTGAATTCCAATTCACGTAAAATTTGTGGTGGCAGTTTTGATTCCTACATCAAAAACAAAGAAACGTTTATTTTAGAGAATTTTTTAGTGGATCTGGCGATTTCATTCTTTAAAAACTCGTAAAAATATAGTATCACCAGAACTTATATAACAATTAATCAGGCAAATCGAAAAGGGAAATATATATTTTGCAATAAAATATAATGCTATAGTTTCATCAATAAGTTAGAGTCAAGAAAAAGTGCAATGGAATGTAAAGGATTGCCATGAAGAAGAAGGGACTGTTTGTGTTTGTGAGAACAGAGAATAAGGAAGGATCCTTGTGCTGTTTGCAGAAAAGGAGTTGGTAGTGTAAGTAATGTCATAGTTACTAAAACATTCTCTAGTCTGGAAGTCTACTATAGCAACTTATTGTTAATTTTTCTTCAATCTTTTCAATAGGTAAACTTGGCATATGTCACTTTTTGATCACATGACAAAGTTCCAACTAATCTGCAGTAGTTATTTAACATCATGTGATCAAAAACTATGCAAAACAAACTGCAGTTGGGTAGTTAAAAATACTGACAATGGAGTTTCACAATAGACTCCTAGACCAGGGAATTTTCTAATGACTGACGATGCTGTGTACAAGGAGAGCTTGTGACAGCAGATGAACCTGCTGTAGTGAAGCATGATGGACAGGCAATAGATATTGTTGAAAAGTTCTGTTGCACCTTGGTGATACTATTGGAGCTAGGAGTGGAGTAGAAGATAGTTTTACAGGTAGAATTTAAAGTGGTTGGAGTTACTGCCTTTGTTAGCTAGCAGAGGTTATGTTTCAGTAAGAAAAAGGATGAATATAATGTTATGTTATACAGATGTATAAGCCTACACCTAAGCTTGGCCAGTAAAAGAAGACAACATTAATAGGTTAGAAAGATGGTAGAACAAATAAGGAAATGGGGTTTCAAATGTGACGTATGATGTCATCATGACGTCACCAGTACCAAATTTTGACCTCACAGAACAATTTCTAAAGAGGCCCTCCACATGCATACCAAGTTTTAAGACTTAACTCCTGTGAGAAATGGGTATATCAAATGCAACTTGAACGGTGGTTTTATGCAAACCCCTTAAGATGTTACGAACATTCCATTACCTTTAACCTATTTGCTTTGTGACAAGTAGATTAATACCTTAGTAGTATATTACCACAAAATAAATTCAGACCTGGTCCAATTCATTTCTTTTTAGTTCTTTTGAAGCAAGCCATGATAAATGAAAAGGTGTTGGTAGGACTTGTGAGCCAGAACTAAAACAAATATTTAGGAAAAACAAAATTTACGCCACACATAAAGATATTTTTCAACAACAAGTGTGTGAAATAATTCAGGTGATCAGTCAATACTGTCTAGTGTTTTTCCAAAAAGTTTCCTTTGATATAAGAATTGTAATCTACCCATATTAATGATACACAAAGGAACAACAAATGGCTATGGCTGTTGTAGTAAAAATAAATGTTGTAGCACATTCAAGATTTGACCCAAATTTACCCAAATTGGGATGTCATAGATGGCCATGGTCAAAAGTTTTATGCTGAAGACAAAAGACTACTGATAGTGTAAAACGTTTGCCCATGGTCAAATTTTGATGTGCTTCAATACTCATTATAAAATGTACAAGTAGAAAAAATTTGAATGTGCGGATTTCAAATTTGCAGGTCATTTTTCATATTTTGTCCAAAAAAGGGAAACTTGGGCAAAATTTGGACCTAATTTTGAAAGCATTTCATATTTTATTAAAACTTGCACTAAAGTTTAACATTGAATTTATGAATCATTTTTCATTCTTTGGTGAAAAAAGGGCAATTTCAGCAAAAATATGTTGTTAAATTATGCAGCAAGGCGCATTAAATTTGACTTATTGCTTCATCAAAACAACATGTTAACATTGTTAATCAAACTCACAACCCAAGTAACTTTAGAAATTCCACAACCAACTCTACGACGATTTAATTCTATGTACCGCAAAAAAGCAAAAACAAATTGAAAATCAATGAAAATCATTAGTCCACAAAAATAAGTTCTTCAAAATTTTCTGAAAATCTTTAATTCCTTAAAAAATAGATTCCTCATCTTTTTATAAAAAATTATTTGCATTTTCTTGGGTATTTTGATCAGACCTGCTAAATACATAACTTATACATTTAATCATTTAAAACACACTTTGATCACTAAACTAAATTGCATTACTCAAAGTTTCACCAGATGTACAAGAAACTTCTAATGTTCAAATTATTTTTTTTTTATCCGGTTGGTTGCTCTGAGAGCTGTTGTGGGCCTCCAACAAGAATGCATACCCCAGATTGTAAGGCACAAACTAGCACCTACTAGACAGATAACTGATTGGGGTCTAAATTTATTTGATATTAGGGGCTTCAATGTAGTTTGTGGAAAATTCTTTTTCACTGATTGAATAAACATGTGAAGTTACAATAGTAATATGTAATAATAATATATATAATAATAATATATAATATACATAATATACATAATATAACATATATATGTAAAAACATAAATGTTTACATTAAATAATCTCATTATATACTTACCTATATTTTTCTGGCTGGAGAGCAACTGCAACAAGTATGTTCTCATAACGCTCTTGCGATTGTGCATTGACTGACTTGCCAATAACTCGCGCTAATTCCCACTCTCCAAGTTTGATGTAATTCCAAAACTGATTAATCAAATAATCTAATTGGTTGCTTTGGGCCATTACCAAACATCATACTTAATATTCAAATTTACAACTGGAACTCAAATTGTAAGAAGATAATATTATTATTAAATCACTCTTTCTTTCGGCCATGTGCTAGTTGATTCAGCTTAATCATTTTCTCATTTTGATGTGATTAGAGAATATTTTTTTACAGTACAGCCCGAAAGAGACTTTATGCGTTCGCAAAGGAATGAATTTTTACATGGAAACACAAAAGATTTTTGTGTACAGTTTTATCTAAACTTATAAGTGAACTTATAAGTAATACTGTTTCTTTGTGAAAGTTAATTATCTTACGTGGACATTCATGCTATACTGTACTAACATAAACCTATTGCTTGAAACATGATACTTATATATTTTATTAATTTTATATCATTTCCCATAGAAGACTGGGCCACCTGCTAATGAGGTACATATCACCGGGTGTGGCTGTGGTATAGGCTTAAGTGATTTTAGCTTCTTTTAATCCTGTTGTTAATGTAAAATCTTATTATGTTGTGGTGTGAGACGTGTGCTGTGTCTGGCAGGTACAGTGGCAAAACTTATTGGCCTGATTGCCCAAGCCGCAACCAATATCAGTGTTGCACAAGTAAAACTATGCAAAATGAAGCGCCCACTTGCAAAACGGTCTTAAGTAAATTATTTTCATAAATAAAACATACATGTGATCAATTTGAAGAAACAATGCTATATTGGGCAAGTGATAATAGCAAGGGGCAAGCCAGATCAAGGAGGCCCTCTTCATCATCTCTTCATATAATGTAACTGAAGATACCATTATTGTGGCCATTGTGCGATTAGACAAGCTAAATGAGGCTCTCCAGTTTTATTTACCTATTTAAAATGATTATTTCTATAAAGCCAATTCTTTAACCACACGCTTTTAAAGTACAAAATGATGTTCTTCTTATGAAAGTTTTTCATTTATATAAAAATTGGTTCTCTGATGCCGTGTTCCTACTCAATATAATCATGCTTTATTGGGTCGGTGCTGGGTACGGTGTGATGCAGAGCGTTCTGTCAGACAATGGTGGAGAGTTCAGCTCTGACAAAACAAAAGAAGTTGCAAGCATTCTCAATGTGGAAGTCTCCACAACAGCCAGTGCAAGCCCATTTCAAAATGGACTTTGTGAAAGAGTTCATGCTGTCACTGATGACGTGTTGCTCAAGTTGAAAGAGTCCTCGCACTCCGATTGATGTTCTGCTTCTTAGCTTGGGCTGCCACTGCAAGAAACTCACTCCAAATGTGGCATGGTTCAACAGTTTTCAACTTGTTTTTGGACGAAATCCCAACATACCCATCATTATAGTTGACAATATCTCTGCACTTCAAGGATCAACAAGGAGTAAAAGTTTGGGAAAGAACTTGAATGCTCTTATCTTCATGTTTTTCATGTAAGTGAATTCAGAGGGCATTGCACAGCATGAATCTGATGTTCCAACGACCTCCAAAGGGCATTCGCATGTTCAGAAAGGTGACAGAGCATCTCTCTAAAATAAGAGCAGAGAGGAGACAGAAGAAGAGAGAATTTAGCTAATATATATAGCGCTATTATTATACGTGTATTATTTAAGCAGCACACTGAACTGATAACAACCCAAAAACAAAGATCAATTTTTCTCTGAGAGTGCAAAATTTCTGGCAAGCACCAAAACCATAGTCATGCGATTCATGACTATGCAGAAATGCAGAAATAATGGCTTAAAATAACAATCATGCATTATCTTGATTTTCAATCTCAGTTTTCGGATTTGAATATTGCCTCGATTCCTAGAAAATATAAGCTTGTAAGTCTAGCCTTCGTCTTTTTTTTGAAACCAACATCAAAGGCTATATGTCGAAATTTTCGCTAGAAAATTTGTGTTGTTCCTTTTTTATATATATTTTAACAGGATATACACACCGGTACAAAGTTATACTGCTATTAACATGTGTCCTGAATGCTAAATATATAAATATATATTAAAAAACTAATATAAAAACGTATAAGAAATTTAAAATAGACAAGTTGTGCAGATTCTAATCTAGCCTGGTTCAACAGATGAATAGCAAAAATAGAAAAACATAGTGATAAACCTATCAGCCTTCGTAGAATTCGCCCAACTTGTTTTTAAAAAGTGAGAATGAAGGCTCTTTCCTAATTTCTTAAGGAAGAGCATTGTATAAATGTGCTTCAAAATAATAAAAAGAATTCCTAGCGAATTCTTACTTGACAGAAGGAAGTTTGACGAGAAATTTATTATTTCGTATCGATTTTGCATGTACTTTCAATTTAAAGTTAAGGCTTTCACACAATTTCCCATCAAGTGAGCTCCTAACAACAGTAGCAGATCGTTTGTAAATTTGGTTTTTGATGGAGCAGACACGTTGAATACCAATGATTCGCGCAGATCTGCGTTCGATAGATTGTAATTTTTCCTGTTGGGTTCTGGTCAAGTTGAGATTGATGATTGTTCAGTATGTCAGGAGTGGTGTAATCATGGAATTGTAAACAGGGACGAAGTTTCTATAGAAGATGCACTCTATTTGAAGCTTTGCCATACTTTTTGTCGAAATCATTACCAAGTGTCAACGATGCGCCTACAATATTTCCAAGGTATTTTTACTCGGTGACGTTATTGATATTAGACGATCGATACATTACTTCGAATTTGTCGACCTTGCTCAACCGTTTCGCTGTACCAAAAAGAAGGGACTCGGTTTTCCCTTTTTTGAGGTTTATAACAAGTTCATTTGGCTCCAGATATTGTGCGATCTTTTCAAGGTCTTCGTTCAGGCACCTTTCGATTTCTTTAACGGTTTTTTCAGCATAATAGATTACTGCCAATACATGAGTGTAGGAGTGAATCGGCAATGTCATTGGAAAATAAAATGAATAGTAATGGACCCAAAATCGATCTTTGAGGGACACAATTGAATATCGGTTACACGGTACTGCGCTGCTGTGCTGAGTGAAAAGTTAAAAGTATGTGTCAAAGGCTTGTAGATTGTTTGTTGCACAGTCTTTCAGCATGTTTGGAGGTAAAGGGTCTAGACCGGGAGCCTTCTTTCGTTTCAACCGTTTTAACTGCTTCAGAATAGATTGTTCCGAGACAGGAATAAAACGAAAAGATTTCAATGTTCTTGGTAGAATGTGTACTGGAGCACGCCAAACAAAATCGCGACAGTGGATGAATTTCGACTTCAGGGTATGAATCACCTTTGCGTAATGTGTCCGGATTATGTGGCGTTAACTTTTGAAGGGAAGATCTGTTTGATGGCTTTCCAAAACTGTTTAGGATTGTTATGATTTTCAGTAAGCAGATTTTTGTTGAATCGGCTTTTTGCATATCTCAGTAGATTGTTGCAGTGGTTAGTGTCTAATAAATTTTCCAGTCATTTTCGTCTTTCGTACGGTGTGCTTTTTTTTCGTCCTTCGTACGGCGTGGTTTATTTTCGTCCTTTGTACGGCGTGCTCTACGTAGAACCTTGTCATGGTTGTTATGTTCAGCTTTTGTATCTTTGTCGAGCCATGGACATGGTCTTCCTTTAGCTCGTTTGTCAATGAAATCTTAAAGATAATGAACTGTTATAAGTAGAACTGAGGGTTGCAGTGTGCTGATGTCAACAAATGGAATCCCTCATTTGAACAATAAGAAATGGGTCTGGAAGGAGCTGCTGACCAGGAGTCCAAAACCCATTAACGCTTATGTCGAGGTCATAACCAAGTTAATTAATGGGAAAACTGCTCAACCAATTGGAGGCTCCATCCATCGTGTTTACTACAATCATTCTCATGCCCTCTTCATTTAGTGATGCTTTGAGGTGATCTAGCTTTTCTTTGTTTCGTGGGTGACGCTCGTTCTTTCCAATGTCCTCGTTGTTTTCTCTTTTGATTACATTCTGTAACTGTTTCGTAAGCAGTCTGGAATTTTCATATTCAATCGGTGCAACTTGACATATGTTTTCAATGCCAAGGCCGCCCAACTTAGGTGGTAACGATATCAAGGTTCTTTCTGGGTCACTCACAATATATGACCACCAGTGATTGGTGGAATAATAGGGTTTCTTTCTGCTTTTTGATAATTGGATGGCGCGTACGTATATCGTAATCGAAAAGGCAAGAGACCCTGTGTTCCAGGTTGGGAATGCAGGCGTTTCGTTGAAGATCCAGCTGAGGAGAGGAGGGGGTGGGTGGGGGTATTCGAAATCTCTCTTCTTCTTTATTTTAAAAGTACACGCTATATGTAACACACATTAAAACGAAAGATTTTTTAACATTGTTATATATATATGCATACGAAATATGAACCAGCAACAATCACAAGAATAATGAGGATGAAGATGAAATTTACGAAGTGATAAAAACTAAGGGAAAAGGATAAAACTTCCAGTAATCGACGAAACGTCGGAAAAAGAAGATGAACGGTTATAGTGTTATCAATGAAATTCTCCAAAGATGAATTGTACATCCCGTATGAAAAATACATTTTTATCTATCTCAATTATATAAAATCTTGTTATTACATTTCACGCAAGTGAAAGATATTAATCTCAGCGTGTATCTAACTAACTAACTAACTAACGCTTTTTGCAAGATTTTTTAGTAATTTACCGAATACTCTTATATGCCTTCGGACGATGGCAATAAGCAATTTCCACGATTTCCACGATTTCGTTTCCATTTAATATTATTTTTCAGTTTCCGCGCGTAATCATTTTTCATATTTCGGCAACTATGGCAAAATTTGGACTAAAGTTTAAAAATATTTAGAACAATTCAATAATAATGATTTCGAATTTGGGCAAAATTTGGACCAAATTCGTACTTCAATTTTCTCTAAAATTTCCGCTAAGAATAAATTAATAGTGAAAATCTTAATCGCAAAGTATGCTTTTATAACTTAGCAAAAGCGTTAGGCACCCAAATCCAAGCTAATTTTCCAATTTGAAAAATCTGAAATATTATTTTGTGAACAAAATGTTCGTTCTTCTTTTCGTATCTGAAGCATATCATTTATCTTGTTTAATTGGATATCGCTATGAAGCGAGAAAGACAGAAATCAGCCACGTTATGTTCTTTATTAATTCATTTTCATCATATGTATTTCCACTACTGCACATGAATGGATCCGTGTGTAGGAAAGTAGCTTGCACACTGGCGCCCTAGTAGCTTGCACACTGGCACAGTTCTCGGTATACAACGGTTATATCATTTCATAATGTGCAGACGCATTTCGGCAACGACTTCGTGTATCATTATTTTAAAGACAACCCGAAAGAAGGCTAGACCATCGGCGGCCCGGGTCTTTTTCATGGATAGTGATGCACGAAGTATTTACCCAAATTTCAAACCGCTCACGAACAAAATTTGATTGTTTTTTGGATAAATGAGTGAAACGCATGCGCGACGTGTAAGTGAAACAAGCTTTGTTTTCCTTGTGGATTTCGTATAGAAAGGAAGTCTATGTCATACCACACGAAAAGTTATGTTTGCAAGTTTTTGGTAACAGGCACAGTGAAGGTGCAGTCCATAATATCTATAACCATTTAGTCGATATAAAATTCTCTGGTCGGGAAGTTTATCATAAGAACTTCTATTGTTAATTTTTTTCTTTGATATATTTTGAATAGGCAAACGTTGTTTTCATATTGATTTCCTGTAAACTTCCAAAGGGAAAATAATTTTTTTATAAATTCCACGTGGTATTACACATGGTTATTATCATTTGGTTGATAACCAGCAGTCAGAAAAATGTAAATGGTCTATATACTTCATTTTTCAGAGACTAAAAAAATATATACACAATTTATTCGGCTAGAAAACCTTAACTTTCACTTGTAGCTACGAAAAAGACTATTTTGAGAAAGATTTTGAAGGATTCTATTTTATATTTTGCTTTTGCTTTTTGCACACTCAAAAATTTTCTATTGCAGTGGGAAAAATCTTCAAAAGGTCTCTGTGGAGGAGTGTTTTTTTATTGAAATAACCGGCAATATTTCTTGCCATTCCTATAGCAAACACTCCTCCACAGAGACCTTTTGAAGATTTTGCCCACTGCGATAGGAATTTTCGACACATCTGTACGGGCTGTGCAAGTAGGGAAGCGATTTTAATATCTACAAAACGACAACAAACAAACAATAAATAAAAACGAGGAAGATTTTCTTCGGTATTCCCGATAGAACACTATTGGGAAATCAGGAATGCCACCTTGCTTGTTCACATCATTTCAACATTGTAACGAGGGCTGGTTTTTGTTCATCACTTGTGATACAATGGGAGCTTCTTCGCCGTGATCACGTCCATACCTACAGAACAATAAAAGAGAGGATCATATTTATTACAGGTATCACAGACCATAGTCATTAGAACATTCCGGAAGCCTGATATAACACATTGTCCATTTTTTCTTTGATCTTTTCAATAGGCTATTTTTATCATGCACTCACTTTGATCACGTGTCAAAATTATAACCAAATACACAGAATACAAAACAATCTGCAATTAGACAATCTAAAATACCGACAATAATAGAACTCGACACTTCCAGACCAGGGAATTTTCTGACTATACACAGACATGGTACAATAGTGTGCTCTAAGCTTATACGAAGGTTCATCAATAGAGAAAACCAAAAACATATACTCGCTGTTGTGATATATAAAAGATGAGTTCCTGCAAAGGAAGTTGAAATACTGACTTATCATACAAGCCTATTCTAAACATTTTGTCGGTTACTTAATATATTTATAAGTTTTATAAGACTGACTGGGAGTTTGTGGTGATACTTCTATACAGAGTTACGTTTTCCCATAGGAACCTTGATGTTAAGCAAAGAATCTCCAAAATCCAACACATCACCCTATTACCTCGCCTGCACTTGTTCTAACGGTGGCACGATTTTACGGTTAGCAGCTTTTGCCAGTATGTCAACAAATTGTTTGTGATTCCTGGATAGGTGTTTACTAGACACAGGAAGTTGGAAACTGTAGCGGTTCACTTGATGATCTAGTTTATATAATGAATTTCGGGCGTAAGGATAAAGCAAATGGAGTCTGTTGCTATCGCCAACACTGTCCGCCAATACTTCGTCGTAACTTTCCGATTCTTGCTTCAGGTGTTTTTTCAAACGTTTCTTGGCATTTTTATTGGCGTACCAGTTCTGTAAAAACTGGCGAGTTGATTCACTGACTTCCTTATTGTCGATCATTACTAGAGAAAATTTGACAACGTATATGTTAAAAAACAGAAAACACAAAAATGAAACAGGAGAAAATTGTCGATAGAAACATCTCCCGTTGCAAGCAGTATACAGGCGTTTTTTTTATAAGCAACACTTTATAAGCAACATGAGGCCCAAATCTGTCAACGAAGCAATTACTAAACAACAGCCCAGGCTCAACTGGATTTGCCCAACAAGGAAAAAACAAAACAAATACACTGAGAACCTAACACTGAAATAAAAAGAGCAAATAGGGATATATTTTTTTGCTTGTTGATGAGATGCGAGTAATGAAAGTTACATTTGTTTAATCAAAATCCGCGCTGGTCTACATGAATGGACAAACAGGCAAATTTGATCTTCTCACGTAGATATCAACAAGCAACAAATAAGCAACATGTCAGCCTGTAAAAAGAGAGCAACTTAAGCAAAATCGAGCCTCAACCAAAATTTTGTGTTGCTTATAAGGAACGCGTGTATCAGATTGATGTTGTTCCTACCTAGAGATTTTGAAATGATAATGAGTTTGTCTCTGAACTTCTTTTTTTCGCAGATTGGATTTCCTTGGATATCTAAGTGAAATAGCGATGGCCACTCAAGAAGAGTACTGGATATATCTGACCAATCATGCAATTGGTTATTTTCAATCTGCAAGTGATTCAGACGTCGCAGAACTTGTAAGTCAGCAATCTCGTCAATGTTATTGTTGGAGATGTTCAAAACAGAAAGAGATTTCTAAAACCAAGATGGTCATAAATCAAATCAATAAATCACTTATACAATCACTTATCCCCAGTTCATGGTTATCAATATGGACCTCGTTTCCATGTTGATAACTAATTAAAATTGACCCAAAGCAATTACCACTTTAGCTATTGCATAACTAAATAACTTCGCATTACGCCTCAAAATGAAGTCTTTACTGACAAACAAGTCAAAGCACGACATAAAAACATGAACTCGGCATATGTCTATTAGGACAAAAAGACCTACAATTGTTAACAAGAATTAAAATAAGTTCATTACTGATACAGCTTCCATTGTTCTTGGATCAAATAAAAGCTTCTCTCCGAGTGGTAACTGCTGCGATTCGATATGTAGTTCAGTAAGGCAAGTATTCTCGGCCAGCCCTTCCACAACAGTGATACAATTTTGACCAAGATACCTGACATTAAAAACAAAAAATGATTTCCAATACTTTAACTAACTGGCAGGTGCATGATGTAACAATACATTTAAAAAAATCCCAGTAAAAGGTATTATTTACAATTTCGTTAGCCTCGGCAAATATTTCATGTCAGATATATTCTTGATTTTGTTCTTCTGCAGATACAAATGTGTTAGGTTTGATGCAAAAGACAAGTTCTTTATGATTGTGATTTCATTATCATACAGGTACAACACTGACAGATTCTTGCAGTTGTGCAAATTATCCTAAAGGTAAAAAGATTGTAAAATTGACTCTCATAGAAAGAGTCAGGTAGAGTCAGGTAGAAAATTTATACATGTGTGACATAATCTGATTATGATAAAAAGAAACAATGTATATACATACAATGTCATCAATATTTTTTTCTTGAAGGTATATATGTGTTAATCTTCGGTAGAATTGCATTTCAGTTTCATTCGATCTTTTCTTGGCATGACTAGCATACCTTAATAGCATTTCTGTTGTTATCTTAACCATAGTGTGTCAATAGTCTAACTAGGTGCCAATTAACTGTAAAACTAAAAAAAAATGTGAAGAAAACATAAAGAAGCAGCCAACGTTCGGACACATTTTTCTAATGCAACTGTTGTTCTGTTATCCAAGTGAGTGTCCAGTTCTCCCCTAAATATGATGATATCCCTATAATATTATGCCTACTTATTATACGTATTATAGTGGGGGGATTGAGCTTTACAGCATCTTCTTTTAACAATTATATTATAACCTTTCACTCAAATACAATTTATTAAGAAAAGATTACAGACATGAAAAGAAAACAATGTATTCGATACAGTTGTTTCATGTTTTCGTAGACAGTATCATTAAGTAATGATGGAGGATTTAAAACTTGCACTTGACTCACAGCATTGTATACTGCTTGCTTTTCCTATTGAGATTAGATTCCTTTTAGCAGGATCAATATTTTAATATGCACTTATATTTACAACCATTTAGTCTTGGCATCACTGAGATGAAAATGAAAAAGAAAAACATGATGTATTTTAAAGCTTCCTTCCTCTCATTAAAAGGCAGTTGAAAACAAAAATGTTACCAAAATCTTACATAATGCAGGGAATGCTCTAATGATAAGACACAATCAATGAAGTTGAAAAATACGTTTTCCTGGCAAAGATCCCATGAACCACCTGCTCAAAAATCCTATTCAGCAGGTTGCTCTTACAACATGCTTTTGCACTTACAACCAACGCAACTGTTGCAAGTGCAAAAGCCAGCAGACAGACCTGCAAATGCTGCTGTTATGATTTTTTAATAACAAGAAAAACTATCATAGTTTGCTGGCACAGTGTTTTTTTAACTGGCCGGGATTACCGGAAGAACTCGAATCTTTACTGTGTAGTTTAGTATTACAGTTACTATTTTGTCCAAATCAGCCACAGTTGTAATCAGAATAGAGAAATATTACAAAAAAATATTACATTGTACTATTGTGTGATGAGATAATAATTGTGCAAGTGATTTAAATAAAACAATTATACTTTTTGTTTGAGATGGGGTTACAAATCACGCTCCCACACATGTTACAAAGAAAAAAAGCCAAATTTACATATATTTAATGTTTCCATAATCAATGTTCTATACAGGTTTTCAATTTCAAATCGGTAATCGAGGGTATTTCCCCAATCTCTTCGGCAATATCAATTTCATCAACACCATGAATCATCACCAAATCTCGTACTGCTCAATAAGTTTCTTGATCCAGATTTTCATTAGAATTGCGATATTTAACCATGCTTGATTTAACTTATGGACCTGTGGATATTAAGATTTGACCCTCTAGAGGTACATGGGATTGACCTGTTTGTCAGAAAAATTATATGTTATTATTATATTACATTACATTATAATAGCCTTTTGTACTTTAGGATCTTTGTCCACCTCAACTGCTTTAATCATACCATATATTGATATATTGATTCCCTTGCCAATGATGATTCTTGTTTCTCAAAAACAGCATCACATCACCTTCTTTCAAATTGTTAGTAGTCTTGAAACATTTTGGTCGATACATAAGTTTTGGTAGATAACATGTTAACCAATTTTCAAACCAACTATTAGAAAATCCTTGTATTAGATTTGAAGATTCTTTTTCGGATCACACACTAGACACCATCTTCGCCTGTTCTGGGACTTCTATTATTTTACGTCCAAGTCTCAACCTGTTTGGAGTTATCAAATCCATTGACTCGTAATCTAAAACAATTCCAAGGGCAAGAGAATAGGTCAAAGTTATAAATCGTTAATAACACGTAGATGATAGCGCCAGCTAGAGCGGCGCTAAACAACACGATTTACACAATTTTGGACGCATTCTTAATTTTTGCTGCTGGCGCAGCGAACTGGGTGATCACACGCACCCACTCTGCAACCCTTATATATTGATACGTTTTTCCTGCAGCTAAAAAAACATCTTCTTCTGAAAAATTTCTAAGAATTATTTAACAATAATCCAGGTTAAAAACTTTTTCTTCGGTTGCCAAAACATTCTGTATCGACCATGTTTGTTTACTGATTTCACTTGATTTGATTGATCATAAAAATGCAAAATCTTCGAATCTTATCTTTTTGTACCTGTTATCATTAAGTTTGGGGTAAACTCTTCTTTAAATTATAGCATATAATAAGCACACATGATAAATATATATCGAAATGGAAAGATTTAATGGTTTATAAAGAAAAAAATATTTTAGTTTAAAATTTAGTGTAATTTGCTTATGATAGTTTTGTGAAATAGTATTTTTCCTGTACCTTCAAGCTATAGCTTATTATTCTTTATACACGGGGCTTTGACGAAAGGAGGTAAGGACCAGAAGAAACCTTTTCTGATTATCGGTTGGAAGATTTGAGGAACGGGAATGGAACAAGAAGGAGAACAGATTGAATCTGTTCAAATAGAAGGTTTGGTAAGTAAGTGTTATTTAAGTTTAAGTGAATGAATATGAATAATATAAGGTTTCCCAGAGCAGAGGGAAAAGTCTAAGCTAGCTAAGGGGTGCTTCTTAAGTAGATGATGAATAAATTTTCATCACGAGAGAGGAAGAAATGATGATGGTATGACAGTCGGGAACAACCGCAAACTGCGGGATCAAGTGAATGCTGATTTCGATAATTAGCTAGCTGTGTACTACTACCTACACACGGCTGTTACGTTCGGAAATACGAACGGAAAAACAAAGATTTTCTACCTTGCCTTACTATTTATCAAATATCTCGGGTTAGAAATAAGATTTTTAATTTCTGTAAAAAATTCTTGATCGCAAATTAAATTCTCTAAATGACTAACACAAATTTGTAAGATTTTCGTAAAAATTTGGCCCCAAAAATTAGGGTTTCTTGGGAAATTTACCCCAATACAAGGAAAAATCAACAGATTTCAACACTGAAAATTAAAAATTATTGGAGTTATTTAAGTTTTTTTGAAAGATTTTTGTACCCTACAACATATCCAGTGGTTAACAAGGTTCACCCATATGGGGGTCATGTTATTTTGGGCCAAATTTGTCCCAAAAAAGTGAAATCAGGTACATTGCCCTGCAGAAGTCAACTTTTCTATGATTTTTTTGCATAATTGTTATGATGGTGATATGTAAATATGAAAAATTAATGTTTCTTTTAATAACATTAGTATTCGCCTCTTTAAAAAGGGGTCAATTAGTCCAAGTGGGCCCGAAAATAGGTCAATCAGGTATGTCACCCTGTAGAAGCCAACTGTGCTAGGATTTTTTTATATATATGTTATGAAGGTGGTATATAGATATTAAAAATAAATGTTTCTTTCAATTATATTAGTCTCTCGTTCCTAAAATGGGCTAAATTAGTCCAAAATTAGTCTTTTGGCCCCAAAAAGGATCAACCAAGTGAGTTACCCAGTAGTCAATTTTTCTTCGTTTTTTTTCTAATAAATGTAATGAAGGTGATATCTTGATGTGAAAAATAAATGTTTCTAATAACTACATGAGTAATTGCCTCTTCCAATGGTGTAAATTAGTCCAATTTGCCCCAAAAAAGGGAAATCAGGTCAATTCTCCTGACGAAGTCAACTTTTTACAATAATTTTATTTAAAGGTTATTACGGTAAGTATGTAAGTATGAAAAATAAATGTTCTATTCAATTAAATGAGTTGTGTCATCCTTAAATGGAGTAAATTGGTCAAATTTGGCCCCAAAAAATGGGTCAATAAAGCACATTCGCCTGTAGAAAACAATATATTCCAGGACTTTTAAAAATATATGTAATGAAAGTGATATCATGTGAAAAACATTTCCTTTCAATTACAGTTATTATACTTCTTACCAAATAGGTAATTGGCCCCCACCCCCAATAAAGCATCATTTAGGTATGTTCACACTGTTGGAGTCAGCATTACTCAGAGTTTTTAGCAAATAGGGAAATGTAAAAAGAAAAGTTAAGATTTATTTTTATTAAAAAATTATCTCAACATTATGAAAATTAATATATACACATCAAAGTTTTAACTTTCAAACATTATATATAATAATGAAAAATGAATAAATATATTAGATTCTGATAGTGATTTCTAGAATACACTTCAGCAAGTTTTCATCATAAAATAACACAACAAAAATAATCTTGGTTGTTGGAAACAATTTAAAGTGTTTGAATAATGAGAAGTAAGACCTGTTGTTTGAAGATGTCTTGATTGTTGATTTTCTTGTTGTTGTGTTGTGCCTTATTTTTATTCTGGACTGCTGTTTAGGAGAACTTTTTGCAATTGGTCGGGACTTTTTGGAAGAAATACGGATTAATCAATTTTTGCTATACTGTCAGGTGAAGCCAGATTTCAACTTGCCCTACTTGCGAACCGTTACGTTACCACCCACAATAGAATCTATAATGGCTACATTATCTCTGAAATTGTGTACAGCAGCCATCCCGAATTAAACTCTCACTCAAAAATTAGATCAGAAACATTTCTTTTCAAAATAACTTATATTTAGCTACTACAGGAACACACATACTATCAAGGTAACCAAAATGATAGAAAAAGAAAATATCAGTCAATTATCTAAGCATGGGGCACAGAACCGCTTGGCAAAGTAGACTTATAGTACGGAATATACATTCATATGGAAGAACAGTGCATCATTTTGAACAAGATGGACAAACAAATTCCATTGTGAAAGTCATATTTTGGTGCCGTCAATCAAAACACAACCTTTCGAAGATGTCAGAACAAGCGCTAATAAAAATTCTGGGAAATTTTAAAACCGTAAATTTGGCCTCTGTTGAGTTCGAAAGAAAAAAATGACCATTTTCGATACTGACCGGCCAACCAACTCAATTTTAGAAGAAGAAAAAGATGTGAAGCGAGGATTTTTCAGGGAACCGCATATAGTCCAGTGGTTGAATGGTTCAACCCGGAAAAAAATAGTACCAAGCTGAAACGTTGTCAGGTGGTTTCATTGGTTGTGTAAAGTTGCCTCAAAAGAAGCCCCATCATTCCCACTTGGTAACAGTGATTTTTGGGCATTTTTGCGATAATGGCGGCAGCTGCACATAGGCCAAAAATTTGAAATAGCCCAAACTTAATATATTCTTCCAAATGATGGAAGATAATTTAATGCTGAATAACTTTCACATAAGAAATATGGTCCAAAATGCATGCATTCATGCGACTGGACTATTATGCTGATACTCAGTCAATTTAAAAATATAGCTATGTTGATACATTGATACTCAGTTAATTCCAATAATAAAGCTATGTTGATAACGTTGATACTCTGATAAGCGGATATTGATTCTCTGATCAGCATTTTATAAAAAAATGTGGCAATTATTAGTTTTTGTTTAAAATATCAAATATCAATATCAATATTTTGTTTAAAATATCAATTAGATATTGGCGTATCAAAGGATATTTTAATGGTTTGTGGCGGTGTGACTAGTGTATACATACATTCATTGCATATGTATCAATGGACACTGTGGTTAATAAAACATTATGAAGCAAATACAAGTTTTTTGTGAAGTTACTTTTGAAATCAGCACCTGGCAAACCCAAAGGGAACCTTGAATAAGAGGACTAAAAGGGTCCGGAAAGACAATAAATATACAATAAAATGTCATCTTATGAAAGACTGCTAACAGAGTTTGCCCTTGCCATTTGGTTTTAGCATAAATTGAACTTTCCTCTGATTTCGCAATTTTTTTAATTAAAATATTTCAAAAGGCAGAACTTAATGCAACATAAGCTAAAAATATGGTATATGGTGTTCGATCTTTATGTTGGCAGACAGGAAAGTTTTCTCTTACACATATATAGATGAGGAAGGAAATGACATCAGCTTTATAAAAAAGCTATAAAATCAGCTATAAAAAAGTAAATTTAGAGAAATTGAGTTTTTGGTTTTGGAAAATTCTCAGGAAAGCCAGGGAACTTGTTACAGGTAAATCATTGATCATCGTGTTTGTATGTTTACTTGTAGGTAGCTTTGAAGATTGTCAAACACTGTCATGAAGAGGGAGCTGGTGAGATAGCCCAAGGTGTTCTGCTTGGACTGCTAGTGGATAAAAAATTAGAAATTACGAATTGTTTTCCACATCCAAGAGTAGATGATGATGACTTTGATGAAGGTAAGTTTAAATGAATTTAGGGGTTGAGAAATATTTTTTCACACTAGTACGTCAGCGTACTTTGAATTATTTTTAGCCGTACGTAAGACTTACACGAACTTCATAGCAGTTGATATTTTCGATATTTTCATATAAAGTATGGCACCCTTAGGAAACAAAACATTTCCTCTACCATGTTCCGTAACGCCTCCAGACAATGCAGCTTGCAGTAGGAACGAAGGCGGGTTCCCTCCATACTTTATATATAATAACAAATATTTGATCTTTGAATTTATTCATTTCTTCAATAATTTTTAGTATTAAACAAGTGGGATGGAGAGTATTTATACTTTTAGATTTTTTGTTTATTCAAGAACGTTATTATACAATATAAATGAGACTTGACGTATATAATTTGAGAAATGTAGTGTATGTTTAAATTCCAAAACCGAAACCAGGCGTACTTCGATAGGCAACAACTAGCGTACGTTGGCGTACAACTTTAAATCGACGAGTGTACTTGCACAGTAAGCAACCGTACCTCATCTACTCACATACGCGATTTGTCAAACCCTGCTGAATTATATAAGTAACAAAATACCGTATTTCCTCTAATAAACGCCGCGGCGTTTTACAAATTGCAGATTTTGGATGCGGCGTTTAATAGAGGGCGGCGTTTATCAGAGGGCGGCGTTTATTACAAAATGAAAAATCAAATAAAAACAGACTTTAAACAACAATGTTTTCTCTTCCTAAAAAACTGTCTAAGCTAATAGCATTTTACATTGAAATTGACGGTAATCACGTGCACGCAATCGTAAATGGTAAAAGAGAAGTACGAGAAAAACAATATTCGTTTTTATCTTTAGTTGTGGAAGAATTTGTTGATAGAAAACAAGTCCAACTCGTGTAAACTATTTTTTGTTGCTTGTTTAGTCTGTTTTCTAATAAACGCCGCTTTTCAAGATGCGGCGTTTATTAGAGGGCGGCGTTTATTACAAATGCTTGGCTATAAGTGCGGCGTTTAATAGAGGGAGGCGTTTATCAGAGGGCGGCGTTTATTAGAGGAAATACGGTATATAACTTGTTTGTTTTTTTGTTTATTTTGTTTATTTTTCCATTAAACTAGAACCTGTTTTGTTTTTATTTTTTGCTCAGTAAATTATCAAATTCATATGATGCGAAAATTACGAGATGTTAATGTCGACCATTTTCATGTTGGTTGGTACCAGTCTACGTTTCTTGGATCATTCCTGAACAGAAACTTTGTCGAATCCCAACATAGTTACCAAAAATCTATTGCAGAGTCGGTTGTTCTGGTTTATGGTGAGCATTGTTTTTGCATTATCTTTTAGAGAACTTAAAAAAATATCTGAATTCAAATGGATTTCTTAGGAAGTATATTATGTGAACAATTCTTTTAATGTGATATGTTCCAGTGTATATATATATATATATCCTCTGAAGAATATATATACTGCATGTGACAGGGAATACATTTAAAATGATCTATTATTTTCCTGTTTAGATCCTCTTCAAACAAATCAAGGTATGCTTTCATTTAAAGCTTACCGACTAACTAAACAACTAATGGAGCTGTACAGCAGTGGAGAAAAGAACTTCACACCAGAAGGGTATACTTTCATTTTTGTTGTTAATTTGGTTAACCTTAAATTTCTGTTTTTGAATGGCTTAGAAAGACCGTATTTCCTCAAACGCGGCGGAGTTTACAAAATTTCGACGGTTTTTCGTGCAGCGTTTATTAGATGACGGAGTTTTAAAAAGGGGCGTTTATTTCATAGTAACCATAGTAACCATTTCAGAGCTGTAACTGAATGGTAAAACTGCAAATAAGAAAAACAAAGATTTTAGACGTGTCTTGATATATTTTAAGCTTAAAATGCCCCGTTCTTACGGATGTATTTTAATAAACGCTGCATATAGGAAAGGCGTTCATTTGAGGGAGGCTTTTATTTCACTTAATCACTACTACGTATGAAGAGCATTTTTTGGAGGGCGGTATTCACTAGGGGAAGGCGTTTATTTCACTTAATCACGGCGTATGTGAAGCACTTTTTGGAGGGCGGTATTCACTAGGGGAAGGCGTTTATTTCACTTAATCACGGCGTATGTGAAGCACTTTTTGGAGGGCGGTATTCGCTAGAGGAAATACGGTACCGATTTAAGCTTAAAGTAGAAGTGAACTCTAGGAAATGTAATAAGATTTTTTTCAGATGATGGAAAATGTTTAGTATGAATAATGTGACGTTTAAACCCGAAGACTGCCTTGTGACACCACACCTGTATTTTTATTGGATCATTGACGTATATGTGATTATTTGTAGCCTATCCAAAAACGGTATAAGTCACAGTAACTTATTGGAGGAGGTTCCAGTTATCATCAAAACATCCAATCTTGTCAACACCCTCATCAATGAAATCGAAGATTCTCTGACAAACTCAAATAAAGAGGAATTCTTAAGCTTAGCCACAGGGTAAGAATCTACGATGGATTTTTGTTTATTCGAAGTGACTTGGCATTTTTTCTATAATTCTATAATAGTTCGTACAAGATTTTCGAAATAAAATTCCCTGAATTGTCCCAAAAAAATACTTGACAAAGTTGCAATTTTCCCTGAGCTTCCTTTGAAAATGATATATTTTCCCTTGAGTTCACTGGATGTTTTTTTATGTCTATTAAGCGTCTGCCACAGGGCAGCCACTCAAATCACTCCAACATATCCAATTACGTCCAAGTAGAGGTTTTTTTAAATACAACCATTTCAGTTTTTTCCGGATTCGTACGAGAACCTTGTATGAATACTCAAGTTTCTCTATCTTTTTGTAGCTAACCATATTTCGTATCTGATTTAGATCATATTTGGAAAAAAACGTACATTTACTGATAGAGGGAACAGATGATTTGTGTCAGGATTCCCAAAAACTGCATAATTTCCAAAGGAATGGCGTACGTCAACAACAACAAATTGACGCGTACAGACAACGAAAGGTACATGGTTATTTTATTACTGACACCCTTTTTAATGAATTTCTACGCAATAGTGTATGGCATCCGAGTTGCCTATCGGTTATTCAAGAACGGCTTTTTTTTCATCGATGCAGAAGCTTGGTCTCATCGAGTTGTTTGTAGCCTCATTTATTCATCTCACTTATACAGAACATACATAACACTTTTTTATGTGTCTTTCTATTTCAGGCTCAAGAAAACGACCTTCGCAAAGCCCGTGGTGAAGCAACGCTGCCAGAAGAGGATATCAACAAAATCTTCCGCCCAATACAACCGCCCCCTCGCTTAGAAAATTTACTTTCTACAGCACAAATTGCTACTTATTGTGACCACCTAAGCGAATTTGCTTCTCAATCGTTTGGTAAATTATTTATAGCTGAAAATATACAACAACTTCCAGAGTCATGAATACTGAGAAAATACATTTAAAATTTGAAAATAAGTTTTTTATTTAGACCCTTTCTTGCCTCCGATCCAATATTTCGTTTCAGAGTTGTTTGTAGATGCATGATGATTTCGATTTTCAATGGAAAAGACCTTTTGCCAGTTACCAAATACCTTACTAAGAGCGAAACATTAATTTAAAGCCGTGGGGAGTCTTTTGTCAGAGATAGGATGCGCTAAAATATGGAACTTCGCGAGTTTTAGAAATAATATTGGTCTATAACTACAAAAGCCTCAACTTTGAGAAAAAAACCTTTCTTCCATTTCGATTTTGTTGGAAGTACTAAAATCTCGATATGTTAAATCGAGAGATTTTCAGGGGGTTTGTTAAAGATGATGAACTGTACAATCTAAGTACAATCGTGGACAAAAAGAATGGGACAGGTGATTCCTTGGCATGAGACTCCCCGCCCCCGAATTCAATGTTGTTATGTTTAGCTAAGCTCCTGGAATGTTTTCCAACCATTTGAAAACAGGAACAGCCAACATTGATGTAAGGGGGTGGGGATTAAGGGTCTTTCTAGATTTTGTCCCATATCGTTTAGTCCACGGTTGTAGAACTGAGACCCAGTTGCAGTGTGCTGATGTCAGCAGTTGGAATCCCTCATTTGAACAATAAGAAATGGGTCAGCTGCTCCTTCCAGACCTAATCATTATCTTGAAGAGAGCCGAAAGAGAACCGGGAGTGTAAATAATCTCGCCTATAATCCCCTTACCAAGCAACATTTAAAATGGGAGAAGGGAGTGTCATCATTAAGGGGCAAATTTGAGCTTTTTCTCGAACATTTTTTCTCAATACATTTTGTTGAAATGCCAGCAGAACCTGCTTCAGGAAAATTCCGAAGTACCCTTTGAGAAGGAGATGAGGAGAACTGGTAATTAAACTATGTCAGCTTAGTTTGACATTGACATTGGTAGAAATCTGGAAGTCTGATTTTTTTTGGTGACCACCCCTATCCCGAATTTCGAAACTAGCAACGGGTATGACTGAATAAAGTCGCGAGGATTTTAATACTTATGAACATTATCACAGGGCATGGAAAAAGCGTACTTTCGGAAACTACGTTTTTTTTCTTCTCAAATTCAATTAAAAATTTCTTTATATCGTAGTCCTTAGATAATTTCCTTGTCTTCAAGTCTATTATAACAACTTTTATCATGTGATCAAAAGGTGTGCAAAATGAACTGCAGTCAGGTTGTTCAAGTTAAAAATACCAGCAATAGAGCTTCACAAAAGACTTATTCCAGACAGTGGAATTTTCTAAAGACTGTGTTTTACTAAATGATGACAAATCCATATTCCGTCCAATTCACAATCGCTTCTACTCCCAGAGATACCCTGGGAAAGGATCTATTCATAAAAGGCATTCCTTTTAATAAATACCCTATCACAAAACTACAATAGAAACAGACGATGAAATAAACAAATAAACAAAAACAAATAAATATAAAATTGATACCCCGAAAAATGTTCTATCCTAATTGGAAAGCTTTCCCTTTAATAGCTTCTATTAAAAGTCCCTTTAAAAGATCTACTTAACTGAACATATATATATACACAGAGTTCAATAATTTACAGCATTACATGACACAAAACGATGTTTTAAACGCCCTCTTCGCACGAAAAAAAACGCCCGCAATTTTCCTCGAATGAACATTCTTTTCGAATGTTTCTTTTGTTTAATTGGTTCGCGTAGCTTCATTTACAAATCAATCTACACCCCTCCACAAACATGAGAAAAATCCCCCTTTCCCCCTGTTAACAATGTTGGTGCAAACGGAACTGGTCACTGGAAACCACTGGAATGTAGAAGCAACACAAGGGAGTTTACGCAACTGAGAACGAGGCGACGTGAAAGTGATCCACAATATTCAGAAATTAATGAATCACAACGCAATGGACGTTTGAAGAACATGTCTGTAATAGCAAAACGTTTCATCGGTGGGCTAAGAAAGAAGTTCTATCGAAACAGGACAAAACCAATACGAGAGAAACATAACCCACTGTTACCTCTGTGCGTTCGCTTTTAGTACGACTTCAAAACATAACTTTTCACGTCGTGTGCAGGATGTGAAAATCTGTTAATGATGTAATTAACTGACAATATACTCCCAATGGTATAAGAAATAGACTTTCTCTCTAAACAAAATCCACAAGGAAAACGAATCCTTTGTTTCACTTACGTCGCCATCCTCGTTGTCGTCGTATTTGCGTGAAAGCCGTGTAGTTTGTAACAGTTTAGATGATATAGGTATATGCCTGCGTGTCTTTAAAAAATTTATGATACAGAAAACGTGTACAGTGCATTCATGCGTATCTTCACCAGATTACCGTCATTTCTCTAATTTAACGCGACCGCAAAAATAATTATTTTCAGCGGGTCGCGCTAATATTTAGAGGATATAAGTTATAGCGCCGTTCTCAATATGTTATCGCGTTAATAATCAGAGGAAATATTCATTGGATATCTGCAAAATTAGAGGGAAAAAAATAGATTGGTCCAATTTTCGAAAAAGGTCAATTTGCGTTAATTAGAGGACGCGTTAAATTAGAGAAATGACGGTAATGTTCGCCGAATTAATCCGCTCAAGGAGGATAAAACCGACGACTATTGCCATTTAAGTTCATATTCAAGCAAATAGACCAGCGCGAGACAGAATACGTATATTAATCCAATCGGCAAACCCATCCACAGCTGAAACGCAATACAAGAATTTATCATTAACCCATCACTTCATGCGTTTCTATAAGTTTGTCGAACAAGGTGCGATCATCGATAGTTTGCGGTCAAAGCAATTTCTTTCTAGGTTAACGTTATTTCAAACGAAATTAAGAGACTTTTAAAAAAGAAAAGTTTTATTTATTTTGTTCGACAAGCAAACACACTCGTTTTTGTGACACTGACGAAACATTATCGAATATAGTTCCCTTGTTTGAAGCTATCGGATGAGTCCTTCGGATTTCTTATTTCGCATTATCTTAGCTGAACGATTAAATAAAATATCGAATGCATGCCTTGTATGTTTTGGTCAAACTGGCGATACCAACCAACCATTCGACGACAATTATGCTGACAACCTCTACAAAAGAAACAAACCTGAAATTAACATCTAAACACGTGCTCTTGCTTATAAAAAGGAAAGTCTACGGATAACAAGAATTGTAAATATTCTGGAGACAATTCCGGTCTCAAAGACGTTAGTTGTTTGACCAGTTGGACAAATACATTAAACCAACCTGCTCCATAAACCCATTCGAGATCTTTGATTACCACAAGAGCCATGAAGATGGCCAAGCACATAGTGTTATTCATTGTAGCCGCTCCAAACAGCTAACAGAAAAGAAACTCAATTAAGCAATAATAAACCATGCCAGAGTACTCCGTTTTTAAACACCGTTATATGGCCGAGCCATCATGTCTAACCTCTTTTTATGCAATTTCATTGTTTTAACTGAGTCCGTTACTTTAATACGAACTATAGGTTAATATAACAAGATGCGATAGTATGCGATGAATACCTTGTTATTTGTGTCTTGGTTAAACGAGGTAATGGTTATGTAATCTTTCTTTCAACCAAAAAGTTTAAAGATCTTGTTATAGCTAAACACATCGCTAAGCAATTGTCCCTGTTATTGCAACTGCCCGGTAGAATAGTTGAAAGCAATTTGAATATTGAAAAGGAGGTCAGACATGTTGACATGTTTACAGTCAGTTTTTGAGTATAGGGAAGTATAGGTTTAATTTTGATATACCTGGGAGAAGGTCATCGTTGCCGATTCTCTTGTTTTTTTGCTGGCGAATATCAAGGATGACACTAGCTCTGAAGCATTCGAACAAAACGGAGTCACGATGAACGAAACATAGAACGCTAAAACGAAAAGCCTCATCAGTATAAGATTCCAACTTTTTTGAAGAAAAAACACTTTTTGATCACGATGGTAAATAACAACTGGAATTAGTTGGAATTTCATCATGTTGGTCAAAGAGTGTGGAATACAAAAGTTTGGCCATTGAAAAGATAAAAGAAAAAAATTGACAAATAGGTGAGATTAAAGGAGATTACAAACGGCGTTGAATATCATGGCTTTTAACTGTACAAATTGATAAGTAACAACTAAAACTAACGTGCTATCGGGATATACGATTTATTGTTTTCGTCTGTGAGAGCTGTGAGCACATCACACATTGGATCGGAAAATACGGTCACCTGAAAAGCAAAAACAAAATGAGAGGCTTTTTCTCCTTTGAACAATCATTGAAGATACAGCAAAGAAGGCTTGTAAGATGTGTGAAATTTCACGAGGGTTGTTTGAATAAGCTGTATAATTTTAATTTCTAAGCAAATTGGTTTTGGTTAAAGATAATTTGGATCCGATTATTTTTGTTACTCGTTTTACTACTTGTAAATTCTGTATTCATTTTAATTCGTCCATGAATTAAATGAAGAACATGAATGTATTCAGTTCAAAATCATCCAGTAATGAAAAAAACACAACAACAAAACAAAATCTTCTACTAAGTACAGTACAGCTCTATGATCACTCTACTCTGGAGAGTATAATTAACAGCATGTGAACAGGTGTCAAGCGTATGGATAGGCTAAAATTAATATAATCCGAAAGAACGTACTAATCCAACGCCGACAACCAACATGGCAACAGATTTACAGGCTATTTTGGTTTTACTGTCTTCTTCATTACTATCGTCTGTTTCAACGTCCTCCTAAACATTAGGCATACATGACGACATTTATTTAAAGGCTATATATGCAAAAACTGTTGTTAACCACAAGCATGAAACAAACTTAAAGAATAATATCATTCAGTTCAATTATTAGTAAAGTGTAAGGTTAATCCTCTACTAAGTGCCCAGGGCACATTTTTCACTTTTTCGGGTGGTGGTAGTGCCTGAGTAGATGTGGGCAAGTTGGCACTTAAAAGAAGGAAGTGCTTATAAAATTATAGAAAAAGACGGAAGAATTGCTGAGATTGTGGATAATGAACAGGTTAAAAGTCTTGAAATGTTAAAAACTTTGGAATGGAAACATAAGGCTAAATAGGAGTTTACAAAAAATGTCCAGTCTATAACAACATGAATTTGTAAATGGTAAAGATCAATTAAAGAAGTCAGATGATTCCTCGAACAGATTCATTTTGATTACTTACCTTAAGGTGAGCATCAGAGGTATTTATCTAATAAGCGCCCCTCCTTAGTGTATAACTTAATAGAGGGAGAGTGCTTAATAGAGGATTGTCATGATAAAGCCTTCTTACCTCTCTTGTATACTTCCTTATTATACAACATCACCAGGCAGATGTTTGATTTTCACTTACTTTAACTATAAGTGATGTTGATTCTGAAACAGACTGCTCATCGTTTGCACTATTTCCAAGCTTTTCTTGAGCCTTGCGTGTGCCTGTCTTCATATGCCAGGCTTTGAAGTATTTTCGGGAAACAGTTTGCTCTGAAAACCATCATTTTATCAAATATATACGAATTCTCAGGATTACACTTTTAACATTCTTTTCTTCAGAGGAAAAAAAAATCAAGAATATATGTAATACCACGATCTTGATGGAGATTGTCTTCTTTATCTTGCACAGGACTAGGAGTTTTAAAAGTTTGCCGATCTGCAAATAATAACATATGGTGAAGTACTTTCCGCTTCATTCTGAAAAAAAGAGAGATTGTTGAACATATCAACAGCATCTGTTGTAAATTTTAAACTTTGGCGAATAAATAATTTAATGGATACATTTCATCTCGGTGAAGTCTTGCAATACGATCATTTCTTTTACTGTCGAATATCTAGAGGAACACAAACGACTTATAATAACATGAGATATAAGCCTGTGTGCAGCAATGCACAGAGTGGAAATCTAAACCTCTTACAGAATAGACAATGTACGCTATCAGACCAAGGCAACATATGATCAGGGTGGCAATTGCAGCATCCTTTACATATGAAGGTTGCTCTCCTCTTTTTTTAGCACCCCAATGCCAGTCTGCTGACTGAACTATCCTAGAAAAAATGGCAGTCACATCAGTGAAAACAAAGAGAGCTTAGCTTTACAGTATAAAGTAAAATCAAATCTTTTTCTGAGATATTTTTGTGAGATTTAAAAAAAAAAAATTTTCTCACAATACAGTGTAATCTCTATAAAGCAGACAATCTAAAAAGAAGACATCTCTGTGTAATGGGCACCATGGATGGATTAACAGTCAAACTCTCATTAGGTAAAGTCTCCATAAAGTGGACTTCTTTTTTATGCACCAATTGACATCCCAGTTTATAGAGATTCCACTGTATTTTAAGCAGGTGCCAATGACTTGTTTTTCAGGTAAACAGTCAAATTTTAATTTACATACAGATAAAAGGATGAAGTAGCCAACATGATAATAATGTTTGATCTTATTTCTGGCAGTGGCGAAATTCCCTAAAGAAAAAAAAAGTTATGAAAAAAATAAAGGTGGTAACAATAAAAACTTCAAGTACAAAATTAATATGGTGGTCCTCGTATTATTGATTTGAATTAAACGTAGTTCGTACATAACTTATTATGCATGAAACAACATTATTTTATTTTTAAATGGTTTATTAGAAAATGTCATTTTCAGTTTTACAATGAAACAATTTGTGAAACATCGTAAACAGTAACATTTGATCAAGTGCCACAGTTGGAATCACAGAAAAAGTTGGAGGACTTTCAGGACCATCGACAGTTCCTCAAAGCAAAGTGTATGCAGATAAAAATTGCAAGATTATTATTATTATTATTGCATACCTGATTGATTAGACTGATTTTCCCCTTTCCAGTTCCATCCCTTGAAATCCCATCTGCATTCAAATCACACTTGGCAAACACTAAACTTGCAGACCAAGCAATTGTTAACAACATCACTGTACTGCCAGCTAACGTCCTAGAAACATATATCACACCGTATTTACTTGAATAATTCTGCCTCTATCAAGCAAGTAACCCTTAGTGGCATGTTGAAACAACCATCCCATAGGTGCATATTAGGATTTTGAATACTTCAACAACAAAATTCAATAGTATAAATCAATACCAGCATCATTGATAAACATATGACAGGGAAAAGATTGATTCAAGTACAAATACAACATTTTTATGATTAGACACAACTGCAGATACTTTCTAGTAATGATGGTGTCACAAAAAATATAAAAGCATCCAAGGGCAAGGATAGGGGGTCAATACTAAATATTTTATAACTGATAAAAACAAACACTGACAGTTTCAGCCAGGGGTAATACAGCTCAAATGATCATGATGAATGATCATTATTGGATGCTGAGATTATTGGACCCAAATTCAAGAAAAATCCATGATAGTATAGATATTTAATTACTATAAAAAATAAAAATATACGAAAATACTTTTAATACTAATAATTTGTGTGGCTTTTAACCTTGCAACCAAGCCTAAATTCCTGTAAAACTCCCTGTTAATGGTAAAAAGTAATGTGAAATTTTGACCACAAATCTCCTTTAGTAGCAGATATAACTCGCAGCACAGATCAGATTTTCCTTCTCACCCCATTCCAACTGAAAGTTTCTTCTGAGCATCCTTTCCAAGACCTGAAGCTATAATGATAGCACCATCAGGAACAGCACCTAATACTGGTAGCACAACCCCACCTAAAAAAATTATATACAGTTTCTATAATGGTGTTAATGCATTCGTGTCTAAGTTCGTGTTGGGTACGTTAAAGTTGAAGGCTCACAAAAAATGTGCATGCAAGAAAATATAATTCCAGAATTATATATAAGAAATAGATGTTACAGAATTGCATTTTTTCTATTTTTAATAACAAATTGAATATTGATTTCCATCACGTACTGCCATCGCAAGCTCAGGCTTTACTTTGACGTCAGTCAATATTCTCCGGCAATGCCCTCATAACCAGTTAGTATAGGGTCAGTACGTAACGTAGGCGAAATAATATGCCTCAAGATTTTTTAAGCCTTGATTACAGATTTCCTTACCAATGATGCTTGGTGCAAATCCTAAATCAAGAAGTAACTCTGCGCCATCTAAATAAGTAAGAAAAAAAATTGTTAAGTTTGAGGATCATCGATATCTTACAGAACATGAGGTCTCTTCCTACAAGAAAGGAGATATTTAATGGGTTTAACAGGAATCGATAAATTCATTAAATTGGTTAATAGTTATTTTGTTACGCAAATGTTGAGACTGGTGTATTTTTTTTGACATATTACATAATTTATATTATAATGTGTCTGTGATAACTGTTATACATTGAAAATTTAGTGTAATTTCATTAAAATGAAACAAAAACCTGAAATCAATTTTGCAGCTGCACCAAGTATGGAACCATAAAATAGCATTAAAAGAAGGTTTCCAGTAATCTAAAGTTAACAAAAATAATAATCAAAGAATGTTGTTATACAGTACAGCCCGAAAGAAACTTTATCCATTTGGGAAAGAATGAATTTTAACATGAAAACACAAAGGTTTTTGTGTACAGTTTTTATTCAACATGAAGTCATTATTAAAATCTTTATGCTACACAGTGTTGGTTAGGCAAACATTTGAACACGAGAATACATGTTAAATAAACAAACAACTGTTAACTTCTAAAGATACTGATCCTTCATGAAAGCTATCATATATACAGCCACGTAAAAACATAAAAACACACAGTTTTATGAACAATATATATTTTTATCATTCATCAGTTTTCTCAGTTCCAGAACAGAAATGTAGAATGCCAACAAAAAGATTTATAAATGAACTGTTTATTCACATGTTAGCTTCCATGGATCAATTTACATCAAAAAAACTATTTACAGTATCAGAGCATGGAACCAGACTACCACGATCAGCATAACAAGAATCATTGGTACTTTGAAGTGACCATGCCTGTACACCATCCTATATTAAAATTTAAATGAATTTTCATGCAATTACTGCTCAATAAGCAAAAATCAAGAACATCAGCTTAAGGGAGTCTGGTTGACAGTAGCTCACTTCTTGACAAAACCGTAAAGTAAGTAGGGTAGTGAGAGAATGACAATAATAAAACAGTTTAAGAAAATTTTCAAAATAAAATAGTAGTACACTTACAAGGCTAGTCAGCACCAAAACCAATAAGTAGATTATCAACATGCTTAATTACTTTTAATTTTGCTAGGTACAACAATCATAGCTCCGATAAGAAGGGACAGGGGAACTAAAAAGCAGCTGTGTTGTTTAGCTAGCTGCTAGTTAGGCTAGCTGCTACTAGTATCGCTGCCGCTCTAAATCACAATCAACAAAGTTATTGTTATTGTTAGCTATAACATCGAATAGCATGGAGAAACCAAGTCAACATTGGATTTTCTTACATTTTACTAAATTATTCGACTTTGAATTGCTATTTCTATAATGTCTTCGTCTTATAAAGCTAGCATAAATGAAAGGAGGCGTTCCAAAAACATTGTTTTCATATTGGGTCTGTGTTCCGCGCACACACAATATATTGAGCATCTGTGGTTCTGCACTCTCTCCTCCACACCATATTGGCAAATTGCACACAAAATAAACGTCGTTTAAAGAATATCACAGCTGACACAGCAAGAGTAAAGCTGCTAAAGAAAGGGACTAACTGCACTAGTATTTTTAATTAAACTACAATCGCAAGGAACATACACAGATACAAAAGGAAATCTCATCTCTCCCTATCATCAGATAGGGGCAGAAGGGGGGAGGCTCAGATTAAATGTTAAAGGTGACAATAGCAATTTGCTCTCGCTGCTCTCGAAATTACGGTCAGTTTCCATTCACCGATATCGTCCGAGAGAGCGACCTTTTGTAACCGATCGTGCGTCAATCGAGCGTATACAGTTGAATCTCGGTAAGTGGAACCCCGGATAAATGGAACTTTTACTAAGTGGAACCATTTTCGCTGGTCCCTTGGATTTGCTTTAAGAAACCCTTATAATTTCTTCGGACAAGTGGAACCCTCGATAAATGGAACTTTCGTTAAGTGGAACCGTTTCTTAAGTCCCATGGGGCAAATTACCTCTCATAAGTGGAACAACGTCGTTTTCAAAAAACAATTCTGTGTAAATAGACTCTTAAAATTTTCGAATTCAAAAAGTTTGAATCAGAACAAAACATTCGATTTTCAAAAGCTGCACATGTAGAACAATATGGCGTCTGTGCGAAGTCTTAAGAGACGTTTAAGTTCTACAAGTCTTAATTAGGACTTAATAAGAACCTTTGAAACAGTAATGTGATTGTTATCCTTTGTTTCCATTTATTACTGATTTTTGATCCAACTTCGGATAAGTGGAATCATTTTCTTCGGTCCCTTGGAGGGTAATATTAAAAAAACAAAGGAATTTTTAAATTCATAAAAAACGTTAAGAAACACGTCTGTACTCAACGAGAGTTAAAGATCTACATCATTCGCTTCCATCATCTCGAGAGCCACATACACACATTATTTTACTGCGGATATCAATAATCCATGTGTGTTCCAGTCCTTTACTACGCCGACACTTTCGCTGCTTTCGCTTTTTTCTGCAACAAAATGAAAAATTGGTAGGGGTAAAGTGACTAATTTTGGAAAAGGGAGCAAATTTTTCGCCAACTTTATTCGTGAAAATTGAAGCACTTTCGAACCCGAGTCGCCCTTTTTTGGCCAAAATACAAAAATCGATTTATTAATTTGAAACCAGCTTCATTGAACTGTTCTAAGTACAAATTTTCATGGGAATTGTAGCACATTCGACATTTGGCACCCGCCGCCTACATGTCCGCTATTTTTTCTTCTTCACGGCAATGAAATGCGAACTATTCTCGTAATCACGATAGGTGTTTGGCCAGTGAAAAAAAACAACGAAGAACACCGACGGTTGTAATGGATATCTTCGCTTACGCAGAAAACAAAAATGCATTTATAAAATTTTTATAAGCGTTTCATTTCGAATTTCATAAATTAATAAGTAAAAAGTCAAACCTTTGAACCGATGGCTCATTATTTAAAATCTGCATAATTATTCGCCAAATGCAGACACGGTTTTTGAGTTCAACATTATAGGAACACGACTGCATAATTTATTTTCTGTTACCAGACGATCTGTGACAGGACACTTTTTCCGGAGGGTCTATCGCTGAAAAACATTTTTTATAATAGAATTTATAATAGAGAAAACGGCTTTTAAAAGATCAGAAGATAATACATGTTTAATGATCTCACCTATTGTGAGTAAAATCAATGGATGTTTCTTTTCAGGTGTTTTATTGTTATGTTGTTTCTTTATTTCTTTATGAGGATGTTTGTTTTATGAATAATTAATTAGCTTCTCGACCCAATTAGGTGGATTTGCGTGATTTTCCTATTTGCTAAATGCAATAGGCGAAACTGAGGTTTCTATCGGGATAATACGGAGTTTCGGATGCTTGATCGGAGTTTTTATAACAATATGGACATTACAACAATTTAACCGTGTTTGCACGTGCGGTGTAAAATTATTTTAATCATAGGATCAAAATTTAAATAGGAAGATTGACCATGCAATGCGATCTGTAAAATGTTTCGCTCGTTGAAGGAAACCCTCCAAGAACCTTCATGAGTCGTCTTGTCTATCTTTTCTTATCCTCCCCTCCTTTGACAACTTTATATAGGTTTCTAATTTCTCTGTGAGCCTGTAGGTATATCATTACTCTCGAAAAATAACCACCAAAGATGTTTAGTTAAACCCAACTATAAGCTAGCTAGCTACCTAAAATCTTATAGCTCTATATAATAGCTTTCGTAGTGGGCTGAAAACTTTTATAGCTCTGGATGTGTACACAGCACAGCTTTCTCCAGGCCATATATATTTTATACTTATATATGTTTTTGATGTTTAACTTCTCCTTGTTACCACAAAGCTTATACAAAGCGTGTTGTATTATTATTATTCTCTTCTCTGTTTGTGTATAATTTCTGACATTGTCAAAATGTGGTGTAACTGTTAATTGAAATTAAGTTGGTAACTACTGTATGGAATAAATTTATGTTGGAACGGCATTTTGCGAATGTCCTGCGGTTTTCTCAAAAATTAGTTTGTTGTGAAAATTTATAAACGGGTAAATATTGTGTACGTTTTTACTGAAAAATCATCTGCTGTCGTCTATAGGAGAAGAACATTCAATACACGATTCCGAGATCTTGCATTTTATGAGAAAGTAACCGTAAACACTCTCTATCATAGAGTTTCGAAGGTAAAAAAAAATAATTTAAGAGAGTGAAAATAGATTTTTAGAATTATATAAGTTGAAAAATTATATAGAACAAAATAAGAATATCTTTCTCAGAGAGTTTTAGTTTGATAATGAAATAAAGAAAATGAAAAAAAATGTAGCACATTAATTATAAATCGTTTTATACATACATACATAAAAATTCTGACCGGAACTCTTAGATAAATGTCTTCTATAGTGTATGTGCATGCGTATAAATTGATCAAATTCAGCTAAGGATAAAAGGTGATAAAAAAGATTCGCATAAATTGTGTTTATTTATGTATATATTAAAAAACAATTGTCATAGGTACGACGGTTAAACACAAAAAAGGTGTTGCGTGTAGATGAGGTACTTAATTCGCACTCACAAGAAAAAGGGCAATACTAGCATGTAATGTGGATGTGCCAAATAAATGCTTATTATTATTATTATTATTATTATTATTATTATTATTATTATTATTATTATTATTATTATTATTATTATTATTATTATTATTATTATTATCACAAGTTTATTTTTCTCCGCCATCATTGACATTCTGTTGTCCTGCAAACAATTCCTGAATAAGGATGGAAATAATATGTATAATGTATTTGATGCGTTTCAAAACTTGAAAATGGTGGATAAAAGATATATATGTAGGCTTGTGTTTTTATTTTTTCTCTTTTCGACCAATGGCAAAAAATTATATATACTTTGAAATTTCTTACATTTTGTCTGTTCACAAAAATTTATATAATATACCCAAAAAAATGAGCCATTTATGTCATGGATAATTTGGAAAACCACCTTGTTGGTTAAATTTGGCATGCATTTATTTGTGGGAAGTTTGTTTTTTCTAAAATGTTATTATGCCTTTTACATGATGCACATGATTTGCAAAAATGAGAAATTTTAAAAACGATGTTGGTATATAATTTTCCCTATGAGCCTCTAACTTGGCCAACAGTCAATTATCTTAAATTTGCCGTGTATTTTATCTGACTGAATGCTCACCAATATTTTATATTTAAATTAAAGGGGCTCTCTTAGTAGCCACTCTATAATTGAAATGCACTTTTTTATCAAACGTAATAAAGAAATCTGCTGGGAAGATTTTCCAGGTTATTCCAGATTTTCACAATGTAGGTACACTAAAACCTTCTTTACTTTTCCCCCGTTCCTTTGGCAGAAGAAAGAGCGACATTGTTTAGGGAAGAAAGATTCCACCATATGTGTAAGAGATTTTTTCTGCCAGACCATCATCAAGGCTGAAAGAATTTTCAGACTTTCACATTCGAGAAATATAACGTTAAAAATAAATATAACTCTTATGTAGAAAAACCAAGAACGTTGCTGAAGTTGAAACGAGAGCACATAACCAACACTGAGCTCAAAACAAAACATTTCTTTCGCCTCGCGCCTTTACATTAATCATTGTGATTGACTTATTTTGTCTGGTCTGCAGTTTATTCGTTTCTACGCTCGAAAAACAGTTTCAGGCATAGGAGAGGGGTGAACTTCGTGAAAAAAACAACACTACATGGATTTTTTATTCTTGCATCCTCAGTTCGTTACAATTAGTAAAACCTTTTGAATATATTGTTAGAATCTACATTGATCTCTTCAAAATGTGCAAGCCTATGAAATTTTTGAAGCATTTCAAGGAGGAAATTCATCGATTCTGTCCAGTGTTTGCCTGTCAGCACCACATATTTGCCTAAAATTGTAATTTATAAAGAAGCCAGACGGATAGGCAAGTACTTTCACAATAATATACAACCTAATCAACTTATCCAAGTTGTTATTGCAACCTTATCTCTTGAATCGTGGATGCAAGATGGAAAAATAGACATAAAACCTATGTGTGTTCCAACGACAATAACTTCACATTCAACTGCAAAAAAACAAATCTAACACCTGGAAATAAAAGAAGAAAGATAAAATTAACTTATGAACCCAAAAAATATGGTCTAATCAATAAAAATACCCCCAAAATGGAATGTTCAAAACATCCAAATTGTTCACTTCAAAAATCGCATAATTTGCTGACCCACCTTAATTGCGTCGAGTTCGCTTATTATTCAGATTGACAGATCAACTCGCAGTGTGAAAACTTCTGCAAGAGTTCGCATAGAAAAAAAAGGAAATTTTATACATTATAGTTATTTTCCAAGAAATGAGAACTTTTTTCAAAAAGTAATTATTGCATTTAATAGATAAAAGGTAATTTAATATCATATCCAAAAATCAAAATTTTCGGGGCATAAACAAATCCTTGACCCTTTACAGTAACCTTAAGCAACTTTATTATTTTTCTTTTGTAATAATTACTTAAACTATGCAAATATAATATGGGCTAGCACACAAAAAAGTAAGCTAATTTTTCTCTTTCGCCGTCAGGAACATGCAATAAGAATTTCATTTTACAAATATCCCAGCGAGTACCTATAAAGCTTTTTTAGTAGCCCAAGGTCCTTTTCTTCCCTTGAATTCGGTAAAAAAATGTCAACTTCCAACTAGCGGATACCTCTAATTAGCGGACAAAAATGTTTGCACCGATGGTGTCCGCTAATTAGAGAGTCGACTGTATAAACAACAAAGATCGCTTCGCACATACTGAAACCTCTCTTTGAAGCATGTGCCACATTAACGCTTTATGAACTTAATATTTTTCAAACTCTAACATTTATGTTCATACGTAAAAATAATCAAGCACCATCTGTATGTTATGACCTATATGCACCTAAACCCAAGAACAAATATTTTACTCGAAGTAGCTTAATAAATTTTGTGTCTCGTTTCGTGGGCCACCTACCGTTCTTCAAGAGTCTATTAAAAAAGAATCTAAAAACCTTTTACAATATTTTAATCAAACAAACAATTTTTTATTCCATGTACTAGTCTTTCGTTTGTATAGTGTGTGGACATGGTAAAACCTTTGATAAGACAGAAACGCTTCTGACATTTACTACAGGATCTATCGCATTTTCTTGCGACAAAATATTACCTTCTTTTGGAGTGGCTGTAGGGGAGGAGGAGGCCACAAATTTTCCTAAAATTCGATCCAAAATTGTAACCATGAATGTGATCAACATGCTGGTATTTCACCCGTGGATTCCGTTCGTATCACGTGGTTGATAAAGTCGAGACTCGGCCCAGACTTTCACGTGCATAGAGATATACTAAACGCTAAGTGTGAAAGGTGTATTAGTAAATTAATTCGTGTATTACTTTAAAAGCAGAAACTTTTGTGGGCAGAAACTTTCGCGAGGTAAAAAAATCGCGAAATGCGACAAAGACTTTCGCGAATTTTAAATTTGGGACAAATTTCGCGTAAAAATCTTTCGCGAAAATCAAAAATTACTTCGTTTGCAAGGAAAAAACTTTCGCGAACGGCAACAATTCTCTCTTTTTTTTCTTCTTTATCTTATTTTATCAAGCAGACAAATACTAAAAATATTAACAAAGAGCAACTAAGTCAAATAAGTAACCCAAGTAATTACAAAAGAGGCAAGTCTTACTCCGCTTCCTCCCATTCAGAGTCAGTTTCGTCGTCTGTTACCTCGTCGTTTTGTTGTCCCAGACTTTTCCCGCATAATATTTCAAACTCTTCCACCGACACATCGCAGATTGCCAATAAGTGGCGATTACCAGAATCACTCTCATTGCCAATCATCGGGTCTATGTTCACAAATGGATCAATTGGTGGTAGCTTTGACGAACCAAGCTTAACAGCATCGGAGATACCAGCCGCTTTCCACCCGCTATCGATAATTTCTTTTCCTTTTGAAGTGGTCATATGATTATATAATTCCACTAGCCAACCAGCATGAATTGGTTTGATCTTGCTCAACTGTAACCCTACTTCAATGTCATCGATACTAACTCCATTATCGAGGTGTGCTCTTACTTGTGACGAATACCATTCATTGAAATTTCTTTTTAAGAATTGTTTTGCATATCTATTCACAGTCAGGTCATATGGCTGGTAATATTTTGTCATATTAGCAGGAACGTTGACGATACATATATTTGCCTCTTCATAAGCATTAAGGACTTCCGCGATCATTTGACCAGTAAAGACGTCCATTATGACGAGAGCTTTTTGATCTACTTGGCACGTCAAGAGCTCTCTCTGCTTCATTACATATGGTATGATGGTCTCTTTCATGAATTTGATGGATTCGTTGGTGTTTGAGAAATGCTTTGGGTTGAAACTGTGGCAGAAACCTTTTGGAAATTTATATCTAGGCAAACTTTGAGAAGTTTTGCCAACGTAAATTAGTTGCATCGGAAGAAAATCTCCATGTAAAGAAATTGCTAATGTTCCCGTTATCGAACGTTTATCTGCGCTTCCTTCGATGGTGACAGAGGTCTCACCTTTTGGCGCAAGAGTTTCATTGCCAACGGGTACATATTTCAACGGTGTTTGGTCAATATTTAAAATGAGCTCGGGAGGGATGTTGTGTTTCTCAACTTTGGTGACTATTTCGTGCAAAAATAAAAATTCGATTTCCTTACGAGCTTAATCGGGGATATCTACTTTTGAAGATGTCTTTCTTCTCTTTACGAAGTTCATCCTGGCAAATAAGCTTTTGGCCCAGCGAGAGGAATTCACATCAATATCACCTGCTACATGAGGGTACTTATTGATTAGAGCCTTGGTGGTTGCGTTTGCGACAATAGTGTTGATTACATTTCCTTTTTTGCTTAAAGAACGTATGTGTTTTTGAACCATTTCGTCTAGCTCGTCTAGAAGTAAGGGCCTTCCAGTTTTTCGTGCATACTTCGTTATACTTTTCGATTCTTCAAGTTTTTCCTTGGATTTCCTCACTTCTTCATAACATGTCTTCTTAAATGTTCGAACAGTACTTTCGTTCAAGTTTGGAAATTCTGTTTTGAATTTCCTGATAGTGTTAGCATTACTATTTTCAGCTGCAGATTTCCCGATGATGTATCTTTGGTTGTCCGTCGACTTGCGATATTGTGGTGATCGCTTCACAGATTTCTCAACACAATCATTAATCACCTGCATGTCTAATCTACCGATATCGGATGTTGCAGTTGTAGTTGATCGCAGGAAATCTACGCAACAAGCAAAAATATGTATTTTTATACCTTTAAAAAATTGAGATATGATTCAAATAAACTCAATATAATATCACACAAAACAAAATCAAAATGTTTCAAGAGTTATAATAACAGCAGATTACAGATAAAATATAAGAGAAAAAACCCTACCGTTTGCTTCTGTTCCATGGCTATTTTGAATGACTTCGACTGTGGGCCGCTGATTGTTCTGACTTTTTAAATTAGATTTCTGTTCTAACTCTTTTCGCATTTTTCTGAAAAACGACATTATGGAGTTTCTTCTGTTCGTTACTTTATTATTTTTGTTATTGTCGAAATTAATGAAGGAATAAATGAAATCACGTTCGATTCGAAATTCGAAACTCTCCATTGTTGTTTATTTATCATATTGTAATAGAGTCTGGGTAAAAAATTACGAAGGTGGAGTGCATTTTACAAAACAATTTTTATTTTATTATTATGATGGCAAAGTTTGAGTGTTTCGATTGAAAGAAAGATTTTTTCTGCAAACACACGCGATTCGAAATGGAAGTTCACACATTCACAGCCGCTGTAAGAGGATTCCATTATTATCGTAGATTTTGGCGACCAAAGGAAAATGAAAAGCTTGACTGTTTTTACGAGCCTGGAAATGTCTTTGATCGATTTGCTATAAAAACAGTCGATGAAACCGTGGGACACTTACCCAAAGAGATATCCCGAGTAACAAAGTATTTTTTGGATGGAGGAATTTCAATGCATTGCAAGTTGACTTCCAGGCATTACCGCCTTTCACCTTTAGTTCAAGAGGGACTAGAAATCAAATGCGAAGTGGTGATCAACTCACGAGCAACTGTGCTTCAGTCAAGGTTAACAGTCCGCTATCAGAGTTGATTGAAAGCCTTTACACTGAACATGTAGAAGAAAGAGTGATGGGCGAGCTCGTTTTTAATTTTGTAATGACACTACCCCCGATAGTAAACATTCCGACATTGCCAGCACCAAAAAAAAGAAAGAAAGATGCTACCAAAACCAAAAATCGGGACATTCGTCAAATGTTTTTTCAATTCAAGAAACCGTGTATGTATATACTGGAGCCATGTTTGGTTGCCGCAACCTCGTACCCAGGAGCGTATGACTCATTTTGTTTCCTCGTCTTCATATCAAAGTGACAAACGACCCACGGTACGAGGTTCGGGTTGCCTCTCCAGCGAAAAGTTTAGATTTCCAGGCACCCTGATCCGCAAATGTTCTCTCCAGGACCTATGAACCAACACTCCCTTAAAACTCTCGAAACTGGCTCTGTAAAAACTTAAAAATGACGGATATTTTTTGCGCATATGTTCACACCAATCAGACAAGCACTATAAATATGTCGTATGTGAATGTCTAAAATGTAACAGACAACAAACAGGACCGAAAAACGGCGAGCCATTCGCAAAAATCATCTACGTTTATATTTTTAGCAAGAAACAATGCAAAAAGGGAGATTTCTGAAGGAAACGGAAGTACGGGATGTATGCATTCATGAAACGAGAGCCTTTCATTGTTGTTGCATAAGAATTCCTTTCGTTTATTTTTCCTTTGGGTATATGTACGCTTAAATCAAATTCAGAAGAGTACATTTCATCTTTAAAATAGATAAAACAAATTGCTTCTGATTCTGGTTGTTCATGCTTTGATATTACTGAGTAGCCTATCCGGCACAAAAGACATAATTATTTAGGTCAGCGCGGAGAGCAGCTGATCTTTCAATAGCGTTTGTCCGTCCGTCTCCCCGTCCTTAATTCCAAGATTTTCTGTCCACAGTTGTAGGCTGATTCAGCCATACGTTGGAACAGAGGTTGTCCACAAGCCATGGTTAGTGTATCAATGGTACACTGCAATAAATTTAAAGTAATATAATTATTGCGAATGCGGCCTAAAATGCAGAAAAACGTGCAAACCCAATTTTTATGTTCCCTTGAAAGTAAAAAACCTAAAAACATACTACTTTTTCTTACTGTGCGATTCCACTTTTTCCCCCTCCTCCTGTCCCCTCCCCATTAGGCCTTAGTGATGTACCGCTTAAAATTTCACAAATTCGCTGGTGGTGAAAATACAAATCCACAAAAGATTTCCTGGGTGTCTAAAAACAGGTATATAGCAACAGTTTTATGACTTGGCGTGGCAGCTTCCAGTACTTTTAAAAAGATAAGTACTTCGTGTATCACTATCCATGAAAAAGACCCCGGGCGATCGTCGGTATTGCTGAAGGGGTTAGCTTTCTTAGATATATCGAGGCGTTCTTTAAAATAGTGATACACAAAGTCGTGGTATAACTTGAGTCCATTAAGAAGATTCGAAAATCTCTGTAACAAAAACAACTTAAATTTTAACGAAGCGCAACGAAAATAGTGGATTGAGTGTAATTTACAGAATGGAATATTGCTCTACCATGTAATACGAGTGGTTTCGTAAGTTTGGCAGCCATTATGAGCATGCAAGGACGAGCTTCCAGTCTACCATTTTGGGAGGCCAAAAGTGTGTATCTTTATCACCGTGAGATTCACCTTTATGGCCTAATGTCGCTAAGTGGATCGAAAGTTTTTTTGTCGGCGACCCCTTAACCGATTTGTTATGCACTAAAAATTCAATTGTTCCTAATACTCTCTTATAAATATTTTTTGTCCACAGTTGTAGGCTGATTCCGCAAAACATTGGAATGAAAATTTACGTAGTAGATAATGATGGTTGCTGGGGGACGACAAAAATTTAACTTTAACATCATCTCAGTGCCCCTACACACATTTTGGACTAATATTTAAGGTCAAATAAATCAAATCAAATAATTAATATTGATATGAAACCTGATATTGGGTAATCTCTTTCAAGGAGCGTAAGCTGCCAATCTTTTCTTTTCTTTTTTCTTTGAAGGTTCTTGTTGTTTTGACTAATCAGTGTATTAACCGATTCGTTTATGCACTAAAAATAAAAATATAGAACCGGAGAAAATGAATTAATATAAAAACAAATCTTTTATTCTTGGATTCGCTATGACGAAGTTCAATAGAGAAACTCCATCAGTGTCATATTTTTGTGGGTGAAATTTATAAGAGCGTATTAGGAAAAAATTGAATTTTTAGTGCATAAACGAATCGGTTAATACACTGATTAGTCAAAACAACAAGAACCTTCAAAGAAAAAAGAAAAGAAAAGATTGGCAGCTTACGCTCCTTGAAAGAGATTACCCAATATCAGGTTTCATATCAATATTAATTATTTGATTTGATTTATTTGACCTTAAATATTAGTCCAAAATGTGTGTAGGGGCACTGAGATGATGTTAAAGTTCATCTATTCCCTGATTTTGTATAATCTTAACAAGGACATCATCTGAGCTGCTTGCGAAACAGACATTTTTTTATGAAATTGAATACTAGCTGATTCTGCTGCACTGATAAAAATGTCTCTGTTGTGACATATAATCTGAGCCAGCAATAATTTCTTTTTTTGAAAATCTGCGGAACCTGATATTTCATTTAAAAATTGATGAGTAACAGCACGACTCCTGACCTGCTTTACTGAAATTTTACTGTTGCAATTCAAGCTATTCATTTTTGAAAATTTTTACTGGCATTGCTCGTTTTTTCTGTAAATTTTACCTCTGATTATGTCATCTTTGGAGCATTCCACCTGCACAATATCATTGTCAAGGCCTGAAAGCTCTGTCATAGTGTTAACTGAATGAACTTGAAGAGCCTTCTTTGAAGCCAAAATTTTCGAGTTTTTCGCTTAAATGCACTAGACATTCCAGCATATTTTTTATTGGCTACATTATATTTCCTTGACAAATCATGTTCTAAATTTTCTATTTCTTTTAAATGCTCCATTCTGAGACATCATTGATGGGTTTTGGTAGCAGTGTCAAGCTCAGCTTCAAGTGAATGAATTATATTATCCTTACTAAGGTTCACATTTTCCTGTTTAGAAAGTTTTGAATTCAAAACGATTATATCATTTTTTAGTTCAAAATTTCTTCTCTCATTTTACTGATTTCACATGGTTGGTTTGGTGGGTCCAAAAACAATTCTCTGAGAAACCTCTTTCGCTTTTCTGAATATGGATTATAGGGAGACTTTTTTCTTCAAGGATGAAATTAGCCTTCTCACTCTGGTTCGGAGGGCATCCTCATTATAAAAAGCACTGTGTTCAGGAGGCTAACGTAAAGCTAGCCGTACCTAACAGCCGTACTTAAGAAAATTGTTAATTTTAGAGTCTGTGTGATATAAACCTGCTTCTAACAGTTTGAAAAGAGTAGTGTAGTGATAGAGTAATTAAGAGATAGAGTACAATTAACTTTTCTTTCGTCTTTTAGGTAGAACTTCGATGGTACTAAAAGCTGTACTCCATCGTCGAAAGTTTTGAAGGGAATCCCCCTTTAAATTTAACCAGCTAAGTTCGTGGTGTAAACCTTGTTAAATTTATCTGGGTTAGTGGGCGTAAAATTTAGGTATGCCTTGTTTATTCAGACGAGCCTTTAACTATGAAAATTTAGGCTAGCGGTTATTACGGCTAGCCGAATTAAGCTACGGCTTGTGTTTATTATGTATGACTGACTCGAAAATTAGGTACGGCTGAAGAAAGTTAGGTACGGCTGGCGAAAATTAGGTACGGCTAACCGAACTAAGAATTAAGATCTTTATTCGAACTTGACATGTTTTATTGCATCAGACGGACAGCTGTTTGCGAAGAACATAGACACAAAAATGGTTATTAAAAAAATGAAGCATGTCTATAACAGTAAGGTGTCGTGTGAAGCTCCAGATTCACCATGTTCACACATATTAAAATTTATTTCGTCTGAAGCTTCCTTTATACGTAAGCATTGTTGTGCGACAAGTCCTAACGAAAGTATCAAGCGTGTCCTGGAAATTCGAAAATGCCGCAAAGTAATGGGAAGAATAGATTTAGCTGTTTCAAAGAAACAGGCTTTGACCAAATTTCTTCCCACAACATTTTTAAATGTCTTGGATGCAGAATTGAAAGTCATACTGACTGATTCAGAACACAACTGGCCTGTACATATTCCTGTTATCTCCGGTTCGTTATTTACCACATTCGATTACATCGACATCTTTCTTCTGGAATTATGTGCATTGCGATACATATTAAGATCGGATATGTCTTTTGCTGATTTGGTGGGACAGTTGGAAATGATATACAATGCTGACAAGTCTGACGAAGATATTTAAAATAGTGACGATACCGAACATCCGATTTTTTAGTTAAATACACCTTTTAATACACCCTTCCCGAACTTTTTTAAATGTCGATATTTTGCCTTACCCCATCGGTTTTGTTTATTTTGAATTCAACTGTTATTATTTTAAATACCGGTCCTTAATTTTTCGGTTGATGCTAGCCGTACTTAATTTTTCGGTTTAAATTAACGAATATTGCCCAGCCGTTTTTTATTTTACCTAGCCGTACTTAATTTTTGGGTTTAACTTAAGGAATACTGCCCAGCCGTCCTTTATTTTACCTAGCTGTACCTTATTTTCGCTAGGTACTGTTGTTAGGTACGGCTAGCTTTACGTAAGCGTTCAGGAGCTATGTATTCTGATGGCACAAGATTTCTTAAAACAGTCAAGATTTTGTCTACCGTTTCATTTTCCAAAGAATTACGTTCGTTTCTTTAAAGAAGATACAACTCCCAAACAACCCCCTTAGTTATATTCTCAAATATAGTTCTTACAACACTGCTAGGATTATCCAGCATTTGGGGTTGAAGATTCTAGAGCCATATCGTAAAATATTCAAAACAAAATCAATAGAGAAAAAGTTTCTCACGGTTGATGATTTTTCAAAATCTCTCAATTCTAGCGCGGTGTTATGATTGGCTGCTACGATGCCGATGAAGCCGTGATTGGCCATTTTTGATGCACTTTCAAAATTTGGTCTAAGTTTTACCTATTTCTGCACTCCACTTACATGTCCGTCATTTTTTCTCACGGCAATGAATGCGGATCACGCCAGGTTTGGACAGATGAACCACGAACACAACCAATTTTAAAGGAGTCTTTGCTTACGCAGGAATACAAAAAAGAACACAGAGGACGGTCGTAATGTCTTTCATGCTTACGCAGAAAGCCAGTTAGGTATAAACCAATGAACTTTCAGAAAAACACTTGCGTAGGTTTGGGCAGTAAGCAGATGAATCAAAACGAAAATGAACACGGACGATTGTAAAGGATTCCTTGCTTATGCAGATATCCAAAAACAAATCGTGAAAAGTTTGAAAAGGATAATAAGAAGTCGATAACAAAAAGTTATAAAAAATTTGTCACGTGTTCTATCGATAGGCGTGATTTCTCATATGAACACATTTTCCTCGGTAAGCGGGGAAATTTTACGCTTAGTCAGCAAAATTTGGTATATATTCTTTTGTTCATTTATCATTACGTCATGCACGTGCAAGTCATTTCCTAGCTTACCAAGGAAATTTTTTCCATATGAACAGAACGAAACCTTTTAGTATGTCGAAAAGTTTTCCCGCTTACCGAAGTAATTTTTATCCATATGAACAGTTAAGTTAGATTTTATTTAAACCCCTAACGCATAAAGTCTCCTTCACGCGATTTGTATACAGGCAAAGCATTTCTTGTTTCTGCTTGTACTAGATTCATAAATTTATTGATATTGACAAACTCAATCCTTTAACGTGTCAGTTTTCCATTTCGCATTTTCTAACATTGTCGTTTCATAGGTTGGTCTGTGTAGTGTCTAACATGATTGTATTCTTCGAAGTAGTTTCCTCAAATATCTTTTAATTTTGCTGGCATTGACATTGTCGAATGCACTATGTACAGTCTGATCCAAGTACTGCTTTTGTTTGGACTCATAAAGGTATCGTCTTCTATATTTACTTATTAAATACGTATATAAAACTAACAATCGATGTTTTAGATATGGATCCTATTCATACCCTAACTGGCGTGGAAGTTAAAACCTGTTCTTACAAGAATGTGTACGAAATTTTTAAGGAGAGCTTCTCTAAATCATCCAAAGACGGAAAGTTCATCGAAATAGATGGCAGTGTCTGTTCTTATTCAGAACTGAATGAACACATTCTCAAACTGGTGAAAATATTTCAAGATTTTCAGTTGCAAAAAGGTTCAGTAGTTGCATTGTCCATTCCCAATGGTATCAAGAGAATATCCACAATGCTTGCCCTTATTCGATCGGGGATTATATTTTTCCCCATTGATCCTTTGCTTCCAAGGGAAACAATAGACGCCATACTGTTGCAAGGGGAGCCGGGTTATGTAATCACAACGAAAGAAAATAATTATATGGAAATGTGGGAATCGTTTAAACTGAATTGCGCGTGTATTTGTCTGGATGATTGGATGGTACACTCGGAAGAAGAAATACCAGATGTTGTGACCGCAGATACTTCCCATGATGATGTTGTATGCATTGTATTTACTAGTGGCAGTTCCGGCATACCAAAAGGTGTCAGGCTAACTCAAGCCAATTTCATCAATCGCATCACTTGGTATTACCGAGAATTTCCGTATGAGGGAAACGAAATTCTTTGTTCCAAAACAAACATTCTCATGATTGACTTCTACTTTGAAATGCTATGTCCGATCTTGAAACACATGACGTGCGTCTTTGTAAAGCAGCATCATTACAAAGACGTCAGTCGCTTCGTGAGCATCCTGAAAAACGAAAAGATCAGCAGGCTGGTGCTTGTTCCTAGCCTGCTGAGATGCTTGTGTAGTTTTACTGTTGAAGATAGAAGCTTGATCAGTCTTGATCATGTTGTATGTAGTGGTGAAACGTTATCTTATGACCTGGCCAAGGAGTTTCTCAGCAAATACCCTGAAGTTAGCCTGTATAATTTTTACGGTAGCACGGAGACCACAGGCGATGTTCTTTATGCTAAGTTTGACGTCAATGCAGTTTCATCAGCAAACAATTCCGTCATTGGGTTACCGCTCCAAAACACGAAGATTTACGTGGTGAAAGAAAGCGATGACGAATATGCTGATCATCCAAATCGCGGTGAATTATGTGTATCTGGCTTGAATGTTACAGCTGCGTATCTGAAAAATAGCAAAGTAGCGAAAGAGTTCCTTCCGAATCCATTCGAGGAGATAAAAGATTCTATTTATTGTAATCTTTTCAAGACTGGGGATATTGTTGAGGTTACTGACAACGGCATAGAGTTTGTTGGTAGAAAAGATGATTTTGTTAAAGTACGCGGTCACAAAGTGAGTTTGAAAGTTGTTGAAGATACCATAAAAGAGTATTTCCCAAGCAGACAAGTTAGTGTTTTGTCAAAGTTTTCCTGTTCAAAAAGTCAAATGCAGCTGTATGCGTTTATCGAATCTATCGAATCAAGCGTAGAATCGAATTGTCATCGCCGTATGAAAGATTTCCTACCGGTTATATGGTACCAAGGATTATCGAAATCCGTAACATGCCGTTAACACCGTCTGGTAAGATTGATCGGCAGGCTTTGTTATCAAACTACACTTTTGATAGTCTCAAAGGATTGACTAAAGAAGATGGGGCGAATTTTGATAATGAGGACGAAAAAATCCGGTATGCCACCTGTAAAATTCTAGACCTAAGTACGGAAGAAGTCGACTCCAGCAAAAGTTTCTTTCAGCTCGGAGGCAATTCGATAACGACTTTTCTTTTTCTCGAAGAATTGAAACAACTTGACGTTTTCATAAGCCTTCAAATGTTGCTCCAAGCGAAATCACTTGCTGATTTGACAAGCCGAAGTTCTGCAGATCTAAATAGTCTGGATGATGACAATGAAATCAGCATCGTACCTTTGACCGATTTAAGTTCGTATGAAGTGGAGGAAACAGCGCTCAAAATTAACGAAATGTTTGCCACTGAACTTGCAATTACTCGCCCGTACCGCTTTTCTTTAGATCATTCTGTCAGACAGTGTAAGGAGCAATATCCAACACTTGGCGCGGTTGCAAAATGTGGCGATCGAATTATTGGAGGTATATTAAATGCGCCCTTAAATGCCAACATTTTCCCTCCAGATACCCCCAAAGATATAGCAAACCTTGTATCTTTATTAGAAGATGATGTGAAGAGCAAGTTACAAGCAGAGAAACACACCATTCTACAATCTGAGTTCACGTTTGTCGACGTCAATCTTCCAGGTGAACTGGGTACGAAGGCCCTTTACCTACTTTCAAACGAGGTGATTAAAATTGCAAAGAGAGATCATTATACAGCTATTGTGACTATAGACGCCAATCCAGCAACGCATCACGTCGATGTCGATGTACTTGGGTTTAAAACTGAGTCACTCATCTATCCGAAAAGATTTTGCGTGAACGGGAAATACCCGTTTGCTCAGATGGACGAAGACTACAAAATTATGGTGAACGTTAAATATCTTTAATAAAAGAGCTTTTTGGTTTGGGGACAGATACACGTGTATTTGAAACAATTTCCTCCATACGCTTCGTGGTCGGAAATTGTTTCAAATACACGTTTATCTGTCTATGTATGTCACAGTTTTTTTAATTTTTCGGAAAGACCGGATATTCGGATTGAAAACCAAAGTGGAAACTTGAAGACCCGAAATACTTAATTGAGTAGCATATTATTTCAATATGAATTCGTTTTCACCATCCATATATTACAAAATAAGAATAACAATCAACATGGCTCAAGACGTTTGATATGAAGGTAGTATTTTAGGTTCTTATCACATAGAATTTGGATCAGTATTTTTAAAGCCAACCAAATAAGTCTTCAATGTATATGAAATGTCTAGACCTGTGTAGTTTAGCACTTTAATGGAGCACGTTTTACTCGTAAACTTAGTCAGTGAGACCAATGACTTCTATGGAGGAAATTGTTCAAGCCGTAAGGCTTCTAGTTTTATTTTATATAGACACCCTCCTTTCTTTAATGAACTTCGAAGCGATTTTATGCCTAGGGGTTTCTTGTTTTGTTCGAACCGTTTGTTTGTTTGTTTGTTTGTTTGTTTGTTTGTTTGTTTATTTGTGTTGAAATAAAAAGACCAGGTATGAATGAAGGAGAGTTCTGCCTAAAAATAAACAAAGAAGCGTGAAATCTATCAACAATAAAACAAGAAAATTTGGAAACTTCTTTTTACAGTTCCAACGCAGCGTTCTCCGACTACTGCGTAAAACGGGAATTTCGGCCATCTACACTAGAAAATTAATTTATAATAGACCTTTTCATAAATAACATCGTTACATCCATCACCTCGTTTTTGCCCTTAAACAATTAACGACGCTTGGGTGGTTTAGCTTAAGTACGGAGTAATTATAAAGATTAGAAACGAGGTGATGGATGTTGTGACGTAATTTATGAAAAGATCTTTTTTTGTGATAGATATTAGAAAATAATAGATTGTACCTTGTAAATCAATTTGCAGTATTTATAAATGTTACATATTTATAATACATTAACGAAAACATTCGTCAGGAAAAACTTTTTCCGTCCGAAGTTTTGACTTGTCCGAAAGTTTTTCCGTCCGAAAATTTTGGAATTTAAGCACTTTCGTAAAAATATATTTTTGGTTGATTTGGCGCCTGAAAAGTGGCATACTTTAAATATCCCGACAAAGGCAGTCCTTTAGAAAAAAATATATAATGATTTAAATATTGAAGTTAGGAAAACGAAAGATTTTGAAAAATTTAAAGTTTTAGTTAAATGTTTTTATCCTTAGGTTTTGATTTTGATTTTGATTTTGATTATATTTTATACATTTTTCCTTTTGTTCAGTATTTTCCTCAATCACTCTATCATTACTAGAATCATATCACTAAATCACTAAATTTTCTAGAACAGTTGTATACCATTTTTATCATTTTAACCCTATAGTGTTTTTTCTCTACCACTACATTCGCATTACACCTTAGATTTTATTGTTTTATATGCATTTTTTACTGATTTTAATGACTAATAATTTTTGCTTTATTTTGTATTATTATTATTTATTTTTATTATTCAGTACAGGGCCCTCGTTGAAAGCAATTTATTTTATAAGTTGAAGAGGCCACCCTGTATAAATATGTTTTAAATAAATAAATAAATAAATAAATAAATAAATAAATAAATAAATAAAAAATAAATTAGGCAAAGCAGCTCAGCACTCCCTCAAAATCGTTCCTGAAGAAGCGTCTCGCATTATGGTCAACGTTACGAGACGAGTTAGGCTCTCAAAGCATTACGATGTGTATGATTCAGAAAACAGAAGCAGTCGGTCGAGGGTTTTCTGCACTTTGGACAACGTATTGACGAACACATGAGAAAAGCTGTTCTGCGTTTGTTTGAGAAAATAGGAGAAAACACTCTGCGATATAGGGTGCATTTTCGGCAAAGTTGAATGCTGAAGCAAGTCTTAAGTGAATTCCATCATAGAGTGTTCTTTATTATTTTACCGAACAAACGCGGAACAGCTTTCTTATGGAATACCACCGACAGGGCAGCAGTTTATAAAAATAAACAGTGAATTCTTTATTTTCTAAAAAAAAAAATCGTCGTTCGTTCACACTTTCGTAAGATTTCTTTAAAACAAAGGTCTACAATAAAAAACAAAAAACTTTAGTCTATGCAAATGACGTCATCATCCGACTCGTCGTCGATTAAATGATCCTCCTCCTCTTCTTCTATCTGCTCCACGGTAAAATCGCCCTCTTCACCAGCCCACACGTCGTAATTATCTGGACTTTGGAAATCGTAGTCGTAATTGCTTGTGTAAACTTTTTTCATCCATTCAATGTACTTTTTCGGCTCTTCTGACATCAAAAATGGTGCGCAGAGCGGAATTTGCAAACCACCTTTCGGGATCGGAGATCTTCGGTATTTTTGATCAATTACTACAGCACGAAGCCTTTCGCTACGCCTTAAGAACAACGTCACCGCTCTCGCTATCTCTCTGGGCACATGGCCTACAACATCAGGTATTAGCATTGCTTTAGACTTTATTTTCCATGCGACGGAAAAAGGATCATGCATCAATGCAGTTTTATCTTTTTCTATCTCTGCGAACAGTACTTCTTCTTGTTTAGGATTTGGCCACGATGTCTTACCATACACATGGCATCCCTTACTAACTGACATTTGAACCATCTGAGGTGAGAAAATTTAAAAAAATCATATCAAATCAACTCATAGTTTGTTTGCTTCGTAGAATCATGTCGCTCCGGATATATTTCCAACCTACGTCGTCGAGTTCATCGTTAGCAAACGAGAATCTTACAGCAAGAGAAAATGAAGAAATCTCGAAAGGTTTTAAGAAAGCTGTTGTCAAGAAACGAGGGAAATACAGAATTTGGAAACCTGGCGAGCGCCCTGAAATTGGAAAATATGCTGTTACCCATGGTAACAAAGCGGCTCTCACCCATTTGGCAACAAAATATCCCGGATTGACACGTCAATTGGTTTCAGACTTTGCTAAAGCTTACCGCCAAGTGAAAAATGGAAGGGATGAAGAAGTAATGTTTCTCAAGAAACAGAAAACAGGTAGACCAAGTATTTTGCCTGAAGAACTCATGGAAAAAACGATTGATACCGTCGATGCTTTACGTCTTAAAGGAGCACCAGTTTCTTCTGCCGTCGTGGACGCTGTTGCAAAAGGTATAGTAATGGCAAATGATCGAAGCCTCCTTGCTGAGTATGGTGGTTATTTGACCCTTTCAAGTGACTGAGCACGTAAGGTTTTGTACAAAATGGAAACTTTGGGGCGAAAAATGAGTAGAAGAATGGCAACAACATCGCACCTACCGGTAGGCCCTGGAATCTTGATTTTTCAGAGAGCTTTGATATCACCTGTACACCGAATCACTGCAGCAACGAAGAAAAAGCGACTCAACACTTTCAACGTATCATTAAGCCCTACCTCGAAGCCAAGAAGAAGGAATTAGATCTGCCTGACACCCAGAAAGCCCTTTTAATATTTGACATTTTCAAGGGTCAAACAACTAAGTAATGATTGTGTCTTCGTTTTGGTCCCTGCAAACTTGACAAACCATTTCCAACCATTAGATTTAACTGTGAACGGTCCAGCAAAAGCATTTCTGAAACAAAAGTTTCAGACATGATATGCCGGAAAAGTCACCAAACAGTTAGAGGAAGGAAGCGCTGTTTTCAATACCGAGGTGCCATTGAAATTGTCTATTCTGAAACCTATTCACGCTAGTTGGTTGATTGACCTCTACGACCATTTTAGAAATGACCCAGAGAAAATTCGGAACGGCTTTGAAGAGCCTGGCATAAACGAAGCTACCAATGTCAAATTCCATTTGCATTTGCAGATCCATTTGCAGATCTGGACAGTTAAACACTCAGTAGAACTGATAACTCATTTTGTTTGTTGTTGCTTAGAGTAGTTGTGTTCTATTTTGTTGAAACTTTGTATATCTGTCGTCTTTTCAGAATAAAGGAGTAATAATTTTTGCGAGTCAAAAATCTTACATATCGCGGGTATTAATTTGGCGATTTTGACGTTAAAAGTGTTGAAATGCGCCCCCAAAACACGCAAAATAGACCGAAATAACATCAACGTTTCCCAGTACTTTACTTACCTTTTTTGCGTAACCTCGGGCTATGCTGTTTTAATATCCAGGGTGTTCAGAAAAGGTGCACCTCTTGCATAATTTAGTTCATTATAGTACGGATTTAAAAAAATATGAAATGCAACGTTGTCCGAAAGTTTCTCCGTCCAAAATCCAAAAAAGTGTCCGAAAGTTTGGCCACCGAAACTTTATCCGCCGAAAGTTTTCGTTCTTAATGTATATAATATTTATCTGCTATATAATTATTAGTTTGCCTATCGTTTTGAACCAGTTCTTATGTTGATAACATCAATGTAGCGCGTTGTTTATTGACGCAACAAAGGAATTACAACTGTACCATTCCAGAAGTACACAGAAATGCAAAGCGCAGCTTTTGGAGCTCAGTGAAAACAACAAAATTCATTAGAAGAACTGAGTGATCATATAATAATAAGCCTCTATACGGATTCAAACGAAAAGGGCAAAAATACAAGTACCACAAGTAGTAGTATGGGGGCTAATATATACTTTTTTAGTTTTCAGCGTTCAAACCCCGCTTCCGACTCTCTGCAGCAACCCCCCAAAAACAGCTGTGACGTCATCATCAGAGTTTTTGCTGACATCAGCATAAATTACCAACCATAAGGAGCCTGATGACGCTCCACTCGAGGCTGTTCAGGAGCTATTCGACGAGCACGACACGCGACTGGTAGAAGACGGAAATCGAGTCATGACTTGGAGGTTTACCAAGGACCTTAACTAGCCATTGACGGATGCGATTATGCGGAAAATTACGCCACATATCGACATGAGAATCAAGGTTGTCTATAGTTTTACCTGCGATATATATCAAGGGAACGGCGGTGTAACGGAATATTATAAGAGTAAAGGTTCCCAAGGTTCACTCGCAAGCCTGGCAGACATCGCATAGTTCATAGAACAATGTGAGAACCAGCGCCTAGATCTTGAAGACGCTGAGTTTTGGAGCAAAGCTAACTTGCCAGCAGGGAGAACTATCGAGACGTCTGGTTTGTATGAAGGGAAGATCGTGTTCAAGCATGTGCAGATTAAGATCATATATACGAGAGAACTGTTAGGCTGTGGACCATTACCAGATTGGCTGCGGCAGAAGCAATGCATCTATGCTGTAGATGGTAAGGACGAAAGGATCAACAACCTGTGTATGTGACGATGTCTAGCTATATATCCACGCCGTAATATGACGAGAGGTAGTGAATTTGTTACGAAGGAGGCCCTCAAGGGGGGCAAGACGAAGATCATCTTTAAAGGAAACAAATGCCAACGCTTACCGAGCAAGTCTGAAAAGGTCTTTTACGGCGAGGTGTTTTAGGTCTTTTATGTAGCAACTTTAGCTACGCTGCATGTCAGTGGATAGAGTACATGTCGCAAGAGACAGGAAGACATATACATCACGCTCTTTGTGGACATGGTGGAGAACGCGTGCTGTGGGATGACCTGAATCGAGAACTTTGCAAAGTAGACGGTTACGAACCAATCACCAAACCGTCTACGAGTACAACGGGTGACAGACTGACAAGTCTTTCAGTTCATATCAACTCGCAGGTGGTGGGGGGATCTTAGTAATCTTGGAGGTAGGTGTGTTTGTATATTTCGAGAGCCGAAAAGAAACGACGGATTCATCGTCCAAAAACGTGAAAAAGTTTGATCAATTTGATGCCTGAAATATCTCCTAAAAAGGTATAATAAATGGAGAAAGAACTTATAAACTTGTTGAGGCGAGTTTTACGAATTGGAGGATACACACTCGCCTATAGCTATGGAGGGAAGAGCGCGAAGATGGATTTATCCGACGCTGGAAAATTCCTGAGTTATCCCGGGTTAGCGGTTGGTACCGATGATTATGCATTGAAGAAAGGATGGTACAAAGACAAAATCTCCACATAGAATAAAAGATGGCAACGTTACCCGTTATAGCTGGCGGGGTAGCTTTGAACGCGGCTGCTTTCATTGGTGGAAACTACCTCGCGAATCATGAATCATTGTGAAACCCCACTACGAGCAAAGCATTGTCCAAGTGCAGCTCAGTCCCCGCTTTCAGAGTGATAGGGAGCCGCGGTTTACCTAACGTATCCACGTACCGATATTGCTGCATTTATTCTATGAAGAAATGAGTAATCTTCTAAAGTTTAACTCAAAAGTAAAATACGTACAAGACTATGGGTAACCTAGCGTGTTAATACCAGCAGAGGAACTATGGAAACGGCGAATCGTTGTCGATCAACATGGAGGAAGTTTTGAAGCCAAGTTTCGTAACGTCTTCTTGCCGTTCCAACCGGAAGGTGCCATAGACAGATTCGGAGAAGCCTTAGATTTCTATCTCGGACAACTCTCTTTCGCTTTCTGGCTTGCAAGCAGAGGCTGCGGAATAAGCAATTTTCATCTGAATCATAAGGACCTGATGATACGGTCGATTTTCACATTCCATGTCTATCTCCAAACAAGACTGATCCTAGAAGAACTCGAGGTTCCTCTCCCAGGTGATCTGACGTTTAATGCGAGGAAGAATCCCTACAACGTCACCGCTTTTCAGAGTCTTTCGAGAGAGTTTTCGATCATACCTGAGTCTGCATATTGGCACTATTTAGATCGTGTTGATATACAGAAGCGCTACATTCAAATGTAGCTTCGAGCTGAGACTCATGGACTAACTCGCGCTGGACTACAGCGTGTATCACAATCTGTTCGCTATTACCTATCTGATCTTGGAGTCGCAAGCCGCAGCTATATCACCAATTGCTGGTAATTTATGCTGATGTCAGCAAACATTTTGCTGATGACGTCACAGCTGTTTTGGGGGTTGCTGCGGGAGTCGGAAGCGGGTTCTGAGCGCTGAAAATTAAAAAAACTGCATATGTTAGGCCCCTACTCTTACTCCACAATGCAATGTTCATTTGAATAGTGAATGGGTTTAACCACTTATCTAAAACTTTCACTGGATCGAACTTCTATTGTTTAAAAATGGAAACATAATGGCCACTATTTGGGTTTTAGTTAGATGGGCGCCACCGAAATTCTTAGTGTTTTTTTATTTTTATTGTGTTTTACGTATTACTACTTACACTACCTACACATTTCTTTGAATCTTCGTAAATGTTTGATTAGTGGAAAACTGTCCTAAGAAACAAGCTTAGCACTAAAGCAGTCACCATCTGTAATGTTCAATAAGGCTTCTTCGTATTAAATTTGTAAAATTATGAGGTTGTTTAAGATAATTAATTTCCGTTAGTTGACTTGTGTTTATGTATATATTATACTGTATATATGTTTATTAGATTTCTTAGATTGTATTTATGATATGTATATATGATAAGCGCAATGTTTCGTTATAGTGGAAAGATGCTTTTAACTGATTTTTTTGTTTTTAATTTTCACAATTTATGACTACTTCATGATCGTAACACTTAATTTCATGATCGCTTAATAGGACGTCGTACAATTAAAGCACGACGTGACGAATTAAAAATGGACGTCCAGACAACGTCCAATGCACGTCCAGTGGATGTCCTTGTGATTCAATCAAACCCCGCATCCCGTTCATATTACGTCCATTTGAAGTCCATTTGGCCATCACAAATTAATAATCGACGTCCAGGCAACGTCCGCTGGACGTCCAGTTAAGTCCATTTGAAGTCTACATGAAGTCCACATGCGACGTCCATTTTAAGTCCACACGGGACGGACGTCTTGTATTTCATTTGATACGTCCGTTGGACGTCCCGTGACCGTCCATAAGAGACGTCCACTGGTCCGTTTTGGACGTCTATGGGATGTCTACCGGACGTCCCCATGCCCACTGGGAATACAAATATGTTAAAATATTGTGCAAACTGTTGCTTCCTTTAATAGACGTGACAAACCAATTCAAGACAATTGCGAACCTATTTTCATGCTGGCGTAAACGGATTTCAGATTTAATTGCGCCGTAAAATTGAAGTTGCCGATTGATGCGCGATAAGCTTCAAGGGATATCTTGAATGACTAAGGAATGTCAAATTCTATTTAAGTTGGATTCAAAATTGTTTCTTGCAAAAATGAATTTTCAGACAGTTCTCGATTCAGTATAATAAATTAGGACAAATTGATAGTTGTATCAGTTTGGAACGTTCTGATAATTCTGACAGTTCTGACAAGTTGGACAGTTCTGACAAGTTGGACAGTTCTGACAAGTTGGACAGTTCTGACAATTCTGACAGTTCTGACAAGTTGGACAGTTCTGACAGTTGAACAGTTTTGAAAATTTCCACAGTTCTTTCAATTCTGCAACGGTCTGTCAATTCTGCACAGCTTGGACAATTCCAACAATTTGAACAAATGAGATATTCTCTTGATTGACAATTCTGACGGTTCAGATAGCTTACTGCTGACAACTCAAACAGTTTTGAAACCAAGTCCCACTCGAACAGGACTTAAGTCCCACTTGAACAGGAACAAAAGCAAATCATTCATCCATTTCTTTTACATTATCCCTATTGACATCTAAGAACTATTTTACTAAGGGGCTGGCAACAAATTATCCCTTGCGGCAACCTTCTCATCTGCAATTTTAAAACTGATCCGTTTAAACTTATCTGTTTTGGTGTCATCTGTCAATTCTTAAATTTGCATGCAAGCAAAAAACATCACTTAGAGCATCCACAACCAAACCTAGACTTGTCTTCTTTATAACTGGCATATTTTATTGGGATTTAAATTCTGTGTATATACACTGGAGTTATCTGCCAAATTAAATCCCCGCCGTATAAACATTTTTGACACTCAAAGTGGCGAAATAGGGACGGGTCACATTGGAAATCATACATTCAATGAGCCAATCAAATCGTTTTCAAATATCTATTTTTTTCTTGGCTGTTGTCTTAAAAAATGTAAATATTCATTTTTTTGAAGACTGTTATTGTTTAAGAGGAGACAGGTTTTGCACAGCAACATGTCAAAATTTGTTGTTGTAATGTGGTCTTTTGCTTAAAATCAAACATATGTAATGCATAATTGCGCACAATTTTATCATGTGTCAACCAAAGCTTATAAACAGTTGTTTGGAGCAAAATTCAAAAGTTGGCTATACAACCATACTGTTTTTTCTTTCTGACCTTCGGAAAAAGGGAAAAATAGTGGTTCACCAGACTAATCAATAGACGAGTTTCCAATGTTAATTACAAGCTAACACCCTGTTTAAACTAAAAATCAAAGAAACTTCACAAAAATAGATTTCAAGTGCTAATGTGTATTATAAGAGAACTTACCTTATTGTCTTAGGGGCCTCCTGAGAACCAAATAGGCGGATAAAATCTTGAAGTGTATGAAGAGCATTTAATTACCTGCAAAGATGTGTGTGCATGTTCACAGAAAAACGACTCGATTGATAGCATTTAACATTGTAGAATACGGCAATTATCGAGGAAAGAACACTATTGTTTATAAACATTACCTCACTCGGAAACTCATCTATACCAGACTGGGTACACATTCATACACCTTAAGTGTGACTTGAAATTTTCAAGAGGAAAAACACAATAAAGTCATACTGCATGTTTGCATATCTAACAGTTTTATGTTTTTTGTCCCCTACAATTTAGGTTTAGTTTCGATAAATTTTATCCTGCATCTTTAATGACAATTGGGTTTTCCTCACAATAGACAAAGAAGACAGAAAAATGATGCTGAAAACATTCAGTAATTCAATGCCACATGTTCATATGTAATTTTGAAATTATCTGTTTATAAACTAGCACCACATAGTGTCTAATACTCCAGAGGTTGAACATGCATGCGCAAGTTGAATGAAAAAACTGATTATTCTGGTCTTTCAGTCTTTTAAGTACCTGATCGATTGATTTTTAACTTGTTTACTATCTTAAAATGCTTCATGTCTGATTGTCTTGATTTTTGAATAATAAAAGACCTGATAATTTTTTTTGTTGTCATTCAACTTAGCCATGCATGTTCAACTTTGAGAGTGTTTGACGGTACTGTATATGAAGTTTTCAAGAATAGGATATTTTCTTATATTTATTAGTTGTATTGTAAAATTCATAACAAACCACAATCTTGTCACCAACTTTTCTAGTTTTAGCCAAATCATATTTTTGTCATTTCGCTGTTTGCTCCAGATGAAAATGACAGAATGCATGGTTTACAGTATTGATTGCGTGTGCATGCTTACAAAATTTTTTTAGCAGACAGGATACCTCAAAGGAAGAAAGTTTTTCTGGAGGAACCTTTAGCAGTTTTGTAATTTTTGTGCCGCAAAATATCTGAAAAATCTTAAATGATCAAAATCTTACATTTTTAATTACTGTTAATGCACTTTATGGTAGATTTTCAGTGATAAAGATGGTCATTTACTTAAGTTTAATCTCCACGGAAATAGTATCCTCGAGAAAATGTTGATGTTTTGTTGGTGAAAAAAATTTTTTTTTCTTTTATCTGCAATAATATGTCCACAAAATTTTTAAAAAACCATCCGTGAAAAATGTCTTCCAGAAAATTTATCTTCTAAGCCTATGAACCCCCTTTATCCACGATTGTCCCTTTACCTCCTTTTGCCAGCAGCTGGCCTTTTCTTCTTCACGAGCCTGTCTTAAGTTGTTTGCTGCAAGCCCCAGAGTTATGCAGCCCCCAAAACACTGAGGTGATAATTTAGAAGGCAGATCAATCTAAATGTCAGACAATGTCAGACTAATCTAAAGACATGTAAAACCAAAGGTCATTTGTGGTTACTCACCTTACTAAATGTTGGCAGAAAGCTACAACAACAGCTCCTTTCTTTGCTTTTCTTGATTGATTCCAAAATCAGCAGAATGACAGAAAGTAATAAAAGAATGATTCAGCTTTTTGACAGGACACAGGAATTCACAAGGGAGCGAAGTTCCTCAGTCTCTCCTTTACAGTACGAGAAGGCTACGCACGACATCTGAAGAGAATTAGACGGGCACCCCAAGCTAGAGATCATGTAACCTCCATGCTTCTCTGATTGGTTCTTTCTATGTTTAGTGGCCTTTATTCAAGTGTAAATCAGCCCTAAGGTATATTGCTAGCCTGGGCTCTAAAAATACGCGAGGACTCAGGCCAGTGCTATGGACAATGCGGGATACCAGAATGGAAATTAAAGAGCTGTAGCTATGCACAGCCCAAAAAGTATACATTCACATATGTTATGAAGTTGCTTCATAAAAACACGAACGTGGTAAAAATTATAGGCGTATTCAGGGTCGGTCAATAAAAGTGAAGGAGTCCAACGTTATGACATTTCTTTTCAGTCTTTAAGTGTCGATTAGGTTACTTGCGCGTTTTCCTTTTCTGTTTTTAATGACTAAACTCTTATCCACAAATTTGAGCTCTAGCTACGCCTATGATAGATAGCCGTAGTGTAATAGAGTGTGTTAACATCGCGATGAAAAATTGTTTTGGTTGAAAGTGTCTTATTTTTGTTTTTAAAATTGAGGCATACGCAAGAATGTTCTCGTCAACAAACACAGAAATAACAAAGTTTCGACCGCAAAATGGTGATGATCGCAAAATGGTGATGACCGCAAAATGGTGATGATCGCAAAATGGTGATGATCGCAAAATGGTGATGATCGCAATGTGTTATGTAAACTAACTGAATACGTTTAATTGGATAAAAAAAATGTAAAATACCTGTTTTATTCAGCTAATTATCCTAAAAGTTACACGTATCTAAATGCTTTGGAAAACGCCAGTTGGCCGAGTTTTACGAAAGTTTTCTGTAAAATGCCTAAATTCGGAAAACTTAGTGTTTTCGCCGTGGGTATCCAGGTTCAAAAAATGACGTCTTTCCGACGTCTGTTTGACGTAAAGATATGACGTGAGAATAAGACGTCTATATAACGTTGTACTGACGTAATATTGATCACGTCATATGATCCTCATATCCATGACGTGATAATCTGGTTATATGGACGTCAAAATATGGCGTTATTATAACGTCATGTGCCCGCTGGGTCAGAAGGATTGTGACAACTTATGTATCATGATCACGTTCGAATTTAAAAACTTCGAATCTTAAAGCTTTGTTTACATTTTGACTTTCCTGATTATTACAAGGCGGGTTTACGGATTATTCGGCCCTTTAGTCACGGCAACTTAACACTGCTCTCACGTTCGTTTTAAGCCAGACATTTGAGAATGCGGCGGACGCGCTGGCTTGCTTCCGTTTCTTTAAAGATGGCGGTCAGAGTGGCGTAAAGTTTGCGGGCGCCCCCGCAACACGTTCTGTTTTAAGCCATAACTTATGTGAATTTTATTGCTGAAATAAGCAGTTTCATGGTTCGAACAGACGGGATGGTTTCTGGCGAAGATTTTGTCAGTGAAGTATTTGATGAACGTAAGGACCAAATCAAACAAATTAAAAAATATGTGAGTTTTTGGATCCTCTTAAGTGGTACGAGGAAAAATGAGATTTTAGAAACATCTAAAATTTTCTCAACCATAAGTAAAGTAAAAAGGGGCAGAGCATACGTAGGATAACCAAGTGCAAAAAAACACCAAATTTACCAGTATTTTTGCTTTTTAAAGTTATTTCACTGCAAAGTGAAAGGACCCTTGGAATGTCTCAGTCATAAGAGGGACGCAACTAGATTACCAGAACAACAATTTGAGAAGTAAATTTACCTATTTTATTTAACTTACTTTCTTGCGAGTGTCTCTTGAGTGTTTTTTAACTGAGTTTGGTGTTATAGACCAGTCCTGGTTGCTATATTCCTGAAGTGACCGCCTCCATAAAAAAACTCAGACAAAACTATAACTAAAAAATCTCCATATTGCAGGTCTTCACAGGGGTTACGACACGAATCACGTGATTGTTGTGTTTATTTACTTTTTTTTTGGCCGTCAGCCACATTATTATCGGTACTGCACCATAAATCAAGATCACGTGATTCGTGTTGTAGCCCCTTTTAAATATTATGAATGAAATGACACCAAAAAAAGGACTGGAAATGAACATAACATTCACTGATGATGGGCGCAGTCCGAAAAGCTTATGAATAAATATAATTTTATATAAAAAACATATTGTTTATTTATTATTTATAAGAAATCGTAGATAATTCTCGCGAAAGTTTTCTCCTTCCAAAGAATTCTCATTTTTGCATTCCTGATGTTTCTACGATGTTATGACATTTTGAAAATGTAAAAGTAAACGTACAGCTCACTAGGTTAAAACCTATTCATGCATCGTGGGTCGAGTTCTTCAATCACAAGGCGACATTGATAGGGAAGAAAAGATCGATAGAGGGCGGAGAGCAGTAAGAATTTCAGATGCGCTAAGGCTTAGATAACTTGCCGTCCATTTTGAGCCCTTCGATGATATTGACCTAATGCTAAGAGAAGAAAATGTTCAAACAGAAGAAGTAAATTTTTTGGCTCTTTGTGAAATTACAGGAGAAGAATTTCAAGCTCTTTGTGGAGTGCTATTACGTGACGAAAGTGACGAGGATTCCGAATGGGAGAAAGACGCAGTCCAAGGGTGTTTTAATACGGCATTTGATTTCGATGCTTGCTAACTACGGTGGCTAATTTGGACAAAGTGGGTTTTATTTGAAATATAAACCTGCGGCCGCACAAAATAATGTGGAAACTGTTTTGGAAACTGTTTTGAAGTAAAAAGTGCAGCCACACATTTTCACTGGCATTTTTACTATTGAGAAAAATGGCCAAGTCTCAATTAATTTCTACTCTTTGTTTTATGATGGTTGATTTTGTTACCGCGCCGTGGATTAAATTCTAACAGCATGGGTGTGGCTGATTTGGAGAAAGTGGTTTTTATAAAATATGAACGTGTTGCCAAACAAAATTTCGTGCGGCCGCACATTTTGGAAACTGAAGTAAAAAGTGCGGTCGCACGAAATAGATGTGCGACAGCATAAAATATTATTTGCGTACATTATAACACCCGGCCGCACGTTTGTATTTGTGAGTGCATTTTGTTAATGGTTTGTAATAACTTTGTGCGGCCGAACGAAGATCAAGTTCATAAATTTCAGTATGCGCAGACGAAAACAAAGTTGGTTAATTAAACATGGCGGAATCATCGTGTGTCATAATTGATTGAACATTGTCATAAGGAAATTGATTTGCCAATAACAATATTCGCAAAGCTATAGTATGAGATGTGTGTTCGAATGAAGAGAAGGAAAAACTGTTACACAAACATCAACAAAGAAACGAATAAAAAGCAAACAATAAAACGTACGATGTATGTTTTGTTTTAAAAAATGTCGCACATATTAAATGTACACATATTTGTTTTGCTGACATGTCTTAATATCTGTCGGACCAGATTCATGCCTTAAGAACGCATTCTGTATAAAACATGCGACCGAACAAAATTTCATTCGGCCGCACATTATTTGTGAGATCGCGCAATTTAAGGTATAATTCCCGGACCAGACTGGTTAAAATGTGCGGTGCGGTCGCACTTTTTACTTCAAAACAGTTTCAAAAATGTGCGGACACACGTTTATATTTAAAACAAGAACCATATGGTGCAAAACGGTAGCAGCATTTCAAATCTAAGTCGCAATACGAACAAAATAGATACAAACTCATTCATCCGAGTTTTACTTTTAAACTTTGTTAAGTGTAAACAAGGTTTATACTTTATTAAGTGTAAACGAGGTTTAATAAAGAAACAGCATTGCTTAAAACAAAAGAAATATACATTTGTGAGCTGTAACCATGGATACTTATCTTATTTTAAAATATCTTTTTTTTTTAAAAAAGTGTATAAGAGCCAAAAGAAAACGAAACAAAAATAAAAACGTCTTCATCGAAAAAAATATTATATTGAATAAAAACGAAAAATCCATCCAAATACTGGGTTTTAAACTTTATCAAGTAAAGTAAACAAAAACGTTCAAATATCAAACAAGAATACTTATAAGAAGGTCGTTTAATAGAGTTAAAGTAAGAACTGCTTCTTATGAAGCTTTTCATCATGAATGTTTTGATAAGCTTTTGAAAATTCCTAGCCTGCGTTCGTTCATACAATTTATATAGTTTCGTAAAGGAAATTTCGCAGAGTCTAAAGCGTGGGCTAAATGCCTTTTCGGCCGGAGTAGTAGTAGTAGTAGGAGGAGTAGGAGGAGTCCACGGGTGTTTTAATACGGTATTCGCTATCGCTGCTACCGTAATAAAAGCTACTTTGTCCAAATCAGTCACGGTACTCTGCCGTAATAAGTTCAAATATTATTGACATACTACAGTGTATAAGATTATCCATAATCATTGAAATCTCAATGAATTCATCATTAAAATAAAAAAGATTGAATGCTATTGTACGTATACATTTGGCATTGGAATGGTTGAAGTTAGCATTAGCAAAAGCATTAGTTGAAGTAAGTTGGTAAAAATTGATAAAGCACAAAATATTGGATATTGGTCATGCCTTCTTAGCGAGACATATATCTATTGATTATATAAATGAAATATTAATAATAAAAACAGTAATAATAATAATCAATATTTTGAGAAGGTAAATCCAGCTACAAGCCATTTTTGTTTCCTCAGATTTATTTCTGCAGGTATGGAAGTTTATAAACATTATTTTCTATTTTTATTTAAAACATACGTACATACATAAAATTTTGTGAAGGCGTTGCACTAGACTTAGACCAAGGGTGCGACTTCGGAAGAGCATATGGGCTAGGGGCTTGCAGTTTTTGTTTTGTGCGAACTATTTTTTAAGGAAGATTACTCAGTAAAAAAGAGGAAGAAGTCTGTAATCATTCAGAAAATGTAAATGTCGAGTCGAAACTTTAACACAAGGTACATCATCCTGGATGCTGCAAAATTGTTTTTTTCTTTTTTCAACAGGAAATTAAAAAAGTCTCGTTTTATTACACACAGTAGCTCAATATTATAGCTAGCTTCAATTTCCTCCCCAATTTCATTCAGGTTGTAGTGTATATTTTATGCCCATCATTATAATTTTCGCTGCATTTGCAACTAGATATTTTCTTTTGTTTGTTTGTCGATTTAAAACATTTTTGGTCTGGGGTAGTAAGGCTAATTATGTCAGCTTTCCAAGTCTGTTATGTTTTAAATAGTATATAGTTTTTAGGAGTTTAATTTGAATTTTGAAAGAACCATGTTGGTACATGTTTTGTATAGATCAATCTCTTGTTTATATGTTTATATTTTTGATTAAGCCACTTTTACACCGACAAATCTTTGCTGAAATGTCTTTGGCGACTCTCCTATTTTGAATTCTTTATTACCTCATTACCAGAACTACATAGTGTATTTAAGGTTTATGGTCCTTAGTCCCAATAGACAAATGTAGCAGATCAAATGTAGCAGATTCTAATTCTTTTGATCGTTACAGGACGGTCCCTTTGTGGCCATTTTTCAGTAAAAATGTGTATTAACAAACATTTTGTATATACCCATCAATTAGCAAATCTTCATGGATTTTTAAATCCTATTTCTTTATATACTTTGCAGTTGTTTGGGGTTTCCTGACATTGCAAAGTTCTTGGGGACAGCATTTTCAATAAAAATATGGTTCATAAGATAAAAACTTGTTATATTCACTTCTAGAGACATAATTTTAGTTATAAAAATAAAATTTGTCTTTCTGATGCTTGTTAAAACTTCAGAGAAAGGGAATTGTATGTTTTTAGTTTCTTGGTACGTTTAAATTCCCAAGATACCAAAAGATACATTGCAAACGAGGTTTCCATCAGTGGCAGCTAATCTCAATTATCTCTCGAAGCTTCTTTCAGATTTAGGTGCATTTCTGCCAGTCTGGATCTTTTGGTGTATCTCTTGTCATCGATATGGATGGAATTTGAATAGATTTTTAACGTAACGACAAACATTATCTGTTTGTCATCTTCCATTAGTTATTATCAAGTTTAAGGGTTTATATTCATCATTCATTTGTGGTTGTTAAAACAGTTCTTGCTTCATGTAATTCCTTCAACATGACTTTTTTCCCTTTATTTTTATACTTATCTATATCTTATCTATATTATCTATGTTATCTATGTTCTTGATGAATAAATTGTTATCTAACATTTTCTATCTAATGAAGAAAGTTGTTAATCAGTATTGACCTGACCTTTATCCAGTCTGTTATATCAGCTTCCATCGATTTTTGACAGATCTAAAATTATAAAATAAAATCATGTGATTTTTTTTTGTAAAGAATTCAAGCATTTCAACCTGAAGGCCTTCTTCCACTTATAGAATATACTCCACACATTATATTGTATATTGTAAAGCAACCTTTTGTACAATTTTGTACACCCCATTGTATAAAGATTGCACATCTATGCATACTTAAATTTCCATACATTAATAATTCTGTTGAATAAAATTGAATAGGATATCTCAAAACAATGCCTAAAATATTTTTAAAACAAACAGAACTGATTTACAAGATTTTTGTCTAAAGTAAATATAGTGTCTTTTAGATTTATACATTGCACAAGATATATTGTACAAGTTTCCACTTGGCTTTAAGAAATGTCATTGATCCCATAATCTTTTTTCACATAACAGAGTTTTGTTATCGTATACAGCCTCGTTTTCATGCAATGTCGACAAATTTGTTAAAATTGTTGTTAAGATTTTCTTTCCGATATCAATGTTTTGACCACAACAATCGTTTGACAATTCCAATTTTATTTAAAGCTCTCGGCCAGCACGTTTACAAAATTATTACCAAATAAGAAACTCATTGTAAAAAAAAATCAAAAAAAAAAATCATTAGCATCATGACGTGTCAAGGACACCCAGAGGATTAAATTGAAAAGATAGGAATGAGTAGAAGTTATATTTTTTATTCAATATCGGATTAATTCTACAGATCATTAAACTTTCTTCTAGTTTAAAATTATCTCGAGCAGAGGTTAGAACGGAAGTAAATGTTTAAATAACGTTTAAGTATGATGCAGCAAAATATTCGAGAATACACCTTTCCCGAATTTCTGTTTACACGTCGTAAATCATTCTACTGGGAGTTTTAGTAATAGAGATAATTACTAAGTAATAAAGTTAAAACATTGAAACAATAAATTTCATAAAAACGAGGTTGGAAATTCGGGAAAGGTGTATTAGCGCATCTTTATATACCGCAATATCTCTATTAAACGCCAATTCTACGCCCACCAGCTTACATTTTAAAGGGATCCTACCATCTAAAACAATATTCTGTAAAACATTTCCTCATACCATAAATAAAACATTCCCATATCTTATCAGGTATAAAATAAACGCTAGGGTCGATAATCAGCCATCATTATTTTGTAATATTGTACTGTCATTCTGAGAATTGCTTTTTCCTCATCAAAACAAACTTCAGAGTTCAAGTGATAAACAACAAAGTCCAAACCTCGACAGATTTTCGTTACGTTAAACGGCAAATTTCTCATACGCAATCGATTATCTTGAGTCTTTAAAATATCTAATAACAAACACACAAACAAACACGTTTATTATAAACGTTAAAGGGATCCTACCATCTAAAATGAAATTTTGTTATTTGTTTATAAACCAGGAAGAAACAAGATTGTCAACTTGTTGTTTATTGATTCTTGTGGGACACCGAATTGTACTTTTCCCAGTTTAGATTTCTTTTCATCAATTTGCACGAATTGTTGTCAGTCGCAAACATAGCTGACGATCCAGCTCAGGACATCTTTTGACATGTTTAGTTGCTACAATTTATCGAGTAAGTTCTCATAATCCACGGTGTCAAACGCCTTTGAAAAATCTGGGAGTACGGCTAATGTTACTTCTCCTTTTTTCATATACCGAATAACGTCACTTTTCTGTTTCAGGAGAATAGTTGTAGTTTTTTTTTCTAAACCCTGATTGTGTTTCTGAATAGAGTGTTTGTTTTTCTATAAAATCACAGAGCTGCAGCATAACTAATCTTTCGTATACTTTTGATAGAGCTGGAAGAATTGAGATCGGACGAAAGTCACTTTCTAACACTGATATGTCGATTTTGGGTATGGGAGTTATTCGAGCAATTTTTCATTCGTCTGGAAATATATTGTGCTCTATGCATTGATTAATTATATGTGTTAATGGTGAGACTATAAACCCTGCAGCTTGTTTTAGCAAGTCTATTGGCAGATTATCGTTTCCAGTTGAACAGTCATTTCTGATGTTACGGATGGTTTTAAGTACTTCCGGTATGATACTTTTCTAATGTTGAACTTGTTCAGAGAGTTATGTGGTTGTGGTAGATCACTTATGATGTTTAACAGATGACAACGTGTTGCAGCGTCTTTCCCTGTTAGATTTGTTGCCATATTGACGAAGTAGGTATTAAGTTTGTCAGGATCAAATGTTACTTTCTTCGTAGTGGATTTAAGAACTTTGTTGATGGTCTTCCATACTTCTTTTGGTCTATTAGAAGATAGCGAGTTGCGGAAAAATGCGTTTTTAGCATTTAGCACGGAGCTGGTGGTCTCGTAATCCTTACAGTTTTATAGGGTGCGTGTTGGTCGAAGCAACTTCCTATGAGTTTATTGAAAATCCACAGTATTTCGTTGGATTCGTCAACTGAGTAGACTAGACTGAGCGGTAATTGTTTTATTGAGTTTATAAAATCTTCGAGGACGAAGTTTTGGAATGAGCGAATGGTTTTGTATCGTGGTTCAAAAGCGGCTGATTTGGTATTGATAATAGCCTAGGGTGCATTGTGATCACTGATTGATGGACAAGACAAGACGTCAATTTTTTTCACTTTTGATGGTATGTTCGAAATAATGTGGTCGATAACAGCTTTATTTCTGGTCGGTTTGTTGACATGTTGATGAAGGTTGTGACAATCAAGGAGCTGTTCATATTTTTGTGCGATGTTGTTATCCTCACCAACGTCTATATAATTTTGTTTTTCTCAGAACAATGGCTGTACGTTTTCAGTTCCTGTCTCAAAAGTATTTATGTGTCACGTTCCGCTTTTCACCAATCGAAAGCTTGCTTATTACCCAGCTTGTTTCGAAAATATTTTATTAGAGTTTGCGCCATTATTTCATCATGACTGTCCAGTGATAAGGGAAAGAGATGAATTTTATTGGATTTCTGCGTACGCAAAAAATGCATTACAACCGGCTCTGTTTTCATTTTTTATATTTCTGCGTAAGCATAGAAATCCATTATAACCGTCCATGTTATCTTCTTTTTCTTTGTTTTCTCTCTGTCCAAACCTAGCATGAAACGCAGAACTGTTAATTATGCTAATTAGGTCAATTTGGCACCTCATTGTTATGATCTTTGCCGTGAAAGAAAATGGCGGACATGGCGAAATGTATATTTATTACCATCAAAAAAAGTATTCTTTAAGGAAACGTTTGTAACTTATAATATTAAACAATTTTGTCAACAGAAACGTTCACGGAAAGAGTATTTTGATTAAATTATGTATGATGACTCTCTATAATGAGATTGGAGGAACTTTACCTTACTGCTGCCATATCAAAAGCTAAGTTCAATCTTTTTGCCGCTGAGTAAACGGCCGTTAAGGCTGTTTTATTAAACCTTGTTTAATCTTAATAAAGTTTAAACCTTGTTTACACTTAGCAAAGTTTAAAAGTAAATGAATGAGTTTGTATCTATTTTGTTCCTATACTTTTTTCATCAAGTTTAGTCAATTATAATGGTAACTTAGAGGTGTTTTTTTTCTTATTTGGATTTATAAACCTTATAAACCCAAAGTTCACGAACATTTCCACCCTTTATCTGCGGCGCGGAGCGACAATAGATATTGGTTTCGTCGTGGATGATGATTAGGATGATACATTTTACAATTATAAGCTAAAAAATTCAAATGAAAAAACAACTTCCTTTTGTAAACAAGTATAAAATTACAAGTTACAGTAGTACTACTTGTTCTTCAAATCCAAGATTTCCTTTTTACCACTCCACCCCAATTTAATTACCACCCCCTTCATTTTACGCCCTTTTCTGAAATGCTTGGCAGGTCATTTTATTACAGAAGTTTTGAAGCTATTGGTAGTTAAATTAGTGTATAAGTCGTAATGATCGTTCGTGAATCTTGTTTATTTTATTATTTGATGTCCGAGAACAGAAAATCCAAGAGAGTTGACTATAGCTAAATTGCGAGCGAATGAAGGCATTGAACATGAGGTCTGTTTGTGCTTTCAAACAATCCAAGAGGATATTCTTGCATGTTTTCAAGGCCAACGTATACGTATATACAGTATACTCTCGATAAGTGGGACACTCAAGGGACCGAACAAAAGTGTACTACTTAGCGGGCGTCCTACTTATCCGAATTTCCTTGTAAGTAGGGTTTTCATACAAAGGCTTAATTTGTCCTAGTTATCGAGAGATTTTTTGTAAAACTTAGCGAACAAGAGGACTTTGAGGCTAAATTCATAAATAAGAAATGGTGATAATTGCATTTACTTTTCTATTCCATTCAATATAACATAAGATTACACTACATTAAACGGAAAAAAATTCTGTCAATTTGCTTTGCCTGGAACCAGCTATTACTTCATTTTCGACAATTCTAGAAACTTTGATCGTAAGTGCTTTCAGTTCGGTCGTGTCAATCATCATGGCGTAGTTCATCAAGGTATCAATGGCATCGTGTAATTGAGATGTGGTTGGTTTCTCCAAAGGGCTAGCTCCATCTTGACCATTATCCTCCTCGTCTTGCATTTCCTCGACCTCGTTACCCAGAATATCCGACAAGATCTCTTCATCGGACATCAAACCTTGAGTTACAGGAACTGCGTCATCGAAAGAGGCGACATCTTTAGCAGACAAATCTTTAAAATTTTCATCCAATCTGCTCAGTTGACGGATGGTATCATTCAGCGCGCGAAACGGATCGTCGGATGATAGCGTGTTTTCATCGATCTCAGTAAATCCAGCTTTTTTGAAGCAGTTTTGAACGGTTTTCTCTGTTACCTCATCCCAAGCCAACACCAGCATCTTCATTGCATCCAACAGAGAAATTTGAGGGAGTTCCTTTTTCTTGTCAATTGCTTCAATCATCTTTTGGATCACTTTTACTCTGTACTTTGCTTTCAAAGAACGGATTACTCCTTGGTCCATTGGCTGAAGGACGGAGGTGGTGTTAGGAGGAAGGAAAAAAATATCAATTGCTTTTAACCCCCCGATTTCTGGATGAGCTGTGCAGTTGTCAATGATGAGGGCGATCCTACGATTGTCCTTCTCCATTTTTTCATCAAGTTCCCTGACCCATTCTTCAAAGAGCGTTGAGTCCATCCAACTCTTCTTCTGGCCACGATAACGGCATGGCAATTGCTTTAAGTTTTTAAAACATCTCGGCTTTTGCGATTTTCCGATCACGAACATAGGGAGTTTTTCCCCTTTCATGCTAGCTGCAGCTAGACCAGTCATTCTGATCTTGCTATGTTTACCTCCGGAACATTTTTCTTCATTTTTCAAATGAAGAGTTTTGTTTGGCAAAGCTTTGAAAAATAAACCAAACTCGTCGGCGTTGTAAATATCCTCCTCTGCATAATTTTTAAGGATGGTCATAAGTGTAGTTTCTTTCCAAGGGTCGGTCATTTCGTCCGTGACATCCTTTCCTTCACCTGAAAACAGAAGTAAAAAATGCATCCTCAAAATGATAATGAAACTACAAAAGACATTTTAATCCAAGCCTTAGTATTTATAATTTCCTTTGCTTATAAAAATGTGTGGGCTGATTGATAGGTTCGAATCTCATTCGAATGGTTTTAAAAAAAACATTCGAATTTAAAATTTTTGCATTTTTGCATTGGACACGTGTGTTCTAATTCTTTTTCACAAACGAGTGAAAACAACATGGAAGATCTATCATATGATACGCCAATCCCAATCATTTGTGAAGTAGAAATGGAAATGAAATCATTCATTTGTGATGGGTTTTCACGAATACAGAGTGATTTGGACACCAAAGGAAAATGATGTGTTACATGCCCACATGGAACCAGGAAACAAAAAGGACAGCTATGCTGTTGCTGTTCACGGAGAGAAAAATGCGATAGTTGGTCACTTAATGAAAGGCAAAAGTGGAAGATTCGCAAAAACAATTTTTTATTTTTTACAAGCCAATGAACACCATGGATGTACAGTTCGCGTTACTGGAAAAGCAGTCAACCAAGGAGACACGAAAGGCATGAAAGTCCCATGTATCTTAATGTTTAAAGGACAGCGAGAATATGTAGATGTATTAAACAAAGTACTTAAGAAATATAGTTAAAAGTACCTGATATTGTTTTGAAGGATACGTTTTTTCTTTTCTTCCAGCGATCGAGCCAGCCATCTGATGCACTAAAGTCGGTCAATCCTAGCTCTTTCGCAAAACAAATAGCTTTGGTTTTCAAAACCGAGGCAGACACAGGAATGTTCTGAGCCCTTGCATTTACCAGCCATTTGTAGCAAGCGTCATCAAGGTGTTCGTATGTTGACGGTTTAAATCTATGCCTCTTCTTTGTTGACGAATTCGAATCAACAGCTTCATAAATCTTTTTCTTCTGTTTAACCCAGTTTGAAACAGTTTGTTTGGACATTCCATGTTTAAGAGCAACAGATGTAAGACTTTTGCCTTTATCAATTTCCTTGAGTATAACATACTTTTTGGTTATCGGTGTAGATTTCAGCTTCCTTTTTTGACCTAGCTGAGACATGACTGCACACGTGAAGAAACAACCAATGTGTAGAATAGATTTGTTGACAAGTTTTTGATTAAAATCAATGCAATGTCTTCTGTTTCAAGAAAAAAATATGAAGTCATTCCATTGCATGTCCTACTTATCCGAAGTTTTTGCCTCAAGGGACCGAGAAAAAGTGTACTACATAGCGGGCGTCCTAGTTATCCGGGGTCCCAGTTATGCGAAGTTTTTTTGCTTGAATAGGGTAAGCAAGTTCAAGGGACCGAGAAAAAGTGTACTACATAGCGGGCGTCCTAGTTATCCGGTGTATCACTTATCGAGAGTATACTGTACTTGGATATACACTTTTCGAACCCATTCAAATTGTTATTATTTGTTATTTTTGATACCTTCTGTCTTTATTTTTTAGACCGTCATAAAAATATTGTTGTATCACAACATTTTAATCTTGGATTATTTATTTAGTCGGTCGTCCAGCCACTATTTTGTAGGGATTTTTCAGAATTTGTACTTTATATACTTTGCGAAACCCATTCAACTATGTCTTCCACAGAGACTTTTGAAGATTTTGTCCACTGGGACGTTTCGAAACAATAATATTAACACCGGCACGATGTTGAAATGCAACGCAAACATAAATTCTTTCCAACGAGAAGCTGAAACAATATTTTAAGACAATGTGTTGTTATAAATACCGCCGGAGGTACCACCTCCCGCTGACATCATCATTACCAATGCAGACCTTTCAGTTACTTCTATGAAAATCATCATTAAAAGCAACAAAAACAGTAGCTTATATGTATGACCAACGATAATTCACGTGCTACTTTTGTGAAGATCAAACATTACAACAATTCCTTTTCTTGTCTCTCACCTGTTGTTATTGTTCATACTCATGTGCTGAGATCATCATGATGTCAGATTTTGCTATATTTATAAACACATTGTCTTTGAAAGTCTGTCAAAATCAACAAGAGAATCGATTGTTGTATTTTGAACTTCAAGTTTTATTTTGATCTCTCTTCCGTTTTCGGTGCTTTTCCCCTCTTGGGCGCTGTGGGACTTCCACAGCCATTGCACATCCATTGGTCGTTTTGGTTTGCGCGTGCGCACAACTGTTTGTAGCTGGATGCACGCGAAACCAGACAAGTTCGCAAGTGAATATTTGATTTTATCGTAAGTGGAAATCTATTATTGTGTATATTTATTACCAGGAACAAATATAGAACATAATACGATGAACCTACGAACGTTCAAAAGAGACGAAAAACTTTCTACGCGATAAAGCGTTTGCAAGAACCTTTAATACGTAAAAATCAACAACAACAAAACTTCAAAACAAACAAACGTGTAGTATACGCCTAGTATTCTTGAATATGCAAAAAATAGTTGTATTCAAGTCCATTTAAAATCTGGGCCACCTTTTCAAAAATGCTTCGACAAAATTCGCTGTTAAGCCCGTGGTCTTAAAAAGTGGGAGATAGAGAACTTTGCAAGTTTCCTACTATAACGACAACGTATATGATGAATATTTTATTTTGTCTTTCTAGTTATAAAATACGTGTATGGACCTTTTAAAAATTGGTTTAGCTCTTTGTTGTTCGGTGGTAGTGTTATTTACATATTACAACATCCATTATTATGAGACGACAATTGAACTGAAAGAGATCATTCAAGCAAGAACCTTAATAATTTCATCACAAAATGATCCAAATCGACCACGGGTATTGTTAATGTGGAATGAGTTATGGGCAGCGAGGAACTGGGGCTTTTCTCGTAAGCCCTCGGTTGATCTTACAGCAAGCGGTTGTACGGTATCTAATTGTATTTTTACTGACGATAGAAGTCTGTTACGTCAGGCTGACGCTATTGTGTTTCATGCTTACAAAGATTTCACCGAAAAACCGAAAATACGTTTACCGCATCAGAGATGGGTTTTTCTTGTGCACGAACCTCCGTCCAATGTCAAAGAGAGTAACCTTAGAAATTTCAATAGCGACTTTAACCTGACACAAACATATAGGCTAGATTCCGATATGCCAATGCCGTATGGGAGTTACTGTGAAAGGCCAGCACCTGTTACGGTTGACTACAAGCGCATACTAAAACAAAAACGAAAACTAGCCGCGTGGATGGTCAGTAACTGTGACACGGCTAGTAAGAGAAACGAGTACGTACTGGAATTGTTGAAATATATCCACGTGGATGTCTATGGTGACTGCTCGTACATTTTTAATCAGAACAATGTATGTGGCAGCAACGACGAAAAAACCAAATGCTTGACCATGCTGGATCGAGATTATAAGTTTTATTTAGGCTTTGAGAATTGTCTGACTAAAGATTATGTGACGGAAAAATTTTTCGATACTCTGGACCTTAACGTCGTACCGGTCGTTCGAGGTGACGGCGATTACCAGCATCTGGGTCCGCCAAAGTCGTTTATAGATACGAGAGATTTTGAAAGCCCAAAGGCATTGGCTGAATATTTGAAGTATTTAGATCAACACGACGAGGAATACATCCGCTACTTAAAATGGAAGGAAAATTACTTGTACAACAAAAACGGTGCTCATTGTTCGTTTGACAATACTAGCTTTTGTCTCCTTTGTGAGAAATTGAATAGTCCTCTTATGCAGATAACGACATACAATGATATCACGTCATGGTTTGGCACTTGCCGTGAACCAGATGACATACCATGAATAAGGGGGTGTTTATATGAGGTGAGCTAGCCCGGCTGGACGGTCTGACTTGCTTAGTCGGGATGAATGTCATCTCGCGTTTGTATGTCATCTTGCCCACATAACCGGGCTGAGTAATGTTTTATTTTTTAAAATTAAACAGTAGTAAAATTAAAAAATGATACTGATACGTGATACCCTGTACTAAATAATAAAAATAAATAATAATAATACAAAATAACGCAAAAATTATTAGTCATTAAAATCAGTAAAAAATGCATATAAAGCAATAAAATCTAAGGTGTAATGCGAATGTAGTGGTAGAGAAAAAACACTATAGGGTTAAAATGGTAAAAATGGTATACAACAGTTCTAGAAAATTGAGTGATTTAGTGATATGATTCTAGTAATGATAGAGTGATTGAGGAAAATACTGAACGAAAGGAAAAATGTATAAAATATAATAAAAATAAAAATCTAAATCAAAACCTAAGGATAAAAACATTTAACTAAAACTTTAAATTTTTCAAAATCTTTCGTTTTCCTAATTTCAATATTTAAATCATTATATATTTTTGCACCAGTGCATTGGAACGAACCTCTGCAGTACTCCTTTTTAGTTTTCGGAATTTTTAATAAACAGTTTCTGTTTCTTGTATTTGCTCCGCTCAGTTGGATGAAGTAATTTTGAAAGCTCTCTTTATATATGGGAAAATGTTGTCTCACCTAACCGCCTTCCTACATTCGAGATCCGATTTGCCAGGCCAGCTTTTTCTCATATAAACATAGGTATCATTTCCAGACGACACTTACTTCTCCGGTGAAAACTCTTATGGAACTAACCCAAGGTTTGAAGTTTGTTAGTACCTCTGGAAATCATACGTTAACTGCATGGTACAGCTTAAAAGTTCTAATTATAGAGACCTATCACCAATTTCGTTTTTATCTGCTGTAATTTGGCTTGGTCGCCAGTACAGAACGATACGTCAGTACAGAACGATACGTCACATTTGTTTGACGGTAGTTAATTGCTTAACTGCATTTTTGGGACAATTTTCAGAAAGGAGGCCCTGTACTGATAACCACGTAAAAATACGACATAAAAACATGAATTCGCGATAGGTCTGCTGTAAGCTCAGCTAAACTGCCTTTGATTTATTTCAGTTACGTTATTTATACGTTATTTCAGTTCAGTTATTTATTTCAGATTTATTTCCGTATTTTTTATGTAAGAGAATGTTTTAACGACGATAAACCGTACAATTCATTATTTTTGTTACAGTAAACAAAGCTTTTGCTGACCCCGGACCGTTTTTATTATATAATACAATTTCATACAAATTTCTTTACATCAACATCATGTTCTTCCCTCGTCAGGTTTATGGAGTTCTTCTTCTAGTTTCATTCACTAAGACTTCGGAATAATCTACAGAAAAAGTTCAGTTTGTTAAACTTTTAAAATCGAAAGTTTTTCGTTATCAGACACACATGCTATTTCGCAACAATTTTTCTAGCTGTATGAAAAATGTTACTAATGGGAAAACCGTTGTGAAGCAAATGTTTAGGAGAATAGAATGCGCGACACGAAAATCCAAATTTCAGGCCGAAATGGGCGGTCTGTTCAGCCTTTCAATGTCGCAAAATATCGTGCATTTCCCATAAATCTATTCGTAGCGTAGAAATTTCGATAAATAAACTTTTCAGGAATTTTGTGTTCAACATTGTTTCGTGTTTTGACACGATATTTTTTGTAAATAATTTGTCCTTGTCCCACAGCGATTTGGAGTTAAGCAAAATATATCATTAATTAAGAAAATATAAAACGCCTAATGAAAGGTTTCAAGCCTTTTTTGTATTTAGGGCGATGAGTGATGACCACATCTTTACAGTTTCTAGAAAGGCATAATCAAGCATGTAGATCATTTGGGAATTTCACCTCCCCTAACTTTATGGTGAAAACCATATGATATTTGTATCATGTATGATATATTGTGTTCGCGTTTTCTCTTGCAAAGGTTACCAGTTGATATCGTACTTGAATACAAACGTGCAAAGCCGGTCATGCACACGCTAAAGAATTTCTGGTAAAAAGAATGAATTTCAGTAGTTACTAGTATGGCGTGTAAAAACATTTTACAGGTTCATTTTCCGGATGAGTTGCCGCCCCCCAACACTCGTGCTCTTCCTGCCATATATGGTGGGGTGACCATAAAATAAAACATCACAATCCAAAAGGATTAGTATCACTAAGTTGTAGAACTCGCAAAGCTGGTCAAGAAGATGTATGGGATCGTCTGTGTTCGACTTACCGTTACGGAGATATCATCGATCAAAAGTTCTAATGACGTCACACCCTGTCCCCAAAAGTTTTAAACCCAAATTTTTTCGTCACCCCATCGTCAGTATCGTGCATCCCAAGCGACGTCAGTTATTTCCATTGGTTATCGAGATATTTGCCCTAAAATATCGTGTTCTATTATGTGCCCTCTTACGTCAAACTCCTTTTTATAATACCTATCGCTATTAAAGTCACAACTACTCAGTTACGCACGATCTAAAATGTCACTATTTTATTTTCCATACAAATATTTCGTGTCCAGTCCTTTTATTCACACTGACTAAAATAAAAGTGGTATGCACAACGCGCATTAGTAATAAGAGAAGTATCCCGGGTAAAAACATTTTACAGGTTCATTTTACTCCCATGAGTGGCCATCCCAAACTCACCCGTGCTCTTCCTCTTTCCACATATTAGGGTGACCGAAAATCAAACCACAAAATCCAAAAGGTTAAGTATGGGTTCATCTGTGTATCCACATTGGTTCTCGAGATATTTGCCCCTAAACGTCGCGTTCCATTGGGGGTGCAATGCAATGTCCCGGAGCAAAAAAATTGATGTCGCGTCATTTGCTACTACTGATATACCAAAACTGAAAAAAACGCTTGTCGCATCATCGTGGTTTTACGCGCTCCACCTGAGATAATGACAGTGAAATTTCTTAAAATGTATCACTTTCTTAAATAAAAGTGGTATGCACACATACGTATTAGTAATAAGACTGGTGTAATGTATAAAAACATTTTACAGAATTTTTCTACCTAAACAACGTATACTCCTACCATGATTAAACTTAATACAGTATAACCCCGTTAAGTCGGACACGGTTTAAGTCAGACTTCTCTTTAAGTCGGACTAAAACCTTGTCCCCCTTGGGACAAAATAAGTAGAGTCTGACTTAAGACGAGGTTCGGATAGTCCCGATAAGTCAGACCGATTATTTCGGTCCCCTGAGAGTCCGACTTAACGGGGTTATACTGTATAAGAAAATACCTTCAAATTTCCCTATTTACTAAAGCTAACAAAAACAATACCTTCTCAGACGTTTTTATCTTTCAATTCTTTATTCTGCTATGAATTGTGGAAATGTCAAAACCCAAAACTCCACTTGTGCATCATGATACAAAAACCATGTATATATGTATATAACCATGATTTTCACATTCACTTCTTGTATTACATTCATCTATACTATTCAATTTTCTAATCTAAAACAAAAAGATATCGATCAAACACTATCAAAACAATATAATAATGATCTTGCTACCTTCGTTTCCCTAATAGCGAACCTTAATAATAACAATCCACATACTACAATGAAATACCAAATAAACTGCTAGCTACACATTTCGGTATAGTAGTCAAAACTAACTGATACGAAAACGCTACGTTCAAACACATTAAAAAAAAATAGCAATCGGTAGAAAATGACAAACTGATAACACAAACACATAACAGGTCTACATCGACTATCTCGTCGGATAGAATAGTTACTGATACCGATCAATGTTGTTATTCTTTATTACTGAACTTAAAGCGTTGAATAAAAAAAAATAAAAACAAAAACAAAAAATTTTACACACAGCGTCTTCATTTCTCGTTTAAAGAAATGAAAATGGAGAAAATTTGATGAAGTTTCGAACGCAAAAAACATTGGCTTTATGATGTCTTCCTTAAGGTACAACACTCTATGAAGTAATAAAACCCCGTAAGATGGAGCTAGAAATTCCCCTAATGGGAGATTCCCCTTATACTAATACGGAAAAAACAAACATCCATTGACGAACTTCCTGAGAAATTTTTCCTAAAGTTCTTTCTTTCAAAGTTAGGTAAGAGAAAAGCAAGATTTAGTATTAGTATAAGAAGGTGAAGACGAACCAGAAAGTTTTAAAGACTGTATAAAATTTCTGATGTTGTGAGTTCCTTGTTCATGTAAGTAGGTTTGACAACCGCGACAAAATAATATCGGTTTTCAATTATACCTTGAACGTAGACCAAACGAAACAGATATTACTATGTGATACTCTTAAGAGGGAACTACCCCGAGTTTCAAAAATTACCATTGATGTGACTTTACAGGTTGTGTCAAAATATGATGAGAATGAATGTTTTCGGCCCCATTAATAATTAATGAGCTCAAAACTATGGAATGTATACCAAAAAGTCGTACTTACCCTGGCACGTTTCTAAAAGAGAGGCGTTATTTGAAGGGCGTTGTTTTGGAAGTATATGAAGCATAAGTGGCCGAAGCGTGGGACGAGCGACGAAAATTTGCACAAAAATTAATGACCATAAAATTTCGGATTTCCTGATATTGGTCAATTTTGGACAGATTAGACGTTCCACAGTGCTGGATAATCGAGCTAAAAAAAACTCTTTGCTCATCATGTGGTGGTAATAACATTTAGAACAATGGCATCCAGATTTCATGAGTTATCTGTTCCAATGGCATCGATATTTCATGAGATATCTGTTCCAATCAGTGCGGCCTGGAATATGACATCCAACAACTTATAAAATTCCCAGTCTGTTCGACTGAGCTGAGCTGTGAAGCTTGAGCTGTATGATTGTTTTGAGCCTGATATCCTTATTATGCTTTGGTTAAGTGGGAAGTATTTTCAGTGTTTTAATACAGTTTTTGATACATTATAGAACTAAGTTTTTTGTATATAGTTTATAATGATGATGTGGTAAATGTGTGAGAGTACTGGTGGATATAAAAAGTGAAATTAGAACAGCTTCACCACCAGCTTCAGATTAGATATTATGGCTACGTAATATTTTTTTTATCATAATTTTTAACACTTTATAATTTCTATTCCAAATATATATGTTTGGTGCATCTGAAAAACTGTAGCAAAACAATTTTCTGGCAGCATTTTCTGTTTGTTTTTAGGCTTCTATACCATGGCAGGATTTTGTGACTGATAGCGTATCACTCAATCATTTCTAGGATATAAAGAAAAGTAACCCAACTGCCAGTCATTTATGACTAAAAAAGCAAAAGAATCTGCCAGTCTTCGAGTATTCGAACATTAATGCTCTGAAGAAAACATTAAGTTCACCATTCTCAAATACAGAATTAGATCAACAGCCTGTACACGAGAAGAAAGAACGCGTGGTTATCACGGAGATCACAAAATTGACTGGTGCGGTTATGCAGACGACATAAAGCTCTTCTTCGATCATCAAGAAGATCTTTAAAAAGGACTTGACCTTCTCCACTCTGTCTTCAAAAAGTTCGGACTCCACATCAACATAAAAAAACCCCAAAACTATGATTTTCAACTACAAATACGTTGAAGAAAACCCATAGTCCATAGTAGAACTTGAGAATCAACCCATTGAAAATGTAAAGACTTTCCGATACCTAGGTGATGAAATAAAGTTTGACGAACCATCGACCGGAAATGCTGAAGTTGACCTACGAATATGCATTACTGAAGCAAAGTTTTACAAAATTATCAAAAACTTACTAACTTCTCTATACACCTAACAACTAGAGTACTTATATCGAACGCTCTAGTACGCAGCAGCAGACAGCAGCAGACTCACATATTTCTGTCAGACTTGGAACGTGAATGAAGCCCAAATGAGCAGGATAAACTCCACCTACATCAGAATGCTCAGAAAGCTAATAAGAAATGGCTCGAAAACTGAAGAATCAAACAAATGTCTCACAAAGAAACTTCTTTTTAATGATAATAAAAGAACAAAACCTGGGAGACCGTTGAAAACCCTGGAGGATAAAGTGATAAAATCTACGCAAGGCACAAAAGATCAATTCTACAAAGATGCGTTAAATAGGAACGGATATGAGCTATCTAATGAATCTGCTCGTCAGCTCTCATCAAGATGATGATTCGACTAAAGCTACAAATACAAGAACAAGTAAGTTAAGTGTCGATTAGGTTACTTGCATGTTTTCCTTTTTTCCTTTAAATGAATAAACGCTTTTCCACAAATTTTGACTGAGCTCTAGCTACGCCTCACTCTAAAAAGCACCTGGGCAGTAATTTAGAAACAAAATGTTTTCAAACTAGCAAATGAACACCCAGGTAGTTATTAGAATTTTATTAAGTATCATCAGAGAAGGGTAGAAAAACGATATATACACACAGTAATGTTTTGTTCAAATCATTCTCCACATTCTTAATTAATAAGCACCCTCCTTTTATAACTGCCCATCCAAATGTTTAAATTTAGTAAGCATCCGAGCGGTTGTAAGGAAAAATAGGGTTAGAATTCAAAAAGTAAACAAGAGACCTGCGGCCTGAAGGTCAGCGCACTGGTCACCGTTTGGGTGGCGTCGTATCGAGAGTGGTGGGACATTAAACCTCGGTTTTAGTCATGTTTTAATTGTACCCGGCATCTTCTTCATCAATAAACTGTTCGGAAAATAGGTCACGTACAGAATTTGCATTGTTTCCACGCTTATTATTAATTTTCGCTGACGTCGTTCATAGTAAAACGTTTTTATTCAGGTTATCGCACTTGAAATAAGAAACCATCATGTCTCATACCCTATCGGGAAAAATTTTTTTCGGGGATAAAATTCGTCACCTAGCCAAAATTTCGTCACTTTTTCCTGACAAAACATTTTCTGTCTTTCCAGCTCGACTTTCACTTCATAATCCACTATCGCATCAGACCAAGTAGTTTCTTTTTCGTTGTATGATATCCCCGGGGAGCAGTAAAGGACGTCGGCCAAACTGTGACCAGCGCGCTGACCTTCAGGCCGCAGGTCTTTTGTTTGATTTTAGAACGTATCGCAGAACGTATTGAAGTAAGTATTGAAGAATTTAGAATTAAGAAATTCGAGAGAAATAAAGAATATTTTTATTCGGCTATAAAAATACACCGAAGATTGATTCAACAAGTAAACTTACGGACCTATTTATATCCATCTTGTCGTGGAAATTTATCTAGAGTAGGTATGGCTTTCGTTTTTGAGTGTCATTTACGTAAAAAAACAACAACAAAACAACAACAAAATGGATTCTGTTCCGCACTGGCCGCCATGTTTGTTTTCTTGCTTTCGCAGGCTTATAACACTGATCTATGCTTAAACATCTTAGTTATACGTGGCAAGAATATTGAAGGAATTTATTTTTAACAGAGAGTATATTTTCAAAAAGATATTATCGTAAAAAGACAGTATATGCTTTTACAAAGAAAGTATGTATGTTTTAGTAAAAAAAATAAATTTAAATAAAAATGAATATACACGATGTTTGAATTCGAGGTTTGAATTCGTAGAATAACGTATTAACAAACACGTGTGAGAAACAGTAGAGTATTATTATTGATATGTTATTAAACGGAAGTTCCACCAACGAAATCAAATACTTTTCGATGATTACTTCAAATACAAACTTTCGTATTTATCGCATCAAATACTGTATTTCCTGGACATCTGAAGCAGGAGGCTCTTCCCAAAAAGCATGTGATGAAGCGATGCTGATCATTGGGGTCCGGGTAGCTGCCATGGAGAATCTTTGTACCATCAGGTAATGTACATACAGATTGGGGACACGGTGGTTCCGATGGGGTGGAGGTACTGCTTGTAGGTGGAGCAACATAGCAGGGATCTATAAACAAGAAATGTTACAACAAATGACAAGGATTTTGTTTTCAAACACTATAGAAACCATTCGATATACTCGGTTCCGTGGATGATGACTTTTGTTCACACGAAAATAACTATTACTTAATCGTCTTTCTATACAAAAAAATTACGATTTTTCCTTTTTTTTTTTAGTGCATATTTTTCTGTGTATTCCCTGTTAACACAAATGAGTGACTTACCGGTAAGTGAATACAGACATTGATCGCAATGTTCCACAAACACTAAGTGTTTAGGACAGTCTTGACAGTACGGCAAACCATTCGAACATGACACAAAAATAGTATCGCTACCAGTTATCGCATAATTTCCGTTTTGTCGGCCAGCACAGAGTTGCTTTTCACCTAAAGATATTGAGGAAAATCAACAATGTTTGTTATTTTTCTACTTGTTCTACCAGATAAACAGTGTTTAAGCATTGAGCATTCCTTGTAACGCAAAGTACAAACTCGGGGAATGCTCTAAATGTGGACCGTCCATTAGCTGTTTTTGTTTGTTTGTTTTTGTTTATTTTATAGATTAAGATAACGTTAAAACGCAATTCACAAGTCCGTAATTTTTTTCTAAGATCTTAAAACCATTCGCAGGGTCTTCTTACATATACGTAAAATTTCCACGTCAGGATGAGAATGAATGAACACAGTTTTAGTCGAAGCTGTTACGAAATAAATTACGTACATGATCGATTATTAATCCTCTTTTTAACTTTAAAAATTATAAAAAAAAAGAAGAATCTGCTTACATGGCGGAGGTCCAGCTAATTTATAAACCCATCGTCCTGGCAAATTAGCATTACTTTCAGACAGCAACAAGGAGTTGACATTACTTTGCGGATGGTTGAAGAAATTAAAACTTCCAAGTACACCATCTGTCCAACCAATCTATTATGAAAAAAAAAATCAAAAAAAATCGAAAAACTTTCTGAGTTCGTGTATTTATGGAATGTATGACATCATCACTCGTTGGTCGAGTCTTTATTATAGATGTAGGAATGTAGTTCCCAGCTTGTCTTTAACGCTTTAACGTCACAATAACAAGAAGTGTTTGGAAACGAGTTTGGTGTTTTCCTGTTTTTCTTTTTCTGAATGTCTTGTTACTAAGCAGGTGAACAGGGAATGGAACTACACCCACCCATTCCCATAACAAAAGGGGTTGGAAATACTTAAATTTCAATTACTCACATTGGTATTTCCATTAGCGCCAACAAGTTCATTGTAATTCAGGATCAAGAATGTCGTCTTTGAATCGAAAGCAAATGCCATTTGGAATGTTATTTGGGTCTGAAAGATATGAACAGATATATTTTCGTATACTACACGCATTCTTTATAACCACTTCAAAGGGTCAAAATCATACCGAAGAAAATAAATTTTATCTGTTCCTTACACTTTCTCTGCCTCAAAGAAAACAGGTAGTCGTTCTCTTTTAAGTTCAGGTATAAGTTGTAGATGGTTTTGGAAGTTTTGAGGATTTTTACTCGATTTCTTGATATGTAAAAAAAGCACTAATTAAGCACCAAAATGGACTCAAAACGAGAAAAAACGATAGGCACTAAATTATCTTTATTGTGGGTAGAACAAAAGTAATGGGATTGTAGACAATTTGGTTTTAGTGAATGTATAAGCGTTGAATATAAAAGTAAACTAGAAAACAAGCAAAAACTTTCAATTTAAAACTTGATAGGAGAGCCACAGAGAGCTGAAAGGATAGTTGCTCTTAATTGTGAAAAAAGAATTGGAAATTAGAACATCTAACGGGCTACAAAAAGAACAAGCGCCATGCATCAGCCTTTGATTACTCAAAACGATAACTAATTTTTTTTATAATTATTAAAAAGTCTCCTTTATTTGAAAACACATATCGAAGGTTTTTCCATGGAAACAGTTTTAAAGTGTGTGCCCTTAAACAGCCTTTAGACATGAAGTTCAGAGATACAAGATATATAAAGTAACTACCGAATTGGCGAATGGAAATATTGATGCTTTTAACCAAGTCACTACCAAGACATGCGTAGGCTGAAAGGGATAGTGACCAGCATGAACGAGAACATCTTTAGCCTGATTCCGTGTTGCTATATCGGTGTGAAGTTGGTATAAGAATTGCCGGTCGCCCAATGAAGAACCATCATCAATAACCAAATCATGCCAAAATCCAGCAACAACCGGAATTGCAAATGGAAATATCTCTGGTGTGAAATCGCTGTAACGGTCTGAATCGAAGACGACGTAACCGTTTGTTGATAGCTGAAAGCAGAATCGATGAAGTTGTTTGTTTTACTTAGTGATATAACTTATTGGTGAAAGCTTAGCCAGGTGAAAATATTCCTTGATTGGAAAAAAATTATCGTCACCTAACCAAACTTTCGTCAATTTTCCTCCGAAAAAGTACCCAAAATTAGACGGAAATATTATTGTGATTCTACAAAAGGAGATTCTAAAACTCCGTTTTTTTCTTTTTCTATTGTATTGCCAGATACCCAACAACTGCCCACCACCCCCTCTCCCGCAAACCTGCTTATTAATATCACAGGGTAAACACACTCGAAGTGAAATACCTGCACCACATTGTTGTTCTGTTTATCAAAAAAAGGTATATGCGTCGTGTTGATGAATAGCACGTCATCATCAATATTAATAAGATTAGGGGACGTAGTCGAACCAATAATTGCGATATCTCCGTGGCTTTCACCAAACGGAAGAAAATCGTTCAAATGCACGCCATAAACTGCACTGATAATAACCAACAGCATCACGTGACGAGTCTTCAATACATTCATCTTGAATCTGTTAGTGATGATCGTGTCCGAATGAAGATTCTTTAGAGTTTCTGAGTTAAATATAGACGCAAGAAGAAATAAAGCACCATTGAATATTATGAAAGGGTTATGTAAACTTGTTAACTTTTAATCGAGCATTGAAAGAACGAGGAAAATGTTATGACATTTGAGTTAATTTAATAATAATCTTTGATCAAAATATATTCATTCGTATGTATAAATCACAAATCGGATGTTCTATTATAAATGTGTATTCTTTGTTAGTTCAATTAGAAAGAAACAATGGTGCGATTCTCTTTAATTAAATTTGACCTAATTGAATTTCATCACTAGATTGGTCTTTGTTTAATTCATGGATGGATCTATCTGTTTGTACACTGCTGGTAGTAGATAGTACATTAATTGAAATCACTGAGACCAATGTTCATGTTGCTGTCTTGTCTTCACTACTATATCCACCTCATACACTTAAAAGCAGCGTATCAGCCCATTTAGAGCCATTGAGTGACTGCATACTGGTCTTTAGGCTAGTTACAGCCTCTCTGTCGGTAAGGCGGTGGGTAGAAAAGCCAACCGTAACGGATAGAACCCCAAATAATTTCAACTTCCGGTTATTTACTTATTTACTAAAAGTTATATAATTTACTAAGAATCTGTTCATAATGCGAATGTTCTCATATTATTGCCACTTGATATCACAAGGCTCGATTAGACACTCAAAAACGGCGCAGAACTTACATCAAAAATACACATTTGAGTTTGGGTAATTGAAGCAATTAGATTATCTTGGACGGACCGCGAAAATGATCCATCTAAAAGTAAATGATAACATAATTACATTACCCCGCATTATTAAGATAAAACTCTATAATTGAATTCATTAATCAGACTTTGGTAAACAAAACTAGATTACGATCAAGATTAATTTTGATGGAGACATGAGAGACATGTTTGTACGGTCATGTTGTTTATGACTCATCTTTGCATGTCCAGACTAAACATAAGAACCACCCGAGACTAACCTCACACATTCTGAAACACTGGTTAAAAAATTTCCCGAAGAAAAAGCACTGGCAAGAAGACAATTCCAACAATGGAGAATAGGAACGATCAATATTCGTACCGGAAAAGATGATGAAAAAATCGAGAGAACTGTTCATGATATAAACAAAGTTGAACTTTCAATATGTGGTCTTCAAGAAGTTCGAAGACCAAACAAAGGTTCAGCTTTAATAACCAGCCATACAGATGATAGAAGCAGAAAATATGAAGTATACTGGTCTGGACACTCTCTTAAGAGAATATACATGGAGTCGGAATCACTATCAAAGTAGATAAGAGAATGGAACTAGTTCAAATCGCAAATGTAAAGAATAATTGTTGCTGATGTCATTGTTCACGGATGCTCACTGAGGATTATAAATTGCTATGCACCTACTGAAAATTACACTCATCACTTGAAAGAATCACTTTACTGTAGCCTAAGACAACAATTCAAGTTGTCATCTAAAAATCAGAAAATCATGTCCCTTGGTGATTTTAACGCCTCTACATCAACTGTCTGGTCTAATTCGTCTTTAAGAGAGAATGTTGTCATCGAAAATCTATCTTTTTAACAACCATGAGTTATCCATCTAAACACATGGTTTACTTACAGGAAGTGTAGACTTATAGCCTGATGGAAATACAAAAAAGATTTACGATTTTGTACAGCTTGTTTGCAGCTGGCACCTACAATATGCTACGAATTGTCGTGTATACAACTGCTATGATTTTCATAGCGATCTTCGACTAGTAATAGCCAGTATGAAAATACCATGTACAAAGACAGCTCGTTACATTAATAGAAATAAGAACCAAAATCAAAACAATTAGACACCCCAGCTCTCCGTGATTGATGTGTTGAAAGAAAGTTTCTTGGTGCAGCCAACTCTCCTAGCAAAATTTTGCAAAAATAATGCGTAGTTGAAAGCCAACTGTGTTGTAAGTTGCTAGGAAAAAAATGTCCGCTTGATTTTTTTCGTGTAATCCAAACTTTCTTTCGCGTGTCGCCACAATAATTTCACACATATTCCCCACACCCCAATGCGCTTTTAAAGCAGTGTAACAGTCCATTTCCCCCTCCTAAATATTGGCACCCCTTTCAGGTCCTGGGCTGTTCGGGAAATTGTTTAGAAATACTATACGATACGCATATCTGGTGATAAGCTTACAGTCTCTTCTTCTACAAACTTATTTTTTTGATAAAACAATTCATCATCAAACTCACGTGACCGACTTTTACGACACAACAAGTAATTGCGAAAAGGTGGCCGCGGTATTAACACCGATGTTTCCTTTTGCTTTCCGATTTCTAATTACGTCTTTTCGATGCCGTGCTCTGCTCTAACAATATGTCGGCAAAAAATGTCGGTTGTTTTGACGATCAATAGACCTTTCGAAATATCTGTTTAAACACCGTGTTTCGACCTAGTCAATACATCCGCTTTTAAGAATTCTATTGTTACAAAAATGTTTTCATTTAATTACTTAATAATTATCTCTATTCCTAAGATTCCCGAAGACAATTTCGATATTTAAAACGAGACCGGATGTACTTAAGTAGACAAAAAACACTGTGTTGAATTAACGGAAATTCGAAAAAGGTTTATTTGAAGAAACAATCTGAAGTTTCGCCGAATATTTGAAAAATAAAAGACTGTTCGAACTGACATTCGATTTTGGTCCTGAGTCATGGACATGCAGGTACTGACTAAACAACGGAACCACCTGAGACGAGCTGATCCGAGCTGAGACGAACTGAAACCACCAAGAGACGAGTTGAATCCACCACGGAGAAAAAAAATCAACCCCGTCCTTTCGGCTGCCGGATGTTTTGAGTGTCGGTGGGAACCGTCCTAGCAAAGAAGGTATTTATGTTATTCGAGATGTATAATACCAAATATAAAAAAAAAAAAAACATTTTAAGGACCTTTTTGTCACGTGATCTGTTGATTGAATTGTGTTTTTATAAACTCAGAATCCAACTACTTAACACAAATCAACTTTGACCAAGCCATGCCGTTTCAGTTTTCAGTCGCTTTAAGACGAAAATTTGGCCACGTGACAAGATCTTCATCACAAGATTCATTCACAATACATTGATACTTGAAAGGCAAGTTAATCCTCTAAAAGTACACGAAATTTGAAACAGACAGCCATTCCCCTCAATTAATGCCTGCAAAACATGATTTTTTCGACTGCCGACTATAAGTTCCCACAGATTTTTGTTAAGCCCATTTTCCAATTGCCAAATACATCGACGCATGCGCATTAAAAGCCATTACATAAACACAGCAAATTTGATGTTGAAAAATCTGTTTGCACGAATAAATTCGTGAGTGGAGAAAAGGCGATAAGAGAGAGGATTCCCATGTACTCTGAAAATCCCCAAATCGGCCGATGTGGTTATGGAAATATGGTGTGTAGATTTTTACAGATGGTCTCAGCTCGTCTCTTGGCGGTTACAGTTCGTCTCAGAAGGTTATTTATAGTGAAATGTTTAATAATAATAATAATAATAATAATAATAATAATAATAATAATAATAATAATAATAATAATAATAATAATAATAATAATAATAATAATAATAATAATAATAATAATAAATAACCGTATAAGAAATAAAGTGTTCCATTTTTATGAATCAAACTTGGTAGAAAGCAGAATTAGTATGTCTTCTGAATTTAATGTCAAAAAGTGTATTAAAAACACTACATTAAAGAAAGCTTTAAGGGCTTATATCGTGTCACCGATTGTATTCAAATATCATGTGTGCCCTGTTCGTGTTTTGTGAGAAGCTGGTTATTCATTGAGAAGTATCTGGGCGCAAAGACAGAAAATTAACTGAATTTTGATTGACCAAAATAATGTGGTAGCCTTCATTTCATGTTTTACTGCTATCCAGCGAAAATCTACAAAAAGAAAAGCTGAGGTATTGGAGAGGTCGTCGGAAGTTGACGATACTGAATCGTTGGCTGGTCTAACGCAAGAAGTTCTTAGTGACGGTGAACATGAGAATATTCCTGACAGTGAAGAAGAAGGAAACGTCAAGGAGCCAGGATTGTCCTTCTGGATAGCTCTTGATTGGCCAGAATGTAGCTTGTCTTCTTACGAAGATATACTTGCTAAATTGTTCATGGGGTCTGGCCTTGAACTTCAAAGCTGCAAGATTGTGAAAGGAAGAGGTAAAAGTTTCCTTAGTTTTAGCTGTCACGTTTTCAATTCAATATTTTCTTATCATATATATTTTGAAATTTGACTTATAGGCTGCAAAACATCATTGGATGCATATGCTGCTTCATTGTTTGTTGTTTTAAAGGACTGGAACTCACTAAAAGCATCTGAACTTATTCAGTTATCCCAAAAAGAAAGAGAAGAAGCAGGGAAATCCGGATTTCCAATTGCAACTGTTAATTTGCATGATGAAGTGCTTTCGTCTGGAAAACCTGCAGAAATTGTGCTTTGCAAGAGCCTGGACATGGAAACGAGGGAAAATCTGATTGAAGGCGTAAACAAGATCCAGTTTTCTATCCAGTTGTCCTTAAAGAATCTTGCAGACAATGGTAACATGTTATTAAAATTTTGTCATCTTAAATTTTTTAATTAGTCCTATTTATCTAATGTTTCCTTTTTGTTTACATATATTTAGATGCATATATAGTTTCTATAAAGCAAACAAAGCCAACATCAAAAATTTGCCAAGCTGTAGATTTACTTAAGAGAATAATAACTGACAATGGATATGGTTTGAGTGATGGATGTGCTTATAAGAAGATCGATGAATCAGCATATACGTATGTTTATTGTAGTCCTGTGAAGCAGTATCTATTATCTTTGCTTGGCAATGGTCATATTGCTGATGTTCTCACGCCATTTGTGTCATCTTTGACGGCATTGTTGTCTGAAAGTTCGTGTCGCCTTATTGAACCGCTGGTAATTGACTACAACTACATACACGTGCTTTCATACGGTACCAGTACGATGAAGGTGTAATTCCATACCCTGTCAAGTTCATTGAAGGTGTGTATAATTATTTACTATATTGAATCATTAGTTCTTCTCCTAATGAATAACTTCCGTCTCTGAATGATACTCTTTTCAGGCGTAGAGAACAGTTTTCCAGATCCGGTGGTTCGAAAACGATTCTACCAGAAGTATTATCAGATACTTATGCACGGCAAGTTTCCCATGAAAGAGCCGAAGTTGTGTTTAGTTGGGCCACCAGACAGCGGTAAAACAAGTTGGTTTTACCCATTTCAAGGTATATAATTGATTATTGCTTGTTCCCCAGTTCTCTCAGTTTTGTTCTTAGTTTTGAATATTAAAAGCTTCATTTTAGGTATTATTCTCTCCCGTTACATAGCTGGTGTCGTTGAAGACGGAAGGTTTTCTGGCCACATGATCAACAATAATTCTCAAGTGGTGTTTATGGACGAATGGACGTCCAACAGTCTTTCGTGTGAAGATGCTAAAAGAATCTTGCAAGGTAACTTCTACCTTTCAAACACGAAATCCTGAAACACAGGACTAATTGCTTGAATTTCGTTTTGATCTTTCTGCAGGTGGTTTGATTATGGTCGCGATGTTTTCAGTCTGTATCACCAATGAGGTTATTTGCACGTTTTTCTTTGATGCTTTATTAGCTAACACTCTCTTCCACAAATTTCGACTACCCTCTAGATCCGCTGCTGGACTTGTAGTTACAGACAAGCAGCGTAGAATCGATATAATTCATGATGTACACCAAGGCTTGGGCAGTTGCTATTTCATCGTATTTAGGAAGAGCTTCCACCTACCAAAAGGTATCGAGTCGATTTTATTGTTATACTTGTGGTGCAGAACCTTTTATCAATGGCAAAAAAGGTTAGTTTCTCAACCACAAGTGATTAAAGTTCCAGATGATAGTCAGGACGAAAGGATGGTTACCGAAGCAGCAACATGGGTAAAGAATAATGATTGTCACTTAAAGTATTCTGACAGAAAAATTCTCTTGAGTAAAAGGCATGGCTAAACGATAATTTAATGGGCTCTGCTCAAAAACTCATATGCAAATCACTTGGTAACTTGGCATCATAACAGTCCGTTTTGAATTGGCAAGGAAAACCTTTCCATGAGGTAGGAATGTGCTGAGTTAATGCACGATGAAATTAATCATTGACTTTTATCGTTCAATTGTACGAGTTCAAGGTTGTGATTTTACGAAAAGCTAAGTAGCGTCACAAAGAAATGTTTGAATGCACTTTATAAGTCGCTTTTTGACAAGGATGGAAAGCTTTTAGTTACAATAATACCAGTCCAAATGCAGAAAAGATTCTTCAAGTGGCGGATTATTTGCAATTACGTTTGTGACAGATATTTTGGAAGAGATTTCACCTGCCGAGTCTGAATTGAATGTAACATACGAAAGCATTCGTTGGAATGTCTTAAGAAGCAACAGCTCACGAAACAGGATTTTCAAAATCTGAGAATACCGAAAACATTATTAATGTATTGATTAGTACGTACATAAAAACATATTGTAGAAATGGATATTTTCTTTCCTTTTTGTCCTGTTTGCAATATATGACATTTCTCTTGAATCTTGCTACGCGAAGGTTTGATTCCACGCCTCAAAAAACACCACTTAACACCAACCGTCGAAATTGACAAGCAAAATATTTATTTGAACTTTTTCCCCAAAAATTTCGAGGGTTGGAAACACGCTTGTAAGGGAAGGAATCTTACGGGTATTGTTGGTGTGGAAACAGAGACAGAACTTAAAAATTCTTTTGTACCATCCGTGATGCGCTATATTGTTGAAGTGTTAACTACGCAATAAAATGTAATTGCTCTCATTTTGCATAATTTATAAATTTTTTTACTCCCTCAGGTAACCATCACATTCTTATGAATGTAAAGAGGTATCGTGATGAAGAATGGTGAAAATAAAATACTAAGAACGCATAATCTGAAGTAAATGTCATAATTATGCAAAAACGTCACGATTATGCAACGACAACAAAGTAATTCCAGGTTCATATAATTCAGGATGCCCTAAAGATATTGGAAGTAACCTGTGGTTTTTGAATAGAGAATCATTGTAGCTCTTGTCTGATTGCACGGCACTAAGGAGGCGCCTCTAATTTGAAAGATACAAGGGCTGAATGTTTTAGAGAAACCATATAAATTATGTGAAAATAAAGGTTCTATTTTGTCTTCTCATAAAGAAATGAATAGAAGAGTCATTATCTACTGAATAATAGAAAAATTAAGAGTTCTGTCTATTTTTTTTCGCACAGGATTTCGGGTAGAATTATATATAATTAAAGTTCGAGTAATCCAGTGTTTGAGTTTCCAGAAGTCAACTGTATGTCATAATAAGTAACAAAATAGTGAGGTTGGAAAGATTTTGCAATAAATTCTATAAAATATAGATAAAATAGTTTTCATTTGGATTATCAATGTGCCAATGATTAATAAATCAGTTGCACATTTGATTCTTACATCAAATCAATTAAATCGGTATAAATAATATTTTCCATTTGGTTGTCCTAAAGGCTATAAGTGTTTAAATCAAATTTTAATTTAAATTCCTCTCAAATTAATGAAAATTTCATCATTTTGTTGGCCAACAAATCAATATCAAAAAAACTTTCTCTTTCTTCTTCTGTCCTCCTTCGACAATTTCATCATACATCATATAGGTATATAATAATACTTGAACATATATCCCATATATAAATTATAGCGTTGTATCATGTCAATAATTTTTTTGTTCGGAGCTAGCTACTGTTAATACAGCTAGATTTGATTGTGTGTTAAGATATATGAAAGTCATGGAGAAGAGGTTTAATAAAGAAGAGAACATTCCATTCCATGTGGCTGGGTTGCCCTTGCTTTGCAATCTTTTTTCTGGTAGTGGCTAGATCGCGTAGACTAGCCAACCATCCGAAAAAATCACTAAGTATCGATACACTATCTCTGATGACCCACAATCGCTCTCCTTCATTGGACGAATCTCCTTCTTTGTGTTTATTCTGTTGTTCTCCAAAAATTAGCGAGAGGAGAGCGTATATACAGTGTAAAACAAAAACACTAATACTTGCTTCATGACAAGGAAACTTTTTCTACTACATAATTTTGAAAAGAATACAGCTTTTAATTATGTAGGTTTGCTGTGGGACAGCAAAGTTATAGAGATGGGACCCGGGACCCTGAATATAGTGAGAGGGGACCTAGGAGCCCGGGGACATCTAAAAATTGCAACTGGCACCCTGTCTGCAGGTGGGATCTGGGACCCTGAATATCATACAGATAGTGGTTTTTGTGATTTTCTTCATTCGGTAAAATACAAATGTATTGCAGTTCCCCTAACGTAGACACCTTGTTTTCACTTTTTGTTTCAAAGAGTAAATCCTTTTTTTAACGCAGATGCTGCTCCTGATCTTTTTCGTTGGGTATCTTTAGAAATCTTGTAGTCTGGAATACTAGATATATTTTTTTGTTAATTACCAGCGTAGTCATGTTTGAATTTTTATCTGCATTGCAATTATAGGGCAGACTTACCTGTAAATGCAAAGATCTTTTTCACTGTAAAGTCAATAGGACAGTTCAATTTCTCTGTCGGTTGCGTTAGCTTTGAGATTTCAGCATACAATGATCAAATGCAGGGAATGAGTTCTTTTTTTCACGATACACTAATATTCTTGTAATCCAAGAAATACGAAAGGTATCCCGTTGTAATCTATTGGCAAAGAGTCATTCTTACTGTGGAATTCCCAGCGGATTCGAGGCATTGGAGAAATTTCTCTAACTGTAGCTAAAAAGATCGTATAAGTTGGTACCAATGGAAACGTAAAAAAAAAGAAGGTGAAGAAATGAAAGGGAAGCAAAGAGGGACGAGGGTATGATGAATCAAAAACTTACTTTGCTTATCAAAATCTTTGACACCACAAAACTCCATGCCGATCGTCTTACTTAGTATCATCATGCAAACGTAAAGCCAAGGCTAAGTAATCTTAGACTGTAATTATAAGATGCATGAGCTTACAGGCTATTTTTTGGGGATACGATGACGATCGCTGTGCATTTCAAACCTCGCGTATACGCGATTTGAATAAACTCGTGCAATTTCCGACGATTAAGATGTGGATGATCAATCGCTAATTAAGATCGACAAAAGGAAGAGATCCTTACAAAGTAGACGTCAATTAAAAGCCTACTTGGAATGATTATTTTTCTTCGCTGAAATGATACAATTCAAGGTTCCCTTATAAGCATTTTACACACTTTCTGCACAACAGAAATCCTTTGGTCTTGTTTAAGTTGTAATTTTAAATAGGAAGGAAACGTTAGGACTGGATGGATTTGTAAACAATGGTGGCAACTGAATAATCTAGGCCTTCTTGAACTGGCAACCATCTGAGAGAGATGACGTCTGCGACTCTTGCATATCTATATTTAAAACAAAGCTTGCTGATATGCATTAAGGATTTTCTGAAAGCGAGATTTTTTGGTAATGTGGAACATTATACAATAACGTGGTTCCGTAGTCCAGTTCGAAATGATTAGCGATTGAATTAGCTGTTTACGAGTTTGTAGCGGTGCATAACGTTTGATCCCGCGTAATACATTTATTGTTCCAAAACATACCTTTGAGAGTTTATCAATATAAGCATTCCAATCTTAGTGATCATCAAATGTTATACCAAGTAACTTGCAAGTATGTACAGTTGTGATTTGTTTGTTTTCACATTCGTTTCGACGTGAACAGCATACACATGGTCTTTGAGGTGCTGGAAACTAAATTTGAAGTTTTTGACCATTTTAATATTTCATTAAGATCGTCTTCGATTTCTTTTTTTTGCTTTATGGATGTGCCGGTATAAAGTCGGATCGTCAGCGTACTGAAGGCTTTTTGAATTTTGGAGGATGTTATTCATATCTGCCACATACAAGTTAACAGCACTGGTCCTAAAATAGAACCTTGTGAAACTCCAAATTCTATGTTCTTTAAACGAGATTGCTTGTCATCAATTTGTACATAATGGTATCGGTTGGTTAGATAGGCGGCGGTCCAGTAAAGGAATGGTTTGGAAAAGTTCAGATAATGCATTTTTGTTATTAAAGTTTCAAAGTCAAGAGTATCGAAAGCTTTTGAATAGTCGGTGAATATGGCCATGGTTAATTCTCCATGTTTCGACGCTCGCAGAATGTCATTTCGGAATTTTATTAATAAACTGATTGTAGAGTGGTTTTTCCGAAAACCAGATTGCATTTCATTGTAAACAATTTGATCTTCAATAAATTCTTGAAGTTGGCTGAGTACTAGATGCTCATAGATTTTTGACAGATATGGTAATACTGAAACTGGTATATAGTCATTGGGATTTGACGGTGATAACACCTTTGGAACGGGACTAATTTTTGCAATTTTCAAGGCGGATGGAAACGTTTGGCTACGAATAAAGTTATTGATGACGTGAGTAAGAGGGGATGCTATATAAGTATGCATAAGTTTAATGAGATGGGCTGGTATATTATCATAGCCTGCTGAACAGTCATCCGAGTCTTCTTTAAAGCATCTATTACGTTTAGTTGAGAAATTTGGCGCAGTTTGAATGAACTGAATAATTTTCATTTATAACCTGTATCCCAAAAGCCTGAGGCTTTCCAGGATACTTTTACCGTTGACTTTATCCACTCTTACCAAACTCGTGGAGCTACACTTGGATTGATTAATCTCCCCATTGTGTCAACTAAATCTTTTTGGTTCTAACTCCATTCGGTACCAGTCCATTCAATCATGGAATTTTGTACAGAAATCCACACCTTCTTGTAAATTAGCTTCTCTCACCTACCCAATGCTAAAATCTACCCTGACTCAGTTCTTTTTTTCATTGTACAGTCGATGTATACCTTTTTATTTATTTAATTCTAATTATGTGTGTATGTATGTGTTTCCAAGGTGGACAGCATCCTTGTCATAGCCCTTAGCTAATAATGCCGGTCTCCTTTACAGTAACAACAAGCTATGTATATGTATATACAACCCATGTACTGTTGTTACTGTAGAATAAATATTTCTTCTTCTTCTTTTGTCATGAAAATGAAGATTCTTTCTTAAAATTTGCCCTTTTTTTCAACCCAACCGCCGAGAGCATAAACTTGAAAAACCATATTAGGCGGAAATAGACGTTTATTTAGTCATTTACGGTATTAACTTATTGTACGTCGAGTGAAATAAACACGCAAATAACAATCCGGCGAAAATTAAGCAATGACCGGCAGTTATACGTTCATATTTCCTTTTGTCTTCACACAGGTCAAAATAATAATAAACAATAAATCAATTATCCTTTGTAAAATAAACAATTTATTTATTTACGTCCATAAAAATTTTTTGACAGGATCTTTAGGTATTAACATATACAAACAAAGCAAATACAAGTCACGTGATAGAGCTTACAAGCACGCTCCACTGTACAATTCCAAAAAAAAAGAAAACTATTTATTTACGAGCTGCCATTTTTATTTTTGGTGTGATTGTGGACAGAAAATATAGGATGCCATTCTTTTCTATCAAAGACAGTGGAATCTCGATGTAACGAGCACTGAAGGAATGTAGAAATCAGCTCGTTATATCGAGAGCTCGTTATATCGAGAGCTCGTTAAATCGAGAGCTCGTTAAATCGAGAGATCAAGAGGGTCAAGTTAGAGGGAGGAGGGGAATATGTTCCGTTGTTTGGTGATAACGAGACATCGGGATTTCACTGTAAGCTTCAGTCTTTCTTTTTTGGGGAGAATGAGGGAGGGGAATATAGGCTCCAAAATTACCTTTTCCCCACGTCTTTGCGGTTTTTTGGGTTTCTTCTCGTCACAGGATGTCACAACACTCACAAAAAATCCGAAAGACAGAAAATGAAAGAAACAAACAAATAAAACAAGCAACAAGAACAAAAAACGATAAAATCTTAAGAGCTTTATCTTTAGAGTTTCACTAAAGTTCTATTCACAAAGTAATCCAAATAAAATTCGGATATTCATAAAAAATAAAAAAAAAAAGAGAAAAATTAACACAATTCAATTCGTCTTTTTACACAGCAAAGGTCACGTGGTATCAACAACCCAAAGATCGCAAACACATGCACTAGCCTGTGATAAGGAATGGAACCAGTATTTGTTTTCTTTTTATGTCGAACCGACTGGCGTATAGTTGGAAATTTTACGGACTGCACTTTTAGTAATAATATAATATATATCTCTCTCTAAAAAAAAACCTTGCACAAAACATTTCGAAGAGAGAGCTCTTCGTTTTTTCCCTTTTTCATCAGTCGAAGGGGGAAAAAATTGTTATTCAGATCTCAGTTTTAAAATTCGCTTTTAAGCAAAGAAAACAGAACATTTTCAAAATTATAGATAGCACAAACCACGACGAAAAGGGTTGTTGAATTTTAGAAACAATTAGTAAATTAAGTTAGAGATACAAAAAAGAAAAAAAAAGAAAAAAAAAAAGAAAAAAGAAAAAAGAAAAAAAAGACAATTGTATTATGAACTTGAAGTTCTTCCTCCTCCATTTCAACGAATTTCAAAGACTGGAAACTGCAGCTGAAACCGAGAGGAATAACAAAAGACAGACCAGATCGTTCTATTTGACTTACTGAACATCATTAACTTGTTTTCGCACAGGATTTCGGGTAGAATTCAAATGCATATGTACACAGATGAAAAAAATTAGAGAAAAAAAAAATAAATGAAAAACGATGACAGAAAAAGCTTTAAAAACAAAGGCATCGTTTTAATGATATGTGACAAAAAAAACTAGAGGACTAAAATTTTTCATCGCTTTAATACAAAATCTATCCGTTAATACTTCACTGTAGTAAATATATTGTTATTAATACTAAAACTGATTGCTTTTTTATCATTCGAGAACAGTTTTTTCTTTTATAGTACAAATTCCAATAAGCAATCCAGCAACACAGAATTCACTATTCACGTTTTGAAAATTTTGCAAGAAATATGGGGCCGAGTCGAGTGGACTCGAATATCTTCATAATAATAATATATCTTAAAAACAACCTCACATTCAAATGTGGATTGGCAGGACTACAAAAATTTTTTCCGTACGTTCGGCGGCCGTACAACATTAAAAAATCTACGGAAGTCGAAATTGGCTGAGCATCACGGACTAATATTTGGGGTGGATAGTCGGCTGCTGCAACACTTTGCGCATCTATCATCTACTCGATGGCCACGACCGGACACCTGGGCGAATAAATAGATCCACTTCATAAATAACTAAAGCGTAGCGGACATTTGCTTTGACAGATTTTTTGTACATTTAACTGCACTGAACGGGATGTGAAAGAGAAGAGCAACCACAGCTCACAAAGTACGTGTCAAAGTTGCTCCACAAAGTCTAGCAGCATATCCTCTTGCTCGGTTATAGGTTCGTTGGACATTTGATTCAAACCGCCCCTGTCCGAATTCACCGAAGGCGGCTGTTGAAGGGGCGTGGTTGAAGTGTCCATAGTATGATTGGACGGCGAGTTCGTTGAATGCATTGGAGATTGAAGAATTTGATTAGTGTGCGCTGGAGAATGGGGTATGTGTTGTTGCTGTTGTGGGGTTGGAGGCCGCTGCTGGTGCGGTTGTTGTTGTTGTTGCGGCTGCTGAGGCGACATCACCTGGTGTGGAGAAGGAACACCCATATTAGGCGACGGAGACATCGCTTGTCGTGGTGACGGGTTCGACATTTGTTGCATCTGTTGTTGAGGCGGTGACATGATGTTTTGTGGGGATTGCATCATATGCTGGTTACCCATATTAGGTGTTACACGACCGGCTGTGGGTGGCATCATTTGCGGAGTACCAGGTTTCATCAATTCTTGTGAGAATTGTCTATTCAATAAGCGTGGATTTTGTTGCTGGTTGCCCATTTGGTTTGGGAATCCAGCATTCATTCCGACTATGCGTCGTTGAATTTGCTGCTGCATCAGTCGTTTCTGTTGCATTTGCCAATGCATGGCGGCCGAGTTCTGCATTCCTGGTTGGTTACCCATAAACGTGTTTCCGGCAGGATGCTGTATCTTCTTCTGTCGTATGAACGCCTGAATAAGATGCGGGTGTTGCTTCAAGAATTGCACATTAGCCGGGCTGATGTTTCCACCACGGTTCATCATCTGCAAAAGTTGTTGCACAAACTGTTGATTCATTTGGTTGGGAGACATATTAGGATTGGGCATCGATGATACTTGGCCCATACCTTGTGGACCACCCATGCCTGGCATTGGCCCCATACCAATATTCATTTGAGCATGGGCAAACGCTTGGTTCTGACGTTGATGCATCATGGCACTCCAGTCATTACCTGGCATGGGACTGACCATTTGCTGACCCATCATATTCGTTCCACCCATACCAGGGTTGTATGTATTCGGTCCAACAAATCGAGGTTGATTAGCCATCATTGCGGAATTCATTATCGGAGCCGGCATATTGGGTTGCCTCAGACCACCGGACATATCCATTGGCGTTTGAGACATTGGAGGGGCAGAAACATTGGGTGGCACTGTATTTTGAGACATTGGCATGGGTTGCATCGGCTTTTGTTGAATATTGGGCGGTGTTCGCATCGGACCCGGACGATTGGGGATCATCGTAATAGGCGGCTGCATCACCGGCTGAGGAATCGGTTGTTGACTTTGATTCATAGCTTGTATACGTCGACGAAGAATTTGACGTTGATGTAGACGTTGCTGTAACTGCTGTTGTTGTAGCTTTGCTTTTATAGGTATACAGAAAGGAACCAAACATTGCACCTTAGTGCAAGACTTGGCGTGATAGCAACAGAGTGCAACAAGTTGTTTGCATATGGGACAACCGTGATTATTTTTCTTTCTGCAGCCTTTAGCATGCGATACAACTTTCTTCATCTTGATACAACTTTGAATTTGACAATGTTTTTCGTCACAGTAAGTTGCATGTTCCAAAGACTGTATACATCGTTCAATAGACTGCCGTCGAGCCTCTTGCGCAGAAACTGGACCCTTTTTATCCGATGGTGCATCACCATCAATATCAAGTCCGATCTTTTCCATTTTATGTTCATGGCCTTTATCTTTGTAGCATACAGCGCAAAGATCGAAGTCCTGAAGGAAATATAAAATTCCGCAAATTAAAATAATAAAGCAGCTAATCTAATAAAATTTAATGAAAGTCAGAGTATCATCATACAAACTTACATCACACTCAGTGCAATGATAACGAGTGATAATTTGATTCTTGCACAAGTTACAATTGTAAACAAATTGATTGGAGCCTTGGTTATGCAGCTCTACCAACATTGCCATTGTTGAAAACTTGGCACGACGCAGGCTGGAGAACTCCCAGTGTTTATCTCTTGAAGATGTAAGAAATGCATCTCGCCCTTCCATGATGTCACAACTTAATACCGGGTCTGGATCTTCAATCTTTGCCACAGGTTCCTCACCAGCACGGTAAAAACGTATAACAAAGAAAACCTGAGGGGAAAGAAAAGATGAGAATGAGGCACACCAATAGGATTTTAGAGAACAGACCTGTTGGGTAATCAAGCTCTCCAGGAAAAACAATTAACAAAATACCTCTTTATATTTTTCCATCGTTTGAAATATACGTTGGGATAGTTCACAAGAACCCATATTGTTGGCTGCTGACTTTTTGGCCGGTGTTTTGTTCAGTTTGTTCTTCTTATTAGTTTTCTTGTTTCCACGTTTGTTGTTGCCTTTTGTTTTCTTACCAGTCGAAGTGACAATCTGCGTAAAACAAGGAAAATGTAGCAAAGTAGCAAGTAATTTTCCGAACTGACTATGTCCAAGTGTTTAGAAAGACGGTATGCAGAATAATTACCATATCATCAGTGGGATTATCTTCACTGTTCTCAGCATCCATAGCAGCAGCGGCTTTGATGGCTTCCGTTTTCTTTCGTTCTTCCTCTTCTTGATTCAGCTCACGAATAGTCTCTTCGATGTTGTTAGGCCAAAAATCCCCTTCAAAGTACGGCAATTGAGTGGGATTGTTAATGCCGTCTTCAATGGCTTGCGTTAGAATATCCTAAAATCAGTAAATATCATAGCTGATCTGAATCTATGCATTACAAAAAAGAGGCACAGACAGAACTGGCCATATTTACTTACTTTGTACTCGACTATTACAGAATCAGTGATACATTTCTCTAACATTCTTTTGTACCATTCCACTAAACGTTTGTGCTTGGGAATTTTCTGTTCGACTGGGTGACAGTGAAATATATAATCGTCACCTTCGCTTGGTGGGCATGACCAAATATGAGCCCAATGGAATCTTAAAAAAGAAAACGAAACAAAATTAAGAATGTTCAAATTGATAGATGTTAGTGAGTTTCATAAAATCACTTGATCTTAGCAAAGCGTCTATAGGATAATGACCAAAGTCAACTCACCCTCTGTTCTTACAAAATTCAAAGTAGCCAATAAGAATTTCATGGTAGACACTGGTTCTTAACGAACGTGGACGGAAAAAATGTACACTGTCTAAATAGGACAAATATATACGATTCTTGTTTGGTGGTGGTGAATCCGAACCAAATTCCTGTGTATGCATGCCAAAAAAGCAAACATCGACTCCGTCGATTTCTTCAAATGCAAATAACGCACGTGCACGATATGAAAATGAATCAGGGAATGTTTCGGGTTCATATCTATGAAAGAATAACAAGTATTGAAAAGAAATTATGTAATAAACCAATAATACAACTGCAGTAAGGAAGTGCCACAAACCTTGTTCGCATGCCCGGTCTAGTTTCAACCTTTTTATCAACGCTACTAACAATTCGAATGTGAACATAGCCGGCTTCCTCATTGCCCTGTTTCTTTAAGAAAGTATTCACACGACTTTCAATGTGAGAACCGAGTTTAGATTGTGGCAAACGACGAGCATTGAATTTATTTTCTTTTCGTTTACCGATACTCTTGGCTTGACGACAAGCATCGCAGACATACCTAGAAAGAAAAAAAAAGGATTATATTATTGCAATCATAAACAGGCCTGGCTGATACTAAGCCATTTGCATAACAGAGGTGGAGAGAGATACACTCACCCTTTTTCCCATATGAAATCCACATGAAGTACACAAACTTGATGCATTCGACGTCCGCATTCAACACACTCCACAAATCTAATAAAAAGAAATGATTGCAATGAATGAAGGTGATCGTCATTATTGTTGAAATACATATGTTTTAAGATAAGCACTTACGGCTCCAAATCCAAGTGATCATTCTTTAATCTCTGGAAACTGGCTTTGTTGACAACACTAGACGGAAACAAGAAATATTAAGTATAGATTATGTTTTATCAATAAAGCGGATGGGTGGAAATGAGCAGCCGATAGATGCAGTGTTACCTATTTATACCAAGACCAGACTCATCTCCTAAATCAATAGTGTCGCCTGTAAATTCTTTCCAGCATTTTTCACAATAATGGTATCTAAAAAATAATAAAACGATTCATCAAATTCAAATCGTTAATTTATCTGACAAAGCTGTTTATGATGGCCAATTAGACCATTCAGCCTCACCTGTTTTGATATGTATAATATGGAGTATCTCGAGGAATAGAACACAAATTCTTTCCATAACAGTACAACACTTGAGGATTGAATACATGCTAAAAAAAAGACAAAAATAATCATTGTGACAATTTATGCAGTTAAGGTGCTGTTGAAAACAAATGCAAACATAAAAACAAACAAAAAAACTCACTTTTTTGCCACAGCAGTAACCCAGACCTTTCATTATCTTATCAATGTCACCTTCGAAAATTTCATAAAGCTAATACAGAACAACAAAAAAGAATTAGTATATGGGTTTTGTCTAATTGTAAAATAATTACCATCTCAAAGTTAAGAAATAGAGCTCTAATTTGAACTGGATGTGTGAAGCAACAGAAATGACATATTTCTTTGTATTACATTTTACCTTTGAACAAAATTTGTACACTTTTGTGGTCTTTTTGTTATATAACCAGGCATTTTCAAACATCAACCTCATGTCATTACAGAACTAAATAAAAACAATTGACAGCCCTAGTCTATCACTTTTCACGAAAATGTCTGATTTTCAGTAAATATAAAAAATCCATCAATCAAGCTACTGAAAGGTCCTGTAATTAATTCAACATATTCGACATAATTAGAGATACATAATTATACAGTCACTATTCTTTATAATCATGTACTATAAAACTATTCAAGGTGAATGAAGATTGATGAGTTTGTAATAAAAAACAACTGTTGTTACTTACACCCCAAGGATCCTTGTATTGACCTTCTTCAAATTTTGACTTAATGAGAGACAAATCCATTGGATTCCTCACAATGGTGAAGTAGTCCTAAAGAGAAAAGGAAAGAAATAAAATTGTATAGAGTTTTCAAACCAATTCCTAATCTCGGTAGGTGAAACATAAAAAACAAAAAACAGGTCATGGTTGTTGTACTTACTGGTATTCCGAGAATTTCTGGATTTACTGGTTGTAAGAACGGGCCAGATTCCGGTTCAGTCGTTCGAATCTTTTCAAATACAGGCATGAGATGTTCAATAAGTTCTTCTTTTCCCCAAACTAACAATACAAATCATGTTGTATGCATACACTAAGCTTATTTGCAAAGATGGTGTGTGGAATTGTGATAACGCAAAGTATGCAAAGCTATTTACCTTTGAGTAGTGGTTTTTCTTCTTGCTTCACAGAACCAGCTGGTGATGGTGACGGAGTTTCAGTTTTGACATTAGCATTTAGATTTGACAAACTAGATGTATTGCCAGACGAGACCATAACCATTGCAGAACTTGACGGCATTGAGTTTGGCTCAAGCTTGATGTCTTTTACATCTTGCTTGACCTCTTCCACATGCATGGGGGAGTTTTCAGCTTTTATGCTCATTGGTGAATTGCTTGGTTCTATCTTCACTTCAGGCTTCAGCGTTTTATTAGACATAGCAGGCGAAGATGGTTTTTGGGTTTGTGAAAAAAGATTGGGATTATTGTTTGCACTACTGACTGACAGGGTTGGTTGTTGGGAATGAGACGGCATAGTTTGATCTTCAGACTTCACCTGAGAACTGTTCATTAAATTTGAAGACGTAAGAGCGTTAGGAAGTAATGCGTTCTGATGTTGTTGTTGCAGTGATTGTGGTTGCTGAAACTGAGACAATTGTATTTGTTGGTTAGCCATCATTGGTATATTCAAGTTTTGTTGCATGGACGTGTTTCTCATGTTGGCAATATTATTAGCCTAAAAATGGGAAATGTTTGTCAAAAATCTTAACTTTACCAAAAATGAAATCACTGATATAATGGAAGAACATATCATGGAAAAGATCACATGGCTTTTAGCAAACCTAGAAAGAGTAAAGCTTTACCTGATTTCGTGATAACTGAGCTGCCAGAATAGTTTGTGCCAAGGCTGCTTTCTTGTTTGGATTCATGTTTGATGATGAGTTGGTCAGCAAATTGTGATTTACAATTCCTCCCATATTTGAGTGATCCGGCATTTGAGGCATTGTTGAATTATTGAAAGAATTGTTCATATTTGAGCTATTATTACTGCTATTTAAAAAGTCTGGCATTTGGTTTGTGTTTTGCATATTCATAATGTTTGGCTGCGCAGTCTGCTGGTTACCTTGAATAAACATATTCACTGACGGTGAAGAACAGACTTGGAGATTCATATTGTTTTGACTTAAGCTCATATTGCCACCCATTATCGGAGTTTGGCCGTTCACTAAATCATTGCAAACAAAATTAATGTAAAAAGTATAAGAACCTGTTTAATAATGTTTCTTAACATATTCAGCTATGTGTTTAAAGGAGAATTAACAGAGAAACAAATTTATTTATTTTTCATTTTGATATAAATTGATTCTATATCTATGAGACAAGGCAAAATTTTGAAAGTAGTTTTAAAGTTATAAACATTATGTTTTCTATGTTTTGAAAGTTGTGACATCACATTAATTCTTTCTGTATAATGTTATAATACAGATGTATAATGAATCAGTAGCTACGATCAAGAAAACATAATAGTCTGTTCAGTTTCACTAACAAAATGTTTTTACATAAAAGCTAATAACTTTAATTAGTATGACCTTTTGCCAGGCCTTTGGATGTTTAATAAAAGAGGAAGGACAAATCGAATAGGAGGAAATAATTTCTTATTTTTGTTTTCCTGATCCGGATAAAGAAACACATAATATTGAAACTGGTTACACTACCATATCTTTTCAGTACTATCATTTAAGGAATCTTATTAAAACTTTTTACAAATTTTTATTCATGTACGTTGATTTAGACAGAGATAAGGAATAATTTCAGCCAAACTTAATATTTGACTGTTAATTCTCCTTTAATGATATTAGATAGTCATCGAGAACTCTTTAAGTAGGAGGTACTTTACCAAGTAAATCTTAACTTCCGAATAAGCCCACAAATTAAGTGTCGGAAGTGGGGAAGAATAAAGGGTAGGTAATTTTCTTTCCAATTTCGTACCATCTGAGATTTCTGAATCATTTCAAGATCAACAATCAATCATCCATTGTTAGTTAAATGATTAGAGATTCTTGTACTGATGATACTAGCTTTTTTTGTTTAGGGTTAAGATATTGTTTACCACTTCAGAACACTTAAGGAAAGCCTCAATCATTTGTAAAGGGGAGGCAATTAGGTGTGACAGTGTTTTTTCAGGATACCCTCTTAAATAAGGCTGGTACGTACTACTTCAGAGTTTTCTCAGTGACTAAAATTGTTAGAAACCAACAATTAATAAACACGTACCTCGTTGTTTTTGATGATTCTTTATTCGTTCCAGCCTTTTTTCTTCTAATTCTTTTTGTATTTTATAAATCTTTTCAGCAAGCAGATGAAAATAATCTTCCTATAATGACAAAAGAGTACATATAAAATACAGAGAGCCAAATATGTATGTTAGAGCGTGCAAACAGACAATGGATCAATCATGATTTTGCTTACAGTAAATATTTTTTCTGAAAAAAAAACTGTATTTGCAGAACTTTACCTTGCTTGCAGCTGTACTGTACATGTCATCCTCAACTTTTTGTGCATACTGTACTAAATTTTCCATTTGCTTGTTTTTCAATGCACTAGGATCATTAACACCTTTGGGTATGATTGCAGACACTCTATTATTATGAACAAAGAAATAGTTCATTTAATTTCAATCAATTTATAAAAAGAAATAACAGTAAAGTTAAAATTAAGCAAAAACATTCTACAGAAAAACTGAATAAGTTTTTGGGACATACAATCTTTCAACAAGATGTTTTCTTTGACTTTGTGTAACTGACTTGTGCCACGCTTCCTTCTCATCTTTGTTGTTGTTACTTTGACCACTGTGGAATAAAAAATACTAGTGTTAATACAACCAACACAGGAGCTATACATTATCTAGATAGATACTCTGAAGGAATATTGTTACAGGCAAAAGACTGGCAAAATGTGGGAAAATAACAATAGATATTTATGTGTATTCTGCTCTCATTTTTTATTTTGAATGGCTCGCCAAAGTTAAAAAATAAAATAAAAAACTACAAAAAATAAGATAATGATAAGGTTAATGTTTTGCAACACATACCCTTGGTTAGCATTCAGATTTGCAGGATCACCAACATCTACAAAAACAAAGGTTTAATCCAGTAGAATGGCAGAAAAGTTCAAACGCCTTTCATAAATTTTCTATCTGTTGGGGAGCAGAGGGGCAGGGGACAAAAATATGTAAATTCAAACCTGGGTTGAGTTGCTGTCGGTTTATACCAGCTATAGATACACCAAATCCACCTAGTGCAGGCTCAATACCTCGTTGTTCATTCAATCCGGGTTGTCTTCTGTTTTGATTTTTCAAAGGCAAGCAGACCGGGCAATCAGTTCTCGTGCAAAATTTCCAATGAGAAATAATTTGACGTGATGACGCACAGTGGGCGACTTAAAAATAAATCAATTAGCAACAGCCAGTAAAGATATTATATATCCTAATGATCAGTGAATGCATAAGGATGTTTAAAATTCACTTACTTTGACACGACTTGCCAGCTTTGCATACAGTCATATGATTTAACACGCCTTTCATTGTCCTGCAATGAGGTAAATCACAAGGTTTGTAGTCGCCATTTGGAGCTTGTTGTTCCCTTCTTTGACACTTGTGAGCATGAAGTAGCAGTACAAGTTGTTGCTGAATTAGACGCTTTTTCTCTGGATCCGTGGTCGTTTGTGGATGAGGACCAATATTTTGTTGATTCGGGTTTGGCTGATTCTAAAAGTTAATGAAAATATTTCCCAATAATGAACCAAATACGAAATCCAAAAAAATTAAGAAAGTATATACTAAAAAAATCATATGCTGCAACACAGTAGGTAGTTGGTTTCACTGACAGGACGTTCAATCGCATTTACAATTTGTTAAATGTGCAAATTTCAGAACATGACTGAACAATATATATTAGGTAATAGTGGCTCTTTTATCACATTTTACGCAACAGCTACCCTACTGTGTATTGAAAATTTCCCAGCTTATCTGTGATGACTTACCATTAACATAGATTGATCATTACCGCCAAGATTCCCCATTCTTTGTGAAGGAACATCCATCACATTTTGGTTCGGAGGGGCTCGACCCAGGTTTGGTCCAAGTGAATTGGTGTTCATTTCTGTCTGTTGTTGGAACGCATTAGGTCCATTCATTATGTTATTGCTCATGCCAGCAGCCGGATTCATATTGGGATTCATGTTACCAAATGTCGAGCGCATCTGTGGCTAAACAGAAAGACAAAATTTTATATTAGATCATTATCATTAGTGCATCACGGAAGTAACATAGCATAATACCAATACTAACAAGATACACTTACAATTCTCTGAAGTGGCATTGAATTTCCCAAACTGTTTGCCATCATCATCGGATCCTGCGGGCCATTATCCATCATACCCATTGGACCCCCGATAAGGCTATTCATTTGGCTGGCAGCCAGCGGATTGAAATTATTCTGCATTCCTTGCATCTTGGCAGCATTTATTCCCATTCGAAGTCCAGCAAGATTATTGGCATAAAGTCTGTTATTCATGATCGGCATTCCATTGCCAAAACCTTGATTGAAATTTTGGGTCATCATTGGCATGTTCTGTCCCATGCCTGACATTGCATTGGACATACTCATAGGGCCATTAAAGATGGTGTTGGAAGGCATTGTATTCATAAGAGTCATTGGTGTGTTGTTGTGCATTAACGAATTTTGCATAGGATTGCTATTGAAAGTAGGAAGAGAGTTTACCATCTGAGAGGAAAGAGAACTTGACATAGAATTATTTATAGACATTGCTGATTGCATGTTTCCCATCGAAACCTGACCTGTCCTGAGAGGACTTTGGTTAAGTATTGGAGTAGCAGGTGTTGGCATTCCTGCAGAGCTCACAGGTCCTTGTGGCGGTCGGTTTTGAGCGAATCCACTGATGTCCGGACGAGGACTTTGCATTGTGTTTCCTTTTGGAATGTTCATTTGGTTGCCACCACCTACAACATTTCCTGGTCCACCCTTACCAAGAGATGCAGCAAGTGATGTTGGTCCATTTTGCATTATATTATTATCATTGGACGATATATTTCCATCAAAAGGTTCCAAGTTACTAAGCAAGTCATTGCCGTTACTCATTGCAGTATCATTTCCTTCATTTATTATTTCATCAGGTAAATCATTCAGTATATCATAGCTAAAACCTAAATCCAAAAAAAAGTAAATAAAGGTCATGTAAAACCCTTGTGTGAAAAGTTTTTAATAATTGACTAGAGAGACGATTATGGTATTAAACGTGGTTTTCAGGAAAAACTACTTCAAAAGGTTGACAATAACCATGTAAAAGAGTCTCCTGTTCAGTTTACTTCACACCAAATTTTACCTCAATTTTTTTCATTGCCTTGTATAATATACCTAATTATCAGCAGTTGTGATAATGGGTATCAAAATCTAATGCGTGTCAAAATGGGCATGCCAAAATTTAAGAAAACCATCAGTCGTCTGAAAATAATCATTATTTACAGTAAAAATAAGTACTACATCATAAATCAAAGATTATATTATTATACATACCTCCAGTATCTGGATTTAGGGTATCTAATGGAGAATCTGATCTTGGTCTTTTAGCAGGAGGCCCCTTTGTTTCACCCATTAGATCAGGTTCACTTATCATACTGACCTGATACAGTAAAGTATATTATTTTTGTAAATAAGTTTTGTTTTCTGCAAACTAAAATCTTAAAAACCATGTACCATTTAAATCATTTTAACCAATCCACAATAACAGCTTTTGTTTCTGGCTCTTTTCATCGCATAAAAATCTAATAATTCAATTTCGATATTATCCATCCAAACATTCATAAAAACAATCAATGAAGTACCATCATGGCTGCCATCTAGCCTTAGACACAAAGCAGGCAGCTATGATTGTTGTAATTTCATCAATATTTCCATATAATCCCAACGTTTCACAAAATGTAGGAAGGATGTCGTCAATGATAAATGGATGTCCTTAAATTACGCGAAAACGGTGTATATTTATGCGTATTATACCCAATATTTTGATTTTTTTCTCACGAAAAAAAATCAACGAAATCTTCTGAAGAAAACTTTGCTTGCGAATATCAAGCGAAACACAACCTTTGCGGGGGATCATAAAGGAAAAGTCGTCATTTTACATGAATTAGCATAAATTAAATAAATGAACTTCTCATAGACCAAGCTCGGTGATCATACCAAAATATATATAAGAATTTGTCGCTTTCCTTTCTCGGGTATTAAAAGAATAGTGGTTGTATTGAAGAAGCAAATGATTTCATATAAAACAGTTTGTAATTATATTTAGAAGATTTTAATAAATTATCACAATTGTTAATGTTCTTAAGTAAGAAAATGTTACCCCTACTTTCAAGCGCACTTCCAACTCCGGTTAGTTGTCCGCCAAATCTAATTTATTCAATCGACAAGTCAGTAATTACCCAACCAAACTCCGATATAAACGTCGAGAAAAACCGTCACTAAAATGTTCAGAGAAAAAAAACAAAGCCAATTGGTGGTCTGCTCATTTTGAACGTATGTATTGCGGCCTTTGTAAAACTTACAGTGCAATAGTAAAGCCAGGTAGGTACTCCTAGTGAATGAGATTAGATATTGTAAAGTAAAATTAAAGTGTATATATAAATTAAAAACATCGAATCATCAAGGGAGTAGCAGCCTTGGAGGAAGCCAGCATTAATGTGATACAGCTTCCTAAATCTATACCTTGTCCATGGCTAAAATGACATATGTTTGGAATCGTCTCTGTCTTCCCTTTTATATTTCCCCCCTTTTTCTTGATATCTAATCTACACCCACTGATTATTTGTCCTTTTATTTGGAGCTTGAAAGGAAAATACATTACAACCTGCTAGTTTTTAAATTCAGGACAGTGATCCATTTGGTTTAGTGGTGACTCCCTGAGAGAGAGGTGCCCCCAGCCAGGTGCTGCCCCATAATGGTGGTCACCCAAGGGAATTTTTTGAAAAATCAGATCAAAATCAAAATCCGAATATTATAAAACCACTTCATGGACTTGTGAAACCACTTTTAATAAAGATAGTTGATATTGTATGGTAGACAGACAAACACACTGTGTGAAGGAAAGAATAGGAATTTTACTGTCAGTGTTCCTAATTCCCAACGACCTTCCTAATTCCGAACACAAATCGAAACATTCTAACTGTCTGTAAAATAAAAACATTGCACATCCTGCACTGTCAATCAAACTAAAAGAAGACAAACAAACTTTTAGGTTTATGTGGTGATTTTGGTGATTTTGGATGTATATTTTTGTGACCAGAATCTTTGTTTATTTTTTTGTGTTCGGAATTAGGAAGGCCATTCAGAATAAGGAACTTTAAAAGTGGGGGGAAAAGCCTTAATTCGGGACAGATTTACTGTATTTCAGGACAGTTCCGAAAAATTTGGGACAGTTGGAATCTTTGAAGGGAAGAATTGTAACTTCGATTGTAAAGGCCAAAAATTACAACTTTTTTTTTATAAAATTGCCAATAGTTTCCCTGATTTATCATCCAGTGGCAGTTTATACTATTTTTACTGCTATATAGAGTATAATATCAATAACATCTTAATCCTTTACAGTGTAATCTATTCAAGCATGTGGCTGCTGAAACTGAAACCATTGCTGCCATTTTTGTTTTTCCTTATTGGATAATTTTACAGTATGACAAGACTATGTGAGATCTTTGTAAGCACAAAATAATTTAACTCATAATTTCCCAATTCGTGATAGGAAGGGCAAGTGTAAGAATAGTGCTAATTGTCGATTCAACAATCTCATTGATTTCTAGAAACTAACTCAAAAAGCATTGAAATGGCACCACAGCTTAGAAACCTTTTACAACGAAAAGTGGTAACTCAAATTAGCATTGGAATTGGTCTAGGACTTGCAGCTGGACTAAGCTGGAAATATGGTTATGCTGAGCCTAAAAAGGCAAAATATGCTGCATTTTACAAAAACTATGATGCAGACAAGGAAGCCATGAAATTCGAAGCAGAATTAGCGGCAGCTGGAAAGTAACTTGATGGTGCCAAGGACTTGTATAGCATTTATTATATAATTGGCCATGTGTTAAAAAGAGTTTAAAAATCAATTTTCATGTTCATGTGTAGTTATTTTTATTCCAGTTGAGTGAAAATAAAATTTATTCAATTGCGTTTGATAATATATCCTAATTGTTTCTTTCTTGAGATAATATCTGCAAGTGAGTTTTACATTTTGCCTTATTTTGTTTCCAATAACATTTTTTGTTCCACAAATCAATCTGAAAGTTCTTTGATTCCCTTTAAATCCCTTAAAAACTAACTCAGTTGGTCCTGGAAGAAATATCTGATTTTCACAAATTCAAGGAAAGGGAAGATTTGCAAGATTTATGTTTCTGTATATAATTTATAAATCCCTCCAATAATTTAGTCGATAAATTCAAATAGATAGGGAATACAGCAGAACCATCTGGCATACTACCTGAGTGTTCACTTTCTTTTTGTATTGTGAAAAATATTGCCTTGAAGAACTGTTGTGTACCTCCTAGAGATATTGGGGCATTGCCACAGATAAGAATTCACTGAAATTAACCGGGTTGAAAAGTTCTTTAAAACAATAGGTTGAGAAGTTCTGAGGTACAAAATTGTGTATTTTTTTCACTGCCAAATACCTAAGTTTACTCTTGCGTTTTGAAAAACCCTGAAATCAAATCAAAAATAGTTCCGAAGTTTTTGCCCTGCAATTTATCGGGGTGTCTCTGAAAATGTTTTTTTTGTTTTGTTTAAAATTGTCTTTTTCAGCCTAGAAAAGGTAAAAAAAAGGAGGAAGCCAGTGTAAAATAATGGACATCTTTCATCGTATTTCAACGAATTAATTTTATTTATAAGGCCAGGAATCGATATTATGATTTTATGAATAAAATCCAAGTACGAGATTATTATACTGCATCCAAATAAGAGATCAAATCGCAGCCTTTGCGCTCGAGAAATGTGGTCCTCAACGCAGCCAACGAATACGATTTTTAAAGAAATTGCCACAATTATCGTTTGCAATCTATGGTCATCGTAATGCAGCTAAGGTAATGAATGAAACAGGATAAACTTCGAGATGAAAAACAATAACATGTAATTTCAAATAGTTCTTCTAGTTTTAAAAGTGGGGCGTTAGATGTTTGTGAGAGTTTGGACCGTGGACTTCAAGAAAAACGCCAATAAAGATCGGCGTAAAAAATGCCAATGAGGTAGTTCTATTGTGGTATTTATCTGTCAAAAGTATAATTTTAAAAGTTGAAGCGAAACCATATTATGGTCCTGATATCCTCTTCCTCCTCTCACGTACTTTAACATGATGAAATTAACGCGGTTGGCCCTTCACGCTAATTTTATGTCGCGTTTGTTTTCATACTCGCGTTAATATAGCAATACACGTTGATTCCAAGAGCCTGCTAATTTTCGGTCCTAAAATTTTGTGCCTGAATTGTCTATAAATAGGAATGAGAAGGAAATTTTATTATTTATCAATAGCAATTACAAACGCCAAATATTATTTCTAACAGAGTATAGCGGAGGAGAAAAAAAAAGAAGCTGTTGAAGAAGGGAGACCACCACTTTTAGTAAAGAAGGCTAACAATTGTGATGGTCACCTTATTTCACGAAACTATTAACGAACACTGGACTCACAAGGCGGCAAAGACATACAGTGTGAAACATTTTGGCAATCAGTCACAGAAGCCAAATTAACGGGTTTGATAGGGTGGCCAAGAAAACATCTTTTTCAGCAAGAAGAGACTTTACAAGCTTTGGAATTGCATTTGATCGAATTTTGACCAAACCTAGTTGTTCTGGTCAGCAGTCGATTGAGGTAGCCAGCACTGTAAGTCTTGGCATCATCGAAACATCAATGTAGAAATAGTAATACACTTTATAGATTCACTAGATTCACTAGATTCACTTACAACAAATCTCTAGTGTTTAATCGTAAAAGCGGAAATTACTGTTAGTCAAGTTGTTAAAGATTTGTTAGTTTCTATTACAGTTTTTAATGACGCCACACTCGGATAAAGCGCCACCTTCGAAAAAGCGCTACCAAAAACCCCTTGAATAAAATAAGCGACACGGTGCTTAATCGAATAATTAAGGTACTGATAATCCTGATACACAGAAAATTCTTTGAAATTATTAGTCCATCGAAGTCTTCAGAGAACACGTCCATTCACCACCACGATGTAATCCACTGACCAGAAATGTTTACCACCTTGTGCTGGATGTAAAGCAGCTCCCAACAAAATTCTAAGTCCGGGGTATAGATTGTCAATATAGCCGAAAAAGAAAAAGCAAGAATCTGCAACTATTCTTAAGTAAAAACCTATGGTCTCCACGCCAACCCCGGTACCTTTTCATTGAGAGAAAGAATCGAAAAAGTGTTGCAAGGAATAAAAAAGAAACGTTTAGATCCTAATAAAGATTGTAACAACAAAATGAGGTGGATCTTTTTGGTTGTCAACCTTGAAACCAACCCACGGCGGAAACGTTATGTGTCGCTTTTTTCAAAAACAGACGAAGGATGTAAGATGATCAAATCGCTTCCATGCACGGCTGGAATTACTAAGACTTAGAAACGTATTATTGTTTAATGAAAATGTTACTTACCTCTTTTTGCCTCTTGACATTTTCAATCTGCATCTTTCTTAAAAACGACATGATGATGGATATTGATGAGCTCTTTACCAAACACCCTGTAAGTTTGTTTGTTCGAAAAGCACTGTTAACATAATCTCATAATTTATTCTACAATGGAGTGTTTTTTATCTTTCTTCACGAATAATCAAAGGTTTTGTTATTACCCAACGAAACTCTTTATTTTCGCATCTTCCAATCGAATTTTCTCGAATTAAATAAAAAAATATCGAACTTCGATAACAACAGTTTTTTTATTGTTTTGAAAATAAAATCTTTTATCACCATAGGCGTATTCTGGGTCAGTCAAAAAAGTGGAGGAGTCAAACGTTATGACATTTCTTTTCAGTCTTAAGGTTCGATTAGGTTACTTGCACGTTTTCCTTTTCTACTTTAAATGACTAAACTCTCCTCCACAAATTTTGACTGAGTTCTAGCTACGCCTCTGATCACTGTTAGTAAAAATCTCCTTTATCAACATGGAAAAACATACATTTACTGCCGCTGTAAGAGGATATTATTACTATGCAACCAAATTAGAACGAAAAACTTATTTGTCTTCACGAGCCTGGAAATGCCTTCGATAGATTTGCTATAAAGACAGTGCTAGTGAGCGAAAATGGAGAAACTGTTGGACACTTGCCAAAAGAAATTTCTAGAATAACAAAGTTTTTTTTAGATGGAGGTGCGTCTATGTAGTGCATGCTTTCTTCAGAACATTATCGCCGTTCTCCCTTAGTACAAGGAGGACTTGAAATAGAATGTCAAAATTACATTATTTAGATCTGGTTAAGGATCTCTACACGGAACCAACAGAAGAAATAGCGGTTGGAAATATATTCAATTTCGTCGTGACGTTGCCACCTACAGTCATTACACCGCAAGCCCCGAGCAAAAAGAAGAAAAAGTCTGCATCCACAAGCACTACTGTTTCAAATAATCGGAAGATCTGAGAAATGCTCGCAGCTACAAAGAAGAAGAAAACACCAAGTGTTATTGTAGTTGACGACGATTAAAGTAGAAATACATCATTACTTTTGAAAATTACTCCGTTTTATGTTTTTTTTATGGTGAAAAAACTTTCGCGTTTTGATGATTTAGAAATTCCAAAGGCACAAACTTTCCGAAAATGACCAAAAAACGCGAAAAACGCGAAAGTTAATGAACGCGAAAGTTTCTGCTCTTAAAGTAGGCCAAAACATGGTTTAAACAGAAACTCGGGAAAGGTGTATTAACTGATTCGTTAATTACCTGTATTAAAATAACTTTTACCTCTACCGTACTCCACGCACGGATGGATGGATTAAGTAAGTAAGTTCTTGGACTTCCATCCGTAGTGGTTGGCTATTCTGCCTGCCGGCTAGCCACTAGGAAGTTGATTTACAGTCTAATTCTCATAAGTCTCTATAATGCACCAATGGTGTCTGCTTTTGGACCGTATTATCTCATATTTTAAGCGTGTTTAAGAACGCAATTAACCGCAAGAAAACTTAGAACTGTTTTTCCTTTGGATCATGATCTAAATTCCCATTGTTACTAGAAAAACGTTTATACAAAACACCCTGAAATAGAAGCCGCTGCACACTTTACAAAACATCAAAACACTTCAAAAATACTTCAAATATATCGTTCGATTCGTTCAGCAAGCGTTCGAAATTTGTCGTGTGAGAAAAACTAAATAAAGGCCGCCCTCGATTAGAAGAAGACGAAATTTCCTCCGGTTTCTATTTGAGAAAATACGGCAAATGTAAGAGTCAATGCAACAGAGTGGCTAGTTTGTCATACAACCATCCGGAAGAATAAATGAACGAAAAAAACATGGCCGAAATTATATTCCGCCGAAATACACTGAAAAAAATTCCTTAATGGGGGACAACTATAAAATCGTGGGAGGAGGGTAAGTCAGTCAAAATTCGGTAGCTACAGTTTACCTCGGCAGACATTTTTGTACCTGGCCAAATACATAAAAAAAAAGAAAGAAAGATCGTTAAAGAGAGCGAAGTAAAGTTTAACTAGTCAAGCGTGTAAAATTTTTTTACAGGTTCGTTTTCCCCACACCACCCGTACTTACCTTCTCGCAAATATTACAGTGGCGTATTTCCCATTGCTTGAAAACTCTCTCTGTAAAACTTTTCCCCTTTTCGCGATAACATCACATATGGGACAATGAGACACAAGTCATATTTTTGTTAGAGTTATACATTACTTTTATATTTTACTTCTGCTAATTAGAACAGTTGTTTTTTTTGTCAAACACCAATTAAATTGAAAAGTAAAATCAGCAACAAAAAAACCCTCAACGAACGAAAGTTTTCCATGCTCCCCCATAATACAGAAAAACATTAAAGGGAGGGGCATTTTTTCTTCGTTAAGGCTGATTTTGTTCACAATTTAAATCATAATGAAATCTTTCTATTCCTAGGGTTCTCTAAACTTTATTGTTTGCTTCATATTTTCGAAGCCAGAGTCCAAAAACAAAAAGATGCTAGATGCTGGATCGTTTATGCCGGGCTTAAACAATCAGAATGAAAATCGAACGTTTATGACGTTCGAAAATATTATTAGGGAAATTCGAAAAGAAACAGAAGTAAAAAAAAGAAAAGTTTGATCTGGGATATATGCGAACCACTGAAAACTGAGCTACCCAATAGTCACTGACCATGGCTACCCTTAAACCCCTCAGCTCACCCATCTCAACTCATTTCGTGTTGCCTCTCATGAAAAAGATTTTAAATTGGTCATTACTTGGGGAGAAGTTCGTTAAACCTGTTATTGTTTTCGTATTATTAAATAGCCAGGAAATCTCAGCTTCCCCCTCCTTCGGATCGCGAGATCGAGAAGGATACGAGTAGTTGGGATTCCCAGCTAGTTTTCGTAGTACCACGTTCATAATAGTATGTTCTGCTTCTACAACTTGTTAGCTGACCAATAGATTCCAGTTAGAAGGCGTGTAGTTCCCATCAAAAAGAAAGACATGAAGCCTTTCTAGTTGACAAGAAGATACTACACGCAGGCTAACCTACGTGCCACTTAAGTGGAATGTTTTGTTCATACAGTTCTACTGTGGTAAGACTATACTTTCAGCCCAAAGTGTGTTCAATGGGCTTGATTTTTTCTTAGGAAGTCGGTGATCATACTTTTCTTCTGCAGTCAACTTTCGTTTTAATGATATCTTAGGTGGGGCAAAGACTTCACTTTTTGCCGCGTCTTTTGCAACGCGAATCACCATTATTGTTCCGTGCAGTTCTGAAGTGTAATGGCGTTGAATCATTTCGGCAATGTTGTTGTTGCATTCTCTTCCCTCAGAAACTTGTTTCTTTTCCAATGCTTTTGGATTGGAGTTTTTCTTTCCACTGATGTCTTCATAAATGACACCAGCTTTGCCTGACTGCTTCTTTTTCAGTTGCTTCTGTGTTTTAATGTGATAACGAACACAGGCTTCACTGCTAAACTTGGTAGTTGCGTTTGGATTGTATTTACGAAATTTACTTAAAGCACTTCTGATTTTCTGTTGACTAAATACAACAGGAGCCATCACCCTTCTTCTTTTTCCCTCGTCAACTGAAGATTTGCCATAACTTATTCGACGACCGTTCACGACTGCCTTCTGAAAAGAATTACTGTACATTCTGGAGCTTTAGGAGCACGTCTTTAATCGTTCAAAGAGCTTCGAAAAAGCGGTTATTTAACGTCTAAAACCCAATTTGACGTCACATGCGAGTTTTGTATTACCATAGAAACCAAAAACATGGTATGCCAAAGGTTGGGGAATCAGTTTCGTCAAAATACCCTTTCTAAGGGGACGTTAAATGGAACCGAGCTGGCTCGCTTACCGGGCTGACTTTTTTTTCACGATTATATGGAAAAATCAATCAGATCTTATACCATTGCATTAGACCATTTTAACTTTCTCTGCAAACGCACTTCCACTTTTATCGGCCATCTTTATTTTAAACTCAACTGAGCATGCGTATTTCTTCAATGTCATCCCAGTTTTCTGGCCAGCCCGGGTAGAAATGCAATTACAGTGAACTCCCAGTAACTCAAACACCGGATAACTCGAACTTTTATTATCTCGAACTATTTTCTTCGGTCCCTTGAACCTTCTCTAATACTTCCTTATAAAAATTTTTGAAAAGGAATTCAAAAGACTTGTGATATATAGATATATATAAGATATATATAAGTTCTTCCAGTGAATGTTTATATTGTGACATTATATTGTTATGATTTGTACTAAAGAAAGAATCGTGTAACTCGAACTAATATCTCATTTTTGCCAGAATTCGATTTAACGGGTGATTCGCTTAACTGGAAGATTCGTTAAGTCGAACTATTTCCCCCGGTCCCTAGGAGGTTCGAGTTTCCGGGAGTTCACTGTATATGGAAAAAACACTTGCCGAAGCCAGCCCGTTTAGCGAGCCAGTCCGCCCAGCTTTAAACTCGGATATGCATCAAAATGTAAATTATTGAATTGTTTAGCCAGCTCGCTTATACCGGGCTAACTTGCCCCATATAATCAGCCTCTATAAGGGATAGTTCTGTTAAAGATGAAAAAGCGTTTAAAAAAACATGAAATTTTATAGTATCGCTAGCATCACTTAACTTTTTACCGATTCTTTTCTCTGTGTGCGTTACAGACCGCGTCCGTATTTTCTGGTACAATTTGAGCTTCAATGTTCTTATAAAGTGTGTTCTTATAAAAAAAAAAGAGAGTGTATTTAACAGATCAATTCGTCGCCGATGATACCTCTAACTGTCAACATTGTAAAGACAAGTAACTTCCACAAGGCATACAGACCTTAAATCAACAGGTTGCATCTCATCAACATTGGTAATACACCTTTCCCGAATTTCTGTTAAAACGCCGTGTTTTTGTCTCGTAAGTACCCAGCCTCGTTTTAGATATTAAAATTGCCTCTAATCATTCTACTGGAAGTTTTAGTAATAGAGATAATTACTAAGTAATAAAGTTAAAACATTATAAATTTCATAACTAGGTCAAAACACCATGTTTAAACAGAAACTCGGGAAAGGTGTATTGATTCGCAACAACTTGTCTTACATCACGACGGGGCCCATATTGAATGAGTGTAATCATGTAAGCTCCATGAAACTGGTGGCCTTGTGGTAGAGTGCTCGCCTGCAGTGCAGGAGGTCAGGGTTCAAATCCTGGCCGAGTCATGCCAGCGACTATAACAGTGTGAATCAATCAATTCAGCTTAGCATTCAGCTTGAGAGCGGGATTGATATCTAATAAGGGGGTTGTCTGGTTGAGCGGTTGAAGCATACTTGTGGCTTCCGTGTTGCACAAATGGGGGCTTTAAATGCTCTCATTGATAACAGTTCTATCAGAACTGAAGGGTCTATCCTTGGTAAACAATAATAATAATAAGAAGAATTATAATCGATGAACATCTAAACTTTGAACATCTAAACTTACATTTTCCTGCTATAAAAAGTGAGAGCTAAAAATAATTTCAGAAACGATCTGTCAGAAACGATAATCAAGCTTGACTACTGCAACATGCTACTTCGCCCACAAAAGCTTCAAAAAGCAGTCGCTGGGTTTTTGTAAACAACAAATATTGCAATACATCTGACATCATACGTATGGGATGGTTACCTATAGTTGATCTAATCAACCACAACCAGGTTAAATTGGTTCTCAAAGCATTGCATTGCGATGAATTTCCTGATCATCTTGATGTATACATGTTGCTGTTACTTCAAGCTATTCAACGAGGCAGCAAACTGATAACACCAGTTCGACTCGATGTTACAATTTTAACACCAAAAACATTTGAAGGTGTTGCTTCTCGGTTATTTAATGATCTTTCTACTGCGTTGCGAACATTGGATATCATTTTACCTGGACAAAGCGTTATCAAGATATTTAGCAAAAAAAAATAATCAGTTTTTTGTATTGCATTTCTCAACAATCTGCTCCAATTCGAACTTAATATACGAGTTACAAGTGTCAGTTCGAACATTTCATTCCCTTCATAGGCGTCCAACATTATGATATTTCTTTTCAGTCTTAAGTGTCGATTAGGTCACTTGCACGTTTTTTTTTTCTACTTTAAATGACTAAACTCTCCTCCAGAAATTTTGACTGAGCTCTGGCTACGCCTCTGTCCTTGAATCGCCCTTCTTGTGTATCCAATCCGATGAAGTCTTGATGTTTTTCTTATCCTTCCTTCCTTTTTTTCTTTTTCCTTTTTTTTAATGTTATAATTTTCTGTTATTGTTGTTTATTATTTTCTCAATGTTAGGGATGAACAGCCATTATAATATATGGAAAAGCCCGAAATAAGTCCATTATAAATCATTGTTATTATTATTTGTTACCCAGAAATTTTACTGACATCATATGACATACAACCTCTACGGGACCGAAGAAAATGGTTCCACTTCTTAGCGAATGTTCCATTTTTCCGAAACTGGCCTTTGTTTAAGGGAAATCCAAGGGACCAACGAAAATGGTATCACATATGAACAGTTCCACTTATCCGTTGTTCCATCTATCGAGAGACAACTGCAGCTCCCCGTCCCAATTTTCTATAATACCATAAGAAAAGAAGTGAAAAAAATTCAACTATATTACATTGAGACTTAACAGAGGAAATCTTGATACGCTTACGATTGCAGTATGCGAATTTGTTTGCTAATACGAACGACTTTTTCGGTCCCCTGGCAAAAAGACGCCCGCTTATTCGCACTTCTGTCCTCCATTCATGATCATAAACAGCAGAAAAAAGATGAACAATTATTATGTTGGATTACTTTGATACAAACAAATATATATATATATATATATATATATATATATATACGAGTCGTACGGCACACACGGCACATGATGGATGGAAATACAGCCTTACTGCCACATTTCCAGCGCATCTCAAACCTACAAATATTGTTGACATGTTTAAAATCTAGATCTCCACTAGACGATCTTTATAAATTTACGACGATCGTTATAAATGTTTGCGACACGACACATGCGCAGAAGAAACAAAGTGATTGTCGTGACGAAAATATTCGCTTGGCGAAAAGTAGAAATGATTTCAACTTTTCGTCATGCGAAGGACGATCGTCAAATTTTAAACCAATAGGATTGCACGAATTTCTAACTTGTTTTGATTGTTTTGTTTCGATTTCTAAAGCGTGCCTAAGAAATCGTCTGCTTTAAAGAAGTGTCCACTTCTTGAGAGTGTCCGCTTCAGGGTGTGGACTTCAGCAGAGGGTGTCCGGTTTTGAAGATGTTTCGTTAGTAAGTAGAGTTTCCTTACGAATATGATTTTAATGAACTAAAAGTAATGATTATATGAATGTACTCTGTGTGATGTGTCAGCCAGGCTTTTGAATCGTTATTTTTTCATGGATATAGAATGAATAAATGAAATTTATTATTTCGATTTTTCTATAAAAAAATTATTTGTTGAATGAAAAAGCGGGCCAAAAATGTATTTCCCTCTTCACCCCTTAAGCAAAATCATTTTTTTGTGTGTGTGTCTTCCGGTACATGCATCATTTTATATGATATGGAATAAATTTTCCTTCAGCAAAAGAAGAGGAGAGTCAGAGTAAACTTTTCGACGCTTTGGCGAGATCTGGCCCCTTCTCGAAGAATTGTCAATTAAAAAATTTCATTGCGTTCATATTTGAGTAAAAAAATCCCGCCCATCAAAGACTTTTTTCCGCTGTGTTATTTGATAATATGTTTTCTTCCTTTTCCTCAAAACAGATAAATAACAGATGTTTATTGCAAACTTTTTTTAAGCGCTGCGCAGACTGGAAATTACTAAAGTAAGGATATTTCATGAAACCTCTCTAAACGAAAAGGAAATTGAATTAAAGCATATGAAAATTATGTTTCATTAACACACTCTCACTCATACGAGAAGAACATTTTGTTGTTTGTACACGACGTATGTTGTTATTTTTCGTGGTGCGTGGATGGAAGTTCAAATTATGTTCTGCTGTTCTGTAAAATATACTAGCGAAAAACAATAATAAACAAGACAGCGATGACATTTGATTTCAAAAAGTTGTTGACTGCATGTTTATCTTGAGCTTTCTGACAAAGCTGATAATGGGTAAAAGTGATGGAAATAGTAAATCTTCTAAACAACATGTAAAGCCATACAGAAAAACAGTTCTAGGAAGTAGTAATCTTGCGATCTTTTTGAAACCTTCGCTGGATATTTTATCTAGTCCAGAAAAACAGGAAAAAAATGGCATGCAGGTGCAAACTGGCGAAGAATTATACCCATTTGACAATGTTTCAGCGAGCACATTATTTGACTTACTGAAGGATGTAAATAAAATAATGGTGAAAGGAGCTAAATTGCATGAAAGCTTGAAAGAATTACGTTTGTATGGCTGGATACTTCCACACACATTGATTCTTTCAGGGCCAATAGAAGATATGAAAATAGTGAAGCATGCCTGGATAAAAAGGCATTTAAAAAGTCCTAGAGGTTATTTCATCAAGGATATAGGTATGTGGCTTTTATATCAGCTTGAAATTTTTTAATGAATAAATTGCCTGCTCATTCTTTTATGCTTTTGTAAATAAGGAATGAGTTTTTAATAGGAGGTGGCACGTATAAATATTAGAGAATGCTCGTAATGCAAATTTTAGTATGAAACAGTATTATTTTTTTTCTTTCCTATTTTATATATGTTGAAGTTTATAAGAATCTTCTTTATTAATTCATCCAGAACGTGCTCCAAATATATTGAGGACGTCTTCCCTACTTTAACCTAGTGTTTTTCACATGATGACATCATGGTATGTAATAAGTATTTTGAACAACAATAGTCATATCCATTTGAATCTAAATTATTTCATTCATGTTTTTTCTTGCAATTTTTTGTTTATATTCAGGTAGTTTTTAATTCTTATTTGTTTTAGTGTTGTGTTTTTTCAAAAAACATGGCATGCTGCAGTTTGATATCATGCAATTAAAAAAGGTTCTTCTTTCCATTTTAAACATTTCTTTTAAATCTTCATGTAACTTAAGGGAACATTAATTTCAAGGTTGTTTTAGAAAGTATGGTTGTTGTTAGTCAATATGCTTTGGTACAAGCCTGATTGCTTTATTTTTATAAAAAAAAGGATATTAGATATTATCACTCTACGTGCTAATGTTATCCTTTCAAATTCTAATAAAGTAATGTGTTTTGGTTTAAGTAACATATCAGAAATTTCAATTAAATATTCAATCTATTTAGTGAAAATTAAAAAAATCACATAGATTTATTTTGTTTAAAGCATTTTACAGAATCTCATTGTAATTTTAGATGGATCAATATGTTGAAGGAACCATACAGTAGATTTCTGATGTATCATAGCAACCAACTTCTCTTCTTTTTCCTTTAAACAAAAGCACCATTTTTTTAATATTAACTTTTAGTTCATCATAACAATCATAAATTCAACAAAGACATACTTAATATAATACTTATATATATAATACTTTTATGTTTCAAAATTCTAATTAACAAAAGGCATCTTTGACATATTATATTCATCTTTTAGCAATTTAGTCTGCGAACTTGTTGATGTTAAATTGGATTTCTTAAAACTTCTGTGAAGTTGTGGATGAGCTTTTTCTTCAAGATCCTTTTTCCTTCAGATAAAAGTCTGCCCTTTGTGTCATCAGTGTTTGTACTTGGATCATAATCCGAAGAAAAGTCTGATAAAAGGAAATTTGCTCTGATTGATAATCAAGATTTTGTCTTTCGTCAATAAAACAGATTTCCTGTTTGTTCTGAGATTAGATTTGTTGAATTTGAAATTGATGTTTATCACTTAAAATTTGACCTTTGAATAATTTGTTGACTTTCAATTTGCTCAAAAAAAGATTACGGTTAAACGATGTGTCATATTTAATTGTATAACCCCAATTCACAATAATTTACTATAATCAAATACTTTTCAGAAGACTATGATTAGGTTAATATCTAGTAAACGGAGAGAAATTATATCTTACTCCAATATAAGATATCCTTATATAAGACCATGATAAGCATCTATCTAATCAATTATAATTGGAACACTATCAAGATTGAATGAAATAATCTAGTTTACACTGGCCATGTCCTTGACAGAAATAAGACATGTTTTCATCACAGGGAAATTGTCTGCCTACAAATCCCCTTTACATAATTGAAGTTTGTACATGTGTATATTTTGGTGTATATAGGCCCTAACAATTCTGTTTCATATTAAATGTTCCCTTTGCAGAAACAACACAAATGGAGGTCTTTTGAAGTGTGGTTACGCTGTTCCATATATGCAAATGAGAAAGGATTTTCATATATTTTGTTTTGAAATTAAATGTATCAGTTGTTTTCATGTATTATGATATTCTGAATTCAGCACATTCGCAAAGTTCCTACATGACTGCTGTCACACCTTAGAAATGTCTGAAAAAGTTGTTTAACTAGCGAACAAGTAAATAAACTCATTAATGAAATCTGTTTATTTTCGAGATTATCTTGTTTTGATAGAAACTTGAATGTCATGCACTATAAGAAGTTAAGTGTGCTGAAGTTTCATATGGATTATTTTGTTAAATTAGAAAGAAATTTGCAAAATTTTGTTAAAATCTGCAAAATAATTGATGTATAATAATTCATGTGTGAACCAATTCCTCAGAGCTATTTTCACTGCTGAAAACTTTTAGTGAGGATGTGTTTTTGTTTTTGTCATGTAATAAGATTGTTTTTATTTCCGTCAAAACTTCATTAATTCTTATGAAATGTGTCTTGTGCATATATGTTTTGAACAAACATTACTCCAGACATTATTTGAATTTTTACTCTGGCACCACGATCATAATTACAGTTGAAAGAAACTATTTGCTTTGAAGGAAATATATTCCATTTACAAAACCCATTCAAGTGCTAGCGACAATATAAGTTTTTTTGTCACCCCTGGATCAATAGTTGAAAGTTTACTATGTAGGTTACAGCTCTATAAGAAACAATGCTGGGTTTTTTACCAGTTACTAGTTCCCAGGAATGCTATATACTACAAGATTGAACATTTTCATTGAATAATATGAATACTACAGATAACAAATCGCGGGAGAGTAGCAAAACGAATGCTACTATGTATAGCGTGGCTCTTATGCCACTTATGTTATGAGCATGTAGCACATGACACAATGTAGCAATGGATTGGTATGTCTGGGTAACGTGCAAAAATTTGATGTGTTCGAAGTCATTTTAACAAGAACTTTTTTTTTTGTTTGTGTTTATCATAGGTATGGTTCAAGATTTTGTCGTCGAATTAATTCCACAGTCGCCGTTCATGTCTCTGACGTCTGCTCTATTTGACGCAGTTGCCGACATGAATCATCAGAACATTTTCCCAACCAAAAACGACATTCATGAATACCTGAAAAAACATTATTCGGAAATTCGAACACCGGAAATGAAGGTAATTCACGATTGCCTCAGCAGACTGATAAAGAACAGACGCTTGTATCACAACGGGCGCGGTTATTTTGTTTTGAATGACGAAAACGTTCTCAATGATATTGTAGAGACGAAAGATATATCTGACGATGAAGGACAAAATGAACAATTTGGCGCTTTTAGTCAAGATAATGTTACGTTACCTCCTGTTAAAGGTTTCCAGTTAAACAGTTCTGTGACTACGTCCAGTTCACCTGGTCAAACGGACCAGGACATAAACACTGATGCTGTCTCCACGAATAAAAGTGACACGACCGTTTTAGAAAGCAACGATCGGAACAGTAAAGAAGTTAACACACCTGGAGCTGTTCGAAGGTTTTTTCAACGCTCTGGTACGAAATCTGAAAAACCTGTCCAAAATAGAAAAAATAAACAAAAAATCTTCTCATGTGGCATTGGTGGCACACTGACAGACAGTATTACCATTTTATCTAATGCACCGTTGTCCGAGAAGTACATGGGGGAGACTAGTTCATTGACAGTTCAGAACAAAAGTGTGTTAGATCAATCCAGTCTGAGTTCTGATGCGGATTACAATAACAATGCACAGGAAGTGAATGACACTATCGACTCCTGTAGTAGTCGTAATCAAGTCAAGCGAAGCAAGAGTTTTAGTGGAAGTGAAACGGTGAAATGCAACAAGGAAGTTTCTTTTGCGTTAGTTGGGTCTCCAACTCACGATGAAGAGAAAAGAACTAACCATTTCAAAAAAAGGAGTTATTCGTTTGGTGTCGGTTACACAAAGAATTTACTTAGGCGACCCGCGTCTTCGACTAAAAGCAGTGAGGTTAAAAAACATGTCAAGGGAACAGTCAATAATATAAACCTGCCTAATGCAGATAGGAAAGACGAATCTATGGACTTAGACGATTACACAACGTATTTAGACGTTGAAAGTTCATTTGTTGACGATAGCTTAACCCTGAACAATAATAGTTATACAGTGCATAGTCCGGATATGATACCGTTATTCGAATCGTCCGTTGGTCTGTTTAAGTATGAGAATCTAGGAAGCGAACTAAGCTTACAGAACAAAAACGTAGCGTTACCAGTAGCTGTTTCCGACTTGATTGCACCCAATAACAGCGATTCATTAGCTCAGGAACTCAGAGATGCACATGTGATGAACTCCCCGGAAAACGAACAATCAATCGATCTTAACAAAGCGTTATTAAGTCCAAGATCTCGCGAAACATTCTTCGGTACGTCATTTGGTAATCATTACGTTAAAGAAATTTTGCAAGATCAGGAATTTGGCGGTGATGCGACGAAGGGAAACAAAAGCAGTAAACGTAAAAAATCTAAAAGTTACAGTAGACAGAACAGCGCAGACAAAAATGGAATGATTCAAAGAGATTCGAACGGAGAAAAAGCAGCCAATCACGTTGCACACGGTGGGAAAGCAGCCAATCGTGTTGCAAGCGGAGGGAAATCGGCCAATCACGTGAAAGTTCGATTGCGAACACAAAAATCAACGGAGGAAAAGTTACGTAATCAAAAAGAACGCAACTCGCTATTGTTCGAAGAGAAACGACACTCGCTAAAAGTGATGGGTGTTGTTTAACTAATTGCGAATATTTATTTATTTTATTTTTATCTATACTTCATGAAGTGTTTAGACGTACCAACAACATATTTTTTGACAAAATTGTCGACGACTTTGTTGACGCTTTTTATTTAATGTATATATTATTAATATGATTGACACAAAGTGGGCTATTTACTTCCCAAGTTTAAGCTTCATTATAGAAACTCTTGTAAAAATCGTATGAACCAACGAGTCCAATTCTTTTGTAAACATTACATCGACCATCTATTAAGACCATGTTCACATTATACCGGATATAGGTTGTCGTTTCATGTCGTTATTTCATGTCGACATATATGTAACACAAGTCATGTGTATCTTTTGGTCTGAAATAATTAAAATTATGGAAAACGAAAATCTTGCCGTTTAGTTGTCCACACTAAACGCCGCGTTATATAAAAACCAATCTGGCACATAACTGTTAAAAGCGTTGCATTATGATATCACATAACATCGTTTATAGTGTATACAGGCGTCCTATCCCATATGATTTTGGCGTCGACACCTGTCCGGTATCATGTGACCATGGCCCTAAGTTATGCGTGACGCGTGTACGTTTGACACACTCCTACACAGTGTACATAAAAGTTCATGTAAGTTTGTACAATCAGCACTCTAAACACACCTGTACATATGTATTTATAAATAGATTTTTTTTATTTGCTGCCGATCCATCTGGTTATGTTATGTAAATTATAATTATTTTTTTACGAAATTATGTCATGGCGAACGTGGATTTCTCACGATTCGTTTGTCTGCTTTGAGGAAAGAAACAAAAAAAATCGTCTTCTAAAATTCGATTTTCACATTTTTTAGCATTCAGATAATAACTCATTTTCTGCTTCTAATTTCTTGAAAGTGATCAAGTTTTTTCAATGATTTTTTTGGAGTGTAGTTACCTTTTCACAACTCATCTACCGGTCTCTAATAATTATCTTCAATTCCTGATGAAAACTCTTTCTTTCTTCAGTATGCGAGAGTACTCAAGTTATCCTTTGCATTTTCACAATGTTTGAAAGAAACATTTAGTCGTCTAGGAAACGAGAGTTGGCAGTCGGTACATGTAAACATGTAGATTTTTCAGGAAATCAAATTCCCCGTTTTATTTTATTTTATTCCATTTTTTTATTTTTTTTGTATTGTTAAAATTAAAAACTCAATCACTGCACTAAAAAACAAAAACACTGGATTTAGAGCAACCTGCTGTTTTGGAATTCTAATTTTTGGCTGCCATAATGGTGGTACACGCACGTCACATCAAAACAAGTGGAAGAAGGGGAAGATATAAACTATTTTAATAAAGACAAGTAACTCAACTGTGCTTAAAAGTCCTTCGACTTGCATTAAACAACTCATTTTTGTAACCATGAAAAACACTTGGGTCCTAGTAAGTAGCATCTTGGCCATCTTGTGCTTCAATTTGAAAATAATACTTGCTCGATACAGTGTAATTTGTTTAGATCAGTTGATGCAACAGGCACACCAAACTTAAACAATTCAACGACAAGGAACTGATATGCTCAATGCGTATAGAATGGAATTTTTTGATTGTATGTGTGCAATTTTAAAGACAAGCACGAGAATAAATGTCAACCAATACATAGTTGTGATAAAATTCTGACAATCCCTAATATAAGATTGATTGAACGTTCATTAACTTGAGTACGCGATTTGTTTTTTATAAGCAACTTAGGATTTGGGGCAGAAGTTGCTAAACTGGGTTGCTTAATTTATTCAATACGTTTTTGGCGAAGGAGAAATGGTGGAATTAAAAATGACGTAAATGATGCTATAGGTAAAACTCACAAGAAAAAAGCAAAAAAATCGATTTTCTTAAGTTGTTTCCTAGAATTAAGCTCAGCACTCAAGCCGCTTATTTCTTTACGTAACCTGGTGTTGTTACTTATAACCCAGTGAACAAAATCTTCAAAAATCTATGCGGACATCCGAAATACCTACCTAAAAAAATCTAAACCTGCCGGTAAACTCTCGTGAGATCAATTAATTCGCTTTTTACGCGTCAAAAAGACTTGTACCGAGGACCCGGCCATAACCTTTTGCATCAAAAGAACAATAGAAGATTGAAAAGAACAGCTGAGTGTTTTGATTCTTTCTCTTCTCGTATTTTATGATGCGGAGGAGTGTTTTCTATAGGAATGGCAAGCAATATCGCCTGTTGTTTCAATAAAAAAACAATCCTCCACATACGCCTCGTAAATAGTCGAAATTCAAGTCATCAAGTCGCTTTAAATAAATACGCATTATTCGAGTGAAGGCGTTTTAGCAACCTCGAACCCAGGGTCTCTTACCTTTTTCATATACGGATAGCGGCAAAAAAATCCGTATATCGAAAAGGCAAGAGAACCCGGGTTCGAGGTTATGCGTTTTAGAAGTTGGTTCGTATTGGATGTTGATCGGTTCTGCTAAATTCCGCGGTGCTCACATTCCAGTTATTAAAATTTCGTGAATTGGCCCCTTATATTCAGTTATCTCTTTAAGAAATCATACAACTACCACAATGCAATGTTCAATTATTCTCTTTGGGGTTTGTTTAAGTATGCCCCTAAATTGCAATGAGAATATCAGTTTTGTTCATCAAATGATCTAACTCTTTGGTTTCGGAATAAATGTTCAAGCGGTTCTCTGTGTCATATCGTAGGCAGGTCTTAACACGTTTAAGAACAGAAAAACTGCGTTCCGATATAACATTTGTTGCTGGTACAACTAGCAACAATTTGATTTGATTTTTTCTTTAGTCAATAGTGAACTTTGGATCCACGTTGTTCAGTAAGCTAGCTAGAAATTGCAACTGAGCACTGAAGGCAAAAAAAATCAAATCAAATCATCGAGGACGCAATCCCTGAAGTTCATTTTGTAAATTTTTCTTTGTTGTTGTGTGATTACATATAACCGTTGCCATGACACTTTAAAATCAGCCTAGCTAAACAACTAAACAAAATCCAGAATATGAAGATAATGCAATCGAAACATATTATTGGGTGTGTCATTTTAAAACGACTTTCCTTGGACTCTCATCTGGCACACCTTATTTCTGAATGTTTTTCTGACAACACGGGTTCCCAAAAAGGCATCAAAAGTCATTTCTCTTCTTGTGTTAGAACAACGACCTGTGTCACCTATTCTTAAGTTGCAAAGATTTACTGAGATTGTCAGTGAAACCTAAACCCTATGATAAACCCTATGATACATCACGAAAAGTTAGGACTCCACCGACACGAGCTTTCATCTTTGTATCATCACTAGGACCAGTGTCAGAGATCACAAAGTTATTGATAATAGAATTACTAAGGTTCTAAGAATTACTAAGCTGTCGCTCAAAAACACCCATAAAGCTACTAGCGTCCTCCCTGCCCCTTGCTAGATACGGCCCTGTGTTTTCTGGACAAGAAGTTGAAATCTGTCAATCATATCCATGATGTATATGAAAATGCTAATAAAAAGATAATTTGTCTATGCCGTATAAGGAAATATATAGACGTCCAACAGGCCATGCTATTGAGCAACTTGTATGTTCTCTGCAATGTTTACTACCTGCCCCTTGTTTTGGATGTTTAACCCAAAAATGCTAGGTAAACGCATCGATAAAGTCCACAAGCGCTGCATAATCGCCATGGAAACGAAAATCCTATTCACACAAAACACCTTCACTTTCTCCTTGACGAAATTTACAAAACTCTTCATGGGTTAAATCCTATGTTCATTTGGAACATTATTGTCCCTAAGAAAGCCTGGCATGATCTTAGAAACTCACAGCTTCTGCGATTACCATCACCTAACACCATAAATTTTGGTACAAACACATTACAATTTCAAGCATCGCTAAACTTGAAACATTTGTCGTCTATTCTCAAAGCTGGGGGCACCTTTCAGGAATTTAAGAACTTTCTTTTACGAACAAAAGCTTCGCTGCTCATATATGCAAAAGCATTTTTAGTTGGTATTTACATATTTTTTATGTTTTATTTTATCGATTGGCTTTAATTAGCAACAATACTGTAAACCATAAATTTATTACCAACTTTAAATAAAATGTTTATCTATCTATCTATTTTAGTGTAACAACAAGCACTTAAATTAAACAGTCTGGTAATAACGTTGCAACAGCGCATCGTTCGGGCTGCTTAAACATCTAAAACGGTTAATATTCCGAAGCTTCCTTATTTATTCCGGGGGAATAATTGACTTATGTATAAATGTACGCGTGTGAACAACAAGTCAGTTCTTTTTATTGAAACACGACACCAGCGTGGTTTATCGCACTGTCAAAATGGACTATCGTCACCCAAAATGTTTCCTTAAAAACGTTTCCGGTAAAACATATTTCATCGGATATGGAAAAAATGGCACACACCATTTTGGGTGATTTTCAGCAATCAAGCAGCCCAAGGAACCTTTCGGAATTCAAATCACTGAAATTGGCGCTTGTTTCAATTGGAAGAACGGAACTTATTTACATCGGCAATGGATGATAGTATCAATTTTTCAATTATTTTAAAAACTCCAACGAAGTCATCCGTACCCTTATGATTGTCTGACGCTTCTAAATCGTAGTTGTGTTTCACTGATTCTTTCAAGCTTCAGTCTGCAGAAATTTTTATCAATTGGCATTGGTACCTGATTTGACCAAAGATCAAGAGACCAAGACCAAGAGACTAGGCCGGGCGTCTTAAACACTCGGACAAGTTTTTGATAAATCTGGTCCGAATAGTCTAAAACTAGTATTTTCCCATAGATCATAATTTGGTCATGTACTTTACTCTTCTTTTCTCCCATTAAGTGGGAGTGATTTCCAGAGACGGATCTAAAACCTAGTGGAAATTTATGGAGTAGAGTACGGTCATTAAGCGTATAAAAGAAAAACGTGCAAATAATCTAATCAACACATGTTTTTACAGAAAATTCATGACTCTGTACTCCTCCACTTTCTTTGACTAACCCTAGATCCGACGCTGATTCCCTATATATACCTCTGTTGGCGACAAGGGGAATAGGTC